>CAWUFW010001282.1:2155000-2742500 GCA_963921515.1 Calotriton arnoldi | reverse complement strand
CTCTCTCACTGACTCGGACTCTCTCACTGACTCGGACTCTCTCACTGACTCTCTCACTGACTCGGACTCTCTCACTGACTCTCTCACTGACTCGGACTCTCTCACTGACTCTCTCACTGACTCGGACTCACTCACTGACTCTCTCACTGACTCGGACTCTCTCACTGACTCTCTCACTGACTCGGACTCTCTCACTGACTCTCTCACTGACTCGGACTCTCTCACTGACTCTCTCACTGACTCGGACTCTCTCACTGACTCTCTCACTGACTCGGACTCTCTCACTGACTCTCTCACTGACTCGGACTCTCTCACTGACTCTCTCACTGACTCGGACTCTCTCACTGACTCTCTCACTGACTCTCTCACTGACTCGGACTCTCTCACTGACTCTCTCACTGACTCGGACTCTCTCACTGACTCTCTCACTGACTCGGACTCTCTCACTGACTCTCTCACCGACTCTGACTCTCTCACTGACTCTCTCACTGACTCCGACTCTCTCACTGACTCTCTCACTGACTCCGACTCTCTCACTGACTCTCTCACTGACTCCGACTCTCTCACTGACTCTCTCACTGACTCTGACTCTCTCACTGACTCTCTCACTGACTCTGACTCTCTCACTGACTCTCTCACTGACTCTGACTCTCTCACTGACTCTCTCACTGACTCTGACTCTCTCACTGACTCTGACTCTCTCACTGACTCTGACTCTCTCACTGACTCTCTCACTGACTCTGACTCTCTCACTGACTCTGACTCTCTCTCACTGACTCTGACTCTCTCTCACTGACTCTGACTCTCTCACTGACTCTGACTCTCTCACTGACTCTGACTCTCTCACTGACTCTGACTCTCTCACTGACTCTGACTCTCTCACTGACTCTGACTCTCTCACTGACTCTGACTCTCTCACTGACTCTGACTCTCTCACTGACTCTGACTCTCTCACTGACTCTGACTCTCTCTCTGACTCTCTCACTGACTCTGACTCTCTCTCTGACTCTCTCACTGACTCTGACTCTCTCTCTGACTCTCTCACTGACTCTGACTCTCTCACTGACTCTGACTCTCTCACTGACTCTGACTCTCTCACTGACTCTGACTCTCTCACTGACTCTGACTCTCTCACTGACTCTGACTCTCTCACTGACTCTGACTCTCTCACTGACTCTGACTCTCTCACTGACTCTGACTCTCTCACTGACTCTGACTCTCTCACTGACTCTGACTCTCTCACTGACTCTGACTCTCTCACTGACTCTGACTCTCTCTCTCTGACTCTGACTCTCTCTCTCTGACTCTCTCTCTCTGACTCTCTCTCTCTGACTCTCTCTCTCTGACTCTCTCTCTCTCTGACTCTCTCTCTCTCTGACTCTCTCTCTCTCTGACTCTCTCTCTCTCTGACTCTCTCTCTCTCTGACTGACTCTCTCACTCTCTCTCTCTCTGACTGACTCTCTCACTCTCTCTCTCTGACTGACTCTCTCACTCTCTGACTGACTCTCACTCTCTGACTGACTCTCACTCTCTGACTGACTCTCACTCTCTGACTCTCACTCTCTGACTCTCACTCTCTGACTCTCACTCTCTGACTCTCACTCTCTGACTCACTCTCTGACTGACTCTCTGACTGACTCTCACTGACTGACTCTCACTGACTGACTCTCACTGACTGACTCTCACTGACTGACTCTCACTGACTGACTCTCACTGACTGACTCTCACTGACTGACTCTCACTGACTGACTCTCACTGACTCTCACTGACTGACTCTCACTGACTGACTCTCACTGACTGACTCTCAGACTCTCACAGACTCTCACAGACTCTCACAGACTCTCACAGACTCTCACAGACTCTCACAGACTCTCACAGACTCTCACAGACTCTCTCACAGACTCTCTCACTGACTGACTCTCACTGACTGACTCTCTCTCTCACTCTCTCTCACTGACTGACTCTCTCTCTCACTCTCTCTCACTGACTGACTCTCTCTCTCACTCTCTCTCACTGACTGACTCTCTCTCTCACTCTCTCTCACTGACTGACTCTCTCTCTCACTCTCTCACTGACTGACTGACTCTCTCTCTCACTCTCTCACTGACTGACTGACTCTCTCTCTCTCACTGACTGACTGACTCTCTCTCTCTCTCTCACTGACTGACTCTCTCTCTCTCTCTCTCTCACTGACTGACTCTCTCTCTCTCTCTCTCACTGACTGACTCTCTCTCTCTCTCTCACTGACTGACTGACTCTCTCTCTCTCTCTCTCTCTCACTGACTGACTCGCTCTCTCTCTCTCTCTCACTGACTGACTCTCTCTCTCTCTCTCTCTCACTGACTGACTTTCTCTCTCTCTCTCTCACTGACTGACTGACTCTCTCTCTCTCTCTCTCTCTCTCACTGACTCTCTCTCTCTCACTGACTGACTGACTCTCTCTCTCTCTCTCTCACTGACTCTCTCTCTCTCTCTCTCTCTCTCTCTCTCACACTGACTCTCTCACTGACTCTCTCACTGACTCTCTCACTGACTCTCTCACTGACTCTCTCACTGACTCTCTCACTGACTCTCTCACTGACTCTCTCACTGACTCTCTCACTGACTCTCTCACTGACTCTCTCACTGACTCACTGACTCTCTCACTGACTCTCTCACTGACTCTCTCACTGACTCTCTCACTGACTCTCTCACTGACTCTCTCACTGACTGTTATACAGGTACTATTTCCCAACCTTCACCCTCCTGTTATTTATGCCCCCCATAACAAAAAAAAACATAGCAGGCAACCATTGGGACAGGCAGATAGAAGTTGCCAGCATTGAAAGGACAAAAAAACTCAAGACATTATTTATTGTTTATACTTTTTTAATATGGTCGTTCAGTTGTACATAATGCTTTCTTGGTTATATATAAGGTAACAAAAATGCTTCTGACACTTCTTTATTATAACTTTTCAGCATGCTGCAGACTTCTGTACAGCACAGCTTAAAGACATAGGCAAAGTCAATATCTCTGGCGAAACACTTATAAGGTCCCAAAGTCGAGACCCATTGGCTATGCCAATGCTTGTTTTGCTGTGTTGTGAGTCTGTGCTGCATGTCCGGTCCGTCCTGATGACCAGGACCCTGATGGTGCCGTTTTCGTGCTTTGCACAACAATGCCTTTAGTCGGGGAGTTACCTGCGGGCTCTGACCAAGACAGTGGAGGATGGCACTAGCTGCCTCAAGCTTCTTGGCCTTTGTGCGAATGGCTTCCCCAGGCCTCCATGTTTTTCTCTTTTTTGTGTCCTCTGCCGTGTTTCCGTGGATTTCTGGGCCAGCCTAACCTATGTTGATTGTGATTGGATCAGAGACATGGAATGCATTACTTCGTACATCCTAGTTTCTGGTGTCTGTGGTCATTGAAGCGTGCTACTTAATAGTATCCAGTAGACTTCAGGCTGCGTGTTTATCTCGGTCTTCCTTGCAGTGACAGTGATGGGTGCGACAGCCCACCCCACTAGCAGATACTGTAAGAAAATAGCATTAACGAGCTTGCATGTCATTGTCAAAGCGGCCTGGGTTGCAGGAAAGTTGTTAACCTTGGTCAAAAAGCAGTGATAAGGGTCTCGCAAGAGGACGTGTGACTTTTGGATTCTGCAGCAAAAGATCTAGCCCCTGCAAAAAAAAACAATACACCCACGCTTTGATCGCTGTCCATCCAAAAATGAACAATTTTTTTCACAGGAATACATTTTTATTAAATCATGCAGGCGAAAACGCCTCTGGATTGCAGTTTGCAATTTCAAAGCAGCATAGAACCACTAGTGCCTCATCACCATCAAAAGGTCAGTGCGGTCACTGGCACTTTGAGTTGGCTTTGAACTCTAATTTTTATTAAACTTGCTCCCCAATTGTTCAAAGTCATTTGTTCTGAGTCCCCTCTTTCTTTGTTGTTTTGCTAACTTGCATATGCTGGATTGCGTCCTCTTTCAAAAAAATAGTTTTTCAAAGACAAACGAAACAAAAAATAAGAACAACTCTTAAAATATTTAACATGTTTGGACACGTTCTTCCAACCATTTTATAAGTTTGCTGCCCATAATGGGTGGTAAGCAGAACAGCAATTTAGTTTCATTTTCTTTTGTAGGTCTTGCCTAAAAACATTTGGCCTTCCAGCCAGATGTTTTATTAATAGTGCATAATAATAATAAACAAACGAGCATTGGCATAGCCAATAGGTCTCGCCTTTGGGACCTTATAAGTGTTTAGCCATGCAACAGTTGATGTTGTTGCACCAAGGATATTGTGGTGCATAACTAAATACTTATAAGGTCCCAAAAGCGAGACCTATTGGCTATGCCAATGCTTGTTTTGTACTTCTATGCGATGAAAAAAATATTTCAATAGGATGAAAAACAAATCAGAGCTCTTTAATTGTTGATGTACAAATTATAAATATGTTCTCTGAAACCCAATTTTCACAGATTATTGTGAATACACTGTATAATTTTAACAGTAAAGCTGCAAGGTAGTGGGAAGGTTTTTGGCCATTTCTTAGAAATTTACTGTCTGTAAATGACAGTGCTACCACATCATGCTTTAATAATATATTTATTAAAAGTGAGTGTTTAAACATGAACTGAGAAATACTCCTGCCCCTGCCCTGATGGCAATGCTTTTAGTAAACTGAGATGCAGGTCAGGGATCATGTGTTCCCCTTATGTGTGCTAGATTCTTATTACTCATGGAGAAAACATTTAGACTATTTAATCAAACAAAAGAGTTTTGTTTTGTACAGCAGAAATGCTGAACTCATATATTTGAAGGTACATTCATATGTGAGAATGAAGAAAAAGGCGACTGTAAAATAAAATATTTGCCAATGATCACACAATTTGAGACCAGTTTACGGGTTAAGTACATTACAGTTAGTTCGAGTAGATTATTTAAGTTACTCGACCTGCAGTTCTAGTAACAGTTTTATGAATTTTCAAAGCCTGCAATCAGATCTCACTACGAGATCTGTCGGCTCCACGGATCCTCCGCAGTGTGATATATACCATTTTTTAAGCTTATTTATGCCAACAAAGGGGCAAAGCGAAATGAATTATCATGCTGGTGGAAGGGAAGGAACATGCAACCTTGCACTTTGCTGCTTTCCAGCTGCTTTGCTAGTTGTGCAGACTGCACTTCCAGTTCTCCTATGACGACGCTTCCTGTTTTAGAGGACAGAGGCTAAATGGAGAGCAGCTTCAGTAATATGCGTGCAAAAAAAGTTTCAAGTAGGATATGTGGAAAGAATGTTTGACTGGTAAATCTGGGTTAGGGCAAAATACTAGTACTAACAAACAAACTATTTTACTTTTGAGAAAATTATTTCTATTTCAAATGCCCTAGGACATTTATAACACGTCAATATGACATGATGATGCTTTTTGGCGTACTATAAATACTCTGTAACATACAGTAATATAGTACTCCATTCTTTACTGCACACTTCATGGAATTCCATTGCATTGCATTTTCTGTCATTCCATTCCATTCTGATGCATTTGCACTCTGCGTTCTTACCAGAATGGCACTGAAGGAGAGCCTGTCGGAAACAGAACAGCTTGCCACATCTTGCTCTGGATCAAATAAGGACCTTTCTCCCTGGAAACCCAACAATAAACTCAGTCAGATGAGCAAACACATACCATCCACAGAAATACCACATCCCAGGGGAAGACCCCTGCTGCAGTTTGTATCTTCTCCTCCCCTTCCTGTAAAACAACTAGTCAACATGTCTACCCTGCTGCAAGCTTACATCGCAAGATTCAACTTGACATTGCTATAATAATAATTATAATCAGTAATATCATACCCCTGTTCCAATGGTGCACATTAATTTAACTAATTATGTTCTCTTTAGATGAATGGCTGAATCAACACTAAAGTTATTCAACCTTGCGACCTGTTGATCTCACACACTGTTATTTATGTAGTGCCCTGATACAGATGGACAGCCATTTAATTGTACCTGGCAGAGGGACACTGACTAATACCTTATGATGAACAAACAGTTACTGGTATATGGAATTGTGTAGGCAGTTACTGGTACCTTGCATGGAATGCAAGGTTACCACCACCTTGCTGGGGACATGCACTAAGAGGTACCTCTCAGGAAAGTTGCCCTTATGATGATGTATAGTTTCTCATACCTGGCAGGGCAGTTCGTCTGCATTCTCCACATCACGAGGCATGATGGGCAGATAATCTTCATCGTCGCTGCTGTGATCCTCAGGCAGCAGGAAGTTCTGATACAGACTGAAAGGAAGAGAAAATAAAACACTGAAACATGTTGATGTGTGTCAAAGAATCGCCTGCCCCTGGTTTTGCCATATGAGTGGGTAAAGAGTTGGGAAAAGACAGCATATGCACCTATGGTTCAGTTTGCAAACTCTTTAGGTGGGAGAAGGAGAGCACCAGCCAAAACTTAAATTAAGGGCAAGTAATATGCTATTTTCAGACTTTTTTGCAACACAAAACTGTCTGCTGCCTGCCCCTCAGGTACCTGACATACTAAGAAGCAAGGAAAAATAAAGGAAAGAACCAAGCAAAAGAGAGACATAAGAAAAAGAGACCAAGGGGTAGCTTTATCTGTGACTATTTGTTTTGGCAGGCAGAGACTGCACTTACTGCTTTGTGTGCTGAGACTTCAGCCAAGTAGTACAAAACCCTCCTGATGTCATTTTTTCTCCAAGACCAGACAGAGTACAAGAGAGGGCGCTTTGGCATAGCTGAGTCACAAGCTGCAGCCTAAACTCTTTCTAAATTCAGGGTTTGTGACTTATTCCAAGGGGCACCTTCCTTTTGGTGCCTACATAATAGGTTTACTCTTACCCTGCTCCTTGGTAGTGACTCATCTAAAGAAGGAGGATTATAAGGCAGTGGCTGCTGAGCCTGGAGCCTCTGGCTGCAGGATTACACACAGATTTCTGCAGCAAGTACATTAACACCTGAGCTATTTTACTAGGATCCAAACCTGACACTGGCATAACACATCTCTGCGTTAGAAACTCAACCCACTGAGAAATCTTAGCAGGATTCAAACACGTGCCCTGTGTGTTGAACGCCTATGCCCACAGCTTTGATGGAGCACCTTTTTATGGATATCACAGTGGCAGGCTGCAAGAAAAAAGCCATGTAACTCATTCCACATGGGATTTACCACTCCAAGCTTTTTACCACGCTGCATATTTGCAGGAGAGGATGGTCACCAGTAGAACACACTGGCACTGTGTTATTGCACGATCTCTAGATGCTTTACGCAACTGTTTGGAAGTCCTCGGTCTCATTGCGCAGATGAGGTCAACTTGAATGGTGGCCAAGTGGGCGAGTGGAATTGTGGTCTGGTTATAGCCTTGAGATTTTGGGAAGTGGATACACTGAGGTTTTGCCTGGTAGCTGTCTTAGGAGCTGGTATTTAAACTTTAAGCATTCGGCTGTGGGTTCAGAAAGTCATAATACTAATCCCAGCTTCCCAACTCGTCTAAATTGAGTGATCTGGGGCAAATCACTTTATCTCCCTGTACATTATTTGCCACAATTTGAAGCAATTAGAAAGAAGTTGAATGATGAACAAGACACAAATATAACCGGGCATTTAGATAAGTAACTCTACCTGTCCAGGAAAGGTTTGCAGTCTGAGCGCTCTTCCTCGCCTTGGACTTCCCACCAGTGTGCCTCTGTCTGGGTGGCACTGTCATATGTTTTTGGGTAGCTGGCGTATGCCTCAGGACCTCCAGGGTGAGGCACTCGTCCGTTCCCTGGAAGAGGCTCAAGGCCTCCTCCGCCGTGACATCATTCAGATCACGTCCGTTTACCTGTGGGACACAGAAGAGAGAGGTCAGCATTATCATGCAGCAGCAGTGGTGGTGGGAGTGGTGTGGTGGTTGCTTAGTGAGCAATTGCACAAATCCTATGTACTTGTGACCATTATATTTTTTTAATCCAAAAATGGGATACTCCTGGACATCTAAGCAGAGAAGCCACGGGTTAAATGAGGATGGGGTTTGACTTCCATTTCTCTGGTAAGAAGTCACATGGGTACCCTCGACTCTAGCCAGCACCGGCGACACCCTAAAATGCATCCTCCTCAGCGTACGCTCCGTACACAAACACGCCATGGAAATCTGGAACCTACTCGACTCTTTCGCCCGACATCGCCTTCTTCACACAGACCTGGACCAACGCATCCTCCGCCCCCGACATCAGCACCGCCATCCCAGACGGATACAAGATCCAGAGGAAAGACCGCCCCAACCACCCAGGAGGGGGCCTCGCCATCGCCCACAAGAGCACCCTCCGCCTCACCACCTCCAGCGAAACCTTTCCCTCCGCCGAACACCTGCACTTCAAGATCCAGACCACCCCTAAAGCCACACTCCGAGGAACCCTCATCTACAGACCCCCCGGCCCCCGAACACCCTTTGCCACCACCATCACCGACTTCATCGCACCCCACGCGATCGCCTCAACAAACTACATACTCATTGGAGACCTGAACTTCCACCTCGACAACCCCAGTGACCCCAACTCCACTATCCTTCGTGACAACCTCGCCAGCATCGGACTTAAACAACTCGTCAACACACCGACCCACAGAGCAGGACACACCCTCGACCCCATCTTCGCGGCAGGAAACAGCGTCCATTTCAGCCACACAACGCAGCCGCCATGGACCGACCACCACTGCGTACACTTCGCCATCAACAAACCCAAGGCACCCAAACCAGCCCCACGCCCACCACGAAGAAACTGGAGCAAGGTTACCGACGAGCAACTTAACTCCACCCTCAGCCGAGACAACCACACCTGGGCACCCGACGCAAACAGCGCAAACGACGCAGCCAGAGAACTCCACACCTGGATCTCCAACTGCGCAGATGAGCTCGCCCCTCTACACAAGCCCAACAGACAACGCTCCAGGAAAGCCGCCTGGTTCACAACCGCTCTCCAAGAAGCCAGACGCACTTGCAGACGCCTGGAGAAGAACTGTAGAAACACCAAGACATCCAAAAACCACACCACCTACAAGGACGCCATGACGGACTACCACAACCAGATCAGAGCCACCAAAAGGAACTTCATCCACAACAAAATCCTGGCCAACTCCACCAACTCCAAGGAACTTTTCACTGTCATTCAAGAATTCACCAACCCACGCAGCGAAGCCACAGACATCACCCCATCCCAAGACCTCTGCGACAAGCTTGGAACCTATTTCCACCTCAAGATCAAAAACCTCTACGACAACTTCATCGACCATCCACCAGGCGCCACAGACGTCCCCCCGCCCCCCAGAAACACCAGCCAGCCCACCATGTCCAACTGGACACCGATCACGGCCGAACACACCACCTCGACCATGAAAAGCATCCACTCGGGGGCCCCCACCGACCCCTGCCCACCTCACATCTACCACAGAGCCGTGGCCACCATCACACCCAAACTACAACGCACCATCAACACCACCTTCAAAACGGGCACCTTCCCAGATGACTGGAAGCGCGCAGAAGTCAGACCCCTGCTCAAGAAGCCCACAGCTGACCCCACCGACCTCAAGAACTATCGGCCCATCTCGCTCCTCCCCTTCGCAGCCAAAGTTGCAGAGAAAACAGTCAACAGGAAACTGACACGATTCATTGAAGAGAACGCCATCCTCGACCCGTCCCAATCCGGATTCGAAGCAACCACAGCACAGAGACCGCCCTACTCGCCGCCACAGACGACATCCGCACCCTCCTGGACCAAGGCCACTCTGCAGCCCTCATCCTACTCGACCTATCAGCGGCCTTCGACACCGTCTCCCATCGCACACTAGTCGTCAGACTGCACGACGCAGGCATACAAGGAACAGCCCTGGACTGGATCCGATCATTCCTCACCGGAAGAAGCCAAAGGATCAGACTCCCACCCTTCCTCTCCGACCCCACGAAAATCACCTGCGGAGTCCCACAGGGTTCATCACTGAGCCCCACCCTCTTCAACATTTACATGGCGCCCCTCGCAGCCATCGTCCAACAACACGGCCTCAACATCGTATCCTACGCCGACGACACCCAGCTCATCCTCTCCCTCACCAAAGACCCCACCACTGCCAAACTCAACTTCCAGAAAGGAATGCAAGACGTCGCAGTCTGGATGACCAACAGCTGCCTGAAGCTCAATGCCGAGAAGACAGAAGTCCTCGTCCTCGGTACCACCCCTTCTGCATGGGACAGCACCTGGTGGCCGACCGCCCTGGAAGCCCACCTACCCCCTCAGACCACGCCAAGAACCTCGGCATCGTACTCGACTCATCACTCTCCATGAACCGACAGGTCAACGCCGTCACCTCCAACTGCTTCAACACCCTCCGCATCCTCCGCAAGACCTTCAAGTGGATCCCCCCTGAGTCAAGGAAGACAGTCACCCACGCACTCATCACCAGCAGACTGGACTATGGAAACACACTCTACGCCGGCATCAACAAGTCCCTACTCCGCAAACTCCAAACAGTACAGAACACCGCCGCCAGACTCGTCCTCGGCATCCCGTGACACGAACACATCAGCCAACACCTACGAAGTTTCCACTGGCTCCCCGTGGAGAAAAGAGTCACTTTCAAAATCCTCACTCACGCCTACAAATGCCTACACAACAACGGACCCAAATACCTCAACGACCGAATCAACTTCCACGTACCCAAAAGAAACCTCCGATCTTCCAACCTCGCACTGGCCGAAACCCCGCGCATCCACAGAGCCAGAGCAGGCGGAAGATCCTTCTCTCACATTGCAGCCAAGACCTGGAACGAGCTACCAGCAGACATCAGACGCGCCCCCTCCCTGAACACCTTCAGGAAGACCCTCAAGACCTGGCTCTTCGGCTAAACAGATCTGCGGACCCCCCCTCCCCCACCCCCACCTCCCCCTCAGCGCCTTGAGACCCTCACAGGTGAGTAGCGCGCTTACAATTCCCTGATTGATTGATAGAGGCGTAGAAACTACAGGTGTCAGTGCACTATGCAAATAAAATGCCCTCTCATTGCTTCCATCACCTGTAGCCAGGGCCACTGGAGTTATTTTTTAAGGGAGCACCAAATTATGCGGCAGGGTTGACTAAATTATGCAGCAAGAGAAAGGCAACTTGTGCGGCACATTTTTTGATAGTATTTCATTATTTTGCCATTTTTACCCATAGAAATACTGTCTGGGCAAAGATTTCGCCTAATTACTAGCAGTTTAATAACTAAATACAGAAATAAGCAACTGAAAGATGACCAGTTAACCTTTGAGAAGTACATTCCACTGTGTGCAAACACGTATTGCCACGTTTTTAGTACCTTGTGATCCCTTTGAGCTAGAAACACATTTGTTTGTTAAAATCTGCGTAATTTTTGTTAAAATCTGCAGATTATGCGGCAGATAATGATGGGGCAAATGTGGCAAATCCATAATTATGTGAAAAAGCATCAGAATCACATTCCAGTGGTCCTGCCTGAAGCCTATTCAGGCATCTCACCATCACTACCAGCTGTTTGGTGCCCCGGTCACCCCTCCTCCAAACCCCACCTGCTCTTCTCACACAGGCCTCCTTCCCAGGGACACCCATACCCCGTGGTCCAGGGATGACATGTGATGCACCCATTCACTGCAGCCTCTTCGGAGCTTGTGTTATTTCCTAAGCAGGGGCATGGGTATACAGTTGACAGCTAAAACCGCCTTCCTATGGGCATTCATGCCACCTTCTGAGGGTCAGAATGAAGGATTAGAGGACCCCCTGCCCTGTAATTACAGGCCTCCTCCCAAAGGGAATGTTTGGCCTGCGTCACCTACCCACACAGAGCTGCTGTTTGGCCCAGGGCTCAGAACAAACACACCCGGGACAGACAATGGGCCTTCAAGACACCCGCCTGAGCCCCCTGTTCACATGCAGAGGCCCCTCCAGCCGAAGAGGGGCGCCATTGTGATGTCTTCCCCCACAGCTGACAGAAGTGGAGGGACCCAGCAGAGACTGCAGACAGCACAGGCGCCTCGGTCACAGCACACCCCGCCTGGGGACTAGGCCTGGGGGCCTTTTCAGAAGAAGCCTTTCGCTGAAAGGGTCTTTGAAGTTCGCCCTTGCTTCAGTAGGAACACCTTTCATGTGTCTGGAGAAGAGAGGGGTCACATGGGACTCGACAATACTCGACAATGTTGAAATAATAAACTCGATTATATAAAAAAGACCGAATGAGATTTTATCTTCCTTCTGCTCACGTCACTGCAGAAAAGCATGCCGCGAATTCTTAGATTCCGTATCGCCGCGCGTGACTGTATGGAATGCAGGCCCCTACCAGGCACTTCTCATCACACCCATCACTGCGCGGTGCAAAGTTCAAACCGGGCACGTGACGTTTAAACTCCTATGTCACCGTATGACAGTATGCAATAGATTACTTCCATGTAGACGAATGCCGTAAAGTATGGTGGAGCGGCTCTGCTGCCACGCACGCTGCACAGAAACATCGATGCCCAAATACACGTGCTGTCTCCGCTCGATTTAAGCTTTGGGAAGACACACCCGGGTCTGAAGCCAATGGCCTCTTAATTTAAGCAATTATCCTCCCCTATCATAAAAGCTGTCAGAGTGCGCCAGGAGGAAGCCCATGTGTTAATTACATTACTGTGGGTGCTGATCGATGAGGGGGCATTCTTGTTTTCTCAATGCTGTGGCACATCCAACGAATCTCCATAAAACGTTAAAAGTAAAAAAAAAACAAGCACTGAAACACAAGTGCGGCCCCGCGGCCGCGAAAGTGAAACAGTACTCCGGGTTAAAGAAGTGGGAGGGGTGGGGGGAGTGCGATTCCCTTGCGGGAGCGAGCGGCGCCAGGAGCGATAATTGCTACCATATGGCGCCAGCTGCTCGCTCCCGCAAGTGAATCGCCAAACGTGCACGCGTTGCCATTGAAGGCAATGGAACGCGTGCACGTTTTTGGCTGAAAAGCCGAAGCGATTCCAAAAGGTCTTTTTGCCTATCCAGCGCATGTGCGCTGCGTAGGTGAGACCTAAAAAGGGCTGTTGGACAGTCCCTTCAGCTATTGCTTGCTTGAAGGGGCCCCTGCGTGTTGGTTTAGCCAAGTTAGCTTAAATGGGGTGGGGCAGTATGTCGCCCCTTTTCGGCCATTGGCTTTGTTGCTTGTCATTAGCAATTTGTATCGGCGCTTATTAAAGCATTCGGGTTGTCAGGCAGTGTGAGCAACACCGTTTTGCCTTTTTATGGCGCAATAGTTTTTGAAAGGGCTTTAAGTGGGCCGGGTCCTGCCAGTGCTGAGCACCAGCAGTTTTTAAAATGGGGCCTCGAAACGGGTCCTTATCGGGCTCTGTTTTATGCCCTGGCACAGGCCGTCCATTTTTTTCCGGACTGCAGTAATAACATGCACATCGATGTGCGCATGCTCTTCTCACTAGTGGAGAAGTTACGGCATGACGTCATGCCAGGTGAGCGTTGTAGGGGAAGAGAAATCCTTTAAAGAGTCATTTTCTCTCTGGATTTCCCTACTGTTTTTGAAACGCAGGAGAGGCAACATCGTCGTGGGGTCACCCGATACATTTTAACTGAATCGGGACACCTTCATTCCTCTTTCACTTAACCTACCACAAAGCAGCCAGTTCCACAGAGCACACAGCAGTCACTTGGTCTTATATCCCCAAATGTTAATGTGTCAATGCAAGCCACACGCATGATTCCACACCTACAAAAGATTAACTTTGAACGGGAGAGTCATGTTATTTGTCATGTTTATCACGTGAAGCCAAAACATTACATTGGGGTGCGTGGTGAGAGGTTCTCATATCCCCTCTATGCTTTACAGGGTTGGTGCAGACAGGAAATGTGAAATGTTGCAGCTAGGGACCTTGAGCGATTAAACTTCTATATGTGCAAATGAGTTTGTTCAAAATCCATAGCAGAGAAATAAATTATCTGAAGCGAGGGCCTTCTACTCTTGAACAAAAGTGGGCATTACATGATGGAATCGAGTGCGAATCGTCAATCGATTGTAGCACATTCTCTGCATCAGAAGTGTATAGCGTTTGCAGTTTTTAATGTTTTGTCATTCCCAGAGCTACTGTCATTCAGACATCAGGCAGGACTGGAACGAGGGAGTCAGTGTGGGACCCCGTGATTATCTATTGTCCCTGACTGCATGGATGGTGAACTCCTGTTCGTGAACAGTGGGGGTGTGTGTTCTGTGATTAAATGAATGTATAGCGATCACTGTTCAATCTTGGTTTGTCGATTTATGCAATCGTTAAAGATGCAAAGTGATTTCACCACATTACGGAGGAAAGGATGATTGCGCTCATAGCCGCTTAGCCCTAGTGGTTTTGTTGGATGCTCCCAGTTTCAGTAGTAGTTCACAAATTGAATTATTGTAATACAACTGAGTGCAGACATTTTTCTTCAATGTGCATTTGTTAAACTGAGTAAATACTGTTAAACTCCGCATCCCTACTCTGTGCATTGTTTATTAATGTCAGTGACATATTTTAGCCTATTTGATTTGTCATTATCTTAGTTGGTGGTAGTCGATTCAGAGATGAAAAAAAGTCCTTCTGTTACAATGCTGTAAACAATACAGTGTTGAGGAAGGGGACGTACCCTCTAAGGCAAGCCAAGCTGTGCACCCACAATTCCACCATTATATTGAGGGGGCACACAATGCTAGTTCTCATGATTTAGGCTACGCCCTTTAATTGGACTGGTCACACCTCTTTGAGAGGTTTGCCATGCCCCTTTTCGAGCACCTCCGTTTTTTAGGTCTCGCCTACGCAGCGCGCATGCGCTGCGTAGGAAAGAGACCTCTTGAAATCGATTCAGTTTTGGCCCCAAAAACGTGCACGCGTTGCATTGCTTTCAATGCAACGCGTGCACGTTTGGCGATTCCCTTGCGGGAGCGAGCGGCGCCATATGTTAGCAATTATTGCGCTCGCTCCCACAAGGGAAACGCTGCCTGCTCTCGGCCGCACTCCCCACCCCCTACTTGCGTGAGGCGCGCGCGCTTGTTTAACTAATTGTTTTACCGCGAGTATCCGGAACGCATCATCCGCACAGGCAGTAGCACTGCAAGTTCCCTCCCAAAAAATTAGGCGAAACACGAGTACTGAATAAGTACTTTAAAAAAATGTTTTTATAACGCGACACTACATTGCTCCTTCTGAGAGAAGGTTGAGAGGGGAGGGTGGAACATCCGTACTAGCTCCCCTCGCGTCCTCAAAGGCACAGCAGAGGAGGCGAGCGGAAGTGCTCCCTCACAGAGAAAGGTCACAGCACAGAGCAGCACCACCACACGCCCTCTCGCTGCCAAACAAGGCACAGGGAACACAATCTTCTCCCAGGTACGCCGAACAACCA
Source organism: Calotriton arnoldi (assembly GCA_963921515.1). NCBI lineage: Eukaryota > Metazoa > Chordata > Amphibia > Caudata > Salamandridae > Calotriton > Calotriton arnoldi. The sequence goes on along the minus strand of CAWUFW010001282.1, from coordinate 2,727,092 downwards.
TTCCTCATATAAGCAGAAAATATACACTTCTGGTAACAGAAGGACAGAGCCCATCATCCGCAAGACTACAGCGCGCGCACATGCTTACGGTTGGTGCACCAAGGGCGGCAGCTGTGGAAGCGTGCAAGGATACAGCACTACAAACGCAATTCTGCAAAATGTGAATGAACCCGGCGCTCATCTATAAATACAAAATAGTAAAAATGTCTAGAACAGATTACACACGAGTTGACGTTTTACCGCGTGCTTCTATGAATAGTATATCTAGACGCACACAAATATATTATTCTCGCCTGGTCTCCGGGGCCCTCTTCGGGGTGGTTAGAGCTCTTCCCCCACAGCCAGCATAAATCCCCACCGCTGTTTGACTCCAGGCGTTAACGAGACAAGACGAATGGCTCCCCTCACCACCCCCTGGATTTCATGGTGACGGGGGCAATATCCCCCCCCATGCCCTCTGGAGCTGCTTCGCTGCTGCTTTATGGCATTCGGATATGAACGGCATGGCGCACAGTGGGCTAATGAGATAAAAAAATTGGCGAGCTAGAACGGGAGCCTCTCACGCGACATATTGAGGCGACTAATAATTGTACCTCACAGACTGATCTATGCCCGCCAATTAGAGGTGCAGAGGGCATGGTGGGGTGGGAAAGTCAGCCTCGTGCCCACACAGCGCCTCGATGCTATTGTGACAGGGAAGGTTTTTGGACTGACAGCATGTTTAGAGATTCAGCCGTCAGCCTCAGAATGGAAAAAAAAAAAATCACAGTAAGAGATAGTTAAGAGGGATGGAAGGGAAAGCGAGCCTCACGTCAGTGACGTCTCATGTGCTACTTACTCTGACCCCGGCCACTAGGCGCAGCTGATAGATTGCAACAGCAGCAGAGCAACTATGGGAGCCGAGACGGACTGTGTCTCCACTCACTGTGGTATGATGTTGACTTCAAATGGGATTTCCGCTCTCTACGTCGGAATGTAAACAGAAATAAAAACAATTACTTTCATCCGAAGTAACCCATTCTTGTCAAGACCCTCTCAAAGGCTTTCAGCTGGGCTCATGTCCAATGGCAGGTCTCATCTCTAGGCCCCACAGCCTTTAAGGAGCATTTACCACTTCTAAAGTTGGGACTGCAGGCTCTCCTCATTGGCCTAGATTCTGGGTACTGGACTGTGGTTAAAGAGAACTACATGGTAGCAATGGTCGACCCGTGAACCAATAAAGCAATAAGGCCCCAGGGATATTATGCCAATAGCAATTGATAGGTTAAAATAAACCAATGGCATCCAGGGTTTCCATTTGCCAGTTCTTCAGTTTATCATATCCAGAGATTAATCGGCTTATATAATGGAATGGTCCAATGGTAGTTTGATGCTCAAAGCTAACCAATGGACCCATCAGCCTTGGAGCTACCCTTGGTGCTGAAAGTCTTTACAATGGGTTTAAGGGGTGACTCGGGAGGTCGTGAAAAGGTAGTTCGTATGGATCTGGGTGACAGGGTGGAGAGATCTATTTATTACAGTTGTTATTGCTTTTTTCTTGCTGTCACAATAAGGTGACTTTTGAGATAATTTGCAGGTTAGTGAAATAAGTGTATTCCTGTTTACCGATAGCCATGTTCAAGTTATTCTTGGGGCCCCTTGGTTGGCCAAACCTTATATATTTGGAAATTAGGGTTCAGGTCTGGGTGGCAAAGAGTCTGGTACTTAGTTAAAGGAAAGAGGGAGACAAAATGTGCCAGTATGTAGGTTCTTGCTGGTTGCAGTAAGAATTAGCACACTACCAGGCTTTATAACTCGCAAACCAGGGAATGAGGTCAAACGGGGAAATAAAGGGGAAAGAAATAGAAACAATGCAGGGTGCAACTGTTGCTACTCACAGCTTTGTATGTTTGCCCCACAACGAGTCACATCTTCAACCACCAGCACCACCACAGCATCACTCAGCACCACCACAACATCACTCAACACCACATCGGTATCACTCAGCATCGCCTTTGCAATAGTACACCACCACATCCTCATCACTCAGCAAGACCTAAGTATCATTCAGCATCACCTCAGCATCGTCTCGGCACCAGTCACCACCACCACTACCACCTCAACATCACTCAACACCACCTCAGCCTGCTCTCGGAATCTGCCATCTGTTGATTCTCCCCTAGCGTCTGGCCGCTGCTAGTGTTATAATACAGGTACTAGTTACCAACCTTCAACCGCCAATTGTTTATGCCCCCTCAAAAAAAAAAACTTTAACAAGCATTGCAAGAACAAAAGAAAAATGAGGACATTTTTTATTGTACATCCATTTTTTAATATGGTCGTTCTGTTGGACATAATGCCTTCTTGGTCATATATAAGGTAACAAAAATGCTTCTGGCACTTTTTTATTACAACTTTTCAGCATGCTGCACAGCAGCCACACTTCTCTATAGCACAGCTTAAACACATTGGCATAGTCAATAGCTCTGCCTAAACACTTATAAGGCCCCAAATGCGAGACCTATTGGCTATGCAAATGCTTGTTTTTTTATCCCACTTAAAGCCCTGAATTACTTGAGTTCGACTAGGGAGCTGCAGAGTGCCTCCCTTGCAGTGTGTTCACAGTTCTGAAGTCTCAGAGCTCATTTTTAACTACATTCCACCTTCATTAAAAGCTTCTCAAATTATTGCTTCACTGGTTTGTTCAAGTTCTGCAATTTCATTTTAACCAGGCATTGGCAAAGCCTGTAGGTCTGCCATTGGCTGCCAAATGTTTGGCCATGCCAATGATTGTTTTGTTTTGCTATGGTTTTTGTAAAACTTTATTGGTGGTGGAATCTGTGTGGTCCCCACCAACATAAATAATAAACATTGGCTAAAAGCAAAAATACATGTTTTGGTCTCAAAGAGCACACACACAGCAGCTCTTCCTGGTACTGGAGGGGACTACCTTTTAGGTTCTGGCCTTAGCCAAGACCATTTGTTTTTACTAAAATTATATGTATGATATACTTATTTGAAAGGGCTTTCCATCACCTCTCTTCATCCATTTGTCTGTTGTCATTAACATTTTCTTTCTGCCCACTACAGCAAACCGCATGAGGTAATGGATCAGCCTACTTCACCCACTGGTTAGCTTCACTTTTAGTGACTGCATTTTGCTCTTTCACAATGAGCACATCCACACACAAGGTAGTTCTCTTCAGTGCCAGTGCTTTTGTTTTTACTATATAATTACTTTAGTGTTGCCTTTATGTCTAGAGCCTGATGTGAAAGCAGGACCTTTCTCCCAGATGTGAGCACAGGCCACATTCCAGGCTTTATCAGTTCCTGTCTCTTGCCAGTGCTATTGTAAATTCCTTTTGTACTGTCCTTTGTTTATTTGGCTGCTTGTATTTCACAGCATACCAGATTCTATCCATTTGAAACTGTTCTGTATTAAGCTATCCTCTTTTTACTACAGTACACAATCGTAAGCTTCAGTATTCTACATGTGAATTCATGAGTAGACAATTCTTCAGAATCCGTTAATTCTGGACTCAATATCACCAATGGTTCTTTAATAAACTTAGGACAGGAAGAAAATCAGCCTTTATCATATATATATAGATATATATATATATATATGTTTGTGTGTTTTAATAGCTTATCTAACGTATCCCCACCCTCCTCCCTGTTTCTTCTCAGCCCTCCCACTTCATTTGGAAACTCAATCTAAAAAGCACTATGAAGCGGCCAACGCTTTTTAAAATCCTCCAGATATCTTCCCCCATTAGCCACCCCCACCTGATAGGCAAAAGCTTTTTCACTGTTTCCAGTTGTAGCAGGAGAACTGACCGTGGGTCGTGCTCGGCATGGCTTGCTGGCAGATGTTGTGGCGACCGGGGTTGAGTGCGCGGAGGGTGGAGGCGTCGTAGCGGTGGATGGTGGGAGATCCATGGTTCCTGGCGCTGGTCACGGTCGGGTCGCCGACGGGCGCAGACGGGCTTGCCTTTGGCGCGCCGGCGGCCGCCATTAAGTAGGGAGGGGGGAGGGAGCGTGGATGGTGAGGGGGGAGGGGCAGAGGTGGCGGCGGTAAACGGAGGGAGGAAGACAATCCCAAGGATAAAATTAAGCGCCACAAGAAAACTAATGAAAATAAGCACAAGGCACAAAAAACGAAACGCCACACAAAATGGGCACAAGGCACAAAAAACGATATACCAACAAGGGCACAGGGCACAAAAAACGAAATACCAACAAGGGCACAGGGCACAAAAGCGAACGAAATACCAACAGAATGGGCACAAGGCACAATAATGGAGGCAATGCAGGCAGGTGAGGCCAGCGGCAGGCACAGAGCGAACGGGCCTCGAACCCTACCAGGAGGAGGGGATCAGAGGATGGACGGCGGAGCAGAGCACATCGGAGCTGCTGGGGGGAGAGCAGGCCTCAGACCAGAGGTCAGAGGTCTTGCTCCCATTGCTCTCATTCTGTCTGGTTCTTCTCTCCCAACTGCCATGTCTCTGCAATCTCGATTTTAAAAGCGACATGAAGCAGCCAGTGTTGTCTGCTTTAAGCTCTGTTTTAAATCATCCCGTTATCCACCCCTGCCTCTCCCATCCCCTTAGCCACCCCCACCTGATTGCCACAGCTAACAGCTTGCCAACGGGTGAGACTATTGAATTTGCAAATTCTTTTTAAAATTTCCTTCTTTTCTTTCTTTCTTTTCCTCTTTTTTTTTTTTAAAGATCTGTGTTAGCCAATACCTTTTGATTTTACTAAAATTATGTGTATGACATTAGTTCCTTATAAGGTTTATGAGCCACACTTCATCCATCTGTGGTTGTCTCATGGTCAAGCATGCATCAAGGGGCAATGCATTAGCCCATTTCTGCCATTGGCTGGCTTCACTATAAGTTATGGCATGCTTCCCTTTCACAATGAGCACATCCACACACAAAATAGTTCCCTTCATTGCCAGGGAATACTGTAGTAATGCATGCTTTTTAAGACCGCAAAACATTTTAGTCTTTAGTCAATGGTTTTTCCTTTTTTTTTTTTTATTTTTTTTTTTTTTTTATTGACGAACACCCGAAGGCTTTCCAAACAATAAAGATTTGCAAAGGAATGACCAAACATAACAAGAATTGCCAAACGGCTAACAGACAATGGCATACCTATTGGATATGCGAATGCTTGTTGTTGTGTGGATGAGATCCTTGTGAAAGAATGCAATGTGATCACTCACAGTGAAGTTAGCCAGAACATACAACATGGTATGGCTTCCCTGTAGGGTAAGCAAAACGGGATAATCAAAATTTTAGGAAACCAGTCATTTGGTCTTCCTTTTGGTCAGGTATCGTAGAAAAGGTGGAATGGAGATCATGCACCTAAAAGCGAGGACAACAATCAATTCAAAAGTTGCTCACTGAAGGAAATTTTAATTGTGCAATGAGGTGAGGTAGAATAAAGTGGAATAATCAAGTGTATTTGAGAAATACCTCCCATGAGCTATGTGATGCAGCGGGTATTGAGCGTCCGTTTTAATCGGCTCTGGAGAAATGAACACAGGCATGTTTCTAGCAGAAATGAGTGTAGGCAATTTGGCGATGTCGTATTAACTAATAATTCAAACAAAGTTTGTACAGAGAATTGGTTTTACTCACGTCCTTCAAGTCCTTTTGGAGGTACAGAAGTAAATCATGCTATACTGGGGAGCAATTAATCGGGCGTCCAGGTCAGCGGCATTGGTGTAGGCTGTACTAAAGTTGTGAATTGTCTTCCTTTTATGTTGAGTTAGCCAGAAATATCAGTGGTGAATGGCCACCATTTTGAAATGTGAAGACTAAATATCGGGGCACCTTAAAGGTGTATGCAATCCTGAAGTTAATGCCCAATTTGTATTGTGTATTAAAGATAGAACACTTTTTTTGAAGGTGTAGATCATTTAGAACTTAGTGACATAGTTCTCTATAAGGTCGTGCCAATGACAATTTTGAGAAAAGTAATATCTGAGACGATCCAAGTATCTCTTAAACGGTACATAAAATAAATGATAGTGTATATATCTATGTATAAATATGTAATCCAGGTAAAGTATTAGGCATTGCTCGATTTGAAACAGCACAAGTGTATGTTGGGCAAAGCATTAGCGACCATAGAGACAGTATCCCAACATGATTATGGGATTGGTAATATCGCATTCTTATATTGTTGATAGTAATGAATTTTATAAATTTCCTTTATATTATGGCAACTCAAGTCCATAGTGTTATGATAAATAGAGAAAACAGTATGTGGTGTTAGTATGGATGTAAATACGTGGGTGTTTCATTAGGGTTAAAGTAATCAGTAGTGCATTTTTGCATCTTGGTTGAGGCCTAGGGTGATTGCAGAATCCAGTTGCATTCTTTTCGGTCTAAGTTCTCTGTTACCCCCCAGGGTTTAGCCATTATCAAATTAATTCCTGCAAATTCGAATGTCTTGTTCTGTTCATGGTGTAGTGAAAAATATCCCACGGGTTCTGTCGGGAGAAATGTGGACATCTGGTGCTGTAATCTGGGGCAAAGACTTCTCTGATTTGGTAGTGATTTCAATGGGCTTTTACAGTAAATCGAGCACTCTTATTTTTCTTAAGGAATGTATTGACATAATATATTTAAGATATATGTACCAGTACAGTAGAAATATTTCAATACAAAATGCGCTGTTTGAGTTCTAGTTCTTTGACCTTGGGGAAGGCACCTGTTCCAGGCTGCTGTCGCGTGAGGAACTTTTATTTATGTCACTACTGGGAGGATGTAATATTTTTGTATGTGACTACCTAGGCATATGACATCTTTATTAATGTCAGTACTGAGGGATAGGACATCTTTACACATTGGAGTCAGAAGGATGTGACACATTTAAGGGTTAAAGGGATGCAACATATATGTTTCCTTAGGAAGGTAAAGACCACCTTGTTTTAAACTGAAGTTTTGCAGAGCTGCACCAGCACTTAACTGATAGTAAGCTGACTGACCCCAGGAAGCTTGCTATGGAGGCGGACCGCTGGGTCAGTACCAGGGTCGGCATGAAGGTGTATGGGGGAGACTCAGCTAAAGGTGGGCAGGGTCCCCTTCAGAAGAGTGGGAGGACAAGGGTAAAGCACTTTTGAAGGTTCTCTAAAGGACCCCAAACTAATACCCAGGGTAAAGGTTTCCATCCCTGTGGACATAAGAAACAAGGGGTCTCTTCAGGAAAGCCTGCAGAGACTGGCCCCTGCAAGTACCATGCCTTTGAGCAGGTGGGTCACTTGAAGGGGGACCCCCAAGTGTCTCAAGAGGGCACAGCCACCCACCGGTGGGCAGTCCAAGGTGTTGGCTAGTGTAGCACTTGGGAAGGAGGGGTACCAAGAGGAGGGTGGGGATCCCGCAGAGATGACCCTAGTCTCAGTAGGGGACATTGAGATGGGCCCAGGAACACAGGTGCCTGCTAACACTAAAAAAATACAGCGCCTGGGTGACCATCAATGGAAGAAGAGTAGTGTAGTGTAGTGTAGATACTGGAGCCAGTGTGACTTCAGTCCGGTGTCACCTGGTCTCTGAGGAGCAAGTAGTCCCCGGGGCATTCCGCCAAGTAATTGCTGTGGGCAACCCAGAGCGCCAGTGTATGGTGGCGCAGGTTCCCTTTGAATGGTGGGCGGTCTCAGGTCCCTTGAGGGTTGTTGTGAGCCCTAACATGCCTGTAGATTGTCTGCTAGGTAACAACCTGGAGCAGTCCTTGTGGAAGGATGTTGAGCTCAGGTCTCACTTGGAGATGCTTGAGTTGCCAGAGTGGGCATGTGTGACCACTCGGTCAATGGCAGCCGGAAAGGGTGATCAGAAGGACCTGGAGTCTGAAACAGTGGCCCAGGTTCCTGCCAAGAGAAAGGGAAGGGGGTGCGGAAAACCTGCCCCTGAGGTTCCCACGGTCCGGGTGGAGGCTGACCTCGAGTGCGATACCCCGGTACCAACAGGGGAGCAGGTAGCTGAACTAAGGGACTTATCTGAGCAGACCCATTGGCAGCAAGAAGGTGGTCCCACCAGGGAGGAATTTTGCAGGGAGCAGAAGGAATGCCCTTCTCTGGAGGGTTTGCAGCAGAAGGCTGCAAACCAGGCAGCTGGTGATCAGTCTGGATCACACTGGATTTACTGGGAGAATGGTCTCCTATACAGTGGGCCTAAGGTCTCTGAGTCTGGGTCAGCCCTTGTGCTGGTGGTACCCCAGCGCTTCAGGACCTTCCTACTGGGTCTGCTTCACGACGTGCCTTTGGCAGGACAAGACCTTTGATAGGATTGTCACCCACTTCTTTTGACCCCAAATGCGAAGGCAGCCAGCTGTACTTTGTGGGTTTTGCCAGAATTGCCAGACAAATGGTAACAGTGGGAGGAAGTGTAAGGCTCCTCTCTAACCTTTTCCAGTTGTAGGAACCCCTTTTGAAAGGGTTGGGATGGATATTGTGGGGCCACTAGATCCCAAGACAGCCATGGGCAAAAGGTACATCATGGTCTTGGTGGACAGTGGCACCCGGTACCCAGAGGCAATCCTCTCAGGACAGCGACGGCGCCAGTGGTGGGCCTGGCGTTAATGGGGATCTTTTCCCGTGTGGGCTTCCCCAGAGAGGTGGTATCTGACCGTGGGACCAATTTCATATCCAAGTATATGACATCCCTGTGGGAGGAGTGCGGTGTGACCTACAAGTTCACTACTCCTTACCACCCTCAAAGTAATGGTTTGGTGGAGAGATTCAACCAAACCTTGAAGGGCATGATCAAGTGTCTAACCGAACCCATAAGACGTAATAGGGACGTCCTCTTACCATGCCTTCTTTTTGCATACAGGGAGGTACCACAGAAGGCCTTAGGGTTCAGTCCCTTTGAGCTTCTCTATGAGCACCCTGTGAGGGGACCCCTCAGTTTGGTTAAGGAAGGCTGGGAGACAGCTCCCAGGAAAACTCCCCAGAATGTTTTTAGCTACATGCTGGCCTTCAGGAACCAAACTTCCCGCTTCAGGAAACTCTCTCAGGCAAACCTGGAAGCATGCCAAGAGGAGATGTAACGCTGGTACGACCAGAATGCTACTCTGGTGGAGTTTCAGCCTGGCCAGAAAGTGTGTGTCATGGCCCCAGTAAAACCTTGTGCCTTGCAGGACAAGTGGACTGGGCCTTTTGAGGTGGTGGAGCAAAAAGGAATGTCACCTACCTGGTGAATTTGCAGACTCCCAGGAACCCTTTGAGGGCCCTGCATGTGAACCGCCTCAAACCTCACTTGGAGAGGTCCAAAGTGAGCATGCTCTTGGCGACAGATGATGGGGTGGAAGAGCAGAGTGAACCTCTCCCTGACCTCCTGTCTTCCAAGGAGCACGATGGGTTGGTGGAAGGTGTGATCCTCTCCCCTACACTGACCCCAGAACAGCGGAGTGACTGTCGCCAATTGTTGGGGCAGTTTGCCACGCTATTGTCCTTGACCCCATGTTATGTTATGTTATAACGTACTTGTAGAGCGCTCGGCTACTCAAAAGAGTGTCCCGGCGCTAGACAGAGCCCTAGATTATCCTGCTAATACCAGGCTAGCGTTTCTGCTGAAATAACCAGGTTTTAAGTTGTTTACGGAAAGTCAACAGATCAGGTACTTGTCTGAGAGACTGAGGCAGACTATTCCAGCTACGGGCAACCTGTCCTTGAAAAGAGCGTCCCCCTCTGCACAAACGGGAGAATCTAGGAACCGCTAGGAGATACTGGTGAGAGGATCTTAGAGACACTGGTGACAGCCCTCCTGTGAAACACAAGATTTACAGGTTGACTGACCGGGTCAGAACCAGCATCAAAGAGGAGGTCTCCAAGATGGTGGCTTTAGGGGTGATCGAGCCCTTCAACAGTCCTTGGGCCAGCCCAGTGGTCTTGGTCCCAAAGGCTGCTGCACCCGGTGCCACGCCTGAACTGCGGTTCTGTGTGGACTACCGTGCGCTCAGTGCCGTCACCAGGACTGACGCGCACCCCATTGCCAGAGCTGATGAGCTGATTGATCAGTTGGGAGCTGCCAAGTTCCTTAGTACCCAGACTTGACGTCTGGGTACTGGCAGATTGCCTTAACCGAGGGGGCCAAAAAGAGGTCAGCATTTTCAACCCCAGGGGAGCACTGCCAGTTTCGGGTGATACCCTTTGGTTTGAAGAATGCCCCTGCTTCCTATCAGAGGTTGGTCAACCAGGTGGTGGCTGGGCTGGAGGATTTCGGTGCCGCCTACCTGGACGACATTGCAGTGTTCAGTTCCAGTTGGGAAGAACACTTGCAGCACCTCTGGGAACTGGGAAGTGTTGAAGGCTCTGCAGAGGGCAGGCCTCACGGTCAAGGCCAGTAAGTGCCAGATCGGGCAGGCCTCTGTGGTGTACTCAAGCCACCAGGTAGGAAGTGGGCAGGTGGCGCCCCTACAGCCTAAGATTGACTCCACTGTGGCTTGGGAGCCCCCCCCAAGACCCAGACAGAGGTGAGAGCCTTTTTAGGTCTCACCGGCTACTATAGGAGATTTGTCAAGGGCTATGGCACCATTGTTGCCCCCTTGACAGAGCTGACTTCCAGGAAGCGGCCCAAGAAGGTGATCTGGGCTAATGCCAGAAAGCTTTTGATGCCCTGAAGGAAGCAATGTGCACGGTGCCCGCGCTCAAGGCACCTGACTTCTCCAAGGAATTCATAGTGCAGACTTGCTCTTCAGAGCATGGTGTGGGAGCGGTGCTCTCACAACTTAATGAAGAGGGCCTAGACCAGCCTGTAGTCTTAGCAGGAGACTACTCCCGAGGGAATGGAGGTGAAGTGCCATAGAATGGGTAGCTTTTGCTTTTGGTCTGGGCACTGAAGAAGCTAAGACCCTACCTGGGACTCCCTTCCGAGTTCAGACAGACCACAGGCCCCTCGGATGGTTGATGTAAATAAGGGGGGAGAACCCAAAACTGTTGAGGTAGTCCATCTCCCTACAGGGAATGGACTTTACAGTGGAACACCGCCCTGGCATAGAACATGCCAACTGATGGTCTGTCCAGGTTCTTCTGGCTTAGTGAAGAGAACTCCAAGGAGGTTGGGTAGTTCTCCCTACTTTCAGCTGGAGGGGACATGTGTTAGACCTGGCATCTTTTGGCGCGTTTCCCCTGTCCTTTTGCTTTCTGACCTCCCGGTTTTGACTCTGTTTTTGCTGGTTTAGTGTCTCTGCGCACTTTCTCACTGCTGTTCAGTGTTATAGTGCAAGTGCTCCTATTGTAAATTGGATTATGGATTGGTGTTTCCATGATTGGCATATTTGATTTACTGGTAAGTCCCTAGTAAAGTGCACTGGGAATGCCAGGGCCTGTAAATCAAATGCTGCTAGTTGGCCTGCAGCACAGATTGTGCCACTCACACGAGCAGCCTTTCAAAGGGTTTTCAGACCTGCCACTGCAGTGTCTGCGCACAGTTTTTACTGCCATGTCGACTTGGCAAGTGCGCCCACTTTCCAAGCCCTATCCTTCCCTTTTATTACATGTGAGTCACTCCTAAGGTAGGCTCAAGGTACCACTATGGGCAGGGTGCAGTGTATGTGAAAGGTAGGACATGTGTGTGTGACATGTCCTGATAGTGAACTACAGTGTGATTCGTTTTTCACTGTTGAAAGGCTATCTGTCCCGTAGGATAGAATGGGGAATACTCTAACATTTTACGAGTATATTTTCCTATTGGGACAAGATGGAGAAATGGAGTTAAGTATGTCTGAACTCAGAATGTAGAAAGGCATCTTTTAGTAAAGATGAGTTTTATGTTCTGTGTTTGAAAATACCACTTTTAGGGGGTGTGGCCAACAGCATGGCGGACTAGACGTGTCCGACTGGAGCTCCGGCAGCCCAGCTTTTATCCTGAATAAAATCCTGCCTTCCTAGCTCCATCCGCTCGTGTACCGAGGGGGAACAGGTCCCCATGTATTGCACAGCAACAAAATAAGGTGCCGAGACCCGCGACGGAGACACACAAGCGCTATCGTGACTCCGCACAACTTGAGGCCGAGACATGTAATGACGGCGCCCTATGGAAGGCCCCGCCCGTCATAGGGAGATAAGCCAGACACTCGGTGCTCGAGCAAGCCTGCTGCACAGACCTGGACGAGCCCTGAGAGGGAGACCCCCTTGAGGGCTGGACTGATCCTACCCAGTAGCCCACCCGGGGCGTCGGGGATGCCGAGAGAAGCAATCACGGCGAAAGGGCCTGAAACCTAGAGACTGCGTGGGTTGGCGAGAACCGCTGCACTGGCCCTGTCTTGTCCCCGCGGTGCGCAGATAACCAGTGCAGATGTGGACAGAGTGACGACCCCGGGGGAGCGGCGCCGCCCGGGCGAGAGGGGCGCCTGCTGTGGAGGGCCTGCGCCGTGGTAACCTGGGCTGCGAGTAGGCTACTGGGCTTGCGGCGTGTGGGCCGACATAGAGTGCCCTCTCGGAGAAGACCCGGCAGTGTGGGGCCTAGATCCTCCACCAGGACAGGGAGGCCGCCACAACACTGGCGTAGCCCTGGAACGGAGACCTGAGGTGTTGATGCGAGACCGGAGGGGGCGCCGGAGGCAAGGTCATCCCGCAGCGAGGAGGACACAGCGAAGGAGTCTGCACCACAACATAGCCAGCAACGAGACCTCTGGGGACTGGTGATGGTGAAACCACGATCCATTCCTCTGTCACCGCAGCCCTTTCCCCATACAGTGAGATGACTCCATCTCGCGATCACTGAGGCAAGTGACATTTCTCCCCTTTATTGGGTGGCATTTGGCTCTACTGGTGGCGGTCTGCAAACAGGGGCCTAGCAGTCTGATAAAAACTGGGACAGAGGGGGGCCTCCCGGATTCCCACCCCTGACACTACTTCCACTGGGAAAAGGGTAGCCCCCTCGACACTTCACCATAGATGTATCCCCGGAGGCCGAGGGGCAATATGGGCCTGCAGACTGGCGACTTGGTTATCACTTAGAAACCGGGGGCTGAGGAAGAGTACAAAGCAGCCTTGGCGCGACTCTGACCCCCGTCCCAGGCACGTAATTAGAAGTGGGAATTTAACACCGCCTGGGCTAACAAGGCCCCTCCAGACAAGGAGAGGCTTGAGGGACGGCACTTGGAGAGCAGCTCGGCTGTGAGAGAGACACGGTGAGCGTCAGTAAAAGTGCACACTGTATAAAAAGAGACCGGTGCTGACACATAATCATCCGGGAACTATGGGCTGTTGAAGCATCCATCTTAACAAGCTTCCGTACAGGGCTCCGTGTTGCTGGTGGTCCAGATTTGTACACCAGGGAGCAGGATTCCCGGAACTCTGCAATCCACAATGGCGAGAGATAAAGAGCTGAAGCGTAAGCAGGTTACTCACCTCTCAGCCTCCATGAATGAGATCGCACGGAAGGTGGATGACGCGGAAAACCGCGCGCGCAGATACAACTTGCGATTAATAGATTTCCCAGAGGCAATTGAGGGGTCAGACGCCGGTGCCTTCTTACAGACATGGCTTATTTTATTTATTCAGTGTTTCCTATAGCGTCAGAGCGCTTTACATTACAACCACCTTCAAAATCAGCGGATATCCAATTCTTTAACATCAAGTATACGTATTCCAATAACATTGGCATATGCTTACCGTTACCAAAACCACACAAACTGAAGAATACAAGAAATCACTAGGTTACAGTAAAACATGCCATATCATAATTACATTTCTAAATACGATCACTATTGATATCCTAGCTATCTACACTGGTTATAGTATTGCTAGTCTAATCAAATATATATGTGGATTGATTGAGGTACTTGTCCATAGACAACATCCATGTTGACAGTCGAAGGGACTAACTGTATCTAACCTAGCTGAGTATAGCCATTAGAGTTCAATCAAAGAAAGTAAACTGCTTCGTGCAATGACCAGTTTCTTTGTTCTGCGATTAGCAGGACTTAATCCTGCTTACAGTAGCCCACTTGAACAGCTGAATGTAGAGGATCGACAGGTTGTCTGCAGATCTCAGAACAGTCTTAGTGTTTCCTGATATTTGTTATGGGAGGAATTTACCTATCAGAAAGGACTTTGTCTCCTTTTTGAATCGTGGAGCATAGGTGATTCATCTAATATTCGGTGGGAGCGAATTCCAAATCCTTGGTGCAGCTCCCGTGAACGCTCCATTGTATGTTCTCTTTTATGGAAGAATGCTGGTTTCAGTAAAAAATATTCGGATCCCTTGGAGGGTCTACTGCCTCCCGACAACGTAATTTTCTGGGCCAGGTAAAGTGGAGTTTTGTGCTGTATTGCCTTGTGTGTAATACATAAATCTTTAGCTGTATTCTTGCCTCGTACGGTAGCCAATTGAGCGCTTTTAGACGTGGAGTGATGTGGTCAAATTTTTTGGATCCCGTTATAAGTCTAGCTGCTGCATTGAGACAAGCTTTTAGGGGAGCTGTTGAAATCTTAGGAAGCCCTGATAGAGTTGCGCATCCATACTCAATTCTTGATATGACTAGCGCCTGGACTGCCATTTTGAGATCACCTGAATCGATGAACGGCTTCAATTTTCTGAGTTAACTCAGATGGAAACGGGTGTTTTTTGCCATTGTGCTGATGTGGGTTCGCATGTTTAATTCTTTATCCAGTGTGATTCCAAGAGACTTAGTTGAATCCACTAGAATCGGGGTACCGTTTAGCGCAGTGATCATCTTGGTCCATTCCTTAACCCTGGCGGAACTTTTAGGAGGGGAGATCAGAAGGAATTCGGTTTTTTGAGAGTTAAGCTTAAGATGATTGTCACCTAGCCATTCAACGGTTCTCTGTAGTGCTTGGTTCATTATGTTACTGTGGTCTGATCTGAACCCTGATTGGCAGTCGTTTAGTAGGTTAAATTCAGTAATGTGTTGATTCAGTTGTTGTTGAGCAAATTTTTCTAGTACTTTGGCTAGTAAGGGAATGGTTGTTACCGGCCGAAAGTTGTTTGGGTCTGAGGGGTTCTCTGTAGGTTTTTTTAAGAGACGGATGACCTGTCCAGTTTTTAGACAGTCAGGAAAAGATCCTTGGGCTAGCGATTCATTAATTATCTTAGACCAATAGGGGATGACCATGTGGTTAATGTGGGCCAGCATTTTGCAGGAAGAGGGTCATTGTAATAGTTATTCGGTTTCAAAGTTAGTAAGTTTTTGGCAATGTCATGCTGGTCATATAGTTTGAAGTTTGACCAATGAGCATTATTATTCTGCATTGCTTATGCAGGTAGGGCTGTATTCTCCACTTGTTTACTCCTTAGATTCAAGGCTTTGTCAGCGGTATTCTTGAGTTCTCTCTCCAGTGAGCTAGCTTTATCGGTAAAGAATGTTGAAACATCTTCACAGTTCAATTCCGATTTAGAAGTTAGTAGGGAGGATTTGGCTAATTTGTTCGATTGTTCTTTTAGTAGCTCGAAGAGTTTTCTCGGCCTGTTCTTTGCGACCTGTTTCAAGCTCATTTCTAAATGTAACTATATTCACCATACTGGTTGGGGTGATGCATATTCACAATGTATGTGATTCATGGACGATGGAGTGCTTGTTATTCAACAATAATTGTTCATGTTGACTGCAGTTAAGTTTTTCTTTTCTAACTTTTTTTTCTTTCTAAACATTAAAACATTACGCCATTTCACTGCATACTGAACTAGTAATATAGCGCCCATGGCCAAGTTGTAAAACGCCATAAATGCATTGACTTGTACAATGATATTATGCAAATAGTGATGTATAACATGCATACTGGCTGACATGAAACGTTAAAAAAATCATAATAAAAACAAATTTAAACAAAAAATCAAGCTCATTTCTAAAAAATTCTTTTTTTGATTTAAGTACGCTTTTATTGTAGGTTTTCCTGGTCTTTCTTAATTGTTTTAGATGGGGGGGACGATGGAATTTGTCTCCATTTCCGTTCTATAAGTCTGAGTTTCTGTCTTTCTTCATTAAGTGAACCGTTGAACCATGGGTTTTTATCTTTGACCTGAATTCTTTTAAGTTTTAGAGGGGCTATATTGTCAATTATTTTAGAAATCATACGATTGTAATGATCCGTAAGCTCACTGACGTCCGTCAGTTCAGAAGGAGGTTGAAGTTCACTCTCGCCGCGTATTGTTAGACTCTTCGAGTTCAGACCTTTAGCGTCTCTAACCCAGTGCTTGGGTTTGACTGGTTGTGAGATTTTCTTTTTTGTGGATGGTAGTTGGAAAGTGATGATGTGATCAGACCAGTCACAAGGGATGATTGAAATTGATTAAACCGCGTTTTCTTTGGAGATGATCCAATCTAATGTAGCACCTTTGGAATGGGTTGGCAGGGCACAGGTTTGCACTAGTGAGTGGTCGGCTAGGAATTCTTTAAGAATATTGACCTGATTATCCTTGATGTCGTTCCAGTGAAGATTGAAGTCTCCTAGGAAAATATCATTGGAGTGAGGTCCTGAGTTTGCTGTAATAATTTCCATTAGTTGGTCTATGAAAATTAAGTTTTTGCCTGGGGGGTGGTAGAATGCGTGTAATTTGTACAGTTGGTTGTCTGTGAATCGTACTGAGAGCCCCAGGTAATCACATGAATCAATAGGGTCTGAGAGAACTTTAGAGATGGTGATGTCTGATTTGTGGATACAGGCCACATCTCTCCCAGTTTCTTTTAGCCTGTCTAGTCTTATAATGTAGTTTGGTGGTACAAGTAGGTCTAGGCATGGGGAAGATGATTCAGATAGCCACGATTCCGTTAGAACAGACATGTCAGTGTCTTGGTTCAGGATTAGGTCGGCATTGTCAGCGGCATGTTTTATTGCTGAGCGGCAATTGATAAGTAGGCATGAGATCTTTTTTGTAGGGTTATCTAGGTTAGAGTCCTGCCCCGCGGGAATTAGCGTTATTTCTTTCAGGTTATTGGGGTTTAGCTTTCTGTGATTAGTTTGTTATTTTGTTTACTTTAATTGGGACCACTTGAATTTTCTGTTCATTTATCTTAGCGGGGAGGCTGGATGTCGCCTTGTAAGATCGTAGTAAGGTTTGAGTTTCGATGTCCGTCAGATATCTAAGGAAAATACGTGGGCGGTAAATCCTATTAGAGGCAGTGGGGTAGTGTTAAGCTTATTGTGGAGACTTGTGTACCAATTTTTGACTCTGGATAATTTTGGAGAGATAGCTTTCTGAGAGAAGTAGAATATTCTTCATGTTCTTAATAGCGTTTTGCATGTCCGTAGCTATCCTATCTGTCTGGGCATTAAGAATTTCTAATTCCCTTCTCGAAGGAGGGGAGAGATGATGTTTTTGAAACGCGACTGTTGGTCTGTGGAACGATATGCTGGATGGTTCCGCTTCAGAATGCTTGTGGCTACATTTAGTTCCTTCTGTAGTTTTTTCTTTAATCTGAGGGGCAAGCTCTGTATTATCGGTCTTATGATTTAACTTCCCGAGGTACTGATTGATGGGTGCTGAGTCCGAGAGATCAGCTATTTGTAAAGTAGTGGAGGTATTTGCCCCTGACGTGTGCAGATTGGACTGCTTGCTAGAATATAACTGGTTTGCTTCTAGGGATTCATTGATAACTCCTTTGTGTATGTCCAGTCTTGTATTGTTGGCTATAAGGCGGGTCTTTGTACTGTGTCTTGTACGGGGGATCTAGTGTGCTGACTCTCCTGATCTGTCCCGCTATCACTCTTAGCCGTTACCCTCAGTGGCGTAAGGGTGATGGTGTCTGCGGTGCTTCCTTGTTGGTGAGCCGAGGGAGGGATGTTATGAACGTGATCTTTTAACGTGGAAAAGTAGTCATCAAACAGCTCAAGATCTTTGTTGGCTGCTTGGATGAGTACAGTGCCATTTTTGTAGTAAGTTATATTTTTCGAAGGTGTTATAAGCAACTTAGTTCCGTAAGGGATGTTTCTTGCTTCTTTGTTTAGTAATTTAGCCATCGTAGTGCGCCATTTAGCCAGTGATCCAGTGACTAAAATTAAATCGTTAATAATCACTCTGTTTTTTTGAGTTGAAGGAGGGATCTGAAGTGTTTCAGGGTTTTTTCTGAGCAGGTTGTATTTAAAGGTTTTGGATGCATTTTTAGAAAGATTGGAAGGGTATGCTATTGCTCTGGAGTTATTACCTGCAGGAATCATATTTGCTCCTTTCATTTGTGGGTAGTGTATATAATTCCTGCTGAGGAGTATTCTCGGCTATTTTGTCAGCGTTTGTTCTAAGGCAAGTGGTACGAGCGTAAATACTACTATGAGTGTCCTACAATGAATGATATTATCTATGATGTAGATCAAAAGCTTTACTTTAACCTATTATCAAGGCAGACTATTTCCTATAATCATGCTATCCTAGTTCCTTTGGTGTTAGTACTCTTTGTGATACAATCTTTATTTATTTGATCAAATGTATCTTTTTACTGGTGAGGATTGTCATTCATAATTAATAATGTATTTAATAAATATATTTATTCTGGGAGTGCTGGTCTTTCCTCAATATTTAATTAATTATTTATACAATTATTTAATGTGGGAATGCTGGTCTTTCCTAATTATTTAATTAATTATTTATCTAATTATTTATACTGGTCATTTAGCAAGTTTCATAAAATGGGAGACCTAATAACACATCTTTAATTCCTGGATCCCTTGATGATTGTCCTTTTTTCAGTTTCGTTGGTATAAGTCCTCTTTCTGTGATTGTTGTGAGGGGGAGCTAATTCTAACCTCATTTGATGGGTGTTAGTATTTCTATGGTGTTGCTAGTCCTATTTTGGTTTCTAGAGATTTTGACCCCTTCTCTCTAGTCCTCTTTCCGTGATTGTTGTGGGATGGGTTAACTTAGTCCTCGGCCATTTTGCTGTTTCCGAGTATATCGCAACAAAATGTCAGGAAATAGTGGCAGTATATGCTGGTTGGGACTAATCTAGGGCAGCTCGTATCCCTCTATGCCCAATCATCCCTGATTGCCTGGTTGCCCTTCACCACTACAGGCCATCTCAGACGCCTAGAATTCCTCCGGACATGCCTCTTCAACCGCCTCCTATTCAGTACTGAGAGAGCGGGAGGTTCCCTCTTGCCAATGTTCCAAACACACCTCTTGATTCCATAGTCAGCTTCCCCATAGACCCACTGTATGACCTGCAGTTGTCCTCTGGCTGGACGCTCCTACCCAAGTTATCAACATCGCTCACCTCAAGCATCTCTCGCTCCTAGTCACGGCCCGACTCTCCCGAGATGAATTGGAAGCCTCGCCGAGCTCCGGTTCGCCTCCCAGGAACGTAGCCGGAGCAGCAGTTGCTGCTCCCTTGACTGGCGCACTCTCCTCCTTGCACGGCGCCTCCTCCACTCTGATCGTAGCAGGAGCAGCTGTCGCTGCTCCTGTGCTTGGTGCCTTCTCTCGCAGGGCGCCTCTTCACCCCTGTTGTAGCAGGAGAGGTCGTCGCTGCTCCCGATATTGGCTCCTTTTCCTCGTCTCGCGGCGGGCTATGGGGATGGTCAGCCAGTCCCCTGTTAAATGCTGGGCATTACCCGGGGGGGGGGGGGCAAACCACCACCTTTACATGCGTGGATGGCTACCCCGGAGTGGGACGAAGCGGTGACGACCCCGTTGGATCCAAGGACTGCCGGGGTGTTAATAACAGTGAGTCCTTTGGGATTTTCAGTTTCTCCTCATTCTGTCTCTGCTGGCAGCTGTTTGGGATGAGTGTGTGCGTATGCTTCGAAAGGTGTGTGCGGGCTTAGCAGGGATTTTTGCTAAAAAGCTATCCCCAGCCCCGGAGCTCCTTCTTCTAGCTCCTCTCCGACCAGAGGGCGAAAATGAGTCCAAGACTCTCTCCCAACAACACCGTTTTCGTCATGCTTTGTGATCGAGCGGGCTCACAGGATGCCTATTCTGAAACCGCCGGCGGGGGCACCCCCAAGGCCACAAATAGCACGGTTTTTTAACTACCAGGATCGGGATTTGATACTCTGTGAGATGAGGTGGATAGGAGAGATCAGAATAGCTAACACTAAAATAATGGTGTTTCCAGATTACTCCCGAGAGGTCCAGAAACTGTCAAAGAAAAATTACGAGCGCTTCACATCCAATATAGGTTTCTCTTCCCAGCGAAATTGAAGGTCATCTTTCAAAGCAAAACATTCTTCTTCCAAACGCCAGAGGAGGTATGGTGCTGGATAGAGGAATGTCCCCCGGCACGGAAGAGAAGTGAATCTACAGGACCCCCCTCGGTGGGTCGAGAGCCAGAAATGGAACCCCGACCGCAAAGGCGGAGACCGAGGCGTGGCTCGAGACACACTGGCAAACCGCATAGAGGCACCCCTCTCAAACCTCGGGGTACCATAGAGGAGAAGAACCAGTCCTTGGACTCGGAGGGGGGTCAGCCACAAATCAAGATGGGGGAAAAAAACACTCCAAAAACCGACCAAAGAGACAGACCTCCCCTGAACCCACAGAACTGGAACTCTCTAACTGGTCCGACAGCGAACATCCACTCCTGCAACAGATTGCCCATCTGGAGGAGACTGAACAGGACACTGCAACGCAAGAGCATCCCCAGAACATATTGCATGAAAGGAGCGAGGAAGGTTGAAGCCTCTGGGCCAGCCGGAGGCTGAAGGGACAGTAAGACGGCACCTGGTGCCTTTTGAGACTCACATTACCACTAAGAAGGGTCTAGAAGTCTGACATTTAGGTACACCCCTAGTTAAGTTGTAGTTGTGTTTTTTTTTTTTTTTCACTAAGGGGTAAGGGAGGGGGAGGGGGGCTACAGACCTCTCAAGCTAACCTATGTCGCAATTGTCACTTTGATGGTTTGGAGTAAGTGCCTGGGCAGTGGGAGAGAGTGGGTAGGGTGGGAAGGTACAGAGGGGAACACCAATTCAGAAAAAATTGGGATGGGTCAGTTTAAGGGGGGGGTTATCGCATTAACAGACGAGGAGACCATGCACACAGAGACAGATTCACATTTCTTCCACCATACAGACAAGCAGTATAACAGGACCGAGGTCGCAATCTCGGAGTGAGGGAGGGTATTCCATACTGACGTGGAATGTCAGTGGCCTAGGCCACAAGATCAAGAGGGGGCTGGTTGCAACCTACCTTGAGGCAGAAACCGGATATAGTTCTTCTTCAGGTAACACACCTCCGGGGCACCCATTGTGCTTTCTTAGGCAGAGGAATGTACACAACGTTAGCACATGCAGGATTCTCCTCTGGCTCTAGGGGGGTGGCCATCCTTATTAGAAAGTTCCCTCCCTTTCATACGCATAAAACCTGGGTGGACCCAAATGGCACATATACCGCAGTGCAGGGGGTCTGGGGAAGACGTGAGCTCACACTTGTTAGTGTATATGCACCCCCTAGACTACAGCAACACACCCTGGACAGGGTAACTGAGATCCTACTATGCTCGGAATCTTCCACACACATAGTGGGAGGAGACTTTAATGATGTCGCTGATCCATACATGGACTGCACACATAGAAACATTGAACAACGAGGGAATACGCCACTGGCCAGATTTATGCAGACACTGGGCCTGACCGACCTCTGGCGTGTACACCATCCCACCGACCATGCGTACTCTTATTTCCTGGGTGCCCACAATGCCATCTCCAGACTGGACTATCTTTTGGCCCCTGCGGGGGAAATAGGGTCAGTGGCTATGGTGGTATACCAGGCAAGCGGCCTGTCTGACCACTCCCCTTTATGGGTTAAAACGGAAGGGCGCCCCCAGAAAGCACATAATTAATGACTGGAGGCTCAATGCATGGGACCTCCGAGACATTAGGACGAGCTCGGAACAAAATCTTCAGAGAAAATGAGGGATCAGTGTCCTCCGCAGTGGTCCTTTGGGAGGCCTTTAAAACCATACTATGAGATAGGGCACACAACACATTAGCATACAAAAGGAGAAAGGAAAACCAAGAGGTTGATGCCCTGGAAAGTCGACTCCTCGAAATGGAGAGGGACATGGGCCCAGACACAGACCAACTCTTCCTATGGCAGATATGAATCTCACATAAGGAATACTTGGCCCTAGCCCGCCAAGAGGTGAAATCGCATCTCTTGGCCACATAACATCACCTTTATGAAACTGGAGACAGGGCGGGGAAGCTTCTAGCATGGCTGGGAAGGAAAGAGAAAGATGCTAGATGGGTGTCCGCCTTACATGAGGGAAATAATGAAATGAAATGAAAAATGAAGTACCAGCATTTGTAAGGCGCACAGCTACCTCCGGAGAGGTGTCTCGGGACTGGGGGCCGTCGGGAAGATTAACAAGCTTATTGCTCAGAGTCACAAGGTGCTGGGCTAACCTGCTGCCGGCACCGGAGATCGAACCGTGAGCCCCTGTGTTCCGAAGTCAGCCGCCCTGGCCGCTGCACCACACCTCTTCCCCAATACACTAACATCAGCACAGGACATAGCAGACACCTTCGTGAGTTACTATACAGCACTCTATAGAGCCAGGACCACAGCAGACGGTCCCCGAATCCAAAAATATCTCCACACAATTGATCTTCCCTCCCTGTCCATAGAGGATCGTGATGCCCTTGACAAGGACCTCACGCAGGAAGAGGTAACGACGGCAATAGGTAAACTTAAAACTGGGAAGACACCAGGGCCAAATGGAATTCCTGTGGAATTCTTCAAGGCAAATAGCCTTTTGAGCCCATACTTGTTGCAAATGTATCGGGAAACGCAAACTGAGGGTACAACACCCCCCATCTTCCCCCCCCACCACACCTTCAGTTGGCCACAATCGTAGTTATCCACAAAGCCGGGAAGCCAGCGAACGAGTGTGGATCTTACCGCCCAATATCACTCTTAAATGTAGAAACCAAAATACTTGCCACCATTCTTGCGACTAGACTGCTTCCAGTCATCACTACCCTTATTCACGCGTATCAGTCAGGATTCATACCTAGGCGGTCGACGAGGTTCCTCTTGCGCAGGCTATCAAACTGGCTGGAAAAAGTCAAAGATAGGGCTGACCCACATGTATTCTTAGCTCTTGATGCCGAAACGGCATTTGATGCCATACACTGGCCATTCATGAGAAAGGCACTAAGAGAGTTTGGGTTTGGCCCCATATTTCTGGCTTGAATCGAATTGCTATACACCGCCCCGCAGGCAAGGGTTAATGGGGTCATGTCGAAGCCTTTCCACGTGGAGTGGGGTACTAGACAGGGCTGTCCACTATCGCCATTGAGATTTGCGTTAATACTAGAGCCACTGTCGTGTCTAGTCCGGGCCCACCCAGACATACGGGATTCACGGCTGATTCAGCTAGTAGCCGAAACGAACTGATCTTTCTATACGCTAATGACGTCCTCCTATATGTCACCAACCCTGTTGACACTTCCAATCATTCTACATATATTTGAATAGAACGGACATCATGCTGGGTATAAAATCAACTGCGATAAATCCACATTCTACCTAACTGGGGGACCCATAGACACACGAGAACTCCCTAGTCAACTGCAAGTAGATCATGAGGGATTCAAGTATTTGGGCATTTACATAACTACCAATGCCACGCTGAGTCATGCCCGCAATATCCAGAGGATTTTAACAGATTTTCACGGGACATGAAACGATGGAGAAGGTTGCCCCTGACCATACTGGGCAGAGCCGCAATGTTAAAAATGGTCACACTCCCCAAGTTACTCTATGTCCTCCAGAATACCTATAATAAGACACCTGAGGACATTTTCAAGACAATACTGAGGTGCGTACAGTATTATGGGATGAAGGTCAACCTCGGATTGCTTTCCAGACGCTTCAGCACAACCCATTCAATGGCAGGATTGCTCTCCCGGACATAAAGATCATACTAGCGTGCAACATACTTAGTGGCCATTAATGAATGGGTGCAAAAAAGAACAATTGATGGACAGAATGCAGAACAATGTCATACATTCACCCCAGTACAGAGATCTGGGCCTAAATCCATTGTTTTTTTGCTCACCATGCCATTCCAGTTTGAACCCAGCCATAAGCAAATCAGTCTTGACCCTGTGCCTCATGGGAACAGTCCAGCCCGAACTGCCAGGCCAGGTCCTCCCTGGACTGGAAACGAGCATCCTAGTACCGGTTTCGGGGTTTCACCCCTCATCAGCCAGGATAGCTTGAATCCAGTGGCATGGAGAGCACATGACCCACGTCTGGGCATACCCGTCCCACTCGGCGTGACAAATGCAAAAAGAACAATTGATGGTCAGAATGCAGAACAATGTCATACATTCACCCCAGTACAGAGATCTGGGCCTAAATCCATCGTTTTTTTGCTCACCATGCCATTCCAGTTTGAACCCAGCCGTAAGCAAATCAGTCTTGACCCTGTGCCTCATGGGAACAGTCCAGCCTGAACTGCCAAACCAGGTCCTCCCTGGACTGGAAACAAGCATCCTAGGACCGGTTTCGGGGTTTCACCAAACTTGCTCACTGTGCCACTGGATTCAAGCTAGTCTGGCTGATGAAGGGTGACATACCCTGAAACCGGTCCCAGGATGCTTATTTCCGGTCCAGGGAGGACCTGGCTTGGCAGTTCGGTCTGGACTGTTCCCATGAGGTATAGTGTCAAGACTGATCTGCATATGGCTGGGTCCAAACTGGGGTGGCGTAGTGGGCAAAAGAAGGATGGATTTAACCCAGATCTCTTGACTGGGGGAGAATGTTTGAATCATTCAGCATTCCGTCCATCATTTGTTGCAGTTACATTAATGAATGGGGACATCTCCCAGGGGACCACCCGACATATGCACTAGAGAGAAGTCAATTCGAAGGTCACACATACCTACTATATATATATATATATATATATATATATATATATATATATATATATATATATATATATATACATACATACATACATACATACATACATACATACATACATACATACACATATATATATATATATATATATATATATATATATATATATATATATATTATCTACTGGCGGTCGCCAGTAGATAGTTATAGTTACAACCTATTATCCATAGGAAATCCGCGACATTCTATTTGAAATAACGTTGGCGCCGGTTGACGAATCTTCGTGAAAGTTTCCAACTTGTTGGGGCGCTCCGCTCCTACCCTGAAAGTCTCGGGGTGATACGTGAAGCGGGGGCCGAGAAAAAAGGCGGGTCCCAAAACGCGTTTTCCCCATTCATTTTTCCATAGGAACCTTTAGTCGCAGCTACAGCCCGAACTGCTGAACGGAATTACCCCAAATTTGGCAAAGAGGTAGCCCTTGGTTCAGACTGGTGCCTTTTGCTAAAATGGTGTAAATCCGTTCAGTAGTTCCTGAGAAATTCACAATTAAAATCACATATATATCTATGGGCGCGTCTGATCCGCGTACCCTCCCGATCACGAGCTGCATGCTAATTGGCTGTCAACACTCCAAATCAAGAAGTGTTGGCAGCCATTTTGTCCCTCGGTAGAACCGAGGGACAGAAACAAGTGCGCAAAGCGCAAAAAGGGGGCAGGGTAGAAACACCCTGACCCCCTAGGTCTGCTCAGGGGGTCCCACAAGGACCCCCTGGGCAGAAAAAAGATATATATTTTTTTTTAAATCGGCGGGATGCGCTTAAGGTGCGCGTATCCCGCCGAGAAAAAAAAAAGAAACAGGTGCGCAAAACGCACAAAGGGGGCAGGGTAGAAACACCCTAACCCCCTAGGCCTGCTCAGGGGGTCCCACAAGAACCCCCTGGGGAAAAAAAAGCATTTAAAAAAAAAAAAAAAATCGGCAGGATGCGCTCAGGGTGCGCGAATCCTGCCGAATAAACAAATCGAGCGCGGTCTCCCGCGCTTCGATGTTAATTGGCCCCCGGGTGGCCCAAGTCCCGGGGGCATGGTGGGGGGATAATTTAATGTGTGGGGGCCTCAAAGGGCCCCCAAGCCCCGGAGACCGCCACCCCCGGGGATTTTTAAAAATGGTGCGGGAGGGCTCTGAGCCCTCCCGCAGCCCCGGGGACCACCACCTCCCGGGGCTTTTTTTAAATTAATTTAACCTGTGGGGGGCTCCAGCCCCCACACGCCCGGGGACCGCCACCTCCCCGGGGCACTAACAAATTAAAATGGGGGTCCGTTTTGGACCCCGAAGCCCGGGGACCACCACCTCCCCGGGGCTGTGCTGATGTAGGGAGGGGGCCGCGCGGCCCCCCTCCTGGAGCCCTTGATGGCCCTGGGGACCACCACCCCCCAGGGCCGGCTCCTGCAGTGTCCCGGGGTGCCTACCCCCGGGACACTGTAGTTTGCTATGGCAGGACGGAGCCTCGCGGCTCCCGTCCTGCCATAGCAAACTGCTTTGGATATTGGAAGAGAGAGCAGGGAAACCTGCTCTCTCTTCCAATATCCAAAGCCGATAGCTTTCCACATGGGGAGCAGCATGTCAGCTGCTCCCCATGTGTAAAGCAATGCCGGCTCCCGTAGGACACGGGGAGCCGGCGGGACTGTGGGGGATTGGGGACCCCCACAGTCCCCAACGAGAGGCCAGGCCCCGGGGGATGGGGTCCCCGGGGCAAGTAGTGGCCCAGGAGGGGGGCCACGTGGCCCCCCTCCCCAAAAAAGAAAAATTTAAAAAAATTAAAAAAATGGAAAGGCCGGCCCCGGAGGATGGGGTCCCCGGGGCCTTAAATGGCCAGAGGAGGGGGCCACGCAGCCCCCTCCAAAGAATAAAAATAAAAAGGCCATGCCCCGGGGATGGGGTCCCCGGGGCCAATACAGGCCCAGGGAAGGGTGGCCACGCGGCCCCCTTCCCGTTTTTTTTTTTTTAATTAAAAATTTAAAAAAGGGGTAAGGCCCTGGGGGATGGGGTCCCCAGGGCATAAAAACAGGAAAAAGGAAGGGGGCCACACAGCCCCCCTTCAGGGGCCAAATTTTTTTTTTTTTTTTTAAAACGATCGGGCCCGCAGGCCCCGCCCCTTCCTTCACCACTCTGCAAACGCGCCCCTGGCGCGTTTGCAGAGGGGAACGAATTCCCCTTGAATACTGGGGGTCCCTGGGGCCAACTAGCCCACCAGGAACCTCCAATATGCGCCAGGGGGCTGCGTTGCAGAGACGTGTAGAGAGGCCACACCCCTTTTACACCTCTCTGCAACGCAGCTCTGTGGCGCTTTGGAGGTATATGGTGGGCTAGTTGGACTCCGGGGACCCTCAGGATTCAAGGGGACTTAATCCCCCAACTTAAAACGCGCCACGGGGCGCGTTTGCACAGTGGTGAAGGGAGGGCGGGGCTTCAGGTGACATGTGTGCAAACAGGCCCCGTGGCGCGTTTTAAGATGGGGAATTAAATCCCCTTCAATCCTGAGGGTCCCTGGGGGCCAACTAGCCCAACAGGTACATCCAGAAAGCGCCACAGAGATGCGTTGCAGAGAGGTGTAAAAGGGGTGTGGCCTCTCTACACGTCTCTGCAACGCAGCCCCTGGCGCATATTGGAGGTTCCTGGTGGGCTAGTTGGCCCCTAGGGACCCTCAGGATTCAAGGGGACTTAATCCCCCAACTTAAAACGCGCAACGGGGCGCGTTTGCACAGATGTCACCTCAGGCCCCGCCCCCTCCCTTCACCATTGTGCAAATATTCCTCTAAAATCAGCCGAAATACGAATTCCGATTTACTCACCTGTTATCAGGAGAGACCTCAGTGCTGTATCTTTCAGCCCAGTACTGGTCCTGAAAAGTAATTTTAACCGTACTTACCGGTAACTTGAATTTCCTTCATAGGCTAACATTGACTGGTTTCACTTGGAAATTCTTCTAAGTGTGGAGTTTTGGAACTTTAAAATATTCCTCTAAAATCAGCCGAAATACGAATTCCGATTTACTCACCTGATATCAGGAGAGACCTCAGTGCTGCATCTTTCAGCCCAGTACTGATCCTGAAAAGTAATTTTAACCGTACTTACCGGTAACTTGAATTTCCTTCATAGGCTAACATTGACTGGTTTCACTTGGAAATTCTTCTAAGTGTGGAGTTTTGGAACTTAAAAATATTCCTCTAAAATCAGCCGAAATACGAATTCCGATTTACTCACCTGTTATCAGGAGAGACCTCAGTGCTGCATCTTTCAGCCCAGTACTGATCCTCAAAAGTAATTTTAACCGTACTTACCAGTAACTTGAATTTCCTTCCATAGGATATCATTGCCTGCTTTTTGCTGAAAAAGTTTCTAAGTGTTGATTTTTGAAACATACAAATATTCCTCTAAAATCAGCCGAAATCCGAATTCTGATTTACTCACCTGTTATCAGGAGAGACCTCAGTGCTGCATCTTTCAGCCCAGTACTGGTCCTGAAAAGTAATTTTAACCGTACTTACCAGTAACTTGAATTTCCTTCCATAGGCTAACATTGACTGGTTTCACTTGGAAATTCTTCTAAGTGTGGAGTTTTGGAACTTTAAAATATTCCTCTAAAATCAGCCGAAATACGAATTCCGATTTACTCACCTGTTATCAGGAGAGACCTCAGTGCTGCATCTTTCAGCCCAGTACTGATCCTCAAAAGTAATTTTAACCGTACTTACCGGTAACTTGAATTTCCTTCATAGGCTAAGATTGACTGGTTTTCAGCAAAAAGTTTCAAAGTGTTGATTTTCACAAACTACAAATATTCCTTAAAAATCGCCTGTATGACTTAAACGCATTCTTTCAACTGTTTACAGGAGATGCACCAGTGCTGGATCCAGGATCCAACACTGAGTAAGAAAAAGTAACGATAACAGTTTTTACCTGCTAAGTGAATTTCCTTCCATAGGATAACATTGGTGATTCTATGAGAAAAAGTTTCTAAGTGTCAACTTTTAAAATACAATAATATTCCTTAAAAATCACGACTGTAACCAAAACGCTTTTACTCAACTGTTTACAGGAGATGTACCAGGACTGAATCTAGGATCCAGTCCTGTGGTTACAAAAGTAATCCATAAAGTAACTAATTGCATTTAACTAGAAATTCACATTGAGCTGAATGTTGCATTGTGTTTGAAAATGTGTTGCCCATTGCAACAACTGTAACTACTGTACTTAAAAGTCTATTGCCTATCTGCAAAGTATTTAAACTAAAGTAATTCATTCTGAGAAAGTATTTTTTGTAATGTAATGTATAATGTAATTACAATGTAATTTAAAAATAAAATATGTAAAAAAAAATTTCTAAAAATGTAGTAAATCAGTATGAAAAAAATTAAGATAACAATTAATACATTTAAAAATTGTCATTTACAAAACCTTTGAAATTCACTGAAAAAACCGTAGGTTTCAGGCACGTTATAGTTAGAAATTAGCATTTAAAAAACCTTTGAAATTCACTGAAAAAACCATAGGTTTCAGACACGTTATAGTTAGAAATTAGCATTTAAAAAACCTTTGAAATTCACTGAAAAAACCATAGGTTTCAGACACGTTATAGTTACAAATTAGCATTTAAAAAACCTTTCAAATTCACTGAAAAAACCATAGGTTTTAGGGACAGTTATAGTTACTTGGACATTGCACTCGTACAAAACCCGTGAAATTCCCCCGTTATAGTTAGTTCAGCTAACTATAACTCGCGCCCCCGCAATGCACTGCTGATGACGTCACATATTACATCACTCATGACATGGTCAGTGACATCACTGATGACATCACTGATGACATCTCAAATGACATCACTGATGACATCATCCACGTGATAATCTGATGCACCTCCTCACACCCTAATATAACCTTTGATACACCCACTCTAAATTACAGACTGCCATTCGCAAAACCATAGACACTCCAACCCCAATAACTACATACCCACTCACTGATTCTTAGGTCTACACACACACATCCACTCACTCACCCGTACAGTCACTCATACTTACGGTCACTCAGTACAGGACTATCATATGCACTCTTACTCCTATATAGACACTCGAACAACGCCACTCATCCATAGAGATACTCACACACCTAGTCAGTCATGCAAATAATTAAACACACTGCCATTTACTCACCTATACAGTTATACACACACCAGCTCACTTACTCATACAAATAGTAGCACATTGTTACGCTCTTATACAATCACTGATACAAGCACACACTCATCCATACAGCCACTATCACAATCACTCACTCTTGCTTATAGCTATTTATATACTCCAACACACATATATACTGCCTTTCACATATGTAGTTACTCACACATGTACCACTGGAACATACATTCACTCACTAACACACTCTTACACACACTTACCCACCCATACAGTCTATCACAGATGCACTCTTGAAACCATCCACCCAGTGAATCACCCACTCACACATCTATGCACAGAGTTGCACACACCCCTCCCACACAAACACTCAGGCACCCATACAGATACTCAGACAAGCATTCAATAACTCATATAGACACTCATGTAGCTATTCACAAACACATGCAGCCACTTACACAGCAACAGACAGACGGATACAGACATTCATCCAGTTTAGTCACTAACCCATGCATTCAGTAAGATACGTTAAATCACTCACTTATA
Source organism: Calotriton arnoldi (assembly GCA_963921515.1). NCBI lineage: Eukaryota > Metazoa > Chordata > Amphibia > Caudata > Salamandridae > Calotriton > Calotriton arnoldi. The sequence continues at coordinate 2,696,595 of CAWUFW010001282.1, read as the reverse complement.
GAGTCAGTCACGCACCTACTAAATCATCCATACAGACACTTACACACCCACTCATTCTTCAATACGTCTTTTCCTATATATATTAAAAATATTTAAACTTTACAGAAACACACAGTCACTGGATGATGTCATCAGTGATGTCATCAGTGATGTCATCAGTGATGTCACTGACCATGTCATGAGTGATGTAATATGTGACGTCATCAGCAGTGCATTGCGGGCGCGAGTTATAGTTAGCTGAACTAACTATAACGGAGGAATTTCACGGGTTTTGTACGAGTGCAATGTCCAAGTAACTATAACTGTCCCTAAAACCTATGGTTTTTTCAGTGAATTTCAAAGGTTTTTTAAATGCTAATTTGTAACTATAACGTGTCTGAAACCTATGGTTTTTTCAGTGAATATATATATATATATATATATACATACATACATACATACATACATACATACATACATACATACATGGGACTCCATCAACTATTGCCTGCGACCCAGAGGTCGATAGAGGCATGGAAGGTGGCTGAAAAGTAAATGAAATGGGACAAAAAGCTTACAAAGTGAACCCTTCTATGGGAAGGCGTTCGCTTACCTGAGCTGGGGAAACTGAGATGTTTTGGGTCATGGGATACAATCGGAATATCCAAATTGGGGGACCTCCTTGAGAAAGGGTCCCTGATTACCTTTATCACCCTACAATGGGAATACCTGTTAAGTGACAACCAAGGATATCAGTACTTGCAGCTACAACACGCATGGAGGGCAGAGCGGGTTGACACCACTAATATACCTGAATACGCACCGCTAAAGGGAAGACTTCTTATGGGACAAATACCGGAGAAAGCCATCTCGTGGACATACAAGACCCTGATGAATAATATCCCAGACAATTTAAAAGGGCTCAGGACGCAATGGGAGACTACCCTAGGGGAACTTGATGATGTGGACTGGGAGACTGCGTTAATGCATCCCAGGGAGGTCTCAATTAGACTGATATTACGACTGATGCAATTAAAAATCTTACATAGGAGATACCTTGATAGATACCCCCTCCATAGAATGGGACAAGCAGAAACTCTAGACTGTTTGCGATGTGGCAGCGACACAGGAACATATATCCATACCCTGTGGGAGTGCCCACTCATACAAACATATTGGGCCCAGATCTTTGAGGAACTTAGCTGAATAATTGGGTCGCAGCTGCCTAGGGATGCCAAATATGCCCTACTGGGCATACCCTCAGACATAGATGTACCCAGACATACCCTCACGCTATGTAATCTAGGAATAGTAGTGGCCAAAAGGGATATAGCAAAGCACTGGGGGGCCCCCCTCCACTCCAACGATAACTGAATGGAAAACTGGGGTGGACCTCTATATGGGGGCGGAAAAGGTGACCTACAAAGCAAGGGGGTGCCCAAAGAAGTTTACTAAGATCTGGTGCCCCTGGCTGCACTGTTATGGACTAGAAATGAGCAATGAGTCAGTCACTTCCCTACCAGCACTAGAAGAACAATAGCAGGATATGGGGAACTCCTACTCCCCGGAGTTGTAGTGATCATAAAGGTACTACAGGAAAACTGGTGGAGAGGGGACATGTGTATATTACACTCTAACTGTATTTTTCATGTATTGCTCCGTGTGATAGTAACTGTGCGAACTCACTCGTCTATCTTATATTATGCTTTTTTCCAAAATATTAATATAAATATTTAAAAGAAAATACCACTTTTAGAAAGTAGATATTGTCTTGCTTAGCCATCCCGAGTTTCTCTGCCGTGTTGTGGATTGACTGTCTGGCTTTGGAGCGACCAGGGGCTGGGGCTGTGCATTCTCTTCAGACAGCCACTGGGGGGGTCGAGGTGAGTCCTGCCTTTCCTGGATGAGTCGGGGCTGGGCTGAATAGACCTGGGCTGCATTTAAAGTAGTGGGAGGAGATTGCCTTGCACCTGAAATGGCCTGGTCTGCCTTGGACAATGCTGTCTCCACCTCCTGCTGGGAAGCTGGGCCAGAGAGGACCAAACTGGTTTGGACTAAGCACAGACACTCTCTGCCCAAGAGAACAAAAAGAAATGCAGTATAAATATTGGGGCTCAGACCCCAGAACTTTAGAACTCGCTTGGCTCAAGGAACCTGCCAAGAAGAAGAGCTGGAAGGACTGCTAGGAGGAGTACTGCCCTGTTGCTGTGTTGTTGCTTTTTTGGGTTGGCCTGCAGTTGCTGCTTCTGCCTTGGGCAGTGAAAGGACTGGACTGAACTTTCTTTACTTGTTGCTGAGTATCTCCAAGGGCTTGAAATAGAGCTTGCCTCCTGTTCACGAAGTCTCAGGGACAGCAAAGACTTCACCTACCTCTGGGTACCGCCTCTGAAACCGCGGTTTCAGTTGCCACAGAGGGGGAAAGCAGCCGACACCATCGCTGACACCGACACCGCTGCGGACTCAGTGTTCTGAAGGCACTGCAGAGGGCACCGCCGCACTTCGCACCGCAACCCTGCTCTCACCGACGACGACCGCCGCAGAGTTGCTGCTTGCACCGCGGCCTGTGTGCTCCGCACCTCCTCGCTTCACTCTGCCGCCCTGGTTTCACCAACGTCGCTTTCTGCGACCGATACACCTGTGACCACACCGTGGTTTGGGGGCACTGCGCGTAAGTTACATGACTCACCGCCCCGTCCCACACTGCAGTCTGGGCCGACCAAAGCCAGCTCCCATTAACCAGCACTGTTGCTCGCACCGTGACCTGTCAGAACCGCCTCACTCCGCACCGCAGCCCTGGGATCACGACGCTGCTGGACGACCATCACAAGCCGTTGCCTGCACCACGACTTGAGGGCACCGCACGCCGCTTCACACCGCAACCCCGACGGTTGCCACGACTGGCCGCACCAACGTGGTCGGCTGGAACCAAAGGTACTGTTTTCGAGTCTGCTGACACTAACGCCGGTCCGCACCGACGCGGTCGGCCGGAACTGTTGGATTCTGTTGTTTTGAGCACCGGACGAAGCTACGGACTTCAAGGAACTGCATTTTGAATTCATACTTGCAAAGTGCCTATTTTTGATTACTGTATTTTGGTCTTTTATCGTTTTGGTCTTGTTTGAACAGATAAATATTGGTTATTTTTTCTAAAACTGGTGTGGTGTCCTTTTCTAGTGTTTTCGCTGTACTACTGTTGGTTACGTGCAAATGCTTTACACACTGCCTCTGAGATAAGCCTGACTGCCCGTGCCAAGCTACCAAGGGAGTGAGCAGGGGTTATTTTAGGAGTGTATCACCATCATCCTGTCTAGAAGGAAGGGCCCCTATTTGGACAAAGGTGCAAACCATTGCCAACTAGAGACCCCCATTTCTAACAATCGCCCACACTTTTTTTCATTTCACTCGTTTTCTGCACTTTAGGCCTATCAGGAGGCTCAGCGCACTCTTTTTGATACCTTGTCACATCTTCCCATTCTCTAATCATATTTAATAACTGAGATTTTCTCACGTTTTTGAACTTTCATTAACTCAGTTTCAGCCTATCCTATCTTATATGATTCACAAATTCTCTTGTTTCAAATCCACTTTCAATTCTCAAGTCAGTCAATCAGTCCACCATTGTTTATACAGCGCAACTACTCACCTGTGAGGGTCTCAAGGCGCTGAGGGGGGAGTTCTGCTGATTCGTCTGGGCGCTAGGGTTCACTTGAAGAGCCAGGTCTTGAGATCCTTAATGAAATGGGTCAGCGATGGGGCTTGTCTGAGGTGGAGAGGCAGGGTGTTCCAGGTCTTGGCGGCGAGGTAGGAGATGGATCTTCCTCCGGTCCTGGTCTTGCGAATCCGTGAGACGGTGGCCAGGGCCAGTTGGGCGGAGCAGAGCTGTCTGGTGGGTACCAGATCGCTTCACCAGCTCTGGGTTTCAAATCCTCAAGTTTCTCAAATGCACAGTGAGCAAGTCTTCCTGTGTCTGCATCCAAAAATGCCACTTTATTTTACGCTGCATGTTTATCAATATAATTTCCTGTTTCTGCCATAATTTCCAAATCCCCTTTGAGTTTAAAGGTATTAATCCACTGTCAACCGCTGTTGATTCACCGTGTGAAGAAGAAACCTACTGAATGATGTTATACGGAGGTGGTCTTGCAACAGTCAACGCTATCCATAAACTCATCCTGTCCCTCGAAATCGCTCTTTCTCCTCCGTTTCTTTCTTTTACTCATTCTAATTTATTTTTGTCCTCTTTTGTTTTCTTTTTGTCCGAGTCATTAGAAATTGCTGATAAGGCATTTGCAAATTCTAACACTTCCTTTCGCCTTCTTTCTTCTGTAAACTCAATCCCACATCCAGCCAATTGTTGACAGCCTTTCTTACCTGACTTTTGAGCAGTTTATGTGCTTTCTCAATCACCACATAATCTAATTCTTTCACGGCTTTATGTTGCGCAGGTTCTGAGTTCAATTTGAGCAAAGTCTCTCCCCCCACAGGTAGGAATAGCGGACTTATTGTGCACCCAAAAGTAATCTCACCTAGCTCTCACAATACGTGCAAGACTAGCACAACCAATCAGAATTCGATTCAGTACAAACAAAACGAGACAAATGCAATTCAAGACAAACAAAACGACAGAACAAAGTAGGTAAGATCAATAACCAAAACAAATGAAACATTTGCCTACAAGGATACGTGACAGAAAATCTAACTCCCCACAGAAAAGGGATAGCACCTACCCTTAGAGTGAGAATGTCTATCCTTGTCCGCATAATAAACAAGACTACCCAGGATTAGTTCTCACACGTAGCTATCTTATTAAGGGTTTCATAGGGCTTTAACTTATAACCTGACATGACGCCACACTCCTTAGCTCAGTAGACAAATTTATAATATCTCGATATCTTGGAATTCCATCCAATCCGTAAACTTTTCCACAAAATCTTTAAGTATAATTCGCATAAATCCACAATATTTCTTCATCAAAATCTGCACAATGCAGTGCAATAATGTGCAGCTTCAAATTTTCTACATATAAGCAAAAAAAAATACCATCGACCTGACATGCTATGTAGAGCGTGCAAATCAAATGATTTTACTACAAATCACACGTCGCAAGACAACACAATCACAATTTGCATAAGACAGCTTATCACACAAGACAACTCATTACACAAGGCCATTTGATACTTGCATTAATCCAACCGATTCCAGGATTCCCTAAGTTCTGACAATTCTTGGGTTTTTGATTTTGACACCAAACATTTTTGCTGATTTCGTACCTTAGTTATGCAAATGTATGGCATTTAATTGGCAATTGCCTAAGCATTCTCCTTCGAATTCTATTTTAATTTGTGCAGGCATTCTCCACCAAAATTCTGCCAACACATTAACTAAAAAGTAAGAAGGTTGAGACGCAATATCAGTGCCATGTGAGTCCCACAGGACGGCGGCCCTAGGGCAAGAAGAAAACATTCACAGGACACAATTTTAAGTCAAAACTATAAAGGTTTATTCAAATTTGTCATTCCAGAAGGCAAAATCGGTAGACTGATTCAAATGAGCTTTAATAAGGCATAAAAAAAAAACAATTGTGAGAGGTCATAATATAAGGTTGCCCTTATAATCCAGTAAATAATCGGAACTAAAGTAAAGTTCAGCATAGGTCTAGCATAAATCTGCTCAGTTCAAAAGTCAATGCAGTCCAAGTAATAACATAAAAAAAATTATCATACAAAATGAAATATATTTTGCTTATTTTCTGAAACGGAAGAAAACAGTAGAGAAAATATGCATGTAGGAAAGCTCTTTCACAAAACAATGAATTGTGCACTTTCTGTAGCATCTTTAAAATGGATGTCTGTGCGAGTAGGCTGAGGCCTCGTAATGCCAACTTGAGACCTAGATATCTTAATTAAAACACATTTAAATAAAGCTTTATTTTCTGTTTATTAAAAATGGTCTAACACCTATACATTTAAAAAAATTCACTGGCCTCTTCCTCCATACCTTTACTGTTATTGTTTTTGACCAGACCCCTGTGAAAGAGTGCTGCTCAGATTCCAAATCTTTACATCTTTACCACCTTGTGAAACTAGTCTGACACCATAATGGTTTCAAACGCCTCAACTTTCGTCAATCGGTTTCCTAATATGAACCTACTGACCTACATGAAGGTCACATCCTTTGGCTTCCCCAACTAATCCTATTGAAGTAAGACTTCCATCTTACTCTGGGGCCATAAGACACAATTTAAATCTTATTTCTGACTATTGCTACAGACATAAACACTGGTTTATGCCTGGTAGATAGAACCTGCAAATATTTCAAATCGTGTTTTCCCGGTTAATGAATGAGGAGATGTTTACTATGTAAGAAAAGTGACTCTGAATAAAAATTTGATGTCAAGAGCTGGACGTAGGGCTTAATCCTTTACCCCTTCCTTAGAGGCTTAATGTAATGGAAAATCATCAGCACTGTCTGACAGCACAAGGAGGGAATAACTAAAGCCACAGAAAACCTCCAAACTGCTGGATCCCGATACTAGAACAGTTCTTGCAAGCCGGAAGTTGTGAATGTGTTTAAGACCAGGACTGTAGCAGAGCTGGAGCAGAGTTGGAGTAAGACCAGTCTTGGTGCAGAGCTGGTGTAGGACCAGGACTAGAGCAGGCAAAGCTGGAGTTGGAGTAAAAGTGGAGCAGAGCTAGACTTGGCAGACCTGGTGCAAAGCTGCAGTAAACTAGCACCAGAGAAAAGCTGGAGCTGTTGGCCTTGAGCAGAGCCGGAGTAAGATCCGAACCGGAGTAGAACTAGCACCTGAGAAAAGCTGGAGCTGTAGGCCTGGAGCGGAGCCGGAGTAGAACTGGAGCAAAGAATCTAACAACTTGAGCAAACTGGAGGAGTTGCAATTCTCTTGGACTGTGATCAAGGGCAGTTTTTATATTCTTAGGACAGGATGCACCTGACAGGAAGGGGCTAGTCTCTCAACAGGTAGTACCTAAAAAGAAGAGGCTGGTCTCAGACAGGAACATACTGGAATGGTGTTAAAGTTTGGTGCCATATTGGAGCAGAGTTTGTTTGTTGGCCATCTTGGGATGAAGTTTCACTAAAAGAGACTTGGACTGGAGCTTCCTGATGATATCCATCCTCTTTGCTGGTCTAGAAGCATAATATTTGATGTCACTGTTAAGTGAATTGCTTTCTTTACTACTCCCTTCATACTGTCCACTTGAACAATGCTTTCTGGCAAAACAAAGCAGCTTCCGAATACGCAATTCCCATCTTCAATAAATACCACATCTTCTCATAAGTAAACGTGACACCTTTGTTTGATATTGCTTTCTAGGGAATACCTACTTGGCAAAATACATCATTTAGGAATCTTTAAGAATTTATTGTACAACATTTGTAGTAACACTTGGTGCCACCTTTAACTCTGGAAACTTTGAACAGTAATCGACCAAAACGAAGACAAAATCCTCTTTTTGTGCCAAAGAGCTCCATTATATTTAATACTGCTCTGCACCATGGTCATTGAGAAAACTCTACAGATTAAGCTAATTTACCCAATGTTTAACTGTTGTATCACTTCTGGCACAGATATTACACTTCATACAGCCCTATCAACCTCGTTCCAAGCCTTAGCCACCAGAAATGTTGACTTATTCTTCGCTTGGTCTCAGACATAACCACATGCCTCTCATGTCTTTTGATTATAACCATTTTCTTAAAGTCAAAAGGAGAAATCACTTTTTCCCCATGTGCCATGATATTATTCGCAATAGCTAGCTAGACCTCGAACTTTATGACAAGATCTTACCTCTCCTTTCAAATACTTCTCACTAGGTCAGCTTCTCTGAATACATTTCCTCTCCATAGCCACACTGGCCCGTCCCAAATTCCTCTTCCTATTTTTATTTGAGTATTTTACCATAGTTCCTTGACAAGTTCCAGTTCCAAAGGACCCTACGATCAGCCCAGCTCTCCTACGCCGTGGTCCCCTGCACCAGAAAGACCAGATCGGGAGGCCGCTCCTTCTCCTTCCTCGCGGCCAGAGCCTGGAACACCCTTCCGCTCCACCTCAGACAGACAACATCGCTCCCCATCTTCGCAAGAAACCTCAAAACCTGGCTCTTCGACAGACCCCCTCCTTGATGGACTGGAACCTGCGAACCCCCCCCCCCCACCTGCGCCTTGAGACCCTTACGGGTGAGTAGTCGCGCTTAACAAACGCTTGATTGATTGACAATAATTCCTCTTCTAAGGCCATACTATTAAAAGCTACCTTACATCCTGTCATAAGGAAGCTGGGTGCTGCAGTGCTGAAGCAAGCAAGCATTTAATTTGGCGGACTATAGCCCAAGTATGGTGTCAGTCAACTTTCAGCTGACAATAGTGGCACCCCACTTTAGTACAAGCTACAAGAAAACAGAACAAATTGACATTCTAGGACACCTTAAAGGCATAACACTTCTCCTTCCCTTGCCATAAAATGTAAACAACCACACAACAATATAAACAAAAAAAGAAAACCTAAGTGAAACAACAAAGTGTAACCTATCCTACACTGCTTCTCAAACAGCATAGTGGAGGGTATCATCACACGTTATCCTCCCATGTCATTATCACCTTAAACATTGTGAGGGGGAGGAGGTGTAGTAGAGTTATGTTTGAGGGAGGAGGTGAGAGGTAGGCAACAGGAGATTGTGGACAGGAGGTGAAGAGTGTGTTGGTGAGGGTAGGTATCGCTATGAGTTTTGCAATGAGCGTTGACCGTATAAATGGTGATGCATATGGCTCCAGTACAATTTCGAGATTGGGGATGGTCTCTGCTTACCTTTGGACTGACAAGAAATTTTGAAACAAATTGTCTGAGAAGGTGAAGCTCAGAAGGGCAAAGCAGCCAGCAGTGTTCGAGGCGTCGTCATCCGGGAGCCATTGGTAAGCTGTTGGACGAAGTCATGGTTAGGATTTCTGCGTTTGGGCTTGGTCTCTTTTTTGGAAGTCGAAAACTTCCAGCGGGATGAGGCTTCAGGCTGTAGCCTACGAGGGCTTCACAAGCCAGTTACTCTTCCAAAGAGGAGCCGTTGAACAGGATTTGCTGCTGCGGAGAAGAATGTAGTGGGAGCTGCTGCAAAGTCAGGCCAACTGGCGATGCACCTTGGCTGGATCGCGAACAGGTGGGTCCCTATCTCCTCTTGGTTCTCAGATCACTTTTTTGGCACACAGTGTTCTAAGCCCCACGTTTAGGATTTGCACTATCTGGGTACCTTTAGCACCACTTCCAGGGGTTCAGGGCTGGAGGGGCACCACTTGGAGGGTCAGGGTTCACTAAGACTGTATCCAGGTACGGGTTCAAGATGGATGGAGCCTTTTAAGTCCCTGTGGCTCTGATGAGGAGGCCAGCCAACCTTTAGAGTCATTCTGGTAGTCCTGGGCTCAAGTAGAAAAGCAAGTCTCCATCAGCAGGGCAATCCTCTGAGGGCAAAAGGCATTCACCACAAACACTGAACGATCTGAGCCTGTAGTGAGATCACTTCCAAATGAATACACCCAAAGCCAGATATAATGCAACATCAAAATTGCTGTACCAGTAGCTTTACTGTATATGTCTATCTTTGCAACACACCACACTATAAATATGTAAGAGTGTCAAGTATGTTATACCTGAATGTTGGAAATTAATAAAAAAATAATTTATATATATTTAAAAAAATGGGAAGTATCTGTGGGGCCAGAATCTTAAGGCACTGCACCCAAACCAGTTAGCAGCAAGAAAACATGGGTGGATTCCAATTTATCATTTGAATGTCAGCTGCCAAAGGTTTCTCAAGTTACTACAACTTGGGAAAATTTGCTGTATATTTCCTCTTCTTTCATTCCCACGCAGAGTTGTCACTGCCAAGGTTTTTATTGTGACTCCTAAAAAACATCCACATGTTGCAAAAAATTCAAAACTGTATGGTAAGCACACTCTTTAAACTAAAAAAAAGTTTGCTCGTACTTGAGAACACTACGGATAGCGCTGTTGTCTGCCTCTGCTGAAGAGGATTTTGTAATCCTTTTATCCTTTTCTAATGTACAGAATTAGCTAAATAAAGGGACTCCAGTTTTTGGACAGTAAATTTTTGATATACTCTCCCGGAGATCTAGTTCCAAGTTTGTGTGATTCCAAGAACCAGGCATAAGAAGTGGGCCATAGAGCTTTTAAGGTGCATCAAAGGAGAGTCTGGGTCCTTAAATACGTAAATTAGTATGCTTCTAGGCTAAATTACGTGTTGCCTCGACTAGTGAGTTATTCTAGAATAAATTCAAAGCATTACAAATATCAAGTGTTCTTCATCCACATCTCCACCTAGGATTGCAAATTTACATTTTCATACTTTAAACAAGGAAAGAGAGTCTTGTGGTTGTCAAGCAAGGTAGTTATAGGTTAATTGCATGCTAGCTCTTGTTTCCTGTCACATTTAAAATGAACATGATTTGCTATGTCCTTGGATGGATGCAGTGGGCCTGATTGGTAAAGAAACCAGATATACATTTCGACACCATTGTTCAGTTCCAGGTGTACATTCTAAAGTCTCGTTATCCATTCACCTTTTGTTTGTGTTGAAATGTATTTCTCCTCGTGATATGTTTGGCATACTTTTAATTGTGAAAAAAGAAATAGTTATCTGATGTTAATGTCTCAATACATACTGTTCGGTCAGATGTTCTGTTTAATACCAGATTTGTTAATTCCCTGTAATGCTCTTATATTCTAAGTGACACTTATGTATGTGAACACCCACAGGCATGTTAATGCATGAACCACAAAGGTACTTGGGTTGTCAAGCCATTCTTTGATGTTGTCGGTCGATCAATTTTTGTATCTCAACATCTTTGTTCTGTTGTTGTTTATGAATATATTGTAGGTATGGCAGAGAAAATAATCCACTGAGCCTTGGTGACCTTGGCGCAGGACTGAGTCTCCACTTGTGTTTTTTTCTTTTTTTTTTGTGCAAATCTGGCGAGCCAAGACCATATATTATTGCACTTCTGCTTTCTCTTATTGTATTATTTAAAGCTACGTCTGGGCCTTGCCAGAATACCAGACTATCTTTTATATTTCTGCTCCTATAGGGTGTATGATCTGTATATATTGTGAATATTGTGTCACAAATCCAATTACGTTCTATGTCTGCATGAAAAGCTTAGTGTAGGGCAGTACGTATTTGGCTGCCATCGTAAGTTCCTGCAGTTGCAGATAAATTGCACCATAATATCAGAAGTAATTTGGCAGATAAAAGTTAAGGATGTCCTATATCAAGTTGGTCACAACTGTATAGTGGGCAGTTCTGGATTGTAGCGCCAGTTTCGCTAGTTTAACCCCACCCTAATGTTGAATAGATCTGTTCAGGTTTGTATGTATAGAATATTTCTATAACGCAAATCTAGCCAAAAGGGAGGGAATTGCTGTACATGGTCAAACGTTTGTTCATCTATTGTTGCAAGTATCTCAAAGCTACCCAGACTACTTTAGTGAACTTTATCACAGACACAGTGCAGCACTATATGCATCTATAATCCAGAACTAGGTGATGATGGATAAGAAACTAACTCACTTTATGCAGAGGACTTTTTCATTAATTAGAAATAAGATATTGTTAAAGTAAACTTTTATCACTTGAAATATTGTCTGTTAAATGTTCTATGAAGCAAGACAGATTTAGTAGGCTACTGTTACTATACATATGCTATAGTGTACTTATGTGCATGGCAGCAGGCCAGATGAGCACTTTATATTGTTTAAAAATACCAACATACAGTAAACTATGCATATGTCGCACACTAACTCTGTATATCACTGTTGTCAAGTTATGCCTAATGTCATATGATTAAGGCAATCATATGTCTTAACTAGGAGTTGTAGTTACTTTTAATTGCAGGTATTTGGTTCTGGTCTAATAATATACTACATAAGACTGTTTTACCTCATCACAGTAAACTTATTTTCCCCTATTTGCATGGGATGTGAGCATCAGAGTCAGTACCCATAATCAGATATGGCCTGGGGCAGATGTAGCACGTTTTTTGGGCAGCCAAAATCCTGGCTTGTCTTTCAGCCTCAGAAAAAGCTCCTTGGGTGTATCCTATCCACTAAGACTGAAAAACATGTGGTCTGTGGGCAATATGTGACCATGAAGGTGTAATTGATTACTTATAATGAGAATGTATGGCCAGGCATTTTATGACATGCAGTCTTGGAAAATGAAGGAGCAAATAAAATAAAAACCAATCCTGGATTTGGGTCGTTTTGTGTCAACCTTGTAATTTGTGGAAGAAATTCAGGAGACGTAATAGATCTAATAGTTATAGTCTGCATGAATAGCTTAGTGTAGGACGGTACATATTTGGCTGACATCGTAAGTTTATGCAGAAAAATTGCACCATGAAATCAGAAGTAATCTGGCAGATAAAATATGAGGATGTCCTATATCAAGTTGGTCACGACTGTATAATGGGCAGTTCTGGATTGTAGTTGTCTCCAGCCTGCTGCAAAATCTGGACTTTGGTTTTCCAGCGTTAAATCTTTGTCTACTACGACCTATCTCATTAATATTCATGAGGTAGATCACAAATTGTGACTTATGTTTGGACACCATTGATGGAATAGCAGACCACCACGTATGTGATTGTTTTACAATAAAGATTTTTTTTTTTATATTGCAGCTGTTTTTCCTGAAAGAAAACTGGGCTGTGTTTAAAAATTAAATAAATCCAAAAGTTTGTTTGAGAGTTGGCAGCGGACCCTGGACCACTGTCTACTCTTCAACAAACTTTATTTGAATGTTTTAAATTTGCCTGAGGGGAATGGGTCCCATTGGGACCCCTTCCCTCTTGCATATGAGTTACCACTCCAACACAGAAGCCTGTAATTTTTCAATGTTTTGCGACTGGTTTACTGTCTTAAAACATTGATACATCTCATGCTGACTCACAATTTAGAAGGGATTCCCACCACATACCACTTCCAAATTGCGAATCGATATCCAAATGCAATTCTACTGACTCCTAAAATGAGATTAGTACATAGAAAAAAACCTATGTTACTATCTCGCATGCACCTATTTTGCAAATCACAGCATTTGAAACTGCGAAGTAGGTCAGCACATCAGGTCCTACGTAAGGTCAAGTGTGTGATCACAGTGTTTGAGTGCTTGAGCAGAAGAAAGATTGAGTTTAAGGATGCCCCCTCTCACTCTTGAAGTCAAAGCACTCAACATAGAAGTATTCACTGTTGAAGCACATGTGGAAGAATATGACGTCAAGACTCTCATCTTGGAATGATGCAGCATTAAAGTTTGATGTTGAGCTGATCACTAGTCATTGAAGCACATAGAGAGAGTTTTTTTTAACCAGATGATGCTGCCAAAAAAGATACTTTTGGAAGTAGAGAAGGGTTCCACACCCATTCGTGGAAAACCCTGTTAAAGATTGTTACACAGAGGCACTCCGACGCTACCGTAGGAAGAGAAAAGACCTTTAGCAATTGTGTGCAAATGCACTCTTGATAAGTGTAAACGTGACACATATCCAAAGAAACCTAAGGCATCTACAAGAAACACTGCATCGGAGTATTTCTGTTGTATGCATTCTCCAAATTGTGCCAGTGAATTATATTGTGACCTATGAGATCAAAATCAAAAAGTATTTTCAGAGTTCCTCAAACTAGTTCCTTTGTAGTTTTTCAGATGTAGTGGCGCAAAATGCAGTTATGGCTTCCTGCAGGCAATATATACTCTTGTATGCTGGTACTGGGTATGGGAGATTTGTTTGTTTACAAAATATAGAACTCCTAAGCAGACCCTTACATTTCTCAAGTCATTTTAGATACAATAATAATTTTAGCATTGAGCAAATGACCTAATTCCTCTACTTCTTCCAACGGAGTAAGGAGAGTCTCAAAATGGATTCTTTAGGTTGCAAAGTCAGGTACACCTCCGCCACCACTGTGAAAGTGACTAGTTTGAGTGCTTTCAGGCAGCTACAAATGTTTAGAGGTTCTCAGCAGATTATGTAGATGAAAAAAGCATGACTTGATGAAGTTAGTCATGTTATGAATATGATGTCTTCTCAATTCTGGATATTCTCATGGCTTGAGCTACATGTGCAAGTCAATCTATCAAAGGGAGTACAGACGATTAATGAAATGCTCATTTTGTTTATATTCTATTCTGCAATGTGATAATCAAGCTTACATGTATATATTCACAGTATTAAATCTATATGCTGACTGCTTTGTTTCACAGTATTTTGTTATTGATTTCTGAGAATTTCTAGTGCCTTCTTTATTGTTGTTATTCAAAAGAACATAGTCTTGCAGAATGAAAATAAGTGAAAGGGCACCAGGCCAATTTCTGCTAATTGTTTATGCTAAGAGTTTTAATAACAATGAAATGAAATTATAAGAACTGACCACAGAGAGTAAAAGGCAGAGGGGACTCTTCACACCAGGCAATACTGGAACAGGATGTACAGATTCTACTAAAAGGATACCAGTACGGGAGGTCCCTAGCCATCGCTCTTAGTGTAGCTGGCCTCGTGACATGAGAATGGCAGACCATGCTATTGCATTGAACATAAGCTCTGTTGTTCAAACAGGGTGTGTACCATCTGTGAAACTTTAAATAGGTTTTATTTTCTGTAGTGTTAGAATTAAATTAGGGCTTAGAAATAGCAAAATGAGGGTACTTGCTATATATTTATAACAGCTGTTCTGTTGAAGTGGATCGTCTCATTTCCACTTTTTAGAAACAATGCTGCTGATATTTTGTTTGTCGTCATTGTGGTTACAACTTGTATTCTTGCAGTAGACTAGGATTTTGATTTAAAAAAAAATCTTCAAAATGTATCCTTGTTCTAGTGTTTTTAAGTTTGCAATTCTTTAATGAAAGAGTGTTTGGGGTTCCACTAACTAAACTTGTAATATCTCATTGGATTGATTGGTACCTGAAATACATCCTACTCAAATATTGTTCGGTGCGTTGTGGAGTGGTCGCTCTACAACTGCTTTTCTAATTCAGATTGGCACATTGAGTACTGGGTGCCAGGGGGGGTCATGAAACCGATGTCTGTGTTTCTAGAAAAAATTAGAAAACATATCCCTAAGTAAAGGAATTCTGATCTTCGATAGAGTAAGTGTTTCCGATGGAATGTTTAGTTGTCTGTTGGTAGTGCTTCCACATATCTTATGTTAAATTAATTAATAATGCGCATGAATCACCCCGGAAGGGGTATCTCAACGCCGCAGTGAACCATGGGCAGGTAGCACTAATATCGGAATAGCATTGGAAAACCACCACGAATAAGGCAAATGTGCTAAAGCTAGATGGCAAAACAAATCATGTCTACTACCGTAACTGGGAAGACATTTGGTGCACACATTTGATAAAATGCCCAGAAGCTAAAATGCTGAAAGCTTTAGGATTAGATAGGACCCAAATTATTAATTGGTAAACCTATGATACCACCCCTAACCTGAGAATCATCCCTACTGATAACAAATCTCTTAACATATACTTTGTATCTTTTTACATTTCTTTATTAGCAGTTTGATGAACAGTACAAGCATACCCTCATTTGTGTGCCCCAAATCTCTGATTAACAAGAGATCTCTTAGTTGCAAGGCAGTGTACAATAAATAGTCCACCTCAAAGTCCTCCAGGTCAGATAGCCACATGGGGCTTATCACTATCGTCTGAGGAAGTCTTTAAAATGGAGAGAAGGCCAGGAGCCTACTCCAACATTAAAACAATGACTTCCGCGCTGTAGCCCTACTGGGTTCATCTCCAGTTGGAGGCAATATTGCCATTAGCATAGAAGAGTGACAAGTAATAACAAAAGACAAATGCTGTTGTATATCTTGAAGAGTTAATATGCTCTTGGGGTTCATACTAATACAAATTCAAAGCAATAGTACCATAACCAGATACTGCAGGAAGTTTGTTTATTACAACTCAAGCAAGTCATAGAACGAGTACCACGGCAAATAGCATTTACTCTGAATACGTTGTGGTAAGAGGAAAGGGCCACCTTGGACTTAAACACAAACAACTGGCAGAAGAAAATAAAATTCAGCCTTGCATCAGTTATTCCTGCATTCCAGTTCTGCAAGTGCACAGTCATTTCGAGAATTCACCATTCAGAAAGAGCACTTTCACTTCAAAGTCCTACCATTTGGCCTCAAATTCGCACCCTGTTTTGCTCGAAGTGCATGACTGTGGTAGGTTTGCATCTATGGAGAAAAGGAATCTTCATGTACGGTTGCTTCTCAATGCCAGTTCACAAGAGCAAGTTGTTGAAGATTTCCATATAACTGTAATAACCTTTCAACTGCAGGCGAGGCCCTTTTTAGGTCTCGCCTGGCGTTGCAGCGCGCATGCGCTGCTCACTCTGCGAGGGCTTTTTGCAATCGATACGGTTTGAGAAGGGTGCTTTAAGCCACGCCCTTCTTTTTAATTGGCTTGCGTCAGCGTTTATGTTAAACGCTGGCGCGTGATTGGCAATTGGGCTTACTTGTTACCGCCTTGTCCTCTTTTAGTACGGCCCATTTCGACAGGCCCTCGCCATGTTTGTGTCTGTGACGTAGGGGGGTGTGCTCCTAGCGTGTTGTGCAACAAAGAGGTGTACGGCTTCCTGCCCGTGCCGCTGCGCGCGCACAGCAGCCTCCGGGACGTGCTGCTGGAGATATCGGGTGAGTGGCAGCTGTGGGCACTCTCTGCCGACCCCTGTCTCGGACATTCTTTACTCCTCTAAAACCGCTTTTATCGTTTCCCATTCTCCTCTGTTTCCCAGGCTTCTTTATTTGATTGCCAGGTTTGGCTTGTTTTCTTTTCTTGCAGCTCTTCCTTGTTACACTTCTTGTAGGCATGTGGTTTGTGCGCTCAGAGAGGCAGCCAGAGCCTTGCCCTTTGAAAAATGATCGTGAAAAATATCTTTTTTCGGCTGTCTTTCCTGTGGTCAGGTGATAACGAAAGACAGCTTCGACCCGAGCTTCTACAGAACGGAATCTTGTAGCAGCTGTAAGAGGGCCGAGAACAGCAACCTCACACGATGACGGAAGACATAATGTGAAAGGAGGAACCTTCTCTAAACCCACTAAACGGCACAAACAGTTATTGGGGAGATTGGGAGGCATAAGAACGCAGATGTTCTGGCAGCAGACTTGCTAGGAAGCGAGAAAGCGTTGGCACCGAGGTAACGTTTTGACTTGCTTCAGTCAGACAATGGTGTTACAAGATCTGCTATTTCAGCGTCCTGTACATGACAACATTTAGACATCCCGTGTTGAGTGAGTCACATGTACGCATTACCATCTCGTCCGCCTCGCTCGCCACGGTCCTTACACCATGGGCCAGATACTCCGAAAAATGAGTACATCTTCACCTACAGCTTAGTCATAGTTTTCCTACTCGCTGTACCAGTCGCTGCAGTTCTGCTCCACCAAGTCTCCAACAGCCACACATTGCACCTATTTTATGAAGTAGGGGTGCCAATGAGCTGCATGAGGGGACAGATTGACATGTCCAGGGAATCATTGCATGTCTGGACTCCCTGCTATCCCTCCCCATGGACGGTGATTAGGAGTGTGCAGAATTGGACATCTTTTTCTGTGCAATCTCTGTGGTGTTCTCTTCAGAACTCTGCTAGCTTCACAGCCTTTCTGTGCTAAGGTTGTAAAGTTAAAAACTATCCCTAAGAAAGCTTTTAGTGCTAGAATTACTTTTCAGATTTATGCCACGAACATTTTTGCCAGAGTTTTTACCTGCCGTTTACATCACTTCTCAAAGTTTGTAGTGTCCATGTCCAGTCACGTGTGGCATTTTTATTTACAGGTTGCCATGATGGTCGTCTTTTAAGACTGCAGTTTGTAGGCCCCCACGTCACAGCTATCCTCATTTTGAGCATTTCATTCCCTCAGTTGCACCAGGTGCTTCCTGATTGTAGTCGGAAGCGATCATCCTCGTTTATACTGCCTGTCAGGTTCAATGTGCATTTAAACCAATCTGCTAACTTGAGGGGAAAACAAACAAGCATTTGCAGTTCAATAGGTCTCGCATTTACACGAGTTTCATCTATTGGCATTGTAAATGACAATGCCTTTTATTTTATGTTTTGGTTTTTAAAACATAAATAAAAGGCATTGTCATTTCCAATGCCAATAGCTTAAACCCGCGTAAATGCGAGACCTATTGCATTGCAAATGCTTGTTGTAAATGTTAGCATAAACCAAGTAAGAGTGTGTAGTTTTAAGGAGAGACAAAATTAGCTACAGATGAAATGTTTTCTAAGCTTAGTCTTACGTATGTATGTGATATAGGTGTTTTTTAGCGCAAACCTAGCATAAAGGCAGCAAAGCACGTACAAGGTCAAAGACGAGCATAAAGTCTACAAATGTATGGAGAAGTAGCTGGGTTATGGGTGGGTAATGCACTTTGATATAGTGTTCTTTAAAGAGGTAAATCTTCAACTCTTTTCTAAATTGGAGCAGTGCTGTGGCAGTCCTGATGGATACAGGGATGTTGTTCATGATCCTTGGTGCATAGTTTGAAAAGGCCTCCTGTCTTTGCTTTTTCTCTGTTACTCTTCTTTTTTATAGTCCTATTTTATTGGTTTAATTTAAGCATATGCATTAAACACAACGAGATAACAGTGCATCCAACCCACTCCCTCATTCCTGCATCTTTATTACACTTCGTAGTCTTGGGTGTCCTGGCTGCGGGTGTGCTGAGAATCATCAGAGATGGTGAAAATATTTTCAAGAAAAGAAGGGGTGCTGGTGGTGATGTCTTCTTAAATGATACAGCTGATATTGAAGATGAGTCCAAAGGTGTTCCATTAGGAAGGTGATGATCATATCCAGTAGTTTGCAGGCACATGGCGCCTCAGATAACTGGAGCCCTGCAACATCATAGATTCCAGTGCCAGGCTAATCATGCTCTCCACTGGTGTGCTTAGAGGACGGTGGAGTCAGCGACAGAAGATTGGGAAGGTTAATTGATGAGGCCATTAGCAGCTTTAAAGTCAGTCCCATAGTGTACAAAAGGAGATAATATGATCAAAGAAATTACATTCCAGCGGAAAACTATACAAATGATAGTCACTGATGTGCCCCTGTTTGCATGGGTTGCATGCTGCGAAGGCTTTAATATCCATTGCCTTGGTCCCAAGAAGTGCCCCTGATATCTCATGAGCAGAACTCTGAGTGGTTTATTTAGCTGTAAAGTCTTTTACGTCCGCATTGAAGAACAATGAGGTCTTGGTCTGGAAACATAACACAAAAGTAATATATGGAATAAGCTTGAGGACAGTCTTGAAGGAGACTCATTCCATTTGGTACTCACATATTGCCATTGACATTTAGCAGTTCCTACAGTTCATATATCCGAAGTGCAGAAAAAACAAGTGGATGGTCATGGCAGATGTGGTTCATCTGCAATGATGTTTGCGATCAAATACTCGTTCTCTGTGGAAAATTGTAGATTGTTCTCTTTGCCACAGCTGAAAATACAAAATTCCAGGACTTTGTTTCCAAGTATCATGAGCCTGGATCCAAAAGTAATGAATGTTTGATGACTTAGTCAAGGCTATTTCGTTGACCGATAATTATCATCCCGGTGAAGCAAGTCAGTACAAGGATCATTTTAATAGCACTGGATCAGCATTGGTGGTGGCTTACAAATTTGCTTCTGTTAGAAGAGCTACACAGGAAATTAATGTGCAAACTGGGCATTCTGCCTTCAGATTAAGGCAAAATCCTGCAGCGCAACTTTGCACTGGTGCTTTGGGCCTTTTCCGCTGAATTCATACAGTATAGACATTGAAACATTCCATCAGATAGCTCAAACTTTCTCAAAAAGAAAAAATGCCTTCCAAAAGGTAACTTAGTGCATTCAAGTGTATCAGGTTCTGCTTCTGGTGTCTGGAGAGAGCTGTTAACTCATGCGTGCCAGAAAAAGACTGTGCTATCCGACTTTTCATTTTATTTGATAAATTCTGTTTATTGAACATTGCTTCTTATATCTTTCCATATATTACGCTTACAGAAGAAAATATAGTAGGCTACAGATCAGGGGGTCTATTTATGACTTGATCTCATATATAGATCATGTGGTACAAAGTTGGAGAATGTCCACAGTAGATATTAGCTTACATACCCATTACCCCCACCCTCCCCCCCACTCCACCCAATCGCACTTCTCACGACTCAGCTCTGTATTTGGCCCATGCAGCCCATATCTTTTCCCACTTCTGGGGGCAGCCCCTGCTTTGATAGAGCCAGTTGGCATCAGTCCACATCCCTCTTTCAGTCTTCAAGTTTTGGGGCAGTCGGGCCCCCTCCTCCCGCCCCCCCCCTCCCCCCTCCCCCCTCCCAATGACCGTGCTAAGTTTCTTTTTGCCACCTCGGGTACCAGTTTGAGCCATATTTTAGTGTACTTCGGCCAATCAGTCTTCCCTGTCACTCCCAATATATGCCATTTGCCTCCACTGGAACCTGAAGGTCCACCACCACCGACATCACTCGGGTGACTTTCACCCAATATGCCTGGACTTTGGGACAGGTCCATAGGATATGAAGGAAGGTGCCTATTTCTCCACAGCCCCTAGCACACCTTTCAGAATCGCAGCGACCCATGCGGTGCTGAAGTGTCCTAGGAATATATGACCTGTGTAGGATTCGCAATTGTTTCATTGGAAACCGTGCCCGTATGGGGATTTCCCTGGGGCATTGTTTGGCCTCTTCCCAGTCGTCGTCCTCCAGCAGTCCTACATCTGCCTCCCACGCTTCCCTCAGGGGGCCTAGTATGTCGGGAGAGTTGTTCATTATCTTCCGGTACGTGAGGGAGACCGCTTTAACAATCATTGGGTCAAGTAGGAGCCTATCTTCCAGAGAGGAGTACTCTGGTATTTGCTCTCCATCTGGTAGGGGAAATCTTAAAGCGTGCCTCAATTGCAAATACCTGAATCTCTCGACGTCTGTCATTTTATATTCCGTCTGTAACCCCTCGAATGTAATCATAGCCCCACTGCGCCAGAGGTTCCCCCAGATGGTCTATCCCTATAAGATCCCACCTACGAAAGCCCCTCAAACGCCCCATCTCGCCAAAAGTTCACTGTCCCAGAGCGGGGTTTGTTCTGTTAGTTTGTTTTCCCACCCCAATATTTTCGTGGCTTTGCGCCATGCCTGTGCTACCGTCCTAGTGTGCACTGAAAGTGCTCTAT
Organism: Calotriton arnoldi; assembly: GCA_963921515.1. NCBI lineage: Eukaryota > Metazoa > Chordata > Amphibia > Caudata > Salamandridae > Calotriton > Calotriton arnoldi. The sequence continues at coordinate 2,675,364 of CAWUFW010001282.1, read as the reverse complement.
CCCGCTTTTTACTATACAGCACAGCCAGGTAGCCACTTGTTCCCATGGCTAGGCGGTCTGGCTCGCTGTGCGTTGCAAATACCCAGTCGTTGATATTGACAAGCTGCATTGCTAAATATTGGCTCCTGATGTCCGGGACTACCAGTCGTCCGCCTTCGTACACCCCCTGTTGCAACTTACGAAGCGCTATTCGTGGGCTACCTCCCACCCCCCCCACCAAGCAGATTGTGTTCTGCCTCAATTGCCAGGAACAAGGTCTCCGCCACTCTGTATGGGGTGTTTTGGAGCACATATAGTAGGCGTGGGAGAGCCATCATCTTGAATAGGATCCCTCTGCTCATGAGGGAGTCTGGGAGGCGCCACCAATGGGCCACGTCCTCCTGTAGCCTCTCCAGCTGTGCGTGAACATTTCGGACCATGAAGTCATCTTCCGATCTGGTGATCCAGATACCGTGGTATTTGAATTCTTCCCGGCGAGTCAAGGCCGTACAGGAGGATGTAAGAATTGGAGTCTCGCCTGCCAGTGAGAATACTAGGGACTTGTCCCAGTTTATATGGTAGCCTGGGTAACTGCCAAAGAGACTAAATATATGGATAAGCCTGTAAAATATAGCAGGATATCACCCGTGTACAACTGAGATGCGTTCCTCCCAGCCGCCCCCCCACGTCTATACCTTGAACAAGCAGGTTCCCACGGTCCCATATGGCTAGTGGTTCTAGTGCTAATGCAAAGAGCAGGTGGGAGAGGGGGCAGCCCGGTCGCGTGCCCCTGAAAAGCTGGAGTGCTCTAGAAGTTGTCCCATTGACTCGGACCTTTGCCATTGGGTCGCAGTATAGGAGTATGACCCAAGCACAACTTCAGTTCGAATCCCAACCTGGGAAGGACCGCAAAGAGATCTGCCCACTCAGTACTATCGAACGCCATTTGCTCATCGAGTGATAGCAGTGCTGCCGTCTTAGTCGGGTGGGCCGTCGTCGCTTGCATGACTCCGTACAGACGGCGTAGGTTCAGTCTGGTACTTCTATGTGGCATAAATCCTGACTGATCAGGATGGATTACTGTAGGCACCACTGGGCCCAGTCGATTGGCTAGCACTTTTGCCAGAACTTTCACTTCAAAATTAAGCAGCGAGATCAGTCTATAGGAGCTACACAGTTCCGGAGGCCTTCCTCTTTTCCGAAAGACAATAGTTGCCATTCGTAAATCTTTTGGCAGTCGTCCCTCATCGCGAGCAGCCGTGAATATGTTAAGCATTGGCTGGGCCACCCCTTGTGCTACACACTTATATAGTTCTGCGGGGAGGCCGTTTGGGCCCGCCGCCTTTCCAGATTGTAAATCTCGAATGGCCCCCACGATTTCTTCTGTCGTCAAGTCCTGATCTATTGCCTCCCTGTCCTCTACCGACAGCATCAGAAGGGGTATATCACTGAGCAGTTCAGCGCAGTCCTCCCCCGACCTGTTAGAGACCGACTGGTATGTGTCCTTGTATTAAATTACGAAAGCCCCCGCTCCGGTCTTCTTCGGGGGTTCACTGGGGTTGCGGAGCTCGGAGTCCAAGTTCCGGCTCCTTTCTCTCCTCTCTAGCCATGCTATTAACTTGTTGGCTTTATCGCCAAGCTCCTATATTCGTCTTCGTGGCCACTGCATGCATATGATCCGTATTCCAGGTCCCTGAGCTCTTTGTTTCAAACACAACTTGTCTCAGCGCTTGATCGTCACCCTTTCCCACCCCAACTGTATCTCCATGTCTGCTATTTCTTGTTCTAGATTATCGCAGCGGGAGTGCTGTTCTTTCCTCTTACCCCCAATCACAGCCTCCACAAATCCCCGCGCTACCACTTTATACGCCTCCCACAGAGTGCTGTGGGAGCTCACCGAGTCTGTGTTTTCATCGAAATATTGTTGTTCGTTCCCGAAATTTGTCTTGGAGATTACGGTCTTTAAAGTGCTGAGGGTCTATGCGCGGTGGGGGAGTGTAGTCCTGAGTGGGGCCATGAAGCAGTACCTTGACTAGAGAGTGATCTGAGATGCCCCTTGCCCGGTGTTGCGCCTCACGGAATTGCCCTGCGTACATAGTTTGAGTAAAAATGTAGTCTAGATGGGAGCCGCTACCATGTACCGCCGATGTGTGTGTACTGCCCAACGTTCAAATTGTGTGCCCTCCATAAGTCCGTTAACCCCATTGCTTCTGCAAAAGCACACAATGGCTGTGGTCCCTTCCCTGGGGGGGGGGGGCGGCTGACATTGTGGTGTTCATATCCCCTCCTAGTATGAGGACGCCTTGAGGCATGCCTAGTAGTAGAGTACTGAGTTCAGGAAGGGTCTCTGTGTAGAGCCTCGGTGGGATGTAGGTGGAGCAAATGTTTATAGTTCGGCCCTCCCATGTCCCTGTGAGTGCCACATACCTCCCGGCTGGGTCCTGCCACGTATGTTGCGGCAGAAAAGGTAGTGCATTCCTAGCGAGGATTCCGAACCGATTCAATGCCAGATACTTATTGCCCTTCAAGTTTGTCTCCTGTCAGAGAGCTATGTCGGGAATGTCTACGAAGGTATTGCAGGACCATAGTGCATTTGATTTTATCTCCCAGGCCATTGACATTCCACTTCATGACCTTTAGTACTGTTTTTTGTGGCGTTGTCATAGCCTTGATGAGTTGGCCCGCGATCTTCCTGTGCCCTCCCTGGTCCCTCCCCTGTCACCATATATCTGGATATCACATGTGTTTGGTAGTAGTGATTCAGAAGCTAAAGTAAAAACAATATGCATTTGGCACAACATAGTAACAAAGACAAACACCCTCAGCTAACACCCCCGACCCTACTACCTTGCACCGTAGGCCTAAAACTACCCACATCCCCAATTTGCAGAGCGCCTGTCGACCAATCGAACTGTCACTATCTGCTGGGATTGGCTGGTGCCGGTTCCCTATAGATCATCAGCGGTTCCTTTCACTGAACACGAGTGGTGCTCCCACAGAGAGTTTTTATCTTTTAAAAAAAGCTTATGTGTTTTTAAATTTGCTTGGTTTGCACTTTAATCTGCTTGCACTGACAGGGAGCTGTGTTATAGCTCCGGGGGGCTACAACGTTAATTAACGGGAATTTTAATATTCAGGTCAGCATTCTAGACACTGACGCGCACGCCCGATTAGAAAAGGTGCGGATGGCGCGGCCGCACGCAGCGGGCGCGCTGAAGGTGGGACTAAGGCAAGCCCGTCTGCGCCCGTCCGCGCCCGACAGGGTCCAGGGACCAGAACCCCTGTCGATTCTACAAGGGAAATGTTCTCTTACACCTCGAACCAGCTACATCATCTTAGAGAGGCTACGAGGAGTAAGTGTGTTCATTTAATTTTGCCTGACAGCAATGTTAATCACTGCCCTCACTGTTCTTTTAAACTATGTCCCGTTACAAAAGCTCCCACGGTCATATCCCCTCGGACTGTTTTTAAAATGTTTCTACTTAATTGTCGATCGATCCCTAAGCATTCTACGGAAATTCGGTTATTGCTGGAAGAAGAGGGCCCTGATGTTCTGTTCTTAACAGAAACATGGCTGACTAGCGAGGCTGATCCTGCTCTTGTTCAAGCTCTCCCCTCTGGGTATGTTATTCAGAGACTTGATCGAGAGCTAAGCAGAGGAGGCGGTATAGCAATTATTTATAAAACCGAATTTAACTGCCGTATTTCAGCAAGCCCTATACCCGACTGCGAGAGTCTTTCCTTTGCAATCGGTCTATCCCATGTTTGTACTTTTTCTGGGATTTTAATATATTGTCCCCCAGGGGCCCCTGACCAATTCTGTAAGGATCTACCTGAGATAACAGCCAATCTAGCTAGCCCCCTGTCCAACTTCTCCCTATTAGGGGATTTTAATATCCATTTTGATGACATCTCACTGCCATCCACATGCGAGTTGATTGATGGCCTGGGGGCCTTTCAACTCAATCAAAAAGTGAGAGGTCCTACTCACTCTAAAGGCCACTTACTCAACCCTATTTTCTCAAACATCGAAAATCTGCTGGTCGGGGAACCCCATTCCCGTGCCCTGGTCAGACCATCGCCTGATTCCATTTTCCTGGGGCCCTCAGTCCGCCAGTATGCCGGCTGTGAAATCCAGAAAAATGGTCCGCAAGTGGTCAAAACTTCCAATAGAGTCTTGGGTGTCAACTCTCAATAACACCAGACCAATATCTGATCCAAATCCCATCACTGCGAATGATAAGCTCGATAAATGGCTTGAATCTTCACTAGACACTGTGCTCCCAAAAAAATGAACTAATAATAAGATAGGAGCCAATAGAACAGCTTGGTATTCTCCAAAGCTTCGTGAGCTCGAGCAAGCTTGTAAACGACTGGAGAGAAGATGGAGAAAAGACTTTTCCGCAATTAATAAAATTAAATACAGGAAGGCTATAAAAGTGTATAAGGAAGAAATTAGATGTGCTCAGGCTCTTTATTACGAAGAAAGAATTACTTCAGCCTCTAATTCCCCGCGTGAAATATTTCGCATTGCGAAATCTCTCCTCAAACCTCCCTCTCCTCCTATTGTATCTAATGATACATCATTGCGCTGCAACGAAATGGCAACATTCTTTTTTAATAAAATACAAGATATTTACTCCTCTTTCCCCCAGGCCATAGTAAAACAAAATGCATCACCTGTGGTTAACGGGCCTCAAATTAAAGACTGTTCCTTAGCGGAAATCCCTCCTCTGAACCCGACCTCTCTGCAAGGTATTTTCAACCAATTGAAATCTGGCTCCCCTAGAGACTTGGTCCCCCCTACTATTTTAAACCAAGTCATTGATACTGTATCTCCAGTTATCATGGACTTGATCAACGCCACATTTTTGATGGGACTTGTCCCCCCCTTCGTGGAAACGAGCAATGGTCAAAGCTCTTTTAAAAAAAAACGAACCTGGACCCAGAGGTGTTGATGAATTACCGTCCCGTCTCTTTACTGCCAGGAATCAGCAAAATTGCTGAAAAACATGTCAATTCTGTTCTCTCCGCATTTCTGGAGAGTAATAATTGTCTCCATCCCTCACAAACTGGATTTAGACCTCAACAAGGCACAGAGACTGCCCTTCTGGCAGTAGTAGAAGAAGCCAGAAAAATTCTAGATGATGGAGGCTGTGCTGCTATTGTTCTTTTAGATCTCAGCGCAGCCTTCAACACGGTCAACCATCAGTTGCTCATTCAAAGACTCAGGGAGGTAGGAGTGGCGGGACAGCTCTTAAGTGGCTGCAATCCTTTTTGGAGGATAGATCATTCCAGGTGTTTGAAGATGAAATTACCTCCGAATGTATGCCACTTAGATGTGGGGTCCCGCAGGGATCATCCCTGAGCCCCACTCTATTTAATGTGTACATGAGCCCCCTGGCAGAGGTAGTGAAGCCGTTCGGTATCCAGATTGTCACCTATGCCGACGACACGCAGCTGATTGTCTCTTTCAACCAGCTTGATAAAACTGGGCCTGATCTAGCCGGATGTCTAGAAAAGGTGTCAATCTGGATGGAAGGCTCGTACCTGAAACTTAACGGGGCCAAGACGGAGTTGATGCTCCTAGGTAAATCTCCCTTTCTGAATGTAAGCCTCCCCTGGCCCAGCTGTTTTGGTCCAATTTCCACCCCCCCCACCAAAGAACAGATTAAGAGCCTGGGCGTATGGCTTGACCACAATCTCGATTTTAGGGAGCAAGCGCAGAAGGTTGCAGGTAGAAGTTATGGGATTCTCAGGATGATACGGAAAATCCTCCCTCTGCTACCTTTTCATGCCAGAAGACTGATGGTTCAAGCATTGATTCTTTCCCGGCTTGATTATGCCAATGCCCTTTACCTGGGAGCCCCTTGTCTTACCACCAAAAAATTGCAGACTGTGCAAAACTGCGCAGCACGCCTGCTCCTGAACATCCCCAGTCGTCAATCAGCAAAGTCCGCCATTACCACCCTTCACTGGCTTCCCATTCAGGAAAGAGTCCAGTTTAAAGCTTTGTGCATTGCACACAAAGCAATGTCAGCTAATGGACCGCCTATCATTCGGTCCATCATCTCGCCCTACCGTCCTAATAGGGCTTTGCGTTCGGATAGTAAACATCTGGCGGCAGTCCCTAAAATAAAAAGATCACGAAGTGGAGGGCGTCTCTTTTTTTTTATAATGTCGCCAAGTTGTGGAACTGTCTCCCCGTCCATATCCGTCTTGAGACCAACCATCTGGTCTTTCGAAAACTCAGAAAAACCTTTCTGTTCCCCTAAACACTGTTACGGAATTCGTGATTGGACTGCTTCAAGCGCTGGGATGCCTCCGGGTAACCACGCTCTCTAGAAATGCTGATTCAATTCAATCATCAGCAGCCCCCCCCCCCGCCCACCCTCCTTTATTCTTGTGGTCAGTATTGGACCATCCCTGTACTCGTACACGGAGGACCCTGCACTTACGATACCTTCAAGTATGTAGGAGTTCGTATCTCAGTCTTCAGTTCGTCCCGCCCAATGATTAACCAGGATCCGTTTCTCATTGTGCTTCATCTCTTTTTAGCCCAGTTCAGCGTAAAAGGACAGGTGTCCCCTGTTGTCGGAATCGCTCAGCGGGTCAGGCTCGTTAGACAAGGCTCCAGGGAGGGACCTCCACCCGAAGCACCATCCTCTGTCCCATGTGAGGCATCCCCGCTTTCTCTCCTGCCACCCCATCGATCACATTGCCGTTGTTGCATGCTTCCTCGTCCGCTTTCAAGCCAGTCCCATACCTCCTTGGGCGCTGTGAAATACCACAACGTGCCATTGTCCAACACCCTGAGCTTTGCCGGGAACAACATCATATACTTGAGGCCCTTTTACTTCGGTTGTTACACGGTATGTCTTCTTTAGTCTGTAAGCACTATTTTCTTTAATGAGTTTCTCTTACTGCAGGAGGGTCTCTCATGCGCAGTTGTGACCACAGGCTTGTTTATTTAGCTTGTAGCAAACTGGGAGCTCTTCAGGGGCCATGGGAGACAGTAGGGAGCATCTCAGCGATGCCTTCAAGCATTTGGAATGCAATAGGTCTCGCATTTGCGAGAGTTTAAGCTATTGCCATTGTAAATGACAATGCCTTTTATGTTTTAAAAACATAAATAAAAGGCATTGTCATTTACAATGCCAATAGCTCAAACTCGCGTAAATGCGAGATCTGTTGCATTGCAGATGCTTGTTTGCATTTGCCCCCGTGATTATGCCCTGAGATCCTCCTACACTCCGGCACCGCTACCCAGATCGAAGACCCGCAAACTGGCTCTCGTACACATCCCGCACCCACCCAATCCCCACATCGCCCACATGATGCCCCTGCATCCCTTCCTCCCACCCCGCCGCCATTGTGGCCTTACTCTCCACACTCTGCTATGATTACCAAACCCATCCGCCCACCTCCCCTTGTCTAAACCTCCAAGTTTATCCCCAGTTAACAAATTGTGTCCCCATACCGTTATTGATAGTCAATGTACAGAAAGGACACCACATCCATGTACAATTCGGGGCTCTGCACTGTAGTTACTTGATATCCACTCTGGCAAAACTAGACTGTACTTGTTGTCCAGCATTATCATCGCTGGTCAACGGAAGTCACTTGCTAATGTTTATACTATAAAACCCAATATATATATATATTTTTCTTAATGATTCATTTTTGCATTCCTTAAATAAGTATAGAAAAGTTTGAATTTTTCTGCATGTTTCTACACATTCTGAATTACTGCAGCTTTTGTTTTTTTTAATTACTTGTATTTAGCTGTTTCTAATGTCTTTTTTCAACAAATATTTAACAGTTTTTTGATGCACTAGAGGTTCTGTTTTTATTCTTCATGTTTGCAAACATGCTCTCATTCTGAAAGCGCTACACACCATGATTTTAAGTGGTTTGTGGAAAATTTGATGGTGTGACCATGTATTATATGGGATAAAGCTCCCCGTGCCATACATAAGGATATTTCAAGTCACCTCGGAGTTCCATAACCTTATAAAGGAACTTTGCCTTCGTCTCGTTCCTCTATATGATTATGGAACTCTTCGAGACTGCAATCCCTGTATAAAAGACTATCTCTAATTTCCTTATTACAGGCGTCTTGTGACTTCACCAATAAAGAAATGATGTGGCTGACCAATATCAATAAGTTATTACTGTTAACTTATGCCTGCTGCCAGAGCCAACAGCCAGGGTGAAAGGCAGTTCCCAGAACATAATTATAGCTGCACTTAAAGGAGGAGAAAGGGAACTGACTATTCCTTCTTCTGGTCTCTTTTTCTAAAAAGAAAAACTTAGCCACAGAAAGGAGAAATTTATGGCAACAAGTGAATTTTTTTCACCCTGAGGTCCTCTCTCTATGTTTCCTCACTTGGAGCAAGACACCAAGGATTTAAGTTGTTTAAGGGAAGGGTGTTGATGGTATGACCATGTTTAAAAGAAATAAAAATACTCTACTGTATGTTTAAAGGATAGTGCAAGTCCCCTCGGAGTTTTTTGACCGTCGGCTTTGTTCCTCGGAGTTTCCTGACCTTCGTCCTTGTTCCTCTTTATGTTAATGGAACCCCTTGCTGTTTTGCAATATCCTGGTAGTATATAGCGAGGGCACTTTATTCACTATATCAGTGGTAAAAGCTCTGGCCGACAGCTGCATTGTCAAACCACACTAAAACGTAGCCGCTTCCACCTTGCGCAGTGCATTTAAAAGTTTTACCAAATGGTTGTACCTTCAGAGTTCATAACCCATTAGCGCAAACAGAAATTATTCTCTGTCATAAACTGGAATGATTGTCGGTTTAGTGTTGCTAATAAATGTGTACGTTTTCTGCATACATTCAAACTTCACCTATTTTTCAGAGTATGCACTTTAGTGCAGCTTTCCTACTCTTACTAGCGTATTCAGGGCAGTCTGGAGCTGTGCTTCATAATAGTGTGGCTTTAAAGGTCTCCTGAAATCTGGTCGCTAAGGACTCGAAGTAAACATGACAGTCTATCAGAAAAGTATTTAGAAAAGTGTTCCTTATTTGATTGCAGCTCGTATTTACTAAGGGCCAACCAAAGAAGATTACTATAGGTTTATCTGTGACCGGTGCCACAATGCACCTGGGGCCTGTAAGCTAGAGTGAAGCTGATTGTCTTTATTACTTTACTTTCGCTGTAAGCTGGGCCCTGTGCCAAACCTTAAATGAAGTAAAGCAGAAAAGTGTTTGAATTCCTATTGCTGCGTAAATAGCCACGCTCAATTAAAAGGCAAAGTCCCAACGTCTTGTTGCTAACTAGCGTTTGTTGGCATGGAAAATAAACATCTTCTCTTCCATATTGGCTGTTGACATATAGTTTTCATTTAAAGAAGATAAACGTTATTTCTTCCGAAGAGAACACCTGTCCGAGGAATTTTACCTTTCCTTTCTTTTTTTTTAAATGAAAAACGCGAACATTTTTTTTATTGGTATTTAATCAAACCTAAAACATTGACCTCTATTGCCTACACATTGTATACATATACATAATATACGAGGACCACGGGACAGTTAATCGTCAGGCAAGTGGTGCTCCTCAATTTTGCAGGGAATTACCCTTTTACTTATAATCTTTACAGACATTAACCACTTGCTAGCGGTTTGCTGCTCGGGGGGGGGTTGAAAGTGACATATATAAGAAATAGGCATGTATTTTGAATGCATGCAACACTATAATTATAAAGATAACAAGAATCTAGGTTACTTATTTGAATAATAAACCTTTTAATAGGGGAATTTGAGGTACGAGTTACATTACTCGTCACATGTGAATGTGCTACACCTTGCCAGGAAGTTTGTCTCACTGGACAGAGCAATGTCCTATGTATTATTTCCTCCTTCTGAGTGCCCACATCTCAAATACAAAGTGGAAGTATTAAGTTGGAATCTCCTTAGCTTTTTGTGTGTCATGCAAACGTGGTGGGGATACGTAAATAGGATCAGTTTAAATTGGGTCGAGATTGTCGCTTCCCTCGTGCCATAAAAACATTGCACCTCTGATCCTCTTAAAGTTCTGGTGGCCCACAGTCTGACTCCATACCTCATGCAAGGTAAGGAAGTAGCCAGGTTTATTGATTTCAAGTGAGGTATACAGTATTGAGTTTCTATATCTACCCATCTTGCGCATCAGCAGTTTAGCCTGGAGCAGCTAAAATTCAGGTAAGGTGTCTATTTTTTTCTGGTGTCGGGAGAAGGCATGGCGAAACTGGAAGTATCTGAAGAACCTTGTTTATGTAGGACAAATTCCAACTGGAGGTCTGCATACAAGCCAATAATGTCTTGTGTCACTGTCTCTGTAATTTTGGAGACGTATATGGACTCCCAGTCCATGAGGCCCTGACGGAACTGGAACAACCTCTGCACCGTACCCTTCCACAATGGGGTCTCCCTTGTGAGACAGTTGTTACAATTAATGGTCCTCTGGTTTTCTTTCCATACCCAGATTGCCATGGCTGTTGTGTGGCAAAGGTTAGGGGGATCCTTCTCTATATATAGAAAATATAGTAGGTGTGTATCGCCTATGGACCACAACTCAACCACATATGTGAGGTCGGGGTTAGGGCCATATTTCCAGTTGCTAATTACTTTTAACTGAAAAGAGCAACAGTCAACAGTAGGACAGCGTGTTAACCTTGTGTAGGCCTCCAATAAAAATGAGGATTTGATACATTTATTCATTGCTAATTTGTGGATAAATCCGCCCCATATAAAGTTTCCCATCATGGAGTTTCAGGGATTTGGTGGAGAAGTTTTGGAGTTTAGAGAGGATTTGAGGAAGAGATACCATTTCAATTATGCTGACTACCCGATCAAAGATAGTGGGAGGGGGGAATAATACAGAAAGTATCAAAATGATCGCAGTACGTTACATCGCAGTTTTTACAACGCAAGTCGTTACAACGACTTGCGCTGGACTTAGGAATAGTATGATTTGCTATTCCAACACCAGTCTACGTACAGTAGGGAAGGTGTTGGATTAGTAAATCATACTATTCCTTAGGTTAGAGCGCCATCCAGTGCAAGTCGTTGTAATGACTTGCGTTGTAATCCCCGCGATGTAAAGGCATTGCGATGCAATGCCCGCGTGGTAATGGATGTCTCCCTTTCCGGATACCTTCCACAGGAGAGCTATATTTCCCTGCCAGCCCTTGTACTAGTTTCTTGATATGTACATTCCAAGATATTCACAAATTCCTCCACTGCTACTGTATTATAAACCCAAAGCATCTTGGCTGTATCTTCCTTAATGAATTATATCACAGATTTGGACTTACTGACCTTAAGTCTTGAGAATGAAAAATTTCCTAGCTATCGTAACGGAAAGTTTCAATTCTATGTCAGGACCGGAGGCGATGATTATGCTCGTTTAAAGCTTGCTCACCACCAGCTGAGCCATGTCAATAACCGGCTTGAAATAAAACCGTTTAAAGGTGGAGTCTGAAGACCAATCTGCTGCATTCAGAATGTCTTCCTGACGAGCTCCCAGGGTAAACGCTTTAGAGGCCATCGCCCCTCTGGCAGAATGGGCTCCGAAGGCCCGGAGGTCAATTCCAGCCTCTTGCATTACCCACCTCACCCAGCGGGCAATGGTAGGGGAGGAAACCGCTTTATGGGGTTTCCTGAGCGCAATGAGTAACTGCTGTTCTCCTGGAGGGCGGAACTCCTCCGACATTTCCTCGTACGCCTTGAGGCAAGATACCACGCACAGCTTTGGTGAATCCGGAAAGGCCGGGTAAGAAATGGACTTCGTCCCACTCTTATTCCGCCGGCGAATCGTGAAGGTAACCCCCATGGGGGAGAAAATCCTACTGGAGACATCCAGGGCTCTAACATCAGAAACCTGCCTGCAGGATATAAGGCAAAGAAGCATAGCTAACTTCGCCGATAGCTCCTTCCTAGAGAGGAATCTGTTTGGCTGCCAGGATAAAAATAGGTTTAAAACCTGGTTAACATCCCAGAGCTGTGAGTAACGAGGCTCGGGAGGCAAAGAGAGACGGATACCTCGAAGAAGCCGACAAACCAAGGGGTGCTCGCCCACCAGAGAGCCATCCACCATGGTATGACCCGCTGAAATGGCGGAACGGAAGGTATTAATGGTTCTGTAGGCCAAGCCCTCTGCCAGGGAGGCCAGAAAATTTAGAATAGAGGTCACATCCGCTGCCACGGGATTGAGACCCCGTCGCACACACCAATGATACCACCTTCTCCAGGTAGAGTGGTATCGCTTGACGGTACTATCGGCCCAGGCCTTAGACATGAATGCCTCAGCCGCTCCCGAAAGGCCTGGGACCGCCCATCATCCCCTGTAATCCGCCACGCCATCAGGGATAAAGAGCCCTGTGCGATTAACGGGTGAGGAACTTTGTCCGGACTGAGAAGGAGGGTTGGAAAACGGGGGAGTGGGATTGGAGAATCCCAAGAAAGTTCCAGAAGAACCAGAAACCAAACTTGAGACCTCCAAATTGGCGAGATGAGGGTCACGTCCGCTCTCTGGCGCCGAACTTGGGCCGAGACTCTCGTTAACATGGCGAACGGGGGGAAAGGCATATCCCGTCTCGTCCTGCCAGTTCTGGAGGAATGCGTCCGTCTGCGCTGCCAGGGGATCCGGCCTCCAACTGAAGAATCGAGGAAGTTGGTGGTCCAGGCGAGAGGCAAATAGGTCCACTGAAAACGGACCCCAGATACTCTGGAGATCTGCGAAAACTCCTGGGTGCAGTTTCCAGATACTCACATCGTGAAAGTGACGAGAGTGGAAGTCTGCGACCTGATTGTCCTGACCCGGCAGGTATTCCGCCGTCACGGAAATGTGATGATCCAGGCAATATTGCCAGAAGTTCGCTGCCAGGTCCGAGAGTGCTCTCGATCGCGTGCCCCCGAGGTGGTTGATGTATCGGACCGCCGATATGTTGTCCATCTTGAGAAGGACACAGGAACGGACCGAGTCCTTGGTCCAGCAATGGATCGCTAACGATCCCGCCAAAAGTTCCAGACAGTTGATGTGTAACTGTTGTTCTTGTGGAGACCACACACCTCCTGTAGTGAACTCGCCACACCGCGCGCCCCAGCCGGATCTGCTGGCGTCTGACTCGATAACGATATCTGGCGCGGAACCGAAGATTGCCCTCCCATTCCAGGCCTCCATATTGGTGAGCCACCACTGGAGTTCCTCTCTGGCCTCCGCCGAGAGGGTCACCTTCTGAGAGTAGGCGAAGCCCCTGCGAAGATGATGGGCCGTGAGACGCTGGAGGGCTCTGTAATGGAGCGGGCCCGGAAAGATAGCTTGGATCGAGGCCGAGAAGAGACACACGATCCGGGCTAGCTGCCTAAGGGAGATCTGGGTTTGAACTAGAGTTCTCCGGATCTCGTGACGGATTTTCGACATCTTTCGGGCCGGAAGACTGAGTGTAGATTCAACAGAGTTGATCGAAAACCCGAGGAAAGCAATCTTCTGAGCTGGGACAAGGGTGGATTTCGCCTCGTTGATCACGAAGCCCAGGCTCTGAAGAAGGTCGACCGCCGTCTGAAGCTGCTGAGCTAGGGTGTTGGGACACTGAGCCATCAGCAAGATGTCGTCCAGGTAAACAATAAGCCGCATACCCGACGCTCTCAGACGCTCGATCACTGGACGGAGAACCTTGGTGAAGCACCAAGGGGCGGAGGACAGGCCGAAGGGGAGCCTGGTGAACTCGTACATCTTCCCTCGACGTCCTCTTGTCAGATAGAAATTGCCGAACCTGGTCTGGTCCTGATATTGTCCATGATTGGAGCCTTGCCCTAAATGTTGATTTGGCCGGCCGGACGAGCGGCCCTTGCCTCGTCCGGCCCCTCGGAAAACCCGAGGGTGAAACACTTTCTTAATGGAAGACTGCGCCCTGTCTAAGGACGTGACGGTGTTCACGAAGCGCCCAAGCTCTTTCATAAACGGCTCTCCGAAGAGGCCGCCCTGAGCAATGGGGCCTGCTTCTGAGTCGGCCAGGTCCCAGAGTTTGGGGTCTACCTTAATTAAAAGGGACCTGCGCTGTTCTGTTAAAATAGCGCAATTGGCATTCCCGAGGAATACCACCACGAGTTGGGCCAAGCAGAGAGGTTATCCGGGGATATGAGGGATCCAGATGATTTGGCTTCTTCCGCCATATCCAAAATGTTTGTGATGGGACCTAGGGCGTCCAAAAGCTTGTCTTGGCAAGCCCGCCAAGATCTGTCAATACCCTTTTTAGGGTCCTGTACGAATTTCTGTTAAAATGTCGCCATGCGAGGGTCAATGTCAGGAGTGGCCGCTACCTTTCCTTCCAAAGAGGGGCGAGAGCACTCTGCCCTGAGACAGCTGCGAGCTGTAGCCTCTAACGGCTGGCGGATGCGGCTGGCGACCTATTGGGCGACCTTTTCAGACGGAGCCCAGTCGGAAGACCTAGGGTGCAAGATATCATCGGGGTCTAACATGTCTGCGCAGATGTTCTGGGAAGATGGATCAGGCCCAGGGCGTGCAGGACGCCAGGGGCGAGAAGGGCCAGCGGCTTCATCATCGTCCCCTGCAGTATTACCCCCTGGGGTAGTGGGTGTCACTGGCGGGGCAGTATTCGCCAGGAAAGCCTGTTTAAGGCGGTCGAAGGCGTCCATATCAACCCCTGCCTCCTTGGGACGTTTGGCTGGAGGGGGTTGAGGGTCAGTGGGAGATTCACTGGGTGGCAGGGAGGCCGGGATGGCCTGAGTGGCCCTGGCCAGCTTGTCGCAGGCCTGTTCAATCCGTCGGGAGAGGCGGTCCTCCAAAGGTACCATAGCCTGCTCCACCGCCTTACGGATGGATGCGTCAACTGCATCGTAAAAGTCTTCATCCCACTGAAGTGCCGTTAGTGGGTCCTCCTCCTACTGGTCATCCTGGTAAGTATCGTCCTGGTATGTATCGTCCTGGTATGATTCCATTAGGACCAGGAGAAGATGACAACTCAGGTAAGTGGGGTAAATGGAAGAGAGAGGTTACCTCCGGCTACAGGGGGCTGGGTGACAGCCTACACTTTCTGCGGGCAGTGCTCGCGTTAGAAGGGCCAAGCCCTGGTGCAAAGATATGGAAGGGCAGCCTGCCTAAGGGGCCCCAGCAGGTTTATCCTGCAGTACAGACTCGGGGAATGCGTTATAAAGGCCTAACGATACGGACCCCCAGGCGGACCACAGTCGCCAGATTTACTGTCTAAAGACAGTTACAGACCCAAACGGGCGTTCGTGGGGCGTAATTGAAGAGAACTGCCTAATGGCAGGAAAAACAGACCACACAGGTGTCAGGCAGGCACAGGAGGCTCAGGCGCGGCGGTGCGATCGGAGACTGCAGCGCGGAATGCGCAGAATCTCCAGAACGCCCGCCAAGCCGAGGACAGAAGTCGCCCTCTAGCGGCCGGAGGAGCTCGCCGCAAGCCGCACCGATGACTCAGCCGCTAGGGAGAGAAACGCTCCCACGGCCGAACGCGAGTCAGCCGAGTAGCGGCTGACTCGCGAAAAGAAACCCGCAATTTGGAACGAAATGAGGAATTAAGGCGAGGCGCACGACCGCAAACAGCTGGTTCGATACGCCAAAGAAAATGCCTGAGGAAAAGACATTCGATAAAATACCACAAGCAGGCACAATAACGCGCACGCTACGCCAAAGAAAATGCCTGAGGAAACACACTTGATAAAATAGCACAAATAACAGCCAGAAGGCTGAAACTATGAAAAACAGTCACAATAAGCAGAAAACAATCACAATAAGCAGAACTACTCGGAGTGAGGTAAAACAGGACTTATCTGGCTGCAAGCAGCGAAGAAAGAGGGGGAATGGACAGTGATAGAGGACTACCAGCACCTCGGAGCCCTGTGATTGGTGCATGAGAAGGGGACTCTCTGCCCATGGAGACACTATCATTTTTGTTTGTGTTATTCCCGATGTTTCATGGGAATAGTAGTTTGTTTACTTAACTTTGAATGGCTGCTATTCCTGGAACCCTTGGTCCACCCTTGGTCCACTCTCCCTCTTGTCAGGTCAGGTTTGGCATCCTGACACTGACCCACCAGCCCCGGGCCTGTACCCAGTGGCTGGACAGGAAACTGGGGTGGGCTCTCCCACACCCGGTCCTCCTCCTTGGGGCTCTGCACCCTCCCACCTGGAGCGGTACCCCCTTCCAGAATTGTCAGGGCACCTGTGGCAGGTGTCCTGCATAATTCGCCCACCAGTTCAGGGGTTCTATCCTGCAACTGGGATCCTAGCTTAGGGTCTGTACCCTTAGACTGGGCAGAGTTCAGGGGAGAGGCTGCCTTCTCCCCGCCCCCCCTTCTGGGGCCTGCACCCTCCCACCTGGAGCGGTGCCCCCAGAAGACAAACCGGTAGGGGCACTGTTAGCAGTTGCCCTTCCCTCCAGGTCAGGCAACACCTGAACCTGGTTTCCCAACCCAGGGACTAAACCCTACGGCTGAGCACCCGCCTGGCACACCAGGACTTCCTGGGGAGCACGCAGGCCCCCCCCCCCAAGGGTAACACATGACTCGTGTGGTGTGACAGTCTGCCTGGCGCAGATCTCCCGACCCCTGTCCATCTGACAGTGTGCGAAGATCCCCCAGGACAGAAGTGGTGTCACCATGGTCACTCCTAGGAGGCTCAGCCCTTATGGCTGGCCCCTGACCCACTGGTTCTTCCACTGGGGAACGCATCCCCCTCTCACCCCTCCATCTGGACTTCTGCACCCTCTACTTAGGAGTGGCACTGCCAGACCCCAGAACTGATGGAGGTCTGCTTACAGATACTCCAAGTTCCCCTGACACTAGGAGATCCCCCTCAACGGATGGCCTACCAGTACAGCCTAGGCTCCCTACGTGGTGTTCCCTTAAGGAGCCCTCCAGGCCCTGAGACTGAGGTTGGGGCACTTCGGGACGCATCCCAGTCTCACTCCTTCTCTTTGGAGACAGGACGTGAGGCCCTACAACCCTCCCACTACACCGGGACCTAGCTGGGCTACTCTGAACCTCTCCCACCACCCTGGGCTGGGAAATACCTGAGCCACCTCCTTTAGGATCACCCCCAGATGCCTCTTCAGACCCTCTGGAATCCACCAAAAGGTCTGCCTCCCGGGTGAGCTCCCTGGGGTCAGAGAACTCACACTCCAACAGGTGTTGGCATAGCTCTGGAAAACAGGGACTTACAATATGCTCTCCCACAATTGACTCACACAGCCCACACAGGTGTTAACCAAACTATCCTTCACCTCACCATCCAGTGCCTCGCACACGTACCCCACACCGCTGTCCTGAGATTGGCAAGACAGTATCTGACTGTCTCTGTCACTCAACCCACACTCTTCTGGGCGGTCTTCACACTCCCACACCAGGACTTCAACCATGAGGGAACCCCTCTCCCTGCACCTCTCATCTAGAGTCAGTAGAGTGTCCCTCCCACCACTAGGACTATGAACCCCTGTGCTAGTTCCCCAATCCACCTCAGGGACACTGCGCAGCACTGGAGCTACCTCATATCCTTGAACCCCCTGGTGTATGTTAACCCCCTCCTTCAAGTCAGGCGCCACATCTCTGGGTGTGTGTACTGCTCCCTCAGCACTAGATAACTCAATTTTGCTTCCACCATCTGAGCTGGACTCCACCTCCAACCCAGCCAAGCTCACTTCCTGAGCTACACATTTCTTTTTCAGCTAAGGCTCGCTCTATCTCCTCGCACTCCCGGTCTAGCTGCCTCAGCCTCCGGTCACGAGCACAAATTCGAATCCTCTCTTCACGAGCTAATCTTTCCCAAAAGGTTTCCTCCTCAGGGCCACTGCCCTCTTGGTATTCTGGCTGGGGATCCTCCCCCTCAGATTCCTCCTCAGTCATCTGCTAGTGTCGTTTCCCAGCGTAGCACCTCATAACTATGCAGGGCTGCCTCAAGATCCTGCCTTGTGGATCTCCTCTTCACAGGTAGCCCCCTCTCCTTGCAAAATACTTTTAGTTCCCTTATCTTGTAGATATTCAGGTGCCAAAAGTTGACTTCGATTTTGACAAGGCCCAACAGGTGCAACAACTAACCAGAGTTCCAATACCCAAATTCCAAAGGGAAACAGGGAAAATAGTATGTGGTTGCGTAATGGTCTGCACTCACTAGTAGTGTACACCAATCACTGTATGTAAATCACAAATGCAAGTCCAAATCCTCACCGCTGACCACCAATGTTAGAAATGGGGGTCTCTAGTTGGCAGAGGTGGGTACCTTTGACCAAGTAGGAGCCCTTGCTTCTAGTCAGGATAAGGGGGCTACACTCCTAAAATAACGCCTGCTCACCCCCTTGGTAGCTTGGCACGAGCAGGCAGGCTTATCTCAGAGGCAGTGTGTAAAGCATTTGTGAACACATACAGTAATACAGTGAAAACACTACAAATGGACACCACACCAGTTTAAGAAAAATAAGTAGTCTTTATCTAGACTTAACACAAGACCAAACGACAAAAATCCACAATACAGTAAACAAAATGACTTTCCAATGGTAGAAATAGCTTAGTTCAATGTAGATGGTAAATGCGACACTTTACTCTCAAAGTACCTTGGATGCGTAACGCAACATAAACAAAAGGGTCGCAGGGAAGGCGTTGCGTCAGTTCCTTGCTTCGGGGGAGGTGGCGCACCTGTTCCTTACTGCAGCGCAGGGGAGGCGATGCATCTGTTCCTTACCGGAGAGGAGGCGAAGCGTCTGTTTCTTACTGTGATCCGGTGCGATGCGACAAGATGGCTCCTCGATGCGACGATCCGGTGCAATGCGACAAAATGGCGTCTTTGATGCGATGCGACAACGTGGATGCGATGCGTGCACGCCCGGCGGCCGTGCGGCGAAATTGATGAACTTTGGAGCCGCAACAGGCCCTGCGACACGCTTCTCCGGTGATGCGACGGCCACCTCTGCGGCGGCGGCACGCTTCTCTGGTGATGCGACACGCTTCCTCGGCGATGCGACGGTGAACAGCTGCGGCGGTGACATGCTTCTTTGGCGATGCGACGGCAACTGCTGTGGCGGCAACACGCTTCTTCCTCGTTGCGTCGCGCTTCCAGCGACACGCAGTCTCCAGAGGGCCCAAAACAACAGCAGGCAGCTCTCTGCAGGTAGAATTCCGAGCAAGGAAATTCAGGGGAGCTGGTGGTGAAGTCTTTGTATCCCTGAGACTTCAGAACAGGAGGCAAGCTCAGCTTCAAGCCCTTGGAGATCTTCCTCAAGATGATTAAAGTACACACAAAGTTCCTTTTCTCCTTTCCTTGGCAATGAGTAACCACTGCAGGCCAACTCCAAACAGCACAGGGGCAGTCTCCTCCTTCAGCTTCCTTGGTTTCTCTCCTTGGCAAAGGTTCGTCTTTATTCCCAGAAGTGATCTAAAGTTCTGGGGTCTGGGTCCCCCTTTTTATACACACAAATTCTTTGTTCTCTGAAGGCAGAGTGTGTCTGTACCCAGCCAAAACCAGTTCTGTCCTCACTGGTGCAGCTTCCTGGCAGGAGGTTGAGACAGCATTGTTGAAAGCAGACCTGGCCCAGGAAGGTGAAAGGAAATCTCCTCCCCTACTCTAAATTCAACCCAGGTCCCATTCAGCCCAGCCCTGACTCATCAGACTGCCGGAGCCACTGCCCTCTCCCAGCTCCTGTCACTCACAAGCCAGACATGCAATACACAAACCTAGCAGAGGCATACTGGATGGTTAGGCAAGAAAATACCCACTCTCTAAAAGTGGTATTTTCAAACACAGAATGTAAAAATCACCCAGACTAAAAGATGCATCTTAACATTCTGAGTTCAGGCATACTAAACTTTATTTTCCTAACTTGTTCCTAGGGCCAGTTATGTTTATAAGATGTTATAAACTAACTGCCCATTCTGGCCTATGGGAACAGATAGCCTTGCAATAGTGAAAAACTAAATTGGCAGTATTTCACTATCAGGACATGCCACACACATCAGGGCATGTCCTACCTTTACATACAATGCACCCTGCCCACAGGGGTACCTTGGGCCTACCTTAGGGGTGACTAACATGTAGAAAAGGGAAGGTTTAGGGACTGGCAAGTGTGTGCACTTGCCAAGTCGACATGGCAGTCCCAGACTGCACACAGGCTCTGCAATGTCAGGCCTGAGCCACATTTTACAAGCTGCTTCTGTGGGTGGCACAAACAGTGCTGCAAGCCCACCAGCAGCATTTGATTTACAGGCCCTGGGCACACATAGTGCACTGTACTAGGGTCTGACAAGTAAATCAAATATGCCAATCATGGAATCACTAATCCATAACATAAATTTATAAAGAGAGCATATGCACTTTAGCACTGATCAGCAGTGGTAAAGTGCCCAGAGTTATAAAACCACCAACAACAGGTCCGAAAAATACAGGAGGAAGGCAAAAAGTTCTGGGATGACCCTGCAAAAAGGGCCAAGTCCAACACTCGCGTTTTACGTAATTGACATTTCCCCTTCCCTTCGAATTTACATCTTTTCTCACCTTGCACTGAAAATCCCACCTAGTTTCATACCTACGATCTGTCGTTTTTATGTCTTATTACACAATCTTGGTCTTTTACCTTTGTCTCCTCATTTTATACTCCTCTCTTTACTGCTAGTTCATGCTTGTACACATAAGGCCAATCCCTTTACCTCCTCACTATATAAAGTCACAAAAAACGCTAGTCCTTTACTTAGTCAGCCTTTACTTAAAAGCTTGATTAAGTAGAGGCCATGCTGCCAAATGTGTATGCTCTTGTAGCACTCTTTGTGAGTCTGGGTGCTGTTACTCTCTTGGGGCTTGTTACGTCCCTGAATTTCATAAACATATATTCTAATAGGAAGGTCCACCTACCCAGGACTTGTGATTCTCCTCAACTTTAAAATTTAATTTCTTTAAGACCGCTTCCCAAATGGGTGATCTTGGTACATTCTCAAAGTTGGTAAGGCAACATGGAAGTCACCACACTCTTGCAGGCATCATGCTATTTGGGTTCATCTTCTTGATTCCACAGGTATGTAGTATTAATGATTTAAGATCTTTAGGAGAAAATCCATCTCGTGGCTGCTGTGGATACCTGAAACGATACCTGATTTAAATGCAGTGCCCTCCTCCATGCCTTTTGATGTTTCTAGGTTTTTATTTCTTCCTTAATTTGGTATTCTATGTAGTGTTGCATTTTGGCTCTTTCCAACTCTTTACACAAACGTGGTGAATAATCTTGCGGTACCTTTCTGACTTTAAAAAAATTTATATATATTATTCAGTTTTTCAAAATATACAAGCGACAAACAATCAACAAGTGTGAATAGCACACACTTGTATAGTGATCGACAGGTAATTTATATGGATCGCATTCTAAGCAGCCCCCCACGTAGTCCAGGAAACTAAGCGCATATCGATGCTAACCCTCAAACCTTTGAAAAACAGTCCGCTGCTGTGGTTCCAGGGAAGTACGATTGCTTGCAAAGCCCTCACCGTCCCTCAGTTCCTAGTTCAAGATAATGGAACAAGTTACGGTATCCAGGGGTGGGGTGGGAGGGAAACGCCGATTCAGCCGGCGGCACTCCCTTTGGAAAACCGCTTTTCTTTGTTGGCAGGGGACCTTCAAGGAGGATGTGGACAGAGCGCAAGCCTGAGCACGGATTTAAGTCGTAGTCTAAACATAAGCGCAAGGCTGCTCCAGGATACTGGTGATTTATCTGTCTCAGAGGATTTAAGTCAAAGAGACAATAGCGCTCAGGCTGTGGGTGGAACTATAAATCAGGTGGAAAAGATGTTTTTGAGCCTGAGGCAGGATATCTTAACGAAATTTGAGATATTTGAGAGTAATCAGAAAGGTATCCAAGAAAAGTGTGGAGTCCTGGAGGAAAAGTTAGACGACATTTCACAACGTACTGGATTTTCGGAAGGAGAGGTGAAGACCTTGTCTGGGGTGGTGGCAGAGAATTCCAGAGATATATAGACTTTGAAACTACAGAACAAATCCCTGCAGGATGATTTAGAGAGGCTTGAAACACAGTCTAGACGCAATAATGTGAGGATCCTTAGTGTTCCGGAAGGCTCTGAGAAGGGGGATATCAAGAGTTTTATCTGTAACTTATTGAGAGAAGGAATACTGCATGATAGGCAAGATCTGGATCTCGAGAAAGAAATTCAGAGTGTCCATAGGGACCCATTTAAATTAAATCCTGCGAGGAAGACGCCCAGAAAAATTTTGATTAATTTCCTTACTTATGCCGTGAAGGAGTTGGTGTTGGGGCTTGCTTTGAAGGAAAGTTCCCTGAAACATGGTGACTTTAATTACCAAATAAGATCGGATTTAGGTAAAAGGACTGCCCAGAGGCAATGGGAGCTGGGTACCAGGATGAATGAATTACGTAGTAGAGGTGCCCAGGTCCAGATGAAGTTCCCAGCGATGCTGAAAATTAGGGGCACTGGGTGCGGGGCGCATAGGGAAAAAAGAAAACAATTAGTCCTCTTTTTGCTATTCTCGAAATTGGTTGAGGGTATATATGGGCTCTATCGGGTTGGGAGGTTTAATCTAGGATTTATGTCGAAGGAGATGAAGGAGGCAAATAGAATTAGAGTTTGGGGTTTTGAGTATGGTTATGGATTGGTTGAATTTAGTGAACTTTCTAACATGGAATGTGAATCGTTTGATAACTAGAAAGAAGGTGTCCCGGGTGACAGAATACCTTAAGAATAGTGAGGCGCAAATTATATTGCTGCAAGAGACCCATCTAGAACGGAGTGAGTGTCGGTTATGTTTTAATAAGTTACGGTGGGTCCAGGAGGTAGTGTGCTCAGACCAGAGAGGGAGCACTAGAGGAGTGGCCATAATTATTAGAAGCAACTCGGGAATAAGACTAGTAAAATACAAATCAGATCTCTCTGGTAGATGGTTAGTGGCCCACCCTATCGATCCAAGGTAGGCCAGTAGTGTGTGCAGTATATAATGGTCCAAATAATGATAATCCCGAACCTCTAATGAAGCTAGAATCCTGTTTGTTGGAGACAACGGCCCGATCGTAGTTGGAGGAGACTTTAATTTAGTCCTGAATAAGGAGTTAGATCGAACATCGAGAGCTAAATATATTATCCCCCCCCCCAAAATGTTTGCTAGATTGAAGAGTATGATGACGGGATTCAATCTGATTGATATTTGGCGCAGTAAGATGGGGGGAAGGGAGGGATTTCACCTTTTACAGCAAGAAGTATCGACATCATTCTCGCATTGACTATTTTCTGGTAGATCAGGAGTTGTACGCAGAAGTGGAGGCGGTAACTCATGTCCCTGCGGTTCTGTCAGACCACTCTTCGGTGGCCTTATCTATAAAGTTAAATCAAAAAGTGGGGCTGAGAAGATGGACGTTAGATAGGCGATTCTACTCGACGAGGAGGTAGTTTAACAAGGGCTCTGCAAAGGGGCAAATAGTTTGGGATGCTTTTAAAGCATACTTAAGGGGAATTTTAAGTGCTATAATGGTAGGGAAAAGGTGTGTGGTGAAGCAGGAGGATGAGAACCGAATCAGGGAGATTAAGGCTAGAGAAGGCGATCTTCAGGAGGCTTCGATGGAAGGTTCGGGTAGAGTATCTGTGCTTAGTAGAGAAGTGGAGGGGCTACAGGCAGAATTTCAGGCACAGCTAGATAAGAGGATACATGACAAATGGAAAGTCAGTAAGCTCCAACACTTTGCGTATGGAGAAAGGTGTAGTTCACTGCTGGCCTGGAAGGCTAAAACAAATAGGGCCAGAAACACAATACAGAATCTAATTAGTAGAGAGTCAGGGGAGTTGTTGTATTCGAATGTAGATATAAGTGGAGAGGCCCGAAGCTATATGAGTAGCCTCTATAGTGATGATATACATCCTAGGCAGGAATGCATTGAGGCATGGTTAAAGATGACAGAGCTCCCACAACTGACAAACGAGCAGAGGATGGCCTTGGAAGGGGAGATTACGGAAGAGGAGATCAGGGCACAGTGTAGGAGAATGGCAGGCATTAAAAGATCTATTTAATGCTATATATATAGATAGGGAAACTGCTCCCAGTTCTTGGTCAGAGGCTACGGTAACTTTAATATTGCAACCTAACAAAGACCCGCAGGGAGTGGATTCATACAGACCAATATCCCTCTTAAATACAGATTATAAGATCTTCTCAGGGATTGTAGCATCAAGAGTGGCGAAGGTTATAAAGGGAGTTATCCACTCAGACCAAAAGGGCTTTATACCAGGGAGGCAGTTGAACGAACTTACATTTCTGATGTTGGGGGTTATAGATATGGCAGAGGCCCAGAACCTACCTTTGACCATAGTAGCTGTAGATGCAGCTAAGGCCTTCGACCAAGTGCACTGGGTGTACCTTTGGGAGACCTTGAGTAGTTTTGGGTTTCCGCAGAATCTTGTGAAGGCTGTGCAAAATCTTTACTATTTCCCTAGGGCGAAGGTGTTGGTGAACGGAGAATTGTCGGATTGGTTCAACATCTCGAGGGGTACAAGACAAGGTTGTCCCCCGTCTCCGCTCCTCTTTAATTTGTATTTAGAGCCCTTTGCCAATTTGATTAGAGCAGACCCCACCATCCTTCACTTTAAGTCTTCTGGGTTGGGGACAAAATTAGCCCTATATGCAGATGACTTGATTCTTTATACCATTAATCCGCAAGAGGCAATCCCTAACCTGATGGCGAAGGCAGAGAACTTTGGTTTAATTTCAGGATATAAGGTGAATGCGGAAAAAAACGAAATAATGGAATGGAATCAGAGTATACAGAGTCAGGGGGTTAAAACTCAAATGCGCTATTTAGGAGTATTGATTACACAGAAGCTTGAGGATGTCCCTAAAATTGGAAGAAGGTCACTCAGAAAGTAGCGAGTCTGTTGTTAAAATGGGCCAACTTACCTTTAAATATTTATGGTCGGGTAAATCTTATTGCGGTACCATTATGACTTTAAAAAATATTTATATACACTATTCAGTTATTCAAAATATACAAGCGACAAACAACAAGTGTGAATAGCACACACTTGTATAGTATAGTGATCGACAGCTAATTTATATGGATCTCATTCTAAGCAGCCCCCCACGTAGTCCAGGAAACTAAGCGCATATCGATGCTAACCCTCAAACCTTTGAAAAACAGTCCGCTGCAAAGTTCAAGCAAAAGAAAGGCATAAGTCATAATAGCAGTCCAAGGAGTATGGGCTTGCATCATAAGCAAATCTTCAAAACAGCGGAGGGCTCAACCCCAATCTCCTTGTCTACCTGGCCCTCCCACTTGTCCAACATCAGACCTCAATGCGGCCCATCATGGGTGAGTAAGGAGGCTTGTAAGGGGCTCCCAGTGTTGTGAGGGTGGAGTACTTGTGGGATCATGGAATAGGTTTCCAGTTCTCATTGCAATATATCATATTTTGGAGCCACTGCTTAACAGTTGGGGAAACGACCGTGGCCCCACACACTGGCCACACATTGTTTGGCTAGCAGAAGGGCAATTGAGATAAACCGCCAGACTCCCCTCTCCACAGAGACCGTTCAGCCCAGCTTGGCAGGCAGCGGGGAACCGAGCCAATCAGGGTATGTAACGTAGCTGGGTATGCAATGCCATGCTCTATTGCCAAGTGAGCCATATATGGTGGTGGGTGTAGCCAAACGTGTGCGAAGTGCGCAGAGATAATAGAGTTCAAAATCTGGTGCCGCTAATCCCCCTTAGCCGTAGGGCAGAGTCAGCACCTCCCAGTGGATGAAAGGCTGTTTGCTAGTCCACACCAACACCATCAGATGGGAATATTGTTGAGATAAAGAAGGTCTGGGAGTATAACCATTTTTTTAGCGCTGTCCTGCCCATCAGGGACAACCGTAGACTCCTCCATTTGTCGATATGTTCTTCTATATTTGTCATAGCCATGCCATGATTTTATCTCTGCTGAACCAAATTCCCAGGTACTTTAGAGATGTGGAGGTCCATTAAAAGGGGAAGTCTAAGTCTCTTGTGTGTAGCTGGGGCCCACTTGATAATAGTGCATTTATTCCAATTAATCATTATGGCAAATAGTGCTTTGAAAAGTGTGAATTTCCTAATGACCGGGCTCCGGTATCGAGCTGGATTGCTTAGGTAAAGGGTGATATCAGCAGCATACAAGGAAACCACTAAGGTCCTTGATAAAAATGTAAGGCCCGATGACTATGAAGCTGATGAACAGCACATGTCGGAGGTTCTGAGGCCAAGGCATTAAGCAAGTGGGAAAGTGGACATCCCTGGCGCATACGTCTCAGTATAGCGAAAGGGTTGGAAAGCAGCTCATTTAGGTGCATTCTGGTGATGGGGCCAGGGTATAACACTAGTATTAAGTTTATGAACGCCCTCCGAAGTCTGTCTAGCCAGCACAGCCAAAAGGTAACCCCCACTCCAGAAAGTCGAAGATTTTGTGGCGTCCAGAAAGACAGCCACGCCTTTGTGATCTGGCCTGAGCTGATTGAAGCCTCCTCCCCACAGAATGCATGTGGTTACCGTGCCACACAACCAACTGCACCAAATTGAGTTTTTTCACGAAGAGCGAGGCACTCTGTGGGGTGGAAAAGATGTGTCTTGTCGCCATGGGAGATTGGTAGGCATGAGGGGTACAGCATAGCGTATGGCACATCGGCCTAACGAAGCTCACGCTTAACCGTGAGGAACTTGCAGTGAACCTCCTGCACACAGGCTTGGATTGGGAAGGCAGGCAATCGAGCATTGGTCGATGGGCCAGTGCCCCAGGGCCTCTGTAAACCGGCCCAATAGACTGTCTTTCTTTCCTAGTCCCCGCCAGGCCCCTTTAATGTGGCGCCAGTATCTTGGTCACTCCCCTGCCGTTCTTTAAATTGAGGCTGGAGGCCAGGTGTTGCTTTAGCCTTTGCGGTATTCTCACCATGGCGCCCTGCCTCGCGTACCCTTCCAGAAGCAGTGTTATCCCCCTCCGGGCCATCACTTTTAGGCCATGGCGGGTGCAGGGAGGGTGGGTTTTATTGGCCCATTCTCACACCTACCCCGCCCCCTTTGAGCAGCAGCAATGTGCTTTTTGACACCTCCCTTGCCAGGTAAATGCCCTGAGGCTTTAACGGGGTGGGGTGTAAGAGAAGTGTCCTCCGTAGCAGACAGGTGTTGTGATCTCATCCCCAGTGTCTATTAGGACTTGTTGGGGGAGAGCAGAGGGTTGCATAAAATTGCCCTATGGTCAGAGTTGCAGACAATGAAACTAGGTTCGAGTCCCAGCATCAGCTCAACATCCTGTGATTCTGGGCAAATCACTTAATCTCTATACCGAAAATGAAAATTAATTTGATCTTGTGTAATGTAACTGGAGCTCATGTACATTGCTCCCAATGACTTTGGGGCGAGTTCACACTAAACAAAACTATAACAAAAAATAACATGCCAGATTCATGTGTGACTAAACAGATGGTGATCCATGAAAAGGATGATCAGGGAATGTGGGCCACTTTTTTGAGAGTGCCCGTGCCTAATTGTTTAAAAATCTTTTTGTTAAACAAGCTCATCATACAGTACAATGCCTGAAACATTTTTGCGAGTACATAATCAATAATTAACATGAATATTACATTGTGAGGCGGTTGGACATAGTTCCGGTACAGCTCAATGACTATCTGGCGACATTCCCTTCAGTGCGGGATGGGAGCCGCTCATTTCCCATACCATCCCAGAACATGGTAGTTGTTATAGTGCTCGGAGGATTCACGACCCCAATGACATACCCCTGTATTCCCGCCAAGGGGCCCATATCTTCTCCCACTTTCTAGGGCACCCTCTACTTTTGTAGATCACTTCCTCTGCCCTTTGGCACCAGTCAAAGTCAGCCGTCCACTCCGACACTGACGGGGGAAGATGAGCCCCCCCCACCCCCCACTGCTGCCCTATGTTTCGCTTTGCAACTCCTGCTGCCAATGCTAGCCAAAGTTTTAATATGTCTGGGCCTGTCTTCCTCGCCTTGAACCTTCAAAAGTAACCATTTAGCATCCATAGGCACCCTCGCCTCCAAGACCCTAGACATCACCGTCATCACTTCCCGAAATATGTGTAGATCACGGGACATTCCCACAGGATGTGCTAGAAGGATCCCTGTTGCGCGCAACCTCTTGCGGATTGTGATGTCTGGACCGCCCCCAGTTCCCGGGCCTAATTGTGATCCCAATCTGACCTTGCCTGCACAGAAAAGGTAAAATCCGGGTATATGGAGACCATGGAGCCCTCATATTGTAAAGGTTGGTTCTCACGCGACATCCGTAGTACAGAATCTCAGTCCCCGTAATCCAATAATTTGGCAATGATGGGCCGCGTTGGAGCCCTGGAGGCTTAAGCCAGTAGTCCTGTTCTGGAGCCCTGTGGCGTTTTGGCAGCTCCCAACCTCATCACCAGGCACAGAAAAGAGCTCTGCGGCTTCATCAGGGGCAGGGTGTGCGCGATGCGACCTGCCCCGCAGTATTCAGGTGGATAGGAAGCCCGGCACAAGAAGCCACACAAAGGTGCAGCCTCCTTGAGGCCTGGCACTCTGGTGCCCCACCCTTTCTTACTTTGTTGTAAGTATTTCAGGGGCTTGATTTACTTGCATGTGCCTATCTCCTTTTCTGATACTTGATAATCTACTTTGTTTTAAATGTCTTTATGCACTTCAGGAATGTATGCCCTAACCTTTTATTTTTTTAATTTTTATTATCTTTACTCCTTTTCTGTTTTACACAGTAATGCATTTCAAACATCAGCTCAAACAATTAACATGCTAGATTTGACAAATTCTGCTTGGTCAACAGACCTCGTAAAGCAACACCATAAATACTTATGCTCTTTATAAAAACTCCAATGACTTTGCAATATGAATACAATTTCACAACCTCCCTCAGAAGCAGTGTTCTCACAATTCATTTAATTGAAACCTGCATTGCATTCAAAGCTGATATACGTATAGATAGTCCATTATACAGTCTCAACTGCTCTTTGCCTATGCAGTGATCTTACAAGAGCAAAGAATTTGTGTAGTACAGTAAATCTGTGATATATGTCCTTAATTGCTATAGAGCCTCCTGTAATTTATCATCTGTATGATTGATTTTATAAGCTGATTTCTTCCACTGTTGCTCCAGATGACTGAAAGAACACCAGTGCCCTGCGGCCATGCTTCATAGAGAAGAACTTCAATAGTACCCTTGGTTTCAGGGAGCATTGAATCCAGTCCTCCAGCAAGAGATCCATGCTCTGTCTTTCTAGTTACTGTGAAAGACCTATCATCAGGATGTTATTATGTCTTTAACCTTCTGAATCCTCCGCCCTGGTCTCCAGCAGTCTTGTCATTTCACACAGTTATTTTACCTTCTGTAGTGTTGCCACTGCCCTTGATGTCTCTTCAGTCTTCTCCACCATTATCACACTTGCTGTCCCCATTCTCCGATCTCTCTGGACCAGATTAAGTTCAATTGGCACTGTATCAATTACGTGTGTCCCTACTAATATCACTTCCTAAACCCGACTGGAATCTGGCCCTTCTCGCATCTTTCCGCTCGGTTGCTACATTGGACACAGACTATAAGATCCTGGGTAAGACCCTGGCTGAGCTCTGCGCCCAGATCATGCCGACCCTAGTACACCCTGACCAAAATGGCTTTGTCCCTGGACGTAGCACCTCCCACAATGTACATCGCCTGTTCCATCTGATTTACTAAGACCCCAGCCAGTTCCCCTATGTGGCCTGCCTCATTCTAGACCTGGAAAAGACTTTTGATACTCTAGGTGCTGTCCATCGTGGGGATAGGCGAACGCCTCCGAGCCTACACACAGCTGTTCTACGCCGGCCCCTACATCCAGGGGCCGGCTAATCTCCTCAGCATTCCCCGTGAACAGGGGCACCAGACGGGGCCTTTTTATTTGTGCTCTCAATGGAACCCCTGGCTGCTAGACTTCGCCTGGAGGGAGACCCACGCGGTTTCCCTCTGCCCAGACGACCTACTTCTTTACATCCTGGACATCCACATGGACCTCACTCCCATCTACACTATTCTGCAATATTTCGTGCACTTTGCTGGTTTGCGCGTAACTGGGCAAAATCATGTGCCTTCCTCTTGTGCCGCAGCCTGCCTCCCATCAAGGTTTCGGTGGAGGGGGGGGGTGATTCTTGGACTGGAGAGTTGACACTGTCCGGTACCTTGGGTTACACTTGTGCCACTCACTACTGACCTTTTTGAGGGTAATCTCAGGAAAACCTTCGCAGCCTTGAATTTGCAAGTACAATTTTGGAAATCACTTCCCCTGGCCACGACTGGTTAAATCGCTGTTTCTCAAATGATAATCAAGCCCCACCTATTCTGTTACTTCACCATCCTACCCAGCCCTCCCCTACCCCCCCCCCCCCTAACCCCGCCAGAGCTTTTTTTTCACGATTTTGATACACTGCTTAGAGAACTTATCCGGGGTAATAAGCAACATCGCGTAATAGAAACTGCAGCTAACTGTGGACAGAGGTGCCCTCGGCACGCCCTCGTTCGAGGACTACTACCTAGCAGCCCAGCTTTAATGGGTCTTGCGGTGGCTGGCACAGCGCAACCTGTTGTGAGACGTGAGTGGACTCGGCCCCCCTGAATCTGCAGCCACAACTGGTGACAATCGCTCGCAAATGCATTAGGCGGATTACTAACCTTACCTGCCACATTACTCTGTATGCCCCGCTTTCCCCCTGCAGGACCTCCCTTGCCCCCTCCCCCAACTCTCACTTCTCCGTAGACCTGACACCCGCCAGATCAACTCCGTCTCGTCCTCCTGCTTCCACACCCTCCGCCTCCTACGTAAGACCTTCAAATGGATCCCCCTCGAACACAGAAAGACCGTCACTCACGCCCTGGTCACCAGCACTCTCGACTACGGCAACGCACTCTACGCCGGAATAAACAAAAACCTCACCCCCAATCTACAGAACATCCAGAACACCGCCGCAAGGCTGGTCCTCGACCTGCCAAGACACTGCCACATCTCCCAGCACCTGCACACACTGCACTGGCTCCCCATCGAAGCTAGAGTCACCTTCAAGATGCTCACCCACGCTCACAAGGCCCTCCACGACACCGGACCAGCATACCTGAACAGCTGACTCAAATTCCACGCACCCCAGAGGACCCTACGATCAGCCCAGCTCTCCTACGCCATGGTCCCCCGCACCAGAAAGACCAGATCGGGAGGACGCACCTTCTCCTTCCTCGCGGCCAGAGCCTGGAACGCCCTTCCGCTCCACCTCAGACAGACAACATCGCTCCCCATCTTCGCAAGAAACCTCAAAACCTGGCTCTTCGACAGATCCCCCCATTGATGGACTGGAACCTGCTAACCCCCCCACACCCCCTGCCCCCCAGCGCCTTGAGACCCCTACGGGTGAGTAGTCTCGCTTAACACACGCCTTGATTGATTGGCTCACCTGTTCCCTAATCACTGTTAGTGACCCATTTACTGACGGCCAGCGGCTCACCCTCGACCAATTGATTGATGACTTTGCTCTCCCAGAGGTCAGTATCTGACGTATCACCAAATCCGACATATACTCTGTGCCCAGTGGTCCATAGTAGATGCCGAACCCCCCCCACTCGTTCTGTTATACAGATCCTACTAAGTATGGGAACAGGCCGCCTCCTTATAACATAGCTTTAAAAGGCAGGAGCACACCGGGGCCCCATTAATGTCGCTGAGAGACAAATGGAAAACTGATTTCAGATGGGCACTCCATGACACCGAATGAGAGGGCCATCAAATTCCCACACCGAATCTCCCGCAACGCCCGGTTTAAAAGTATCCAGTTCACCATCCTCCATAGGGCTTATCTAACGCCACAAAATACTTAACCGTTTCTTCCCCACCACTTACTTGGGCTGCTACACAATATCAGCAGATTTACAACACATGCTGTGGTCTTGCTCTGCCCCTGCCACATATTGGCATACAATCCATACAAAAGTCCGTGAGGTGACAGAACTCCCTGACATATACACTTGGGAGGCATGTGCTCTGGGCATTTTCAGCCATGGGGAACGCTTAGCAGTGAGGGCACGCTTCGTCACCCTTGCTTTACTCATCGCCAAGCGCGCCATCACCATACACTGGCAATCAAGTCAATCCCTAACCCCAGGCCTGCTGTGGAACGATACAGTGATGGGGAAGGGCTGAGAGTGAGACCCTGCGCTTCGTGGAGGTCAGGCACTGACGCAGGCGCCCCATTAACCCCCGCATGGGACACTCTTCTTGACCACTTTCTCCAATTTACTCGGAACGTCGACCTGCCCCATGAAACCCAGCTCGCAGCCCCCTACCCACTGGACCCCCTATTCCTCCCCGATGCCCTCAGTACATCACTCTGCCCCCTGCCTATCCCACCAACAGACCTGCCGGCCTTCCTCCACCCCCCCTTTTTGGTGCCCCCGGGGTACCCCTAGTAGTTATATTACCCTGTACACAACCACACACATTTTACAGCCACATATCTCGCAATTAACCATGAGTCTCGTCTGACAGTGCCCTGGTTCGTAACTCCCCAACCCAGTTTTCTCCTCCCCCAAGGATACACCATACCGCTACGAGGGTAGTTGCATGACCGGACCTCTCCCTTCGATATACTCCACACGCAGCTCACCTGCTTTAAAACAAAACCACTGTTCGAAGCAAGCTACTTCAGTCATTCTGCCAACATTTCCTTTTACTGAGATTCACATAAAGGAACACCTGTACATGTAAATGTGCATATATATCGGCAGGCGCGCACCCCAGCAGGAAAATCCCTTGGAAGGGGCTGCTCTACTTCGTGAGCCCCGACGTACCTCAGTCCACGCCCTCCGCCAGGGCTCCCCGAAGAGACTCGCAAGCCCTTGTCCACCGCCGCTTGTCATGGGCCCCAGATTTGATCAAATTCTTTGGGGCATCCCTGTTCCTGCTACACCAATTTCTCGGCCCTCATGCACCGGTCCATACCAGTCACCAGGTAGGCCCCAAGGACTCTATATTCCAGTGGGTCTCTTCCTGGATCTCATCCAGTAACTCCCCATAACTTCGTAAGATATGTCAGTTGCAGGTATCGGAACTACTGACTACCCACCATTTCGTATTGTTACTGCAGTTTGGAAAATGGTATTGCCTTACCATCGCTTCAGACATCCCCCACCTTTGATATACCCAGTAGGCCCCATTTCTTGTACCCTTCTGTTGCTCTTACCTTGGTCAGGATATCAGAGTCCCATAACCGGGTTTCCAGTGTCCCTCTCGCATTTCACCCCAGGGCAGTTGTTGCCCTTTTTCACATTTTGATCACCACGGCAGTCGGGGTGGGCAATTGTTATGACTCTCTGTTCCCGTATAGGCAGCAGACATAGCCCTCAGGATCCATCGCTCGCCGATCGGCCAGCAGCGATGGCTCCTGCTGTGATGAACAAGCCCAATCATTGATCACTTGAAACTGAGTTGTCCAGTAATACAGACATAGGTTGGGGAGTGCGATTCCACCCTCTAGGGGATTCCCAGTCAGAGTAGGTAAGGGTATTCTGGGGGCCCCCATCCAATAGCAGGGTCCTGGTCACTTTGTCTACCATTTTAAAAAAAAGCTGTCCAAGACCTCCAACGGGGTGTTTTGTAGTGTATATAGACATTTCAGTAGGTATATCATTTTGTATAAGGTGGCTGTTCCCGTTGGCGACAACTGGAGTTTCTGCCATCCACCCACGTCTCCTCTATAGTTGTCCAGGACCATGGTGAGGTTTTCCTAAATGGAGTTCCTTTGCTGTGGTCGCAAAAATGCCCAAGTCGGTTCCCAGGGGGTTGGCCTCAATCCCCATGCAGCCCAGCACGTGATTGCGGGTAGGCAATGATTTACTCCAGTTAATTTAGAGTCCTGAATAAGGCCCAAACCCTACCAAAATCTATAGAATTTTGGGCATGGATTGTTCTCGGTTGGTCAAGTAAAGCATAATCTCATCTGCATAAAGGGTTATGACATTCTCCTTCCCAGGGTCCCACTGCAGTCCCTGGAAGAGTGCATCCCGGCGAATCTATGCCGCCAGCAGTTCAGCTGCCACCGCGAATAGCAGGGGGGATAATGGACACCCCTGACGCTGTCCCTACGCAATCCTAACTCCATGGAGAATGCCCTATTAGCCTTTACCCTGGCAATTGAATCCCTGTAGAGCAGCTGCACCCAAGACAGATACCCTGGGCAGAAGCCCATCTTCTGCAAAATTGTCCACATGTAAGGCCATTATAGGGAGTCAAACGCCTTTTCGGCTTCTAAGTTTAGCAAAATGGCCGATTCGGCTATTCAGTCCCTGCGGGCAAGGCATCCCTGCAGTCGTTGTACATTTTTTCTTGTCGCGCAGTAGGGCATAAATTCTGACTGGTGGGGCTCCACCAGGGAGTCAATCACCCACATCTGGCAATATGCCAAAACCTTACCCAGGGTCTTGGTCTCAAAGTTGAGTAAGGAAACCGGTCTGTAAGAGGAGCACTGCTCAGGGCGCTTTCCTGGCTTATGAAGTTGTGTAAAAATATGAGAGCGACCCCTCTATACCAAGAGTCAGGGTACCATTAACTACTCTTGGAGGACTAGTATTAAATATCTCAACTCACATACACAGAAACACTCAAAGATTCCACTCCACCAGTCTTGAAAGGGAAAATCAAAACGAATAAATGTGATCCAAATTTAATCTTATATTGTTAAAAATTACTCATACATATGTGTACAAAATTACAATAAAACAATTAAAAACAGTACAAATGATTATTACAATATTAAAACCATCAGAGAGCGACACAATATGAGACGTACATTTGCCATTGATGACGGGAAATTTGAAGAAATCAAAGTATTGGCATTATTTCGTTGTTTACATGCAACACCTTGTTACTCAAATTTAACCCAAAAAAAGCATCAACCCAATCTATCTCACCCCTCGACTTTAGGTTTAGGTCTTCAATGAGGAGGAGGGTCTCCAATCAATCAATCAATCATGTCACTTATAAAGCGCACTACATACCCGCGAGGGTCTCAAGGCGCTGGGGGAAGAGGGGGGTGGTGCTGCTACTGATCGAAGAGCCAGGTCTTGAGGAGTCTTCTGAAGGCCAGTAGGTCTTGGGTCTGTCGGAGGTTGGTGGGGAGGGTGTTCCAGGTCTTGGCGGCGAGGTGGGAGAAGGATCTGCCGCCGGCGGTCGTTTTCCGGATGCGGGGGACTGTGGCCAGGAGCACCACTATCCAGTCTGTCCAGCCCCAGCGATTGCACACCCAGGGGCAGGCAGCAGGATGCCAGCACAAGGTCTTCCCCATTCCATCTCCCCCTAACCGCAGCCCTAATCATCCATCCAAACGTATGGGACCTGAAGCGTGAGGGATATACAAGTCAAGATTCCCACTCTTCTAGACCCTCCCCCCGCTCCGGCCCATAAACCCAGAGCAATTGCCCACCAGGTTCCACATTATTACTCTCAAGTTTATTGCCTAGGCGATTAATATTCCCAGAAAGTACTTTTAGGGTCAACCCTCGGGCTATCCGCCCGGCTACATGTCTGCTATTCCGCTGCTGCGATCCATGTTAGGCGGTGTCTTTCGGAACCTACGGATGTGTCTCCTAAACCAGCATGCCTCACAAACTTCCCATACCCCCCACACCACTACCTTGCGCTGCAGACTCAAAACAACACGCCACTCCAATGCCTGAGGTCTGTCAGTGAATACTGATATCCAATATGGTTACATATATTTAAATATCAAAGTAGCGAAGTGGGGGAAACGTGGCCCCATAGAGCAAGAACAGACATCTATTAAAATCAAGCGCAATTCCTGTGACCCTCAGGAGAGAGCACTCCCCCTGCTTAAACAGTGGTGCCGCAGGATCTCTCATCAGCCCAGACTGTCTGCCGTCATTGGGGTGATCACTGCGGGGGCCCTCCTCCCCCAGAGTCTCAAATTGACATTTCTGAGTCTTCCGTTGTTGCCAGAGTCGTTTGCCAAGATGGCCCAATGGTTACCAGCTTGTAAGGACTGATTCTGTTAAATGTCTGCAACCGCCTTGGCCCACTCCATCTTTGCCTCGTCCTGCTAGGGGACACTCCACAGCTTTTGAAGCGGTCTTTGCATTTGCCTTTTGTTGCCGACATCTCCTTTGCTCCACCCTGTGTTGCTGGTCTGGTGCCCCCTTACCTCCAGCCAATCCCACACCTCGGTGGCTGAGCTAAAGAAATTAGATCTAGCTTGGTCGATTATTCTCAGTTTTGCTGGAAAGAACAGTGCATATTTTAAATTCCGTTTTCTCAAATGATGTTTCACAGCAAGGAAAGTCTCTCTCTGGCGCTGCCCTGCACTGATCCAGATATATGCTCACAGTGCCATCGCCCAACTCCCAGGGGCCATGTGTGCAACCCACTTGTAGTTTATGGACTTGGTCACGGAAGTTTAATAGTCTGTCCACCAACGAACAGGGTGGCGCTCCAAGCACTGGTGGTTTACCTGGCACCCGTTCGACCCTTCCCACTGTGAACAAAATAATGACCATCCCCCCCAGCACTGTCAAACACAACCAGTCCTCCAGGAACAGCTCCATGCTGGTGCCCTCCGTAAGCTCTTGGAGCCCCACCAGCTGCACGTTGTTGCGTCGCGACCTTTCCTCTGCATCCTCCACTCATTCCAAAAGCTGGTTGATCATGTTCTGCATTGTGCGCAGTTCTCTTCCCATTAGGATTTTTGTATTCAGCTTCTTGGTCAACTGAGGAGTTCTGCTGGAATGCATTTTCACTCCTTCATGTCTGGCCACACTCCTCTTATCCTCTGGCTTTCAAGGACCCAAATGAGGGATGAGGGATAAATGGTGAAAGATATGAAGTCACCTTACTGTTCTTACTGATTTTATCCAAAGTGTGTAGTCCGTGGTCTCCAACCTTTTCTGTAACAAGATCTACTTATGTTCAATGAAAATCGTCCCAAGCTACTAATATTAGTGATGTAGTAGTGACCACCCTATCCAAGATTGTCAGCACTGATCACATCCGTGCATTAGGCAGGGTTGCCAGCAATAAAGTAAAGCATTATTAATGGGGAATGCTTCTACGTGGGTAATACATTACTGCCGTAGCTGCACCCCCTGGCACCAAAGTAATAATGGGAGTGATAAATTGCTCCAACTCAAATAATAGCTTTAAATACATTTTACATTGTACATCTCCAAACTACAGCTTATGAGTTCCGAGAATACACTATTCTTCTCGAATATATACACACAGGAGAGCTGCCCACAAGGAGCTGGACAGCTAGTTATAGCTCACAGCTATTCGTTGGAGACACCAGAGTCTAGCTATTCACCCTTGTTAATGGCGTTTAATATTATGTGGGATGCTTACCACATTTAGACTTCCAGCAGATTCCACCTACTGTTGTGTTTTTCGAGCACCATTGTTTGTGTATGTTTCCTTTACTCCGTTCTATGATATCTTTCATATCGATGCAAATGAGTATGTTAGCAAGACGGAGACTGCCACTCTATTTTCACCTTTTAAAATATTTATTGCCTTAGCATCATCTTTGGCTTTTTCCCCTGCCAAAGAAACATAATAATTTTGTTTTTCAGTGTCTTAAGAGTATGTTTGATGCTCTTACCAGTATAGATACAAAGATGTATAGCAACTGTTGTAAAAAGTTCATTTTGAAAGCTGCTTTACTGCCTCGCCATGACCGAAACTGCTTTCTAGCATTTACCCATGTCCTTAGCTAGTTTTTCAATAAGCATTAGGTAATTAACCTTGTAAAGAGTGCCGTATTTGGCAATCAGGAAAACTCCACAGTTTTTTAAAAATGTATTTTGTTAGCTTTTCGAAAATGAAATTTGTGTTTGTTTCTGACTTCTGTCTTCAGTTGTGTTACGTTAATGATTTTGGGTTTATCCACATTGACCTTTAATCTTGATACGACTTAAGCTCTTCACTGTACGTCCTGTAGGGTGTTAAGTACATCAACAAATAGAAACATCCCTTCCTAGTGCCGCTGTGTTAAAGTATCGTGGCTAACATGCTATCATTTTCCAGAATCCCAGGTCTTAATGGTGTCACCAACTCCCATGTGTTCTAAGTCCATGCCCAGAAAATCCCAATATACTCTGAGTGCCTTTTAGCATCAAAGGAGAGTACTGCCACCTGTCTCTGAAACATATGGACATAGTGTATGAAGTTGGCTGCTTTCTCTCTATTTTATTCTCCCTGTTTTATGAAGTCGGATTTGTCTGTATGTAGCAAATGTGCCACAATCCCCTCAAGGTAAGTGGCAAGGATTTTGGATCAGCTTGTAGCAATTGGGCATCATTAGGTGCTTGTCCGGTTTGGGCATAACACTTGCTATTTATTGCCTTTGGCATAGTGGAATAGTCAAAGACGGACAGTATCACTTGAAGGGCAGTGTCTGTCTCTATAGCTTATTTTTAAGTGGACCTGCAGGATCTTATGTTTGACTGTTATAAACTTGATGTTGGGATGAACGGATGGAATGCAAAATTTGTACTTCCAAGCACCGTATATTTTTTCCTCTCCTACTGTATGTTTTGCTTCTAGTGAACGTTACCATTAAAAAAAGTAGGCTGGAAATGCATGCTCCACCTCTTTACTGTGCCATTAGTGGAGCCTAGCTGTGCTTGCGGTCACCCTAAATTAAAACAACATGGGTGGTAGCTCCTTTTCCAGGATATGAGTGTAGGAAAGTTGGTTTCTGTTGCAGTAACCCCCCTCCCACACTTTTTGCCTGACACTTGATGCCCTTTGACGTGATGTGCCCTGGGTCCCTGCCAATCAGGTTTTCAGGGCCTGTGTTCTCTCCCACAACTGTACCTTTGGCCCACAATTGGCACATCTCTGGCCACAGGTAAAGCCCCTGGTAAAAGATACCATGGGTACCAAGGGCACTGTGACCAGGGAAGGCCTCTAAGGGCTGCAGCACTTATCGTGCCACCCTTAGAGACCCTGCACCTTAACACCCACATTCTGCCATTGCAGGCTGCATGTTTTGGTGCAGAGAAAAGTAAAAAGTAGACATGGCACACATCCCTGGTGAGGGTACAGTTGCATGATCACTCTACCCCTACAATGTCTAAGTCCATTCTTCGACATTGTAAGTGCAGTAAAGTCATAAAGAGTATCTGGTCTGGGAGTTGGTCATTATGAACGCCACAGCTCCATAATGGCTTTACTGAAACCTGGGAAGTTTGGTAGGAACCTTCTCAGCACATTAAACCCATACTGATGCCAGTGTGGGATTTAATGTAAAATGCACTCAGAGGACATCTTAAGATGCCCCCTGAAAAACGACCAGCCCTGGTGTGGTTCCTGAATGGCTGCCCACCATTTGTAACTACCAGACAGGTTTCTGGACCCTGAGTAGAGAGCCTCCGCTCTCTGGGTCCAGAAACAAAGCCCATTCTGGGCAGAGGTGTCATGCCTCCTCCCCCAGGATGGGCTGGGTCCACCAAGGGGAAGCTTCGCAGGCCTGCCGCCTTTGTAAGCTGTCCCTGCCTTTTGCTGCCCCCAAGAACTGGCTCCCACCGGTTCTGACCCCCACTTTGGGTGGATGAATCGGCAGGAAAACAGAGTTGGGAGAAGAGGTGTGCCCACATTTGCCAATCCCACCCCTCGGTGTAGTACACATCTCAGTCCCCTCCATCTTGGAGATGAGGGGACTGAGCCAATTGGGAAGAGGCTCATGCCTCCCTCCCACTGGAGGGTAGTATAAAAGGGGGTGTACTCACCCCGTGGAAGTGACCCATTGGTCCCGACCTGCACACCCCTGTAAACGCCCCTAAATTTAGTAATTAGGGGCAATTCTGAACCTCGCCTCCTCAGATTCGTGGAAGAAAGAAGGACCAAAGAGCCGTGCTGTTTCAGAAAGAAGATGACACCAACTGCTTTGGCCCCAGCCCTACCGGCCTGTCCCGACTCCGACCTGACTACAGCGGAAACCCAAGTGTGTCTAGCATCCCCCCAGAGCCCGGAGGACCTGCCCTGCACTCAACTTACAGACTGTCTCCTGTGAGCACCGGATTTGCTCAAACAAAAACTTCTAACACAGAACCCGGATTCAGGTGGCTCCGCGGTTCTGCACCCGATGCCCACGGCCCAAGTACGAGTGGCACAACACCACGAGGTGGTCTCCTCAGCGATCCAGACCTGGGATCTGGTGATCCCTGACCTGCTTCAAGCCAACCCCTGCAGCCTCAACCTGAAGTGTCGTCCCCCCCCCGATGACAACTGGAGCTGGTAAGAAGACCCAACGCCAAAAGACACCCCTGCACCTGATGCCCCATGGCCTTGGGTGGCCCAACCGACAGTGTCCAGGCATCCCCTAAGAACCCAACTTACCTCTCCAGCTGGTGGTCGCCTTCAGGAAGCCTCCCTGACCGAGCCTGCAGCATCTTTTCCAGACCAAAGATCTCCATTGAAATCCACAGGGTCCCCGACATTTCCTTGTCACTCTGCATCGGCTGCCCTTGTGCAGCTGGTGGTTCGGCTGTTGGCCTCAGCAGTGTTGATCCTAACCCCAGGAGCTTTGCTTCCACAGCCAAGTGGCCTGCTCGCCAGCAGTCACTGACCGAAGGCCCCCTCAGCCCCAGTGGCTAACATTGGGCCCCTGCACTCTGCACACGGCTGCGCTAGTGGTGCAATTTGAGTGCCTAACTGGACCTTGGGGAACCTTGGTCCTAAACCCCTAAAACCATACTTTCCTGCTTAGTTCTACAAAATAAAACATAAGTATACCTTTTTATACTTACCTAATTGATCTGGATTCTGTCTCTGAGTGTGGGCCATCAGCCTTGATTGAATGAATACAATAAATGCCTCTTGATGAGACTACCTGCTTGCCCACCCGACCACAAAGAAGGATGTTAGTACTTGTCTAATTTAGCCTCTGCTATACCTCTGGAGACTCCCTGGACTCTACCTAACTTTGGTATAGTATATACAGAGCCAGCTTCCTATAGTGAGCTAAGTGGTAATAGTGGCAGCATGATTCTAATACAGGGGCACTGTCTTTTGTATTTGTATCCCTGAGGGGAGTTTGCCTAATGGCTCTCCCCTAGAAGTCTGACAGAATCCCCATATCTGTGGTTCGTTGCCTACCCTCATGTATCATTATCATGTTGTTTGACATCCACATGTTTGAATGCAGTGGCTGTTGGGCCACCTTGTGCATGAATATATATATATGGCTCCTTTACATGCTGCTTTTTTCTAGGGTGGAAATGGCGTCCTACACTTCTCTATTGTTCAGGACCCCAACCTTGAAACAAATCCTACCTGTTGTGTAGGGTGAGATTGCCATCCCTTTCACTTTGCTCTGATTAGATTTTCCCTGCTCTGGTGAAACTCTCACTCGGTCTTGTTTTTTAGGTCGAAGCTGGGCAGCGCATGCGCTGCTCTACAAGGCATGCTGTTTTCAGGTAGGGACTTAAAGCTCCGCCCATATTTTTCATTGGCTTGTGTCATTGTCCACTGTAAACTGCGGCTGTTCATTGGTCAATAGGCTTAGTAGTCTCTCCTTAGTACCACCTTGTCTCATTTTGTAACCTTCCATGGTTTCACCCCGGTTATGTGCTTTGTTACTCTGTAGGCTTTAATTACAGCCTCCGAGCACTATTTTCTCAAATAGCTTTGTCGCTCTCCACGCTTTTTTTTTTTCCTTCTCTATTGCCCGGGCGCTGGCATTTTCAGTGCAATAGGTCTCGCATTTGCGAGAGTTTAAGCTATTGGCATTGTAAATGACAATGCCTTTTATTTATCTGTTTTTAAAAACATGTAAATAAAAGGCATTGTCATTTACAATGCCAATTGCTCGTAAATGCGAGACCTATTGTATTGCAAATGCTTGTTTTTTTTCCGTCCTCATATAAGACAAAAGACATGGAGCACTTTATGACCTACCAGCGTGACCCATCTAGCACAGGATCACTTTACTCCTGAACAGGCCTTCATTCAACATGTCGTGGTAGTTCTTGGTCCTCATCCCATGTTCATTTCTGTTTAATCCTTGGACTTCTGAACTAGTGCTTACATTTTATATCTTAACCCATTTATTTGACCCATTTATTCAATCCAATTTAACAAATCGCTGAGCAGATTTGACCCATTCGGTAC
This sequence comes from Calotriton arnoldi, assembly GCA_963921515.1. Classification (NCBI taxonomy): domain Eukaryota; kingdom Metazoa; phylum Chordata; class Amphibia; order Caudata; family Salamandridae; genus Calotriton; species Calotriton arnoldi. The sequence continues at coordinate 2,633,194 of CAWUFW010001282.1, read as the reverse complement.
ATGTCGGAGGGACATTTGACATCCACTTGAAGCACATCTCTCTCCGTGCAACTAGTATTGATGTAAAAATCAATTGCGACTGTGACTTCCCAAGTTTTCTTTTAGAGCCTTCACCTTCTAAGAGACCAAAGATTATCAGTGCAAGTCTTACCTTGATTTCTTTTTTCATTGTCTCCATTATTACTTTACCCACTTCCTGCCAGAAGAGTTGGATTACCGGACACTGTCAGAATAGATATACTTCGTCTGCTTTTTCCAATCCACATTTTGGGCAGCACCTCACTTTCTGCTCTCCCAGTTTCAACAACTTCTTCGGGGACCAGTATGCTCTGTGTAATGTAAATACCTTGTTTCTCTTCAGAGGTGCAGGTTTTACAACATCCCAAAGTGTAGACATTTACCATAGATCTAAAAGCTTCAGCGATGGGAGGTCCGCTCCCCAGATATCCTCTGGCAGAGTAACGGGTCAGTCTTTGTTTTGCACTAGCATCCAATACCATTTGGATACCTCCTTCGGGGGTGGGGGTGGTTTGCACTCCCACTGTGAACGGTCATTCCTTTCTTTACCCTATTCCAGTGCCCAACTCAGTTGATAAAACTTAAATTTTAAGATCCTATAATTCAAGAGACGAATCGGTGTTTCCCATGACCTTAGGGTACCCCCTTCCATCAGTTTACCCCACCTTGTTATCCCGGCTTCCATTAAGGGCTGTGCCAGAGCATGCAGCAGACAAGCCAGGGTTCATGGTGAGTCCCATATAGGAGCCAATTCACTATAGTATGGTATTCCTAAAATCCACGAACCTGAAACCAAACCTTGCACGCTGCTTGTAAAGTCTTTAGCCTGATCTTCTTGAAATATTTTGGGTGTCTGAATTTGAACAGAAAGAAATTTCCTCCCAGGAGATTTTTCATTAGTGCATGGAGGGGCGGTTGGAAGCCTTTCGTTAGTAAACTTCTTGCATTTTTCAATTGAAATTCCCAGTAGTATACTTAGAAATCAGGGAGGCTATCCCTCCCTTTGCACTTCCGCACTTTCCTTCAAGCAATTCTTGCTCCTTTATGACTCCAAATAATGGTAGACGGCTCCCCTTGGTATTATGTTAAAGATTAAAATGAACTTTGAGAGAATCATCATCAATATTACGTTGGTTCTTCATATTATTGAGATTGGGGTATATACCCAAGAGTGCAGTAATTTCTTGGTTTCGAGCAAGAACTTTTTAAAGTTTACTTGGGCCATTTTATCTAAGTCTTTCATCACCTGGATCCCTAAGTACCTGATTTCTTTCTTCTCCAAGGGTTTGTCTTGTGAGACCCCTTCCCCCGAAGTTGTTTAAAACATTTAGAATACCAGGGAAGGAGTTTTTAAAATCTTGCGTAAATTAACAGATAGTCCGCGTAGAGCACCACTTTTTTCACCCATTCATGATATCGGAATGGAATGATCTCCTTTTTTTCCCCCTGATCTGACTTACTAAGGGATCGATATAAAGGTTAAAGAGTAGGTGGGACAGAGGACAAATCTGTCTAGTATCTCTTCCTATCTGAAATAGTTTCTTTAAATATCTGTTAACTAATATCCTAGCCGTCGGTGCTTTGTAAATAGCTCTGATTGCTCTGAAAAAGTTGTCTCCTAGATCATGTTGTTTAATTACTTCATATAGAAAGGGCCAACTCACCCTATCGAAAGCCTTAGCGGTGTTGAAAGTCATGACGGTGAGAAGGAGATTTGAATCCAATGCCACATCAGTTGCGCCCTCTAGGTCGTGGGTTAGTTCAAATAGTTGCCTGCCCCTCATAAAGCCCTTTTGATCTTCGTGCACGAGTACCCCAATTACGTTCTCCAACCTTTCTGCTAAAATATCACTGTAGATCTTATAATTGTTGTTCAGTAATGATATTTGCCTGTACGATTCACATATTTTGGGGTCTTTGTTTGGTTTAAAAATTATAGTAATTGTCGCCTCATCCCATGGCCTGGGCTGGGCGCGACCGTTTAAGAATGTTGAATTTAATGATCTAGTTAAAGCAGGAGTGAGTTCTTCTCTCAGAGCATTACATATCTCGTATGGCAACATGGAATGAGCCTGTTTCGGAGAGTCACAAAAAGGAGCACATATAAAGAGTGATAACCTATTTTATCCATAATATAAATCATTTGTTGGTGGTACCATACTAATTGTAGGAATTGTGGTGTGCCCCAAGGTGATTTTACCCTTTGAAAACTGCTAATCTTTTGCTTGGATTTAATGGACTATGTTTGAGAGAAAACTGTTTTCCCAGAGGTTATGGAAGGTGCTCCAAATCTACAAAGAGAGCAAATTGTTTACAAGTTCACACTAACTTCTTCAGCCATGTGAGAATAAAGTCTGATATTCTACATGAAACATGTCATTCCAACATCTGCAGCAGCCTGTCAGTTGATTTTCTCAGTGTTCTGCGGAGCTTCCCACAGTGTTCTAATGAACAACTAGAACGCTGCTATTCTGTATTTGACAAACCGGTGGCACACTTAAAGTCATCTTGAGGGAATCAAAGCTGTAAAGCATAAAGCATTTTCTTTAGAAATGAACAAAAAGTGAAGGTTCTTTATCATAGAAGTTATGGTTGGTACTCTATAAAGCTAAAACGATGACACATTTTCTATGACTTCTCAAATATCTTCCTCATCCACTTAAGAAAATATTCTGACATACAGACTGGAACATGTACTTTCACCACCAGCAGCTGCCTGTTCGTTAACTCCCTAGTGATCAACTGCAGCTTCACCACAAAGTTCTAATAAGCAACTAGAGCGCTAACATTTTGTATTGAAGACAAGTCAGGCACTCCTGAACAAACTTTTGTTGGAAAAGTAGCTGTTCAATGGAAAGCCTTTCCTGAAAAGCAGTCTGAAGTAAATGAACATTGAAATGTTAATGCAGTCATAAAATCAGAGGGATAAAAATGTGAGGGGAAATTCACTGGCAAAACCAAAGGTTAACGTGACGTAGGTTTTCAAACAAGATAAAAACTAATGATTAAAACTCCAAAAAACCTCTGAAATTCACTAGGCCAGATATAGTTTACTAAGCTAACTATACCTTGCGCCACTGCAATGCACTACTTATGACCTTGCATATTACATTGACGACATCCCTGATTAAACCGGTGATAACGCCATAAATCAGTGCAAAAGGTACATGGTCCACCATTTATAAATCACTAAAGTTTGGGGTGGAAGAAATACTTAATGTTAAACCAGGTTATTTGAGGTTGGACCGCTTTGTTTATTAAATTTTTTTAATTTTATTATTTTAGCATTTTATGTAGCACAAACTCGGCCCAAGTGCAGTAGAGTGCTTTACTTGGCCACCAGTTACATTACACAAAGTTAGGTTCATTTTTGTTTTAGGCACATGGAGATTACGTGGCTTGCCAAAAATCACAGGATGTTGTGCTAATGCAGAGACTCTAAACTGGCTCCCCAGTTCCAATACTTGCTCATGTGATGCCCGTGCTTTCTGGTTTACCAACGGTCCCTTCAAGGGACCATGAACGGAGTAGTAATTCAAACCCAATTTCATTCTTTAAGATATCACACTCAAGTACTATAAACATTCTATATCCGTTTACTTCAACAGTCTCATCCTGTTTCTATTTTATGAGTAATAACCGCACTGAATATAATAAAAACAGAAGTAATACAGGTCACTAACAGCAAGAATAGTCTGATCATTTCTAACATTTTCACGAGTTAAATTAAAGATACTGATGTGGCATATGGGCCAAAGACAGACAGGCTAACTTTATTGGCATTTTGATTATGTACATTACACCATAGCATTCTCAAACATTGGTTATTTCAACAGTTTACGTTGTACAACATTTCACATGTGAGGTTTAGCGATACATAGTTGTTTATTAGATAACCAGTAAATTACTTCTATCTCTTAGATTCTACTATTACTTATCTTTACCTCATATTGCATTCAAATAATATATCACCGTAAACGGGTCTAACACATTCCAGTCCAGTGATCATTTGGGGGTTTACACTTGTAAGACTGCATTATTGAATCAGGGAGTGTTACATAGCCAATGATACCTCTTAACACGAAGAACAAACAAACTTTAATAACTCAACTAGAGCAGGAGAGGAGTCTACACATATATTTGTGTGCTACATCTGGGGGTGATTATTGGCGTGCAGGAAGCCGCTGTATATGATGCCCACACTTGGTCTTGACTTGCCTGTGGGGTCTTGTTTGTATTCCACAGAGAGGAGTAGCAATCACTCTACCTATCGTCAGAGTGTGCCCCAGTCTGTCTATGTTGACCTCTATATTTTAGCCTATCGTGCTCTCACTGCCTTCAGCTTCACTGTTAGTGTGGCTTAGGTGTTCCCATGCGAACAGTCTGTCTTTCCATTGTTCAGCAATCGGATGCCTCCTCTGTTGTTTAGCCTCCGCACTATGCAAGGCCCTATCCTCCGCCCCAACCCACATAACCACATCCTGGTTCCACAGATGGATCAGCGGTCCTATGGCAGATTTCCATGCCATGGATATTCTCCTTTTGGCCAACGCCAGGGCCAGGTCCATAAACTTATAATAATAATAATAATAATACAAACACTTGTAAAGCGCGACAGCTACCTCAAACAGAGGTGTCCCGGCGCTAAGCGGAAAATAGGACAGCACTGGACCACTCAAGGGCCAAGTCATAGTCCCTCAGTCTTCCTTAAAAAGCCAAGTTTTCACCATTTTCCTAAAAAGGGGCTCCGAATCAATAGTGCGGAGATTGCTCGGCAGAGAGTTCCACAGTTTAGCAGCCCCGAGCGTAAAGGATCTACCACCCATCCGTGCCTTTTTAAAACGAGGAATACATAGTAGATTTTGGGAATTGGATCTCAAGGTTCTGGATTGTTGGTAACCACGCAATCTGTGTTTCAAGTAGATAGGGCAGTTACCATGCATAGCACGGAACGCCAAAGTCAAAGCCTTGAATTTGACTCTTTTCCTCACTGGGAGCCAGTGTAATGCTTTTAAATGCGGAGAGACATGCTCGCGAAACGGCACTCGCCTAATTAGTCTCGCAGCCGCATTTTGCACTACCTGCAGGCGTTTGATCAGATACTCTGGCTGACCCAGATAGAGGCCATTAGCATAGTCTAGCCTGGAGGTTACCACAGCATGTACTATGTTTTTCCGACACTCCTCTGGAAGCAGATACAAAAATTTCTTCAGATTCCTCAGTTGGCAAAAACAGGTGGCCGTCACCTGACGAATCTGAGCCGAGAAGGAGAGGTCAGACTCCCACTTAACACCTAGATTTTTTATACAATCTGCCGGTGAGGGAGGTGGACCCATTTCGGTAGGCCACCAGAGCTCCGAAGCTGGGGGTGGCTCTTTCCCGAAAAACAACACCTCAGTCTTTCCCGCATTCAGCCTGAGTTTGTTGTTATTCATCCACCACGCTATGTCTCTCAGGCAGCCCTTGAAACTCTCAAAGGCAGCCACGGTCTGCTCTTTGAAGGAGAAAACCAATTGTGTATCGTCTGCGTAGGAGATCGCTCTTATCCCCCAATTGGCTATCAGGGTAAACAGAGGAGCCAGGTACACATTGAACAAAAGAGGGCTGAGTGCTGACCCCTGAGGGACTCCACACCAGAGCTGTTTTGGCTTGGATAAAAAGGTTGAAGCGCAACCCTCTGAGTGCGATTCTCCAAATAGGATTTCAACCAGGCCAGGGCCGAACCTCCAATACCACTATCCAACAGTCTCTCTAATAGCAAGGTATGGTCAACGGTGTCGAAAGCGGCCGACAGATCCAGGAGCACCAGCATCGCAGAGGCCCCTGAATCTGCAGCCTGTCTAACTAGTTCCGCCACCTCCAGGAGGGCCGTCTCAGTGCTAAATCCCGACCTGAAGCCAGATTGGGTATCGTGTAGAATGCCCTCCTTTTCGATAAAACTAGACAATTGCCTCTGCACCAGTTTTTCCAACATCTTAGCCGGAGCTGGTAGCAAAGAGATGGGTCTATAATTGGTCAGATCCCTAGGGTCCCCATTCGGTTTTTTTCTTAACGGTATTACCTTCTTTAGGCTTGGGTGGGTGAGGGTAGAGCCCCAACAGACATGTTTCTACTGTGGGTGTGAGAGTGCGCCCCAGTGTAGTGTTGATCTTAGATATTACTTCAGACCAGAATTTGCGTAGTCTCCCACAGCCCCAGGTCATGTGTATAAAACCTGCATCAAGCTGATCACACCTTGGGCACCCTCGTGGTTCCCCTCCATAAACCCGAAGTAAACGGTGGGGTGTCATATATGACACATGTACAAAATTAAATTGTATGTATTTTAACTGTTACACGAGAGATTTTCTTAGGGGATTCTAAAACCCTACCCCATTCCCTGTCCGTGAATTCCCTGTCAAGGATTCGTTCCCATCCGTCCCGTAAGGCTTGTAGCGGGGTAAGAGAAGCTCCAAATAAGGAGGCATAGAACCATTTAATTTGGTGGCTGGCTGAGCCCAAGGTTACCAGTGAGTGCAGTACCATATGTGTTTCCGGTTCTTCCCTGCCTGACCCCCATAGTGGGCCAAATGCTCGAGCCAGCCCCTCACACCGCAGAAACTGCCCCGGCGGGAGGCCACACTCCTCCATCAGTGTTGCAAACGGGATTAGGGTCTTTTCCTGATAAGTCGCCTACCGTTTCAAGTCCCGCCCTCATCCATGCCAGTACTTGATCCGTCCCAATGATTGACTGCGTCTCCCCCACTAGAGGCATCTCTGGAGAATACAATGGGTTCTTAGGTATCCTGGCCAGACAGCGCTTCCAGCACTGCAGGGCAGTTATCTGCAATATTGTATTGTATGGGACCCTGGTTCTGCGGTCCAACAGTTTAGCCAGTAAGAGATGGGGGCGCTTATTAGGCTCCGTAAGGAACGTCCCCTCTTCATTAACACCCTCCAGCCACTGTGCCAGCCATTGCAGTTGAGCAGCCAACAAATAAAGCTCAAAATCCGGCACCCCTAGGCCTCCCTCCATCATGGGACGTTTCAAGGTCTTCAGCGAGACTCTTATCCTCCCGTCTCCCCAGATGAGATCCCGGAGTATCGAATCTAGCTGTCGGAACCACCCCGTTGGCATCAAGACTGGAAGGTTGGCAAAAAAGTATAAAAGTCGGGTTAACATGACCATTTTAGTCAAAGAGATCCGAGCCATCATGGGGAGCCGCAAAGTGCACCAGAAATGTACATTAGACTTGAGCGCCCACAGCGCTCTATCCAGATTTCCCTCCCTCAAGTCATCCAATGAGTGGAAGACCTGGAGGCCCAAATATCTGAATGTATTGGATGTCCAGTTATGGCCAACCGGTAAGTCTGGGGGCCTAGGCAGTGGACCCGCCACCGGGAACAGGTATGTTTTATTCTTATTGACCCGCAAAACCGACAAATCCCCCAAATTGTCTAGAAGCCGCAGGGGTGTATCTGAGCCCCCCACAGCTTCGTGCAAATAAATCAGGAGGTCATCTGCATATAGAGATATAATGTATGATCTCCTGTCTCTTGTCAGCCCCATGCCCCTCCCCCCCCCCTCTCAGAACTTTGCCGCCAGAGGTTCTATGACCAGGGCAAACAAGAGCGGGGACAGGGGGCAGCCCTGGCGCGCGTGCCACGCGCTACCTGATATTGCGTGGATATGATTTTGCCCGTTCGGACTCGTGCCGTAGGTCGTGTATATAACAATCGCACCCATTTCACCCACCCTTCCCCTAGGCCCATACGTTTCAGTACCTCAAGAAGGTAATCCCAGCTGATCGTGTCGAATGCCTTCTCCAGGTCAACCGACAGGATGGCCGCATGAACAAGAGACTGTGCCCCAGGGTGGTACAGCACTGAGTACAGCCTATGTAGGTTGTAGGAGGTGTTACTGGCGGGGATAAACCCATTCTGGTCGGCATGTACTAAGGACTTCATGTGTGGAAGCAATCTGAGTGCTAAAATTTTGCTAAGAATTTTAAAATCCAAATTGAGCATTCAGAGGGGTCTAAAATCCAACACCCTGGCCCCTGGGGTCGTCGTTTGGCAGACAGGCTAACTTAAGGTACTCAAAATGGAGTCTGGCTTTGGGATCTTTACAACAATTTAGTAATGTACAGGGTAGGGGGTGTCCTACTTAGACGTGATTTATGTCATAATGTTGTTATAAGCGTGAAAGAGTGAAGCGTGTTGAACTACTTCAAGTCCACAAACCCTACAGGATGGTGTTGCAATGATTGTATGATGTGATTATTTATGTCATCAATGATGTAATTTGAGATGTCATCAGTGATGTTGTTTAACATGTCATGAGTGATGTAATATGTGTGATCATAAGCAGTGCATGGCCGGGGCACAATTTATAGTTAGCTCGGTAAACAACAAGGGCCCGACTATGATGTCGGGGCAGATCGACACCGACAAGTCATCGGTGGCAGGCCGTCAGAGGCAGTCCGCCCGACATCTGAGGCCCGACTGCCGCATAATGATGCGGTCGTTCAGAGCGCAGTGAGTGGAGGGACTGACAGCCTCCGACAGGCTCAAGGAGCCCGTCTAAGCATCGGTCTGACCGTAATCCCTACAATGGGAGAGGTGCCTGCGGAGGCACCACCATAGGGATTACGATGTCACTTTTCCCTCTGCCTTTACATGGCGCTTAGATTGCCATGGAAAGGCAGACTGAATGGGACTTTGGGGCCCCTAGCAGGACCCCCTTCCCCTGTGAGCCTCCACTCTGGCCGGGGGGCACATGTGGTGCCCCTCACTCCCCAAACATACATGTACCGTGATCCCGACACTACATGGTGCCTGGCACACGGTGCATGGATGTTTGTTAACTGCCCTTTGCCACTGTGGCTTGTGCTGCAGCCCTTTTCTAGGGCCGCTGCATAAGCAGCAATGGAAAAGAGCAGTTTTTTGACCACCTGTACGGCAGTCGCATTATAATCGGGCAGGTGGAACCGCCGACATGTAGTCGGTCGGACACCTGCCCGAGACGATGATGGTCGGGCGCTCGTCTGACTGTAATCGTAATGAGGCCCTAAATGATAAATACATTTTATTTATTTTTTTAAACATTAGTTTCTACTTTATTTCAACACCTAACTATAATACCACTTTTACCTTTATTTTGCTAGTGAATATATATATATTTGAAAAGATCAACATCACAGATATTGCTTTAAAATGGCTAGCATCCTTCTTAACCAATAGAAGATTTCAAGTTAGTGAAGGACCATTTTGCTCTAGCATGCATCAAATAAAGTGTGGCGTGCCACAGGGGTCCTCTCTCAGCCCCACGCTGTTTAACGTATATGTCCGTCCACTATCTGACTTTATATGTTCTTATGGTTTCACTATGCTCTCTTACGCTAATGGCACCCAGATAATTGTCTCTCTTTCTCCCCATATGGAGCCGATTTCCCTAAAACTTAGTGGATGAATAGAGCGAGTCACCAAGTGGATGGTAGAGAGTTGCCTCAAGTTAAGTGCGGAGAAAACGGTGATCGTGGTGGTTTGAAATAACCCATCTTTATAGTACCAACTTACAGGGCCTCTGTCCTTAGGTGATCGTCCTTCCCCTAAATCAGAGGTGAATTACTGGGTGTTATTTTGGACAGCTGGCTCTGCAAGCGAAAAAAGTAGCAGCCACTTGCTTCGGTCTCCTTAGAGCTTTGAGTAAAACCATCAAATGGATCCTTATGGAGCAACGAAGAGTTGTGGTACATGGCCTTACATTATCACGCCTTGATTATGGTAACTCTCTATTTTTAGGCAGCCCTATTTCAGGGACCAACAGGCTGTAAATCATCCTGAATGTGGCAACCTGACTGCTATTGGGTGTACCTAGATTCCAGTCAGCTCGCCCAACACTGGCCACACTGCACTGGCTGCCGATAAGCAGAAGAATACAATACAAGGCACTTTGTATGGCGCACCGTGCGAAATATGGATCTGGTCCACAGATTCTTCATCATCTTATCAAACCCTGCAAGGCGAATAGAGATCTTAAGTTTGCAATGCTAGGTCTTCTCACAGTTCCAAGAGTTAAGTGGGCCAGAAGTGGCGGCCGGTCCTTTACCTACCTGGCTCCCAAGCTGTGGAACTCTCTGCCTGTCAATCTTAGACTGGAGGAAAAACTGTCTAGCTTTAGAAAAGCAACTGCCATGCGCTTAATAAATGCTGTGTGTGTATATATATATATATATATATATATATATATATATATATTTATATATATATATATTTATATATTTATGTTTTCTGGTGCTCTCCCCTCTATGAACGTGGTGTTTGTCTGCTTTTTCTTTTTATTTAATTACAAAGAAATTGCCTCCAAGATGACATTTACAACAGGCTTCAAGGAATGCATCACATGTCAATCACTTCTGACCAGCTGATCCTCATAAGTCTGTTTTGTGTCTGGAGAACTGACATGCAGTGTTTCTTTGTATTCTACGCTTTGATTTTTCCTTGAGAAACCATCTCTTGTTGAGATTCAGTAAGGAGACTGATCCAAAAAAAGACTGTAGACTTCATGAGGCATAAACTGTTGCACTGAGTTAAAGGTGTTTCAGGACCATGTGAAGGGTCTATCAGTCCCAGTAAGTAATGCACATCTGGTTCATGCCTGACCTGGTACAAATTATGCTGCAAGAGAGGGATCTTGTTTCAGAATTCCACCCAATAAACCATACCCTTCCTGATCAGACTCTTAAAGCCAAATCCTCCAAAAATGGTGGTTGGGCCTCTTGCCAAATCCTTCTTGCCAGATGTCTAGAAACTCTTCTTGTATGGTCTCAGGCCAAATTGTTAGTCACCTGGGAGCGGGGAATTCAGTGCCAAAGATTCTGAAAAAACACCAGTTCAGTTTACTCTTCAGCAGTGAAAAATATACCTTAGGTAGTAAAGCAAGGCTGCGTGTCAAAACTGATGTCTCTTTAACCTCCTGGGTCTGTTTTTGAAGAGTCTTCCTACTGTGCACAATCAAGGGGAAACAAAGATCATATTAGGAGAGGAAACCAAGGATAGTGAAACAGAGAAAACGATTAGTACTGGGATTGGTAGTGATGACTTGTCACACTGCTGAACAGTCAGCTTGGGTTTACGAAAGGCTCAGTATTGGACTTTTCACTGTACCAACTAGTTAGCACCCCTGTTAGTGGCTGGATTGTTCACCTCGGTTGCAGTTCGCTCTGTATGATTATGGTCCAATGTTTTGAGATCAGATCGGTTATTCTTTTCCAAGTTTTGATTGTCTGCCATCTGTTTTTTGATCTGCATATAGCTACCTACACCTGTAGTTTTTAAGATCTATATTAACACTTTTAATAGGTTAAGAATACTTTATTTGGATGTAGCGTGCATCCATAAAAGTTGCTTAAAAATACATAATTAAAACACGTAATATTAAAAAACAGGATGTCAATATACATAGCAGGAAGCAGGTAATAGCCCTACATTAAAACAGTAATAGCAGCATGAATGTACAAACAGTAAAAAAAAAACACAAAAAAAGTTTAAAAAAACAAACGCATATTATATGGTAGACATAGCACTATCTAAGAACAACCCTACAAGTAAGGACATATAAGTAGCAGACTGCACCAGACGGCTGTTCGATGGGGCAAGTTAGGTGACAAGTGGGTTCTCGACCTTGATGAAAGTGTGACTACAGGAGAGACCTACCCCAAACAGACCATGAAGCACCTAGCTAAATAGTTCTAGGTTATCACCAATTATGTTACCAGTTGAGAGATAGGTCCTCTGTTTATATTTAAGCCCACCCAGCACTTACTAATTGCAGTGTATGGGGCATAGACACAGCCCTGACGAGTGCCTTAGACCCACGGCTGATTAGAGTCAGAAACATGTTGGCATAATTATTTGTACAGTGATGCACACCTAAGTATACCTCCTGTATTTACCCCTTGGTAATATTTTATTCAACCAGGGATACCACCAAATTAAAGGAAACTTTAGTGGATTATCCCATGGTTTTTTAAAGTCCTATACTGGACCTAAATCATTGTCCTGAGAGAAGAAATATCTAAGAACTCCCTCAGAAAAGCCCCATTCTGAGGTCGAGTCTGCCCTGGTAGTAACATCTTACCTGGGTGGGACGAGGTGGAAAATGATGAAGCATGTCACATCACGTGAGTGAGCCATCCTCGTCCAATTCTTGGAATTGCCTTGAATTTAGGTAACAAACAACTAGCAGCACACAGATAACTCATTGGGTCTCTGGTATAACCTGCTGACTTGATGATTAAGCAAACAGCATTTCTCTGAGGGTATCACGCCAATTTTTGTGTTTGTTTCATATATGTAGCAGGTCAGGAGAGCACAGTGCTACGTGCCTTCACTGCAGATTTTAAAAACGAGCCCACATGCAACACAATTTCTAGGTCAGATAATTGCAATAAAAAAGTAAAAGCTGGTCTCACCTGCCTGTTATCCCAACATGTCTTTTTTTTAAAACCGAAATTAAAAAAAATGTCTGTATATCTTTCATAGTATTTACAAACAAATGCATAATGCAACATGGATTGCCCAGACTTGCCTTCACAGGGACATGCAATGTCATCAAAGTTGTGCGCATAACCTAGCGGGAATCACAACAGAAGTTTAACTGTCTGTCCTAAACCGAAATAACAATAATGAGCGTTTCCACCGCCCACGTGCATACCATAGATAGTTGGTGGTACTGTTTGGCACAATCCTGCAATGTTAAGTTATAATGCTTGATTTCTTCATTTCCCTGTTAATTCGTTGGGAACACTAATGGTTATACAGGGCTTGACGAACAAGCTTTTTGTTAAGGGTATTACAAAATTCAGACTCCACAAAAGCACACAGCTGCCCAATCCTAGAATAGGCAGTTTTTACATAGGCTAACCAAGGAATGTGCATACCTGTTTCACAAGAAAAACAGTCCAAGATAATGTCCCTTGTTAGACTGGCCTCCATGTTTCGTCATATAACCAGCCATAATAGTGCAGGCCGCACACTAATACAATCTTCCAGAAAGAGCAAGCCCAGCTTCATGGCAGATGCAACTAGGGGATGAAATAGTGACAGAAAGGAGTCTCCTACAAAAGCCGTTTTCTTCGCCCTGAATAGCCGCACAGTTTGATATGCCCCATACTTGAGCCCCATACCTTACGATGGAAATACATTTGGACTTGTAAATCTGCAATAATGCGCTGAGCGAGCCGCCTCCCACAGGCTGCCGAAGGCTACATAGCGAGCCAATTGCTTTGACAGTTTTGCTCTGCGCAAGGCAATATTGGGCGCCCAAGACCAAGAGGTAGAAAACACTTTCGATAATAACTGTTAATATTGGTAGTACTACACCCATGTTGCCTTTTGACCTCTGCGCTGCCTCCAGATAACAGGGATTTTGCAACCTTTCTAGCATTGTTTCGCCTGATAAAGATATGGAGCAGGGGGGTAATTCAGCACAATTGGTTAGAGCATGGCTGCCACAGTGATACAGCAAGTCTTTGGCATCTAGTGACATTGATTTTGACTAGCGGGGTTAGTGAACAACACTATTTCTACAAATTCTCCATGTATTATTTTGTATAAGTGAAAAGTGTTATGGAGAACAATCTCTTAAGATTCTAATCTTTTTTTTTTTTTATTAAATAAGACTGCAACAGATATCAAAATGGACCAAACTAATTGAACAGCATAAAGCATTCTCCTCTGCCAAACCTGGTAGCAAACACAGGGATTTCCCTTAATGTAACAAACTTTTTATTTCTTCAAATGCTTCTTCCAAAAAGGGTTTATTTATTCTCTCTCCACTGTGTAGTACCTTGCAGCTCTTTCAGTACATTTTATCCCTGGGTAATGGGGACTCCAGTGTACCTGCTCAACTCTAGATCTCCATCTTTGGGTTCTTTGGGGGCTCAAGCCCTCAGTCAAAAAAGTAACTCAGTTTTCTTTAGTTTTAGAAGGGGCATTGTAGTGTAGGAGAATATGGGGTGGGATAATGAAAGCAGAAATCTGCTAAAATGTTTGTTTAATCAGAGCAACTGACTGACCTCAGCCTTGCTCATAGTCGAGACACCACACTTGAAACATGCTTTATCTCATCTGTTACATCACAGTGTCAAATCCTAGGGTCACTCTTCTAGCCACAGTTCCACCAGAGGGAACACACATACATCCACCTCAGTAATTTTTTGATAGAGAGAGGTCGCCCCTCAGGTCCGTCTGCTCAACAACCATGTACTGCTTCTTGAATGGTTGCCATCTTGGAAGTGTTTGTGTGCACACAGGATGGTGTGTAGTGCCTTCACACTGTAGTGTGGGAACTGGGCCATTTCCGTGTCCCTTGATCCACCAGAGGGGACACACCTATTCCTCCACCTCCATCAGTTACTGTTTACTGGGGAGCCGCCACCCTTAGGGCCGTGTGCTCAATAACCATGTACTGCTTCCAGCATGGTCGCCATCTTGGAAATTTTAATCTACTTCCAGGAAGGTGTGCACTTTTCACTGATTAAGAAGGTCTCGATACCATGAACACACCAAGCTACCCTACATGATACTGCCATTCCAAAGTACTGCAACTGTAATGCAGCTCTAAGAATGGAGCAGTGGCTAGTTTTGGTGAGCTGTGCCCATCACCCCATTCTTCCTTAGTTGATGAAAATCTTAATACTTTGGATGCTTACAGGGACCTTAGTTTATAGCTCCCAGGTTCTGCATCCCCTTTCCTTAATTCCTTGTGTAATTCTCTGACACATTTGGTCTTGACATACGCCCATTTTTATTCTTTTGGGAGATTTTATTCTACATATGGATAATAGAGAAGAAAAAGGTGGTATCCCTAATTGAGAGTATCTCTTATCTGGCACTGTTCCAGTTTGTGTTAAATCCCACATACCAAGCTGGTTATGTGCTAGACCGTATATTCTCTAATGTATCTTTGGAAGTTGATACTCCTATTCCGCAAGTTTGGTCCGACCACCATTGAATTAAATGTAGGTGGGCATCAGTAGGAAAGACTCAATCACAGGGAGGATCCATGTCTCGTGTCGGGATCTTTTCATAAAATTCCGTCAGGACTATTATCAGTGCACTGGGTGACCTCGTTACCGATGCCAGCCTTCTAGACAGCTGGATTGGCTCCACTACCCTTGAACTGGCACCTGAACTGCCACGTTTCTCGCGTTGAGCTAAGCCTTCTTGGCTCTGGTACATAGACTCCCTCAAAGAGGTCAAGAAAAAGTGTAAGTATCTCAAAAGACAGTGAAGGCAATCGTATAATCTGACTTCTAAAGCCAGGTATAGGGATGCCTTAAAATAAATATCACAGAGAGATCAAAATTGCAAAAAAGGCCTACCTGGAAGGTAGAATTGCAAGAGCAGGTAACCGGTCTAGGGACATTTTCAAAAGTGTGAAAACCTTTATGTCCGCAGAGGCTAGCTCTAGGCGTCAGGAGCTCTCGGCGAAATGGTGTTGTCAACTGGCTCACTATTTCCAGACGAAGATTGTGAATATCCAGGCTAGTGTTCTCCATTGCATGCAGTTGGAGGAGACCATGGGGGCGGGGGGGGGGTATACGCTGCCGAGCTTAACGCATGACCCCATTGTGATCCTAGATAGGTTTGATCCCATCTCCTTGGTAGAATCTCTCAGTGATCTGCAGCCTTAAGTCTGGTTCTCTGTCCGACCCTTGCTCTCCTAGCTTGCTGGCATTAGGGGCAGGCATCATTAATCACTTGGCCAATAAACATCTGAATGCTTCTCTGTCATCAGCAGTAGTGCCTCGCACGTGGAAGCAGGCAAAACGTTTGCCTCTGCTGAGAAAGCCTCAGGCTGATCCTGGCGAACCGTGTAACAATAGACCTATTTTGTTGCTTCCAGCCCTCTCTATTCTGGAGAAGCACGTTAAGTATCAGCTTTGTAGTACTTGGAAAGAAATAATCTATCACATCTAAGCCCATCTGGCTTCCGCCTCAATTTCAGCACTACATCAGGGGTACCTTAGATGTCGGGGGTCGGGCAGTGCTGATTAGTTCGATCTCTCAGCGGCCTTTGACACAGTACCCTACTCCACACTCTTGGCCCGTCTTCAAACTATTGGAATGAGGGGGGTCTCCCTGAGCTGGCTGGCTTCACTCCTAGAGGGACGAGGTCAAGAGGTCCAGTGTCCTCCTTTTTCGTCTGGGTCGTGTCATTTTCAAGTGGGAGTGCCACAGGGCTCAGCATTTAGCCCTACCCTATTTAATATTTATCTTACTCCACTTGCTGTACTGGCTGAAGCTCTGGGAGCAAAAATAATCTCCTATACTGATGACACCCAGGCTCTGTTTTCCTGGGGCAAGGATGAAGTGTTCCCTGGAGGAAAGATTTGAGCCTTTCTGACAGCAGTTTTTCAATGGCTGACACACCACTAGCTCACATTTAATGCTGAAAAGTATGAGTTACTTTTTTTTTGGTGTGAAGGCCCATGAACTTTGGCAGTCCTTTTGGCCAGTTGATGCTCCTCCTACATTATGTCAGACTAGCTCTGTTAGGAATCTTGGCATTTCGTTTGATGGCGGCCTCTCTTTTCTACCTGCGGTTAATGCAGTAGTTGGGACTTACTTTGGTGTGTTGTGTGGGCTAAGAAAATTTTTGCACTTTCTCTCTTTCTTGGCTCGGAAACAGGTAGTACATGCCTTAATAACATCTAGGCTTGACCATGGAAATGCAGTTTACCTGGGCCTTCTGGACTATCTGTTCAATTAATTGCAGGTGGTCCAAAACGTAGCAGCCCATACTTTGCTCGGCCTGACACTGAGAACATGTCCCCCTCATCTTAGGGCGTTGCACTGGCTCCCTATCAGGAAGAGGATCTTTTTTTTAGGTCTCGCCTAGGCAGCCCTTGCGCTGTCTCTTCGAGACATACTGTATTCAAATATGGACTTTAAGCTCCACCCGTTTTCCGCCCATCTTTTCAATTGGCTCCTGTTACTGTCCTTTGTAAATGGTGACTTTTGATTCGTCAATAGGCTTAGTAGTCCCTCCTTAGTACCTCCTTTTCTCCTGTTGTAACCTCCCATGAGGACTGCCCCTGTTACATGTGTTGTTACACTACATGTTTTAATTACAGCCTGTGAGCACTATATTCTTAAATCACTTTCTCCTGCCTGCACGGGCACGCTCTCCCCCAACGCTTTTTATTTTTAACCAGCACGGCACGCCTTTCTTTTCTGCTGTTGCAAGCAGGACACGCTGTCCCGCAATGCTTTTTTTGGTTTTTTTAACCAGCATGGCATGCCTCAACTGTAATAATGGCGGCCAAGCCTTTCTTTTCTGCTTTTGCAAGGAGGACACGCTCTCCCGCAACGCTTTTTGTTTTTTTAACCAGCGCGGCACGCCTTAGCTGCAATAATGGCGGCTTGCCTTTCTTTTCTTATTTGCGGATCGCTAAACTCTGCTGCATGCCTTTTTTTCTATGTCTTTACTTTTGTTACAGGCGCAGCACGCCACGCTTTAGCTTTAAACATCTTAAACTAAAACGTGGGTGCCACGATTGCTTCAAAAGTAATTAAGTAGGAAAAAAAGCAGCTGCATGATTTTTTTTCTATTTTTTACATTTGTTAGAATTGCAGCACCCGTGCTTTAGCTTTAAACATCTTAGGCTAAAGCGCGGGTACCGCGTTTGCTTCAAAAGTAAATCTATTTTACAAAAAGCATACGCCCGCCATTTGTTTTCCATTTTTTACTTTTGTAGCAATGGCGGCACCCGCGCTTTAGCTTTAAACATCTTAAGCTAAAGCGCATGTGCCACGATTACTTCAAAAGTGAATAAATAGAAAAAAAAACATGTGCCCGCACACTTTTTTTTTCTTTTCTATTTCTTTACGTTTGTTTCAATCGCGGCACCCGCACTTTAGCTTTAAACATCTTAAGTTAAAGTGCGGGTGCCAAAATTGCTTCAAAAGTAAATAAATAGTAAAAAAAGCATTTGCAATGCAATAGGTCTCGCATTACTGAAAATTTGAGCTATTGGCGTTGCATTTTTATTAGCAGCGCCAATAGCTCAAATTTTCAGTAATGTGAGACCTATTGCATTGCAAATGCTTGTTTAAGACCCTGTTACTGGTACATAGGGCCCTTCATCAGACTGGCGCTGGGTACCTCAGAGCAAGGATCTCCTTCTGTGCTCCATTCAGCGTCTTCGTTCAACTAACCATTTTTGGGCCAAAATTCCAAGGATCTGGCGGTCCAGAACTGGTGGAAGGTCCTTCTCATACCTAGGACCATCAGCTTGGAACAAACTCCCCTGGAATTGCTGGTCATTCCAGCCTCCTCCCGGTTTCGGAAGAAACTGAAAACATGGCTTTTCAATTAGGATTTATGGTTAGGTCTATTAGTCAGTCAACACTTGAGGTGCAAAGCGCTAGGATACTCCTTAGAATAGCAGAGCGCTGTTCAAATGCCCTTTACATTACATTACATTACATTACAAATACTACTTGGAAGGAATACCTGTCTTTAGTAATGCAGCTCTTCATTTTATCACCTTTGATCGCCTTACCCCATGCAACAAAGCAGTATAGGCTACTATTGTCAAATGTGTAATCTCTTCCGTGTCCAAATTCTACTTCACTTGAAGATTTCAGCCCTTTCCGAGCCTTCATTCACATTCCAACAGAGACAAGGCAACATTCACCTCCTCCCGTCGACCCCTTTACCCCATGGTAGGAATGCGAATCCTGACAAATGTATCCTTGTTTCTTAGTTTCCAATGACTTACCAGGACCTGAAGCATCACTTTAACAATCCTACATCACCCGGAGATACCTGTGGATATTTTCCTTCTCCACAATTTCTTTTTGATACCTACATTAGCTTGAGCCTCATCAGGTCTATCTTCTGCCCGTTGCATGTACTCTCACCAACGAATAAATGCTAGTTGCTGTACAAGGCACAGATAGATGGTATTTGTATACCTAGATTATGGATGCATATTTCTGTAACCTTTGGCCAGGAAGTTATATGTAAACTATTTACTTGAAGCCTATTCTAGTGTCTGCTGTCTCCCCTACCAACATTCTTGGGGCTTGAGGCATTTCGTTACCAACCTGCTTCTAAGAATGAAAAGTAATAGCCTCATTCTGATCACAGTGCACTTAGCTAATTCCTTACTAAGTCTATTTTGTAGAGGAACTAGGATGGCAAGGTTGATGAAACATGGAAAGGTGGCAGTGTGTGCATGAGCAAGGGACTTCAGTGTTTTCTTGCAAAAAATGTGAAGCATTTGTTTTGAAGAAGCTGGTCCTGTGATGCAGGCATTTCCAACCAAGTCTGTTGAAAAGAAAGGAGGGCAAGAATGTAAGAGCCCTTGACTTGCCATGAAGATTATTTTTCCTGATTTACTCACAGGGTTGGTTTCATTCGAGCTTAGCATTCACGCCAATCTATGGTAGAACTATTTTTATCAGCCACCATCGTAAAGCTGTCTCCTTGCCCACATAATTATAAGAGTCAGAAACAGTATGATAGTCATTGTCCATGACTTGCAAAATAGGTACAACAGATTCCAGGCAAGTCTTTTAGAAGTGACTAACCCAAGGATCATATAGAAGTTTGGCAACATTGCCCATCCCATTTGTCAATGCTGGGAACAGTTATGTTGCTGTAGAAACATTAACTGCTCTGTATAATCAAAATATGGTCCTTCTACTTTCTGAAAGTGACCGTAATTCTTCTGGTAGTGCCAAATCTGTCTGTTTACCAGGACACCCCTCCCAAGTCGTTGGGCAGCATTGGTTAATCTTGTATATATACCAAGAATGGACCGTTCATGCTTTCAAACCCTTCTTTGCTTGTCCCAAGGGCCATGAAATCTTTGTAATTGTATAGGTGGCCCATCGTCTGGCAACCGCCTTCAACCCATCAGCTGATTCATATCTCTTGCTGCAATTTATGGAAGTGTAGGAGGTCCCAGAAACCAAATTGCAGTTGAAAATGGACCTGCCTCAGTATTATTTTCATCACCTAGTCACAGTTTAAGAACATCAAGAAGATCAATTGCAAGGTACTGTTTGTGGTTTTGCCTTGGTTTATAAATATTGTTTCAGTACTAGCTGTCCCTTCACAACCAGAAAGTGGGCATTCACGATTCGGGAAGCCTTCCTACCATGAGGGGCAAGCGTTGTAGCTGTTATGCTAAGTTTGACTATTTTAGGTCTGATATGGCGAGTTCCCATCATTGGTTAGACAGTTTAAAGGTGCTTAGTTTAAATTTGGATCTGGAACCAGCCATGCAAATGGAAGTCCACATACTGTCTAGGTCCCAACCTACTGTAGCCATCTGCAAACGCATCACTGTAAAAAACACAGACATCTCAGCATCTCTACCAGTACCACTTTTCCTATCCGGTATAACTGGAGTCACGTTCAAATTATAAACGAGTGATGTATTCCTTCCAACATTAGGATCTGTTTTCCTGTTAGAGTATGAGTGAAGTGTATAGCAGATACCTCAGAAACCTAAGCTGCTCAGTCATACTCAATTTAGGTAATGAACATTCATCTCAATGGACCAATGCTCCTATTCCGAATTGCCAATATTCAGACCATTTGGTGTGGAGAAATGATAGTTCCCAAATGCATTTGATAGATGAAGCGTATGCGGTAAAGCCACATCAGGGTCTCCCAGATATACTTAAGTATCGTCCTTATATAATAACACACTATGCACCATGTCTCCTATTAGAATTCCCCAAAAGACATTTTTATTATTGCAACCATTCAACTGCTGTTGAACAGCGTTTTATAATGGAAAACTTCACTACGTGCATCAGATAGATGTGCACTTTGTGTGAAAAATGTATTCCTATTTATTTTCAATTTGGATCAATATTCTGTTAGTTGTTAGAAAGTGTAGATGACTGAGCCGAAGGTGGGATGAAGGTTTTTTTTTTTTTTAAATTGCAGTGTGGAATTAGTTCAAAACATGCTATCGGCTACAGGAAGCATACATGGCTGCTGAATCCTTATCGTAAAAGAATTACGTTATGCTGTGTAGCTTGTTCTTCGGCACAGATGTAAGGAGCTTTATTACCTTGATAAACAACTGGTTGCCATATAAGATGTGATTGCTGCCTTTTTTCTGTTAAACTCTGAGTGATCAATCCCCTTGTATCTATTCAATAAACTACCTCATCACAAGATCATTATCCAAAGTATCTCTTCTTAAAAATGGATGCTCTTTTAAAATCTTTAACTTCTGAGTGCTCATATAATATATAATGCGAGAGGCATTCTCTTGAGGGAGATAATGTCTCCATTTCTTTGATTAAGCACCTCCGAAATGCCCTGTAGGTTTTAGACGGCATCAGTCACATGTCCGGCACACCTGGAACTGGAGTAGTCCGTCACATGCCAGGCTCATCTTTATTTGTTATGGTACATTCTAGTTACTTATCATTTATTTCACAGTGCTAGTTTGGGTCCAAAAAAGTACATTTGTGCCTCAGTAAGTTAGAGTACACCCAGTGAAGAGGAGGCTTCAATCCACTAATCTGAACTAGCAACCTCCCTTTATGATCCTCTTCCAGTTCTGTTATGACTGAAGAGTGCGTGTTTTTTTTTTTTTTTTCTGCTCTCCGATTTGGAGTGGGAGCATTCCACAGCTTTAGTTCCTGAACCCTCCAAATCTCACCTGTTTCATAAGCTTGGTTTATTCGGGTGATCAAGTGCGCAGTCCTGGAGAGTAGCGGCTGTTTCTCTCCGAATGGGTTGTTGGTTTCTGCAGATATTCTGGCCCATTGCCTTTAAGGTTCTGTGCACAGTACAAAGAACTTTGAACTTAATCCTTGCCCCAATCGGGAGCCTTTGGAGTGTTTTTAGGGCAGGGTGTATGTATGTAGTCACTGCTATGCAAATTCAGGTGCATTCTGGCAGCCTGATTTTGGAAACTTAGCATATGGAAGAGTTGCAATGGGAACCTGTTGTAGATGTTGCAATAACAAGGGGTGGGAAGAATTCCGCAGAGTTACCTAAAAACTCGGGGAGATTCTGCGGAGTTCGGCGAGCGGTGGAATGTTGTAACGTTGCGTTGGAGCTTGTTCTGTACTGTAAAATCAGCTCAAACGGCACCACGCAGCAAGCCAGGGGGCGCTGCTTCTTTCTGCTGCTTGAGTAGATTTTCTACTTGACCGGTGGCTTTCTCAAAGCGAACGGTAGTGACCTGCCAAGACCGCCCGCATTGAGAAATCTCGCCCGTAGGCGTTCTAGCACTCGGAAATAACACTAGGGGACACACATTCTCGCTCACCAACGTAACGTTGATGAGCCGTGCGTGAGGAAAAACTCTGCCACGTGGATGTTGGCGGAGTTTTGCCGGAACTCCGTGCTCCAAGTGGAGTGGGCAAAACTCTGCAAACTTCGCCATTGGGCGGAATTTTTCACCCACCCCTAGCAATAACGCAAAAATGCTGCAACCAAGGGCTGTTTTTGAAAGGGATGCTTCACTGGTGTATCAGGTGAGGTTGGTTGTCTATATTCTAGAAGGCACCATTTATTTAATTCACTAACGGAAGCAATAACTGTCATATTGACAGGCTCCCTATCTCTTTGATTTTATTTCTTTTTTATTACATTCAGGATAGACCAAATCTACATCTTGCGCTAGGTGGCAAAACTCTTGTTTTTATTGCAACTCTTCAACAGATGTACAAGCATGTACACATTTGATTGCCTCAAAATGCGAATTTGAAGATTTTCCATTTTAATGTACCCATACTTTACTCTCGTAGGTTAGGGTCAACATTATTCTTGCATCAGAAACCCTTGTAGGTTGGGGCGTTTGAGGGCATTTGTTTTCCAGACTTAAATGGAAGCAAGCTTACTGAAGCAGAATGCATCTGTTTATATATGCCAGGACTGATTACACATTTTATCTCCACATACTGGTAGGATTTAATCTCCTCCACCTGTAAACTTGAGGCACTGCATCGAGCCGATTGTTTCCCAAAATGTACAACCATGGTTAATGTTGTGATTAGTTTCTAAAGCGTTATAAATTATATTAAACGTTTGTAGCACTGATAATGAAAGAAGGCACCATCTTCAGTACGTAAAATGTTGCTAATTGGATAGATTTCAGCATTGAAGGATCGTTAGTCCAAGTGGTTGCTATTTTCTAAAATCGGACTAATAGCATCAAGGGAGGGCAGCATTGAATAACTTGCTCCTTTGCGACCATAAAAGAAACAAATGGCGTGCCAAGATACACAATTTGCACCAATAATTTTTCAGCAACACATTTATTTGTGTAGGTTTAATGGCGTATGCCAGATTAAAAAACCTACATATTGTATCTGCTTTGAATAGATGAATTACCTGTTTTGGGGATTCCCGGACATTTGAATATATGTATTGCTGTCGTGTTTTTTTTAAATCTCTCCAAGAAAAACCCATATCAGAGGAACATGTTCAGTCTTTTCTTTTTGAATCGCCATTGGAATTAAATAATTTAGTTGCTATAAAATTAATGTACCTGAAAAGTCTGCTTTAATTCTTCTGCTTTTTGTGCAAATTGACATGTTGCTAAGTGCATAGACAAAAGAATGGGTACTCAAGTATTCGGACACGGGGAATCTATGGCAGAGTACCCAGATAAACCACTTCTGTCCGAATATTCATAATGTAGTGTGGGAGTAGCATGAACCGTAATCCAGAGAAGATGCCTAGTTCACTGTGTTTACCCAACATCGACTGAAGCATGATAATGTACATTTCAAAATTATCATCAAAAAGGGTGTGAGGTCACTATTGTGACAGAAAGAGTCACAAAAAACGAGAATGTATTAAAAAAGTATTTATTATATCAAATATAAGGGCCTGCAGGCAGTAAGCATACAGACGTAGTTTACAGGTCAAAGAGAAGGCTAAGAGTGCGTGAACATTCTGTGACATCATTTAAATACTATCACAACATTCTAAAAGTGACATAACAATGCAACCAACAAGTTGCTAACTAAGGTACAGAGTGACAAATGAAAAGCACTGTCACTATACAGAAGATGATAGAGTGGTACAACATCTCCCTTTTATCATAAAATAATTAGAACAAAACAAAGTCCTCAAATTTCTTGGGAATTCTCGAAACCCTTCCAGAGGATGTGGAAACACCTTCAGAAGAGTTCTGTGAATCAAGATCTCTGTTATTCATATTATTTGAATTTAATACAACAATTTGCCCAATGGAACTACAACTGTCAATTAAATGTGCATTAGATTTGACATTGGTTGAAACAATATTTTCGTTAAATTCACAAGGCTGTTGATTGGTGAATGCATTGTCAATAGAACCATTATCAATTTTGGAATTGTCATTTTCAACATTACCTCCTTGTCCTCTATTGACATCATCAACCTTTTTCTGACTTTCATAAACAACATCATGCCAGACCAAACCTTCTCCCTCCTGATGTGAACATTATTTTGAATTAACTAGCACTTGGTGTTGTCCTGGTTTGAGCTTAATGACATTACTCATATTCCACCACCCTTTATCTCGTAATAATAAAGAGTTCTTGGCAACATGTTCAACAAAAAATGGTTCTGAATAAACAGATTCACCTTTCTGCACTTTTATGTTTTTTTTAATAATAACCCAATCACCTTTTTCAAATTCTTTTTGTTTAGCACTGTGAACAGTATCGTGATAATACTTAGCTTTCAGTTGTTTTTTGACAATACTTTGATGAACCTTAAGTTTTTTGTCATTTAGCATTTGTACCTGTGGTGCACTTTCATAATTTGCACCAAACTTAGGAGTGAGTACAGTGTTACCATTCCTACCCCTCATTAAAAAGAATGGTGTGTATCCAGTGGTTGAATTGACAGTGTTATTGTAACTATTTACCTTATCATGTATGAATTCCACAACAGGTATTTTAGATGCTACAGCAAGTTGAATACCTTCTTTTATGAATCTATTAGCACGTTCAACTTGCCCATTAGATTTGGGAGAATACAAAGGACTTTTTTCTTGTTTAATTCCATATTTTTGAAAAATGAAGTCATTTTATGTGAAGTAAACTGTGTTCCATTATCTGAAACGATGACATTAGGAAGTCCTTCATTAGAAAAACACTTTTCCAAAAACTTTATAACACAATCAGTACTGATTTGTGGTATAAATTCAAAATAAATCCATTTGCTGTAGTAGTCACTAAGTACTATAATGTACCTGCAATCACTTTCTAGAATTTGGTAAGATCCTGCAAAATCTATTGCAATTTTAGTCCAGGACATTTTTGGTATGGTGACTAATTCCATTTCACTTACTCTAGGTTTCCAGTGTTTGTCTGACTTCAAACATTCTGTACATTGTTCTACAAATGAGTTCACATCAACATCTAAACCTGGCCACCAGTAATATACTTTCAATTGTTTCTTAGTCAATGTAGCACCAGGATGTCCCTTATGAGCCAAATTTATTAATCTTTTTCTTAACTTGAGAGGAGGAATAAACAAATCTCCTCTAATCAACAAACCATTCTGTATGCTTAATTCTGCGACTTGCTGGAAAGGTCTCAAAGTTGTGTTCAAATTGCGAATAGGTGGCCATTTACCATTAACCTATTCCATGACTTTACTTAACACAATGTCCTGTTTAGTCCTCTCTCTGCAATCATATTCAGTGATGATACCTTCAGAATCTTGAATAACCTCAACACTAGAAACAACACATTCAGTGTCTTCAATAACTTCATATTCAGAGTCAGAAATCGGTAGTCTCGATAAAAAATCAGCTCGTATGTTTTCTTTTCCAGAAATATGTTTGATAGTGAAATTTAAATTCTTGCAACTTGACTAATAATCTAACAACTCTGGAAGATGCTTTACCGTTACCTCTTCCTGTACCATCCATCATAAATGTTAGAGGTTTATGGTCGGTGATCAACTCAAAATGTTTTCCCCAAAGATACATTTTGAGTTTTTCTACCGCCCAAACACAAGCTAGTGTTTCTCTCTCAATTGTGCTATAAGACAGTTCTGCATTGTGTAACCTTCTGGATATGAAAGCAACTGTTTGTATTTTTCCTTTTACGTTTTGTGTAAAAACAGCACCAATTCCGACACAACTAGCATCTGCAGTAACAACATTGCTACCCTCAAGAGTCATAAGGTTGTAAGGCTGGTGCTTCTACAATAGCTTTCTTGACTTCACTAAAAGCAACATCTTGCTCAATACCCCAATTGAACTTAATACCTTTCCTCAACATGGATCTTAAAGGTTCAACTTTTTCTGCATAATTTTCCACAAAACGTGAGTAATACTCACTTAAACCCATGGAGGATTTGAGTGAATCCTTGTCTTCAGGTTTGGGTGCTTCAGAGATTGCCCTTACTAAATTCATTTTCGGTTTAATTCCAGCTGGACTCAGAACATGTCTTAAATAATCAATTTCTGTCTTTAGAAACGTGCATTTGTTTAGCGAAACTGTCATTCCTCTTATTTTTAACAATTCAAGAACAGTATCCAAGATGTTATTGTGTTCCTCAACAGTGCTAGCATGTATTAGAATGTCATCCTGGAATTTTTCAACTCCCTTAACATCCTTGAACATGACATCCATTAATTTCTGAAATACGCTTGCAGCTGATGCAAGCCCGAAAGGTAACCTAATGAACCTAAAAGCTCCAAAAGGAGTAACAAAAGTCGTATATTCTCTTGATTCCTCTGAAAGTTTTACCTGATGATAGGCTTACATGAGATCTATTAAAGAAAAATATTTCGATCCTGATGTTGCTGCCAACATCTCCTGAATTTTGGGTAAAGGATGACAGTCAACGATAATATTTTTATTTAATGATCTCAAGTCAGCACATAGACGAATATCGCCAGTCCGTTTTTTAATGATAACAATTGCTGAAACCCATTCAGATGAATTAGTATGTTCGATGACCTCTTCTTTTACCAATTTATCTAGTAACTTCTTCAAATCATCTCTTACAGAAAGAGGTAAAGGTCTCACTTTATGCTTTATTGGAATGGCATCTTTTTAAATTTTTATTCTGTGTTCGAATCCATTTACACAACCAATAATATGGTCCTTAAAAATTTCTTCATGTTTTTTAAAAACTTTTTCTAATGTTTTGTTTTCAAGTTCCTCCTGTACATAACATATATCAACATCACCCAAAATAATTGGTTCATCTGCACCTGGTTTAAGAATAATACCAAGTTTAGCTAAGTCTTTCCAACCAACTATGTTCCTGCCTTTTTCAGCGACATAAATTTTTGTGTAAATTGATCTTCCTTTAAAATTCAACTTTTCTTCAAAATATCCATGCATTACAATATCAAATTCCCCAAAAGCCTTTGGGTTCACATCAGATGCTATCAATTTTTTGCTTTTCCAGTTTTCATCATACGTTTTGTCTGAAATGATGGTTATTGGCGAACCAGAATCCGCCATTATTTTTAGATCAATAGATGCTATTTTTACATAACCAAGTGGTCCTTTAATTCTATGGCAGGACCGAAGGCTTCGGATTATGCCTTCTTCCTTCGCTTTATTTTTTACAGCAGCAACTCAACAAACATCACAAACTACATTTCCCATGAACACTTGGGAAACCAAAAAGTCTTAACAGGAGTCCTTCCTCTCTGTCCGCACTCCGACCAGCCACCATAGTCCATCTACACTGTTTTCTCTTCCTCTTTCTTCGCTGCTCAGCAGCAAGTTGTCGTTTTTGCCTTATCTCCTGTGTTTTGGGGGTTTATGGTTCTTCCCGGCATGGGTGTCCCTCACGAGCTGGAGTTTCATGGCCGTCAATGTCCGCTATATCGCCCCCGCCCCATTACTTTCTCGCAGCGCGATGCAGGGTTGGTGCGCGACGAGGTGTTCGCCCTCCTCCAAAAAGGGGCGATTTGTCGCTCTCTAGAGCACCCAGGTGGTTTTCTCAGCAATCTTTTTAGTTGACAAGGTCGACGGAGGCCGACGTCCGGTCATCAATCTAAAGGACTTCAACGAGTGGCTGGTGTACCACCACTTCAAAATGGAGGGCATTCATCTCCTCCGGGACGTTTTGCGTCCGCTCGATTGGATGGTCAGGCTTGACCTGAAGGATGCATACCTGACGGTGTCTATTTTTCCCCTCATCGGCGCTTTCTGCAGTTCAGGTGGGAAGGTCAGGTGTACGAGTTCACCACACTCCCTTTCGGTCTATCCTCTGCTCCGTGGTGCTTCACGAAGGTCCTTCGGCCGTTGGTGGAGTTCCTGCAGGCGCGGGGAGTGCGGATGATCGTCTACTTGGACGACATGTTGTTTCTAGACCAGTGCCCCAAGCGGCTGTCTACCCAATTGCAGACCGCTGTCAGGCTTGGGGTTCGTTATAAACGAGAAAAAGTCCCTGCTGGTCCCCGTGCAATGCGCTACCTTTTTGGGTTTCAATATCGACTCCGTAACCTCCACTCTGAGTCTTCCCCCTCGGAAGATGGCAAAGATCAGGCACGAACTACGTCAGACCTTGGCGAAACCGCAGATCTCTTTACGCCAGTTGGCGCGGTTGGTCGGTCTTCTCGCTTCGTCGATTCAGGCCATATTCCCCGGGCCCTTGCATTATCGGGCCATGCAGCGCCTGAAGGCGTATCACCTCAGACGGGGCTTGACGTATTCACAGTTGATTCCGCTGTCGGACGAAGTGAGGGACGAGATGCAATGGTGGCTCACGCACATGGAGGCCTGGAACGGCCGTGCGATATTCGGTTCAGCCCCAGATATAGTTATCGAGTCGGACGCCAGTCGCTCTGGGTGGGGGGGCCAGGTGCGGAGAGTTTTCCACAGGTGGAGCCTGGTCCACTCACGAGCAGTCGCTGCACATCAACTGCTTGGAGTTACTAGCGGGTTCTTTTGCAGTTCAGTGCTAGACGAAGGACAGGGTGCAGTCGTGTGTTCTCCTCAGGATGGACAATGTCTTGGCGGTCCGGTACATCAACCACCTGGGGGGGCACCAGGTCCAAGATGCTGGCGTATCTAGCCAAGGATTTTTGGCACTTTTGCCTGGACAACCAGGTTTCGGTAACAGCGGAATATCTGCCGGGGCGGGAGAACGA
This sequence comes from Calotriton arnoldi, assembly GCA_963921515.1. NCBI lineage: Eukaryota > Metazoa > Chordata > Amphibia > Caudata > Salamandridae > Calotriton > Calotriton arnoldi. The sequence continues at coordinate 2,604,077 of CAWUFW010001282.1, read as the reverse complement.
GGTGGCTGATTGGCACTCCCGTCACCTGCTGGATGCCAGTGTTTGGAAGCTGGATCCTCAGGTTTTTTCCCTACTTTTCTGAAAGTGGGGCCCCTTCTCGGTAGACCTGTTTGCGTCGAGACTGGATCATCAGTTACCGAGATTTTTCAGCTGGCGCCCGGATCCTCTGGCGGAAACAACGGATGCTTTCCTCCAGGACTGGCAGAGGGAGCAGGGTTATGCATTCCCTCCGTTTTCCATGATCACACGAGTGTCAGCGCTGCTGCGACGCCAGCAGACGGAGGTGGTCTTGATCACGCCATGGTGGAGGTCTTAAGTTTGGTTTCCGGTTCTACTGGAACTTTCTTGGGATTTTCCAATCCAACTCCCCCACTCTCCTCACATTCTTCTCAATCCCGACCTCGTTCCCCATCGACTAGTCCAATAAGGAACGCTGAGATTGATGGCCTGGAGGATCTCCGGCGTCGCTGGACGCTCCCAGGCCTTTCAGGAAAGGCTGAGGACTTGCTCTCTAAGGCGTGGGCAGATAGCACGACCAGGAGATATAGATCAGCCTGGCACCGATGGCGTCGTCTGTGTGTGCGACGGGGTGTTGATCCCGTGGGGGCGGATGTAGTCCATGTCCTTAATTTTTTGGCGGGTTTAGCAGAGGATGGTCTGGCTTATCGGTCAATTAACACCTTCCGTTCAGCGATTTCTGCCGGTCACATGGTGGTACAGGGATCCCCTGTTGGCGAGCATCCCTTGGTGTGTCGGCTCCTTAGGGGGATTCGCCTTTCGCTTCCCCCGGAACCGCGATACTCCGTCCTCTGGGACGTGAACAGGGTTTTGAACCTTTTTCTGTCTTGGCAACCGAATAGGTTTCTCTCTCATAAAGAGGTGACAGCCAAGTTGGCAATGTTGTTATGTCTGGTTTCCTGCAGGCATGTCTCGGACGTAAGAGCCTTGGACATTTCTGCCAGGGTCTTTTCACCGGAAGGGGTATCTTTCACAGTTAGTAGGAGAACTAAGTCTAACACACGGGTTATCTCATACCCAGCTTTTCCAGACTCCCCTAAACTGTGTGTAGTGCAGTGCCTCCGTGCCTATGAAGAGATAACTAGCGAATCTCGCCCTCCAGGTGAAAGACAACTGCTCATTGCGTTACGCAAGCCGTACAAGGCAGTCTCATCCCCGACCATCGCCAGATGGGTGCGTTGGGTAATGCAGGAGGCGGGGATCGATACTAAACAGTTTTGTGCTCATTCAGCGAGAGGTGCAATGGCCTCTAAAGCTTTTGCCCTAGGGGCGCGATTGGAGGATCTGATGCGCGCGGCCGTTTGGTCCTCAGATTCCACCTTTAAGAGGTTTTATTTCAAGCCAGTGCTTGAGGTAGCAAGGCTAGTTGTCGACAAGCTTTGAACTGGCATAATCCAAAGCCTCCGGTCCTGCCATAGAATGAAAATTTGCCTAGCCTTCGTGCTGGTAAGTTTCAATTCTATTAAGGACACGGAGGCGAGGATTATCCCTCCCAATGACTTCAGAGAAGTGGACCCTCCCCGTATGACTGTAAGTAATCCATTCATGGGCTTCTCTCAGTTTAGTCATGAGTTGATGATGATGTTGCACAATTGACGTTTCCTTGTGATATGTTACATTGAATTTCAGTTCCGCCTCTGACACTACCTCTTTTGTAGGAAGTGATGGTACCAAACAGGACGCGTGAAATCCGACAGGATGTGCTTCGCGTGAAAAAAGAGGAAGAGGAAACAGTGTAGATGGACTATGGTGGCTGGTCGGAGTGCGGACAGAGAGGAAGGACTCCTGTTAAGACTTTTTGGTTTCCCAAGTGTTCATGGGAAATGTAGTTTGTGATGTTTGTTGAGTTGCTGCTGTAAAAAATAAAGCGAAGGAAGAAGGCATAATCCTCGCCTCCGTGTCCTTAATAGAATTGAAACTTACCAGCACGAAGGCTAGGCAAATTTTCATTCTGCCTGTAGATTCTTCGACAGTTAAAACAATGTTATTACAAATTTCCTCATCTAATTCCTCTACATTGTTTTCTTTAACTCTTTGTGTAAATTTGCTTTTTACATTTCTGCAAACAGACGCAAAATGTCAATTTTTTAAACACTTGACACACTTCTTACCTTTGGCTGGACATGCTATATAATCAGCTTTATGATTCTTTGAACCACACCTGAAACATACAATACATTTATTTTCATTTACATTTCCACTCTTGTAACTTTTATCATTTCTAAACTCTTGCTTCTTTCTATCTTGTAATGCATAAACACTTGTAGACTGTACAGATTCTGTAGAGAGTACTTTTGACGATTCAAGTGATCGTTCAATTCCCTTTCCAATGTCTATGACTTCTTGTAGAGTCGGATTCCTGCAGGCTAGTAACCTCTCTTGAATCATTTTCGAAAAACAGTGAAAAACAAACTGGTCTCTTATGTATGTATCTACCATGTCGTTAAACTCGCACTTAGTGGCCAAAACTCTCAAACTAGCAATATATTATTCAATTGTCTCATTCTCTTGTTGCTTCCTCATACTAAATCGATGTCTTCCTACCATGATGTTTGGTTCTTCACCAAACTGTTTCTCCATGCGCTTTATTGCTTCCTGGTATTCATTTAAAGGAATAAATTGTCCTGAAGGACTTTCATATTCTGGTATACTGTCAAAAATCTCTTGACCTGCTGCTCCTAGTAAGCCAAACATAATAGCTCTCTTACGTTCAGGCTCATATGCTTTGCCATCTATCGCAACTAAATAGTTCTCAAACGATCTGAGCCAACTTTTCCATCTCATGCTAGGTTTTCTTGGTTCATTCAAAAATGCTGCAGGAATACAAATAGGATTGCTTTGTGCCATGCTATTTTGTGTAGAAACGCTTTTTAATAACTTTAGAGTTATCAGTCTGTTTGCAACCTTTTAATTTATTAAGAGTTCCTCAAAACTTGTATTTTAAAATCTCAGTTTTTCCTTTTCTAAATTGCTTGTTTGTTAAGCCAATATTTCATTTAGCTTTCACCTCCGTTGCCGCTAGTAATAATGCGGTTTAATTACTTCATGTAAAAAACAATCCTTCTGATCGATGTGTGAAACTGACAAGTTCCACAATTTAGAATGCGCTCTGCGTAATGCGTTGAAATGCCTGATTTAAAGATGGCCTCTAGCACGCAACGTGCGTAAACGTCGTGACGTATGCTCTTCCTTTACTTCCAGTAATACGTCACAAACAACTGAAGATCACAAGCAGTGCGCGCGAAGGATTTTACAGTTGCTCCAACTGCCAGATTAATGGTAAACGAGATGCGCTGTTAAATTCTTACTGAGTGTTAACTGTATCGCGCATTTTAAGCATAGGAGATTATTTAAATTTCTCAATTCACCAACCTCCTTGTTCTTCCTTCTTCCGGTTAATTTTCCTCCGTTGTATTCTTTTCCTTGAATTTTCGTCGTAAATTTTCTTCCTCAGCTGCAAGCCTTTTTGTAAATGAATTATTCCTTTGTTCCTTTCAGTAAATAATCGTCGCCAAATTGTTGACAGAAAGAGTCACAAAAAAATGAGAATGTATTAAAAATGTATTTATTATATCAAATATAAAGGCCTGCAGGCAGTAAGCATACAGACGTAGTTTACAGGTCAAAGAGAAGGCTAAGAGTGCGTGAACATTCTGTGACATCATTTAAATACTATCACAACATTCTAAAAGTGACATAACAATGCAACCAACAAGTTGCTGAATAAGGTACAGAGTGACAAATGAAAAGCACTGTCACTATACAGAAGATGATAGAGTGGTACAACAGTCACATACCTATGAAAAGAGAAGTGCCTTTGCTTTCCACAAACCGTTCAGTGGTTAATGGTGATCTGCCAACTAATAAGTGATGGAGTGAGGTTTGTAAAATACATCCTCATGAAGTTAAGTAACTCCATAATAATGTATTGACTGCATGAACTAATCAACTCCCAATACACACATTTACACAGGGGGCAAACGCAATTTACATAATATGCTAAAACATGTTGGCATGAGAACGTATTAACTGTTCGCGCTTTGAAAAACCGTACTAATGCACGTTTTTGTTGTGTTGTACATTGCACATTTTGCATGTTGTGCACAAATAATGAGAAGTTTGCTTTAAACTAATAAGCTTTCGCTAGGATTTATTTAACACCGGGCATTAGTATGGTGGGAGGTAAACATAATGGGTTTTATTTCACGAATTAATATTCTTTTGTGTTTGTTTATTTTAGTACGGGATTGGGCCTGCATGAAAATGGCATCTCGTTCAAGCCAGCATGTGGTTGGCCTGGTCGGCATCAAGTGCGCATGTGCCAAGAGGGGTTGCCTGCTCGCAGACTGCGGAGTGTACCCGATGATGCAATCCGTGTGAAGGCCATATTGACCTTTGTCTTATTGTTTATGTGCCAAGATGCGACAGCGACTGTGGGAACAGCCATCACTATGTGCAATGCGAATGTGAAAGCGGATATTATAATGAACATTGTAGCCAATTGTATAACTATGAATGTTAGAAATATACGAATGCATTGGTCTTAAATCCTTCCTTTATTAGAACCGGTATAGGATGGATTTGTGGGGAGAGCTGGATGAGACGACCCTAGTATGATCTACGACAACCAATCACAGACTGAGTTTTGAGCGATACTGCAACATTGTAAGATAGTGAGTTAGGCAGAAAGGTATAACTGATATCCCAATTGGGGGTGTGGCAGAGTCGGAGTCTGAGAAGGAGAGAGGAGAACGCAGAGAGAGAGAACGCAGAACAGAACGCATAGAGAAGATCCAAGACAGAAAGAGCAGTCCTGCACAGAATCAGAGAACTTTAGGTACGAGAACGTTGCGGGAGTGCTGGGGAGGAGACTGCGACCGAGGAGGTAGATTAAGTGGGAGATTTGCTCTGGTTGTTAGTATAGTAAATTCTGCTGCATCTGTCCTGTTTAACTTTGTCCTCCAAGCCTATCTCTGGGGACCGCTTGCCACAACCTCGGCCAAGGAAGTGGTTTCCTATTTTCTTTGGTGGGTATTGCCCTCCTTGTTTGCTTAAAGTTGCAAATATATTTTCTGCAAGTATTTATGCTGTACCTTCTTTTCCCCATTCCTTTGCATGCTTTGATAGCGATGCAAATGATTCATTTTGATTACATTGCTTGATAATTTGTTCTCTTATATGTAATCTTGTATGTGCACTGACGACATAATCACGAGCATTATTAAGGTAAAAATCATTAACTGAAGAAATGACTTTGTGGTTATTTAGTTAAACGTTAAATTGTTTAGTTAATCATAGTCACCATCAACTCTTCAACTAATGGTCCATCGACCAGAAGAAGAAGAAGTTGAATTACAAATAGTTAGGAAAGATACAAAATGTTATTAATGTGACATATAGTATTAAATAAAACTGACAAATTAAACCCCCCCCCCAAATCCAGCGTCAGTCATCAGGGATCATTTATGGGTAATGTGTGATGGGCCCCGTTGTTTGGTAAAGAAGTTTATGCATGACGAGATTTCCTTTGGTCCCTGACATCAGGAATTTATGGGTTGCGCTGGATCAGTTTTGCTGGTAGCAGAATGATGGTTATTATTGATTAGTTTGGTGATTTATTGATTGACTAAATGTTTAACAGTCTATGTAAAGTGAGTTAGTTTTGTGTTTTATGTGGTCTTTGGAACACAGGTACAGAAGGGTATCTGGGAAGCCGGCAAAATAGAAGTTAGCCTGAAATAAGGCAGAAGAAAAGTGTGAGAAGTGAAATCACACGGGAATAAGTGCATTGTCTGTTTAAATTAGTGATACTATTTAGTGTATAGGTGGAGATAAGCGTGAAATAGCGAAGGGTCCACCTGTGAAAATTTGGCCTTATCCCTGGAAGAGTAGCGAGACCTCCTTTTCAATAAAAGGTACTCTTGTGAAATTTTGGCCTTCTCCCTAAAGAAGTAACAGGTCCCCTCTTAGCTTGAGTGAAGGGAAGGATAGCGGAATTGTTATACTTGCCCGTATGGTAGCAAAGTTCTTGAAAGTGAAAAAACTATCTCTTTATTTAGTAAACAGACAGTGTGATATTATTTTATGTCGTGACTAATAAGTTATTGTAAAGAAAACGGACTTGGAAAAGTGCCGATAATTTTTGTAAAGGGAGGGTCAGCGACAGGAGGAGAGGCTGACGTCACAGAAAAAGCCGCAATAGCATTGGTCAGTCTGTAAAAGCAGAGTGAGCTCAGATTGGTTGGTTGGTGTGAGCCGCGCTGGCATCGGACAAGATAGCGGACACATAGAAAGCTCCGATTGGAGGAGATAGTGTGCCGCGCTGACATTGGTCAGGTATTTAGTGAAACAAAGGAGTTCGATTGGTGAATTAAACGGATCGTATTGATAAAGATTTGCATTAAGCAAAGTCGTTGACAAGCAACAAAAATTTATTTTGAACAACCGAAGCAGGAGAAATTGACTTTGTTTGGGAAAATTAAAAGATTCTTTAAAAAGGACAAACAAGTAATAACGAGAGAAGGAGTTCCTATCCCTCCACCAAAGACACCAACGTCTTATATGATGTTAAAATATGGTTATCATACATGTATTTGGCTAGAACATTGGGTGGGATATACGAAGAAGGATGGTATACTAGCTTTTCCAGAGCATGGTTCTTTTAATTTGGCAGTGTTACGTAATTTGAGAGAAAAGATGATGAAATTGGATTCAAGACCTAGACCTACACAGTTTGAAGCCTTAGTGGAGTGGGAAGATGAAATGTACGAAAGAGAAAGGCATAGAGGTGGTAGAGTACGTAGATTTACGTTTGGAAGATTTCATGATGAAAGACATGAAGACAGAATGAAAAGATGGAGGAATGGAGAGATTACTGAAGGATTGTATCCAGTTTTAATGGTAGGAGAGACTGCAGGATCTAAATGCAAAGACAAAAAGAGACATTTAGAGCAATTTGGTTATGGGTACAACCCGAATGAATCTGATGATGAGTTGCTGGATGATATATTAGTTAAACGACCACCACCTTATCAGGAGAATTCAGCGATGGAGACACCAAATGCACAGTCAATGGAAACCCCAATGACACCTCAAACGACACCAGTTCCGACTGTAAGCAAAGTAAAGCAGGAAGGAGAAGTTGAATTTCCCATACAAACTAAAGAATTAGTTGAAAAGTTGAATCAGATGAACATAAAAATAGATGCAATAACTGTGCCAGTTACTATAGGTCCAGCAATACCTGTATTTGAAAATAGACTTATCCATGAACCTTCTTTAACTATCCCATTAAATTCAGCTATAACATCAGCTAATAGTAGAATTAACGATGTAAGTATCCAAAATGAACCGCCCAATACAGTTACTAGATCAACACCTCAGACTAATTTAACAATTATTGAAACGCCTAGGGAAATAATGCAGTTTCAGCCTAAAAGGATAGTTAGATGAGATTCCCAGAAGTGAAGTTCCAATAGGTCCAACTACTGAAGAATTAGATGATTGGGTGAAAGGGTTACAAAGGAGAAAAACACAGCCGCAACCTATAAATGTATGTAAGTTGAGAGTAGATTTGGAAGAAATAATTATTGGAACAATAAGTCCAGACAGGTTAAAGACGTATCAGGATGATGAATTGATGTATCTGTGTAAGAGTATTACTTGGAAAGCGAAAAATCTACATGAGCGGTTAGTGGAAGCTGTAGAAGAGTTGGGAATGGACATAAGTAGATCAAAGGTGTTGCAGAAGACATATAGAGTGGATTTTACTGCAAAGATATAGAAAATATGAATACGTCTGGTAGACGATTGCAGGTAAAAGAGTTAATGGTTGTCTTGAGAAAATGAGGAGATGTAGAAAGATGGAAGGGTAGATGGATGAGGAAGAAAGAAGAATTGGCTGCTAAAGAAATACATTTGCGACCAGTAAGAGAAGTAGAAAATGTAGCTATGGAATGTCCCATGAGAGAAGTTCCAGGAGGAGGTTATGTGCATGTTCCGTGGACTAGACAGGATATATTGTCTTTCACCAATGAGTTTCCTAGATTGAGAGAAAAGCCAGTCGAGTGGTGCAAACAAGTTGAGAGATTTTTGAAAGTATCGAATGTATTATTGAAAGATTTAGATGGATTATTTGAAATTGTTGTCCCTGCAGATCTATGGACTGAATGTAAGATTACAGTTGATTGGCCAAAGGATGAATATCCTAGGGATGCAAAAACAGGTGCACCTTCGGATGAGGTGATGAAAAAGTATCATCAAGTGATTACTTTCTTGAAAAGCAAAATTTCCCCCAAGGTAACTGATTGGGTAAAAATTGATAGAACAACCCAGGAACCGAATGAATCTGTTCATGCCTATTATGAGAGGTTATTGCAAGTTTTTAAGCAGTATAGTGGTTTTGAGAATATTGGAGATAAAGATATGGGTCACTTTGTGTATAGATTTGTGTATGGATTAAAACCTGAGATTAGTTGTGTTGGCAAGCCAAAACGATAGACGAAATCTTGAGGTATGCGAAGTATTGTAGTGACGACATTGAGTCTCGTCAGCGTAAGTTAAAAGAAAAGGTGATGTGGGCACAAGTAAAGGCAGCAGAGCAGCAAGAAAATCAGTTGAATTCTCAGGGTATAAACCAAATGGGAGGAGTAAATCCGAATGCTCAGAAACCAATTGGAGGTAAAGGTAGAGGACAAATGAGCAGAGAAGAAGCGAAAAAGAAATTTCCTTGTCATGGGTGCGGAAAGTATGGACACTGGAAGAATGAGTGTAGATCAGTGCAGAGAACTAATGGAGGAAATCAAATTTTAAATCCACAGGTGCAGAGTGAGATAGTTGTGTAACAAACACCGCAGCAACAGGTAGTTACTACTCAATATCAGGTCCCGCAACCACCGTTACCACAGAGTGTAAATGCTCAAAGATACAATGCGGACACAGGGTTTCACGGAGGAGACAAGGTTGGTAAAAATACTAACACAAATGTGATTTCCCAATTTTGGATGCAATGTGATGGAAGTGATGTTGAATCGAATCAATGACTGTGCCTGAGGGGTGAGGAAGAGTGCGTGCTTGGCGCAACTCTAGAGGTAGATCAGTCAGGTCCATTCGTTGATGGAAAAGTGGAAGGTAATACCTTTCTTGTGGACACTGGTGCTACCCGTTCTACTGTGAGAGCAGCAAAAATTCCAAACCTACCCCTCTCGGGAGAAACTATCCAGGTAGTAGGAGTCTCAAATAAACAGATAAATACTCCAGTTACTAAACCAATTGAAGTACATATTGGTCCCTTTAAAGATATGCATTGGTTTGTAGTGTGTGACTCGAGTCAAGTTAACTTGTTAGGAAGGGATTTGCTGTGCAAAATGAACTGTACAATTTATTGTACACTGACTGGTAATGCATTTCAGACACCAGATGAGGATGTCGCGTTTAAAATGGTGCTAGCAAAGCAAGGAACAGAAGTGAATGAATTATTTTCACTTCTCACAGACAAAAGTGTGCCTGAAGAATTGATGAAGGTAGTAAATTCAGAGGTATGGGATTTCACAGGACGGGAGATTGGACTGATGTAGTAAGTGGATCCGATTAGAATTACAGTAAAAGATGGTATTGACTATCCAAATACACCACAGTATAAAATGAAGCCAGAAGTTCTAGTAGGAATAACTCCTGTGATTGATCAGATGATTGAACAAGGAATTTTAAAAGAAATAATGAGTAGTCCTTGTAATTCACCTATTATGGGATTGAAAAAGCCAAATGGAACATATAGAATAGTACAAGATTTGAGAAAGATAAACAAAATTGTTGTGCCTTGTTGTCCAGTTGTGCCAAACCCTGCAGTGATTCTATACCAAATCCTACATGATGCGGAGTGGTATACTGTGATAGACTTGTGTCATGCATTCTTTTCGATTCCTTTGCATCAAGATAGCCAGTACTTGTTTGCTTTCCGGTTTAGAGATCGTGTTTTGGCATGGTGCCAAGTTCCTCAAGGCTATACTAAGAGTCCTTCAATTTTTAATCGGATATTAAAAAAGTGTCTGGAAGACTTGAGAATGTCTGAAGAGTCTGTTTTGGTTCAGTACATAGATGACCTACTAGTGGCATCAAAGACTCGAGAAGCCTGTGTTGCAGACACAGTCGCTTTACTGAACCATTTGGCAGAAGGAGGACATAAAGTGTCCCCTGCAAAATTGCAGTTTTGCCAACGAGAAGTCCAATATTTAGGTCATAAGATTGAGAAGGGCGTTAGAAAGGTAACATCAGAGCGTATTAGAGTGATTAAGGACATGAAACCGCCAACGACACAAAAGGAAGTGCAAAAGTTTTTGGGAGTGGTTGGATATTGCAGACAGTGGATCAGTGGATTTTCACAGATGGCAAAACCTCTACAGAGGTTGACGAGGAATGATGTGAAAGATCCAGTTAAATTGGATGAAGAAAGTATGGATGCTTTTGTTAAACTGAAAGATAGTCTGTGTAAGGCTCCGGCATTGGGAATGCCTGATTATTCAAAGGATTTTGCATTGTATTGCAGTGAAAGAGATGGATGTGCACTTGCAGTTTTAACTCAAAGTAATGGAATGTCAAGACGGCCTGTGGCCTACTTTTCATCTACTTTAGATTCAGTGGCTGCTGCATTGCCTGGATGTTTGAAATCCGTAGCTGCTACTTGTGTGAGTCTGGAACAGAGTGAAGAGATCATAATGGGGTCATCCTGTAAGAGTGTATGTGCCACATTCAGTTGAGATCCTTTTAACAAGGACACGGACACAGCACCTCACCTATAGTCGGCTGACTAGCTATGAGAGAGTGATTCTGGGAGCAGAAAATGTGACAATAGTGAGATGTACGAATGTGAATCCTTCTACTTTGTTGCCGGATGCTTGGGAGGAAGAAGTAAAGGATGAAGTTGAACATGATTGTTTGGATGTGACTGAATTTTGTACCAAGCCCCGTCCTGACATAAAGGACGTTCCTCTTGAGGAATCAGATCGTGTGATGTTTGTTGATGGTTCTTGTTTGCGAACTGAAAGAGGTATATTGAGTTCTGCTTATGCTGTTTGTACTGTAGCGGAAATCCTGGAAGCATCCTGTTTAAAGGGGATCAAATCTGCACAAGTGGCTGAATTGATAGCTTTAATTCATGCCTGTAAATTGGGAAAAAGTCAGAAAGTGACCATAATTACTGATGGTCAATATGGTTTTGGTATTGTGCATGATTTTGGAGAACTATGGATGCAGAGGGGATTCCTGACCTCTTCAGGGGTCCCCCATCAGGAATAGTGGATTTGTAAAAGAATTACTGGAAGCATTGCAATTACCAAAACGAATTGCAGTGGTCAAATGTGCCGCACATAAGTCAGGAAATGATTGTGACTCAAGGCAACAGATTTGCTGACCAAGTAGCACAATATTGTGCAAAGAATGAGACTTCCATAAATCGGGGAAGAGCAAAAGAACATACAGTTTGTCAACTTATGTTTACTAACACTATTGAAACATGGGATGAAGTGAGACAATTACAGGAAGAGGCAGATGATGAAGGGAGACAGCAATGGGAAAAAGTAGGATGTAGGAGACGACAAGATGACGGTGTATGGGTATACACTGATGGAAGACCAGTCATGCCAGATAGTTTACTTTCTCATATGGCAAGGATGTATCATGGAATGACACACATAGGCCAAGACGCCATGGTTAGATCATTCCAACAGACATGGTTTAATCCTAAGTTCAGGACTATCGCAGAGAGCCTTTGTCAGAGATGCCGGACGTGCCAAAACCCAGGAAGAAAAACAATAGTTAGTATGGGAACAATAGGAAGGGCAGGTGGTCCTTTTACTAGATTGCAACTCGATTTTATTGAGTTGCCTCCCTGTAACAAGCTTAAATATGTGTTGGTAATTGTGTGTTTATTTTCTAGATGGGTAGAAGCTTATCCCAGAAGGAGGAATGACAGCCTAACAGTGTCCAAACTTTTGTTGAGGGAATACATTCCTAGATATGGTTTTCCAGTCACGATGGAAACCGATAGAGGAACACATTTCGCTAGTGAAACAATCAAACTGATTTGTGAAGCATTGAGTATTCAACCAAAACTTCATTGTGCTTATCGTCCAGAGGCTTCTGGAATAGTAGAGCAGATAAAAGGCACAATAAAGAGCAGGTTAGGGAAAGTGTGTAGATCCACAGCACTGAAATGGCCTGACGCTTTACCCCTAGTTTTGATGAGTCTCAGAAGCATTCCTGACAAAAAGACAGGACTAAGTCCTCACGAAATACTGATGGGAAGAGCGATGAGACAAGCATTTGTACCTGCGAACAAATTAATAAATATATCTGATGATCTCATCCTTGACTATTGCAAAGGATTGGCTGATGTAGTACGTTCTGTGTTTCATCAGGTTGGAGCTGACGCAACTACAACACAACAGACTCAAGCGCATGATCTAAGTCCTGGTGAGTGAGTTCAGGTGAAAAGGCATAGAAGAAAAACTTGCCTAGAGCCCTGCTGGGAAGGACCCTATCAGGTCATATTGGTGACGACCACAGCAATATATGCTGGTCTACCGAATTGGATACATGCCAGCCATACTTATCGAGTCCCAAATCCACTTGAACCACGAGTAGAGCGGCATCTGGAGATCTCAAGTACAAGCTCTGAATCAGAGGCTGAAGCACAAGAAACTGGTGAAGTTGGAGCACTAGACTCTGAAACTGGTGAACATAAACTAAAAGACTCTGAAGAGCAGATTGAAGAAGAGTTGCCTAGCTCAAGTCAAGTAAAGTGGGCACCAGCTACTGGGACTGAAGAAACTGCTGTTGAACGAGACAAGAGACTACTTTCCGAAAGAAAAGAAAAAGATAGAAGAGAAATAAGTGAAAGAAATACAAAAGAAGAAAAAGAAAGCAAACTGAAAGCAAAAGCAAAGAAACTAAGGTATGATTTGAACAAGGAAGAAGTACAACCAAAAAGGGCAAAAACAGATGATCATTGGCCAAGTGGAGTCAAAAGACTGAAATACAGAGTGATAAAAAGAAGACCTGAGAGCAAGTTAGAACAGATAGAGGAAGTTACAGGTGAACTAGAACAAGAAGAGTCGGATGACGAATCAGTGCTACGACCAAAGAGAGTGAGAAAACCAAACAAAAAGTTCAAGTCACCTGACTGGATTTACATAGTGTTGGAAGAGATTGAAGAAGAAGATTTAAACAAAGAAAGAAACAGCACTGACAGCAAGCAAGAAGAGAAGAGTGATTTAGATCCACCTTAAGAGACTGTAAACAAATTAAGGTGTCACGCTAGCAACTGAAGAGAATTTCCTGAACACGTCTTGGAGATTTGGATTAGTTAAAATAAAAGAAGTGGTAAAGAAGAAAGCTTTTGAAGTGTGAGATCACACTACATTTTTATTTTTTACAATTTTTGATAGATTTAGAAAATCTATTAGAATTATTTAAAGATTAGAATTACTATGGCAGATACACAGGAAAGAAGATCTAGATGTAGTTTTATGCGTAGGTGTTATAGAGCCTGTTTATGTTTTTGTATATTAATAGTATTTTGGATAAAATTAACAATTATAATACCTTTACGTTTGATTAAAGAAGATACAATACATTATAATAACTTGACAAGTGCAAAGGTAGACACTGACAGTAAGCAAATTCCGATTACTCACTTGAAACAGATAGACGCTAGTAGTTTGCATCACGATAGATCAGTTACTAATTTTTCCTCAAATGTTTTTACTAAACTACTCTACGAGTATGTGGAAACAATGGAAGTGAAGGATTATGTATGTATACAGTTACCATTGTCTGTTTCAGAAGGTGTGACCTTCCTTTGACATATGGTGTGACCTGTAGTGTTTTATCAAGCTTATTGTATAGAACAGGAAAATTAGATTATTCAAATGTAGAAACCATTTTTTCTAAAGTCCCTGAATAAGCTGAATAAGATAGCACATGCAAATGTCATGGGAGATTTTTTCCTGACGACAAAGCCTTTAGATATAACTTATGCTAGTAAAAACAACTTAACGTGTAGATTGGAAAAGGAAGAGAAAATATTTTTGGAGATGGTAGAAGAAAGAAGGGCTAAATTCCAGAGAAAAGCTGTTGAAGAGAAATTGAAAACACCACCTTGGGTTTTCAAAGAAGGCAACTATGACAAAAGCGAGACTTATGCTGCAATGGCTCTGGATTGGTCACAGAAGGGAAAATTATGCTTACGTAGGGAGAAGACTAATTATAATTCCTATTTCATCGGTTCCAGTGAATGTGAAGATACCTATAAAATTATTGGGGGTTGGGGATTAAAGGGAGGAACTGACCCTGTCTTGCCAGGTATATATTACGTCTGTGGGAAGAAAGCCTATTATCGGCTGCCAGATCACTGGTATGGGACATGTTATCTTGGGATTGTCTTTCCAAAAGTCTATCATGTAGAAAAAAGTACAAATGGAATCAATGAAGTAAGGCAAGGACTAAACCGTGTGAAAAGAAAAGGTTTTTCAGAAATTGTAGGAGATATATTTGGAGCATTGATACCTGGAGTTGGAGTTACACTGAATGCATACAAAATTCGACAATTGTCTACAGTGGTTGATCGTTTATCAACGGATACTGCTGGAGGATTCTTGATGATTGACACTGAAATGATTGCCATGAGATCTATGGTTATGCAAAATCGACTTGCCCTTGACATATTATTGGCTAAAGAGGGTGGAGTCTGTGGAATGCTGAAAGTTCAACATTGTTGTACTTGCATTCCAGACAAAAGTAAGAATTTGGAAGGATACATTCAGAATATCACTAATTTGCATAAGAAAGTGACCCAACTAGAGGTTGATGGTGTTTGGGAGAGACTAAGTAAAAGTTTCTCTACTATAAGCAAGTGGTTTTCTTCTATAGGTAGTTCCTTAGTTGCAAAAATAATAGTGCCAGTTGCTTTTGTAGTCACTATGATACGAATGACCTATGTTTACGTGAAGAAGAGTCGCAAAAAAAAGAAAGAAAGGAAATTGAGTAAGGAACATAAGGAAAGGGAAAGAGAGATAGAAGAGTTAGAGATGGAAAATTTCAAAGAGAAATTGTATGAAAAATGTAAGGAGCAAGGATCAAAAGACAAAATAACAACAGTATTACTTGAAAAACCGTATGTTTTGGGATTTTATGATGGTAAAACCATCAAAGGGGGATTGATGGAGTGAGGTTTGTAAAATACATCCTCATGAAGTTGAGTAACTCCATAATAATGTATTGACTGCATGAACTAATCAACTCCGAAAACACACATTTACACAGGGGCAAGCGCAATTTACATAATATGCTAAAACATATTGGCATGAGAACGTATTAACTGTTTGCGCTTTGAAAAACCATACTAATGCACGTTTATGCTGTGTTGTACATTGCACATTTTGCATGTTGTGCACGAATAATGAGAAGTTTGCTTTAAACTAATAAGCTTTCGCTAGGATTTATTTAACACAGGGCATTGGTATGGTGGGAGGTAAACATAATGGGTTTTATTTCACGAATTAATATTTTTTTGTGTTTGTTTATTTTAGTGCGGAATTGGGCCTGCATGAAAATGGCCTCTCGTTCAAGCCAGCATGTGGTTGGCCTGGTCGGCATGAAGTGCGCATGTGCCAAGAGGGGTTGCCTGCTTGCAGTCTGCTGAGTGTACCCGATGATGCAATCCGGGTGAAGGCCATATTGACCTGTGTCTTATTGTTTATGTGCCAAGATGCGACAGCGACTGTGGGAACAAGCATCACTACATGCTATGCGAATGTGAAAGCGGATATTATAATGAACATTGTAGCCAATTGTATAACTATGAATGTTAGAAATATACGAATGCATTGGTCTTAAATACTTCCTTTGTTAGAACCGGTATAGGATGGATTTGTGGGGAGAGCTGGATGAGACGACCCTAGTATGATCTACGACAACCAATCACAGGCTGAGTTTTGAGCGATACTGCAACATTGTAAGATAGTGAGTTAGGCAGAAAGGTATAACTGATATCCCAATTGGGGGTGTGGCAGAGTCGGAGTCTGAGAAGCAGAGAGGAGAACGCAGAGAGAGGAGAACGCAGAGAGAGGAGAACGCAGAGAGAGAGAACGCAGAGAGAGAGAACGCAGAGAGAGAGAACGCAGAACAGAACGCATAGAGAAGATCCAAGACAGGAAGAGCAGTCCTGCACAGAATCGGAGAACTTTAGGTACGAGAACGTTGCGGGAGTGCTGGGGAGGAGACTGCGACCGAGGAGGTAGATTAAGTGGGAGATTTACTCTAGTTGTTAGTATAGAAAATTCTGCTGCATCTGTCCTGTTTAACTTTGTCCTCCGAGCCTCTCTCTGGGGACCTCTTGTCACAACCTCGGCCAAGGAAGTGGTTTCCTATTTTCTTTGGTGGGTATTGCCCTCCTTGTTTGCTTAAAATTGCAAGTATTTATGCTGTACCTTCTTTTCCCCATTACTTTGCATGCTTTGATATCGATGCAAATGATTCGTTTTGATTACATTGCTTGATAATTTGTTCTCTTATATGTAATCTTGTATGTGCACTGACGACATAATCACGAGCATTATTAAGATAAAAATCATTAACTGAAGAAATGACTTTGTGGTTATTTAGTTAAACGTTAAACTGTTTAGTTAATCATAGTCACCATCAACTCTTCAACTAATGGTCCATCGACCAGAAGAAGAAGTTGAATTACTAATAGTTAGGAAAGATGCAAAATTTTATTAATGTGACGTATAGTATTTAATAAAACTGACAAATTAAACCCCCCCCAAATCCAGCGTCAGTCATCGGGAATCATTTATGGCCCCGTTGTTTGGTAAAGAAGTTTATGCATGACGAGATTTCCTTTGGTCCCCGACATCAGGAATTTAGGGGTTGCGCTGGATCATAAGTCTGGAGTCCTAAGAACCTTCGGAGTTAGCTACACTTACGTATTGCTCTTTAAACTAAAAGATTTGTACATTGCTCATCTAAAAACCTAATCATAAGTAATGTAAAGTAGGCAGCCGTGATGGTTAGCAATTAGGCTGGTTGACCAGTTTGAATAAAATTTAAAGGTTATAGCTCACTGACTTGCAGAGAGTGCACCACTGAAATGATTAACTAACATGTTATAGTCACTATGTTCGAAAGCCTTCGGTCCCAGTCGAAGGAACTGCAATAAAACAAGTCAGAAATTGGACTTTCAAAACATCCCTATGCACTCAGCACTGGGCATGGTTAAATGTGTTTGAGGGGTGGAGGGTGCAGGTGCCAGCAAAACTACTGTCTGACGTAATGAGAATTATACTGTTGATGGTCAGGGGAAACACTGATTTTTTTTATATGGACACCTGGAATGGTGAAGTCTTGGTGGATGGCAGCTGTGAAACACTTGACCGCCGCAAGAATACCAATTGAGAGCAACCTCACACAACAGGAAGCACAGTTGGCAAACCAGGGTTTATGTATCCATGGCTTTCTAGTGCTTGCTAACAGTTCTGCTATTTTAGAATTTTTAAAGAACTGTTTACGCTAGTACATTCCATGGTGCCAAAATAAAGACATACAACCAGAGAATGGCAAATAAACAATTCCAGAATATAAATTGATTGCATCAGGTGTTGCAACATATGCTCATGATAATCATGAAGGGAATAAGGGAAGCAGCCATAGTAGTGGTCTGATAGGACTAATTGATCTAATGCCTTACATTCTAAACAAACATTCAGCCCTCCGAGGGCCATGAGTTGATCTTGTTGTGCATTTTGAGACAGTGGTGCATCTGTATTCTTTAAGAACAGAGCAGTGGCAAAGTTCTTCTCTGTAGTAGGTGATGCCTATGTGTCCTATGTCATTCCTGCTTTTTTTGTTTGTGGAGGCAATTAAATGTATTATATAGTGTCATAATGTAACAGTAATCGTCTCTATTTAAAAAAGGTTTCCTTTTATTAGCCTTGTTTTCGTTGAGATTATTTACATATTGATGTGTTTTCTGGATCTCGCCCACATGTACTCATCCTGGTAGCACCATTGCTAACACCAGCATGCTTGAGGCATTTCCATGTCTCATGCAAAAGTGAACATCTTTGGTAGATGTACTCTTTGTGGTTAAATAGTGGGTAAATGTGGCCTATTACAGAGGAATGGTGTCACATAGTATAGAGCTAAAGAGTACGGCAGTCACAATAAAGGCAGCAAAAGGATTTGGTCACAAGGGATATGCTCTAGAAGAGATTGTGATGATCATGTGATCCTTAGCAAAGATGTGAGGCTGCCTACAAGCTATGGCTTTTGATACGTTGACAAAAGAGGGGGCTTTGGGATTGATTAGACATGGTAATTAATACATACACACATGTACAATCAGTATATTTTCCTGAATGTACTACTCAAGTGAAACATCCAGACAAAGGGACAATGTTCAACAAATTTGCCTAAGGTTTCTGTGAAGTGTCTTCCAAAGTAATGGTCTTGCTTTTACATAAAAATCAGAGTTTCCTGCTATCTTTATCAATGCTAGTTCTCTTGTTCATATGCAAGTCATCACCAGTTTTAGTTTATTATGAAGGCACTAACTCTTATGTTTTTTTGCCATTTTTGTTGTATGCCTTTTTGTCATAGTTGCCGCAGCCCAAGCAATAGCTGACGAAAGAAGAAACCTGAGTGGAAATAGCCCTGTATCTTCCTCAGGAAACATAAAGGCAACCACCAAACCTGGTATAATCATTTTTTAACTTGTGCACTTTTCCAAATGTTATAGTTGTAATTCAAAGTTACTCACAACTTGATTTCTCATCTCTGATTCTTTTTACAGTGATAGATGGTTCAGCACTCCGAACCGATGAGAGACAAAGACTAGCCAGAGAACGGAGAGAAGAGAGGGAAAAGCAAAATGGTAAATTTAAATGTAATCATCTGCTTTATATAATGTAGCCTGTTTTTTATTTACTGTAGGTCACCATAATAGGATCTTCATTAATATTCTTAAGCTCGAATATAGCCACCGTTGTTTGGGGATCCGAAACACACACACACCTGTAGAAAGTTTGTGAAGAAGACGCAATTAAGAAGTTGCTTTTCTAAACACACACAACTCTTTAGATAAATCTTTAGCGTGGTTTGATAATTGAAGCCATGCTCAGCATGAAGATTCTGTTGTTGGTGCTTTTATTAGTGACCAACAACAAGCTGTTCCAATGTTTGACTCCTCCTTGACCCACCAGGAAAAGAACATTGCATCCTTCTTGTACTCATAAAAGAGGGTGGATGGAGCCATATCAAAAGAGGTTGGATTCGGCACTGGCTGATTGCTGTGTTCTCCAGTATTGGATCTTTCATAGATTCACATGCTTGAATCATTCCCTGTCGTCGAAGTGGGAGTCCCACGGTATTATATCAAAGCATTTCTACTAGTAGCATAAGCTAAGATGGCACTAGGCCATGAATTTAATAGCCTATCTATGACCTTTGTTTAAAAAAGAACCAAAATTTGACACCAGCCAATCAGGCAACAGCACCCTCTAGAACCTTCCCTACAGAGGTTAGTTCCCTCAGAGTTTCTACCGCATGTCATGTGAAGGGAGTCTCCCTGAGCTCTGCTCAGTTATTTCTTCTGGTTTCAAGAACCTTCTATCAGGTCCGATATATATTACTTTCGGTATCCCTGGGGATTTTCTGAACATGTCAGCCCATTCAAAGAAGGGATTTTTAAGGTCATGTAACACGTGCGGTAAAAAGAGACTTTACATTTATGATCCTCATAAAAAGTGCCTTTATCCTTTATTGCCTTTATCCTGACCAAACAGTCGGAGACTGTAAAATGTCACACTTTCTCACAGAAGACCCTCAAGGACAGAGAGGGAAGACTTCTATTGTGGTTGAAGAGACTTAAATCTAAAGACAATCCTGTGTCTGAGGCGGTGCGTGATGATTCCCTTCTGCCAAGTCGCAAAAATGAGAGAGATCATCAGAAAAGGAGCCTTCTGAACATCCTAAAAAGGCCCTTAAAAATGTCATCATGAAACACCTTGTCATTCCAAGAAATATCAGGAAACGTCTCACCACAGACCTTCTTCAAAGGTTCCTTCTGAGCATTCTATGCCTTCTGAGAAACCTGTTCTTGGCAAAAGGTCTTCTAAATCCATCCCGTTGACGACGGGATCTACTCAGAATGAAATAATAAAGATTTCTGCATCTTTTTCTCCGTCGACGACACTGTGGACGATGCTCTCGTCGACGACAACGCTAACATCCACATTCACTACAGCTTCGTCACCTTTGATAATATCGTCTCCGACAGCGTCGACGACCATTGTTACCTGTAGACAGTTATCGTTGATGACGTCTAAGTCTCCACCGTCGTCGACGAAGCGCTCTTCTAAGCGCTCGTCGACCTAGTTGTTGACGGTTAAGGATTCTGCACCATCGACGAAGACATCCATGTCGATGGATATCCCAAGCAAACCACTGTCAACGGAACATTCGTCGATGTTACCGACGATGACCGCCTCGTCGACGATACAACTTCAGAAAGTTTGTTTTTGCCTGCAAAAGTGTTAAAATCCTTGTCGACTGGGTAGTTATCGTCGACGGAGGACCAGAATCTGTCATCTGCGGCACCATTAACTCCTCTTTTGCCAGTGTTACATCTTTCCTATTCTGATAAGCCTGAAGCTGACGTACTTTTACCAGTTTGCACGTCTCCAAGCAAGGTGTTGCCTTTCCCACAAGCTATCCTGTTTCAGGAAGAATCGTATGAAGAAAGCCTTTTTAGAGCGGCTCATAGCCCTTCAGAATTGAATGTAAAATGCCAAGACTTCGATGATGAGGAATATTATGAGGAGGAATGCCAACATATTATCCTTGATATATTTCTCAAGAGCGTTCGATACAAATGCCCTTGGACTTGGTAACCAATCTACAGGGAATGTTGCAGGACTAGTATAAACGGTTTCCAGAACCTGTTTCCTCTACTCCTGCTACTCGGGTTCCACCTTCAGCTCAGTTCACACATAAAACGCCGCCTCCTAGACCGTGCACTTTGCAAATCCCAGGAACCCCTCTATCTTCATTACCTCTAGCGGAACCCCAGACGCATGACCATGATGAGTTCGGGGATCAAGAAGAAGAGGGAGAGATAAGAGATTGTGCTTCCACTATCAACGAGTGGGATGATTATTTAATAACAACTCCATCCCCTCCGAGTGCTCCTCCGGTGTATTCTCCTCCGGATGATATTGGAGGTTTCCATAATATCATGGAAAGGTCGGCGAAACGTTTCCAATTGCCTTTTTCAACCAAGCAGACAGACTGCTTTCTATACGATTCTAAGGAACCAATTAAAAAATCAATAAGGGCCATTCCTATTATAGATTTGATTTGGCATGAAGGGGTCCTTATAATGAAGAGCCCAGCCACAGTTTCAGCTGTTATTCCCAGGTTGGATAAAAAGTACAAGGCACCGGATGACGCCCCTGCATGCCTCGTTGGACAACCGAGGCCGGATTCGGTCATCAGCCAGGCAGCTCAGAGACGCTCTAGGAACCCTGCTACCCCTATATCACCACCACCAGATAGTGAAGGGCATAGACTGGATACGATTGGCAAACGTTTCTGTAGCATGGCTGCATTGGCAGTCAGAGCGGCAAATTTTCTGGCAATTTTAGGACGATTCAACAGGCAAATGTGGTCGGATATGGCACAGTTCATCGATCTTCTACCAGAGGATGTTAAGCCCGATGCCAGAAAGATTCTCCTAGAGGGAGAGAGAGCGTCTTCGGAGATGATAGACTGTGCTGTCGATATAGCTTCTATAGGATTCCGTCAGCTTGCTAGAGCAGCTGTCCTCTGCAGGCAAGGTTGGTTGAAAGCAACAAGGTTTAGACCCCGAGGTTCAGACGAAAATGCTGGACATGCCTTATGACGGAGGTGCGTTATTCGGAAAACATAGATGAAGAGCTACAATCCATTAAGGCTGATAATGACATCGCAAAGGCCTTAGGAACATTACAATTTCGAAAGCAACCCTTTCGAGGAGCTAGAGGGAAAAATGCATATTCCTTTGGAGGAGGATTCCAGAGCTATAGACAACAATACCAATCTTATCAAGGGAAATATAGACCACAATATGGGCAACAGTACAGGCAGCCACCGGCAGCGGCTTACAAGCAACCACCCAGAGAAAAGCAGCCCACCAGGGGGTGAGATGTCAACAGAAAGCAATGATCTTTCTTTACTGCCAGCTATCTTCCCCAAGTCCACACAATTAGGAGGACGCATTTCTCATTACACCCACTAGTGGGCCTTTATAACAGACAAGTGGGTCCTCGACATCATACATCAAGGGCATACCCTGGAATTAGTCAACAAACCCCTGAATGCGCCTCTAAAAAGATAATTTATTCCCCATCTGAAACAACTATTGAAGGAAGTTGCTATCATGTTGCAAAAAGGGGCGATAGAGAAGGTTCCAAAGCTTCAATGGGGTACAGGCTTCTATTCCCGTTTCTTCCTGATCAGGAAAAAGTCAGGAGACTGGCGCCCAGATTTAGATCTTTGAAAACTAAACAAATACCTGAAAAAACAGTCATTTCGAATGGTCACCCTGCAGGATATCTTAAACTTTCTCAACCATGGGGGCTACATGACAGTGCTGGACCTTCAAGACACATATTTTCATGTCCCAATTCATCGCAGCCACTGGAGGTTTCTGCATTTTCAGGTAGCCGGCACACACTTTCAGTCCAAAGTGCTCCCCTTTGGACTACGTTCAGCTCCAAGGATATTCACCAAGTGCATGGCACCAGGGGCAGCACGTCTGAGGCTAAACGGAGTGCAAGTTTTTCCGTACTTAGACAATTGGCTTGATGGAATGACTGAGCTTTTTATGAGCCAAAGTGGATACTGCACAATGCCTGTCGTTATTCAAACGGTTGGGTCTCAAACCATACCTTCAGAAATCAACTCTCGAACCGACAACATCATTAATATTTCTGGGAGCGGTCTTAAACACCCAGTCAGACAAGGCCTTTGATTTTGTCCTGCCGTTCTGGAGAGACAAACGGCTGGCCCAAAAGCTCTGCAAAAGAAGGTCCGCTTCTGTCCGACTGTACAAGTCATTCCTAGGAATGTGCTCCTTCTGCATACCTCTAATTCTAAACTGCAGACTTCATATGCGTCCTCTACAGGAGCAGCTAGACAAGCAGTGGCTGCAGGTTCTGGGTTCATTCGACGATGGAATTCAGATAACCCCAACAATGATAAAAGCTATGCAATGGTGGATGGTATCAGCCAATGTTTCTCAAGGGATGACGTTTCTGTCTCGAGCAACAGATCTTGTCATTACCACGGATGCGTCCCTGGAGGAATGGGGCGCTCATCTTCAGGAGCAGTCAGTCAATGGCAAATGGACGACTATTGAGAAAACGTGGCACATCAATCTCCTAGAATTGAAGACCATAGCTCTGGCACTATGTTCATTCCTTCCCAGGATTGCAGGCTTGTCGGTTCTTATCCGTTCAGACTATACCACCAGCAGGCACTACTTAAACAGGGAGGGACAAAATCTGTGGCTGTATCTCATCAGGCACAAACAATCTGGAATTGGGCCTTACAGCACAAGATAACACTGAGAGCAGAACATGTTCCAGGAGTATCCAATGTGCTAGCGGACACATTGAACAGATTGACAACAGATTGCCACAAGTAGAAGCTCGATTCTAAAGGGCATCTTCCTTCGGAGGGGCACTCTGAAGCTCGATCTTTTTGCAATACAGACAAGCAAGAAATGCCAATATTACGCAAGCTTCGGCTGGACTGCTCCCATGAGGCACAGGGTCAAGACTGATTTGCATATAGCTGTGTCTGAACTGGGGTGGCGAAGTGAGCTAAAGAATGATGATGGATTCAACCCAGATCTGTGACTGGGGGTGAGTGTTTGAAAAGTTTCAGCACTCCGTCCGTCATCTCCTTGTGTTTGATTTGTTCGCCCTAAGTTGGTAGGGTATGCCCAGACGTGGGTCCCTTGCTCACTTTGCCACTGGATTCAAGCTAGCCTGGCTGATGAGGGGTGTTACCTCGAAACCGGTCCCAGGATGCTTGTTTCCAGTCCAGGAAAGACATGGCTTGGCAGTTCGGGCTGGACTGTTCCCATGAGGCACAGGGTCAAGACTGATTTGCAGATAACTGTGTCTGAACTGGGGTGGCGAAGTGAGCTAAAGAATGATGATGGATTCAACCCAGATCTGTGACTGGGGGTGAGTGTTTGAAAAGTTTCGACACTCCGTCTGTCGTCGTCTTCTTTTTAAAAAGATTTTTTTTTTTTGAGTTTTATAAAGCGCGAAGTAGACCCGAGACATCGGGTATCAGAGCGCTTTACATGAGCACCAGTTTAGTTACAGATGGACACATTAATTTTTGTTAGGCACAGGGCGATCAAGTGATTTGCCCAGAATCACAGGATGTTGAGCGTCGTTGCCGAGGCTCGAACCCGGTTCCCCAGCTTCGAGGTCGACCGCTCTAGCCGTAAGGCTACATTATCTCCTTGTGTTTGCTTTAATATTACGCAAGCTGGCATCCCCAGAGAGGGTCGTGGGAAAATGCCTTTTTGATCGAACGGTCAAAAATATTTGCTTGCGCTTTCCCCCCAATTCCTCTAATACCGAAGGCCCTAAAGAAAATGAAGAGCGAACCATGCATATTGATCCTCATTGCTCAGAAATGGCCAAGACAATTCTGGTGCACAGAGCTTCTCCTTCTCTCAGAGCTACATCACATTCCTCTGGTAGCGACTCCGACGCTTCTATCCATGAACAAGGGCCAAGTACTGCATCCCAAACCGACTTCTCTTCACTTGTCTGCCTGGATCCTGACGACAATGAGCTCAGAGAATTGAATAATTCTGCACAAACACAGAACTATGCGCAGGATTATGGGACCTTGGTGTATAAGGACTGGGTCTTCCTATCACCTTAGTACCCACGAGCCCAGGACCGACTAGCTATAGTGTCTCACTTGCTCTCCTACTCACTTACAGAGAAACAAATGATTAGACACCCCAGAACACAACACTCCCAGATCTCTCAGGAATTGCGGTAACAAGACACACCCTTTCACTCGCACTCTTGTACTTGTCCACAATAAGATCTGACAGAGACACGGAATAGTTTAAAATATTTATTTTAACTAACGTGCCCTAACATGCAGTATATGTGCCACAACAAGCAAGAAAATGCATAGTACAAATACAGTCAGCATAGCAGCTAGTCCATAAATCATAAAGGGAGATGTCATCATAAAAGGACAATGGAGCCTAACCTCACTCCCCTTGCTAAGAGGAAGTATTATTAGATGTGAGAAGATCTCTGGGCTTTGTCAGCAGACCCCATACCTTAACCTATAGATGGTAGATCTACATCATAGGTGCGGTCTTGCTCTTCTCCCTGGAAAGGTCCCTCTCCCAGTGTGTGCTACCTATTTGTGTATCCCCATAAAACCACAGTACGTTGTCCAAACAACAGCTGCATCAGTATGTTTTGTCTAAGGGCTAAGGCCTGGCCAGAACAAAATAACAAGGGGCATTGTTGATCGACCTTGCACATAATGTTCAGTCTAAATCTCAGGAACACGCAGAGAGTGAAGTCAGCGATGAGTTCTCATGTGAAAACGGCTATAGAAAGTATTGCAAAATAAAGACGTGTAATAACGTGCGCAAAGCAGCAGGCAGGCTGCAACGTGCTCATGCTAACTTAGTGAAGACGACAATGTCCCTATAGCCCACGTGACACTAACGAGTGTAGAGTAATTCTGTCTAAAGCGCTAGCAGAATTCACCAATAAATCCTACCAATTTAAGTGGAAATGTTTCTGTATGTGGTGTCAAGAAAAAGAATTGCATCCATCACTTGCGACGCCATTGCAGATTCTGCGTTATCTTCTTCATTTAGCCAGGACTGGCCTTGCACATTCGTCAATAAAAGTACACCTGGCATCAATTTCCTGTTTCAGGAGATCGAGGAACTCAGTGTCCCTATAGTCGGCAAGATTAGTTAAACAGTTCCTTAAAGGACTTTTTAGATCTTTTCCACCAGTGAAACAACCTCCTCCATCCTGGCATTTGAATGTGGTACTCAGTCAGTTAATAAAAAGCCAGTTCGAACCTATCCACAAAACACAACTGAAATTCCTGTAATGGAAGACGGCTCTGTTACTTGCACTAACCTCTGCAAGAAGGGTTAGCGAGTTGCAAGCATTCACTATTGAACAACCTTTAATGCAATTCAAAAAGGACAAGGTAATATTAAGGACTAACCCTAAATTTATACCAAAAGTCCCTTCGGACTTTCATCTCAACTAGACTATTGTTCTGAGAAAACATTTTCCAAATCCACTCACTATGGCTGAGAAATCCTTACATACTTTGCATGTTAAGAGGTGCATTAAATTCTATTTACATAGAACAAAACAAGATCGGAAAGCTGAACAATTGTTCATTGCTTATGGCAATATGAATAAAGTACTTCCAGTCTCTAAATCTTCCATTGCAAGATGGATCGCAACAGCCATTCAGTTTTGTTATAACGCTGCAGGACTGCCATTATCTGCTAGAATCAAGGCTCACTCAACAAGAGCTGTTTCTGCATCCGCTTCTTTATTCGCTGGGGTTCCAATACAGCAAATCTGCAGATCAGCCACATGGTCCACCAGGCACACCTTTACCCAGCATTATTGCCTGGATGCTACGGATAAAGCTGACACAGCAGTGGGACAGGCGCTGTTGCGGCATCTGTTTCATTAAGTTTGCGCTTGTTTTATTTTCTATCCCGCCAACCTCTATGGTTTATTATTAATGTAGTTTATTGATGTTGCAACTATTTTGCTATGTTTGCAATATAATGATATGATAATAAGTACTCATGTTACTGCTGACTATTCTGATTCAAGCATGTGAATCTGACAGATCCAATACTGGAGAAGAAAATAAGTTACTTACCTGTAACTGTAGTTCTCCAGTCTTGGTATCTTTCATAGATTCACATGCGACCCAGCCTCCTCCCCTAGAGGCTCTCCCATACTTTCGGGACTATATTTGTTCCCACTTGTGCTCGAAAATCTGAGGGAACTAGCCTCTGTAGGGAAGGTTCTAGAGCAGTGATACTCAAAGTATGGCCCGGGGGCTGCTTGCGGCCCTCTTGACCTTTAAATGTGACCCCTTTGGTGAACAGCAGGACCAGCTGCTGGTTAGTTGCTGAGCTCTAATATTCAGAAAAAAATGTTAAATAAATGGGCAAGCATTTATTAACCTGCAAATAAATGCTTGCCTGTTTATTTAACATGTTTTTGAACCTCCTTAAACAATCCCTGACCCACCCAGACCCCTTACCGCCACCCTGCTGGCATCAGTGCGGCCCTCGGTCACACCACAAACCGTACTTTGTGGACCCTGGGAAAATGTTTGTGAGTACCCATGTTCTAGAGGGTGCTGTCGCCTGATTGGCTGGTGTCTAAGTTTGGTTCTTTAAAAAAAAAAAAAAAAAAAAAAAAAAGGTCATATATAGGCTATTAAATTCATGGCCTAGTGCCATCTTAGCCTATGCTACTAGTATAATTGATTTTATATAATACCGTGGGACTCCCACTTTGACGACGGGGAATGATTCAAGCATGTGAATATATGAAAGATACCAATACTGGAGAACTACAGTTACAGGTAAGTAACTTATTTTCTTCTTTTCCCGAGTAGGTGAAGGAGAATGGATATGTAATAGTGACTGTAAGTATTGTTCAGAAGAGTTTTTCATTGCTAAAAACATTACCTCTGTTTGAGGAATCTGCATAAATCATTTCAGGAACCTTTGTGCACAAGTAGGTGTTTGTATTGTTTCTTGCAGATTAAGCAAAAAGGAGGCTGTCAAGTTATTGGGTAGGTCCCAAAAGTTGTGCATCATTTAAACTTTATAGGAGCATTGTTAGACCTGGCATCCTTGGCGTAGTTTCCCTTGACTTTTTACCTCCTGTTTTGCTGACTTCATTTTTGCTGGCTTTAGGATACTAGGCACTTTACCACTGCTAACCAGTGCTAAAGTGCATTTGCTTTGTACTCTAAATATGGTAACTTTGGCTTATCCGCAATTGCCATATTTAATTTACCTGTACGCCCCTAGTAAAGTGCACTATAGGTGCCCAGGGCCTGTAAATTAAATGCTAGTAGTGGGCCTGCACCATTGATTGTGCCACCCACTCAGCCCTTTAAACATGTCTCAGGCCTGCCATTGCAGAGCCTGTGTATGCAGTTTTAAACTGCCATTTCGACCTGGCAAGTTAACCTACTTGCAAGGACCAACCCTTCCTTTTTATTACATGGAAGTCACTCTTCAGGTAGGCCCTAGGTACCCCCATGGGCAGGGTTCAGTATATTTAAAAGTTAGGACATGTACATTTGAGTTTTACATGTCCTGGTAGTGAAAAACCGCTAAATTATTTTTTCACACCTGCAAGGCCTATCTCTCTCATAGGTTAACATGGGGGTTGCCTTAAAACCTCTTATAAGTGTAATTTCCCATTAGGATAAGATAGAAAATTGGAGTTTGGTGTCTCAAGACTCACAATTTAAAAGACATCTTTTAGAAAAATATGGTTTTTAAATTGCAGGTCTGAAAATGCCACTTTTAGAAAGTAAAAAGACCCACAATGATGGACGAAACAAACCAAACGTTCACCCCCTAGTCAAGTGATCTGGGTTAAATCCACCATGCCACCCCAGTTTAGACCCAGCCATATGCAAATCAGTCTTGACCCTGCTCCTCATGGGAACAGTACAGCCCGAACTGCCAAGCCAGGTCCTCCCTGGACCAGAAACGAGCATCCTGGGACCGGTTTCGTGGGTATCTCTTTTCATCCGCCAAGCTAGCTTGAATCTAGTGGCACCGTGAGCCTGTGACCAGGGGTGGATGTTTGATTTGTTCCACATTCCATCCATCTGTTGTGTGTCTTTTACTTTAAGAAAGTTGGCATTTTCTTACTTTAACTATTTTGTGCCTCTGCCTGTCTCTGCATACACATCTGGGGTTAGGGTGACAACTGGACTTTGTGCATTCCCTCTAGAAAGTCGCACAAAGGGAGCTGTGGTGTTACATTTGCATCCCGATCGGCTATCACCGGGCTGATGGGCCTTTCTGAGATAGATTAGAAGGGAGGAGCTGACACTTTCACCTGAATAGGGCTGTGCCTGTCCCCACACAAATAGCTGCATACCCAACTGTTATGTGTCTGGAGCCAGGGCAGTAAAGGCAGGGACCTTGTGATCTTCAAAGGCCTCTTTGATGTCTTCCCACTTCAAAGGCACATTTGGGTATAAGTCTTGGACACCTGACACCACCAAATCAGAACTCTACTGTTGTATTCCGCTTTAGGTGTCCGTATATAGGTTTTCCTGAAACATGTCCTTATATAGGCACAATTCGCATTGCCCTTATATAGGCATAAGATCCCAGTCCTTATTTAGGCATTAGCCATGCTATCCAAATACAGGCATGGTCACCTACATCCATCCACCCCAACGTCACAACTAGTTCTTAGAAACCAGACCCTTATTCTCTTGGGAGTTCCCCTAGCACAGGATTATTGATTTCTCCAAGAACTCATTTATTATGCATGAACGACTATTCCTTAAGGGTTCATTCCTGACGTCTTCCTCTGCCCGACTTTACGTCAATGCTAACATTCCAAGGCACCTACCGGGTATAAATATACCTTCCCTTGCCCAAGCAAGTAGGAGGAGACCTCAACTTTAGAGGAGCCTGTATCCCGGCCTGACGCACTGACAAGAGACGCTGTCATCCCTGCTCGCAGAGAATCCAACTTCCAGTGTTCTGACTCCCTTCGCGGGGTGTTAGAGTTCGAGACCCGGAAAGAGATTCCCACCTCTCTCATTCTCAAGGTATGGAGCTGACTAGAACCTAGAGGGACTCTTGGCATACCAGACTCTTGGCATACCAGACTCTTGGCATACTATAGCATACCATACTATAGAATACATCACCTACTTCTTACCTTGCACTACACTTAGGTTAGGTACACTGGGGTAGAACTAGTTAGAGAAGCATCTTATGAGTACTCGCATTTTTAGCTTATGTTATTTATGTATATGAATATATGTGTCATAGCTAAAAGATAATGCTAGCGCAGTATTATTTATTTCTACTGCTTACGCTGTACATAATATATCTTGCATACTGTCTTGTGATCATAACAGCTCATATCTCCTACACGAGAAACAAGACTGTTCAATAAATCCTTTTATTGAAACGCCCGTCTATTCTTTCTGTGTAACTCTGAAGAAACTAAGCATGCACGTTTAGCTGAGTGAAACTGTTATCTGTTGTTTCCACGATTCTGAGAGTGTTCCGATTCTAAAGGGAAACAAAGTTGTCATGTTTATGCGGTTGCCAGAAACTTCTCCCTTCTTGTTTACAAGGAGTTTCTAGTGGCCTCTGAGTTAGCTGGCACAAAGTAATTAAGTTTAATATACTCGATAGGGACATACTGACCTCAGTCCTATGTCGAATCTATAGGGTATATTATTCCAATGCGCAGAGTCTATTAGGGAAATAGGAACTACACTACATGGCGCCCAATGTTTGGTAAGGCACTAATTTAATGCTAGATACTGAGTAACTCAGTCGTGCTTTTCTCAGAGACCCCTACTCACATACTCCATAAGATGTCTGGAGTGGGTAGGGTTAAGTATCCGCCAAAGCTGAATAGGACAAAAATGCTATATATTAGCTGTTTGGTTTGTTCAACGTTGAAGGATACAGTGTTCCAAAATATTGTGCACCTTATCTTTTGTTTCCTTGAAACTTGTTCTACATTTTTCAAAAAACAATGTCCCTGAACGGGGATACTAACACCGATAATGGTGTAGCTGCGGCTGATCCAGTCATAACAGCTTTTAACTTTACAGGTTTAAATGAAACCTATGAGGGTGTTATAAACATCCCTCCAAACTTAAGGAGAGCCATCACTCTAAAACTTATAAAACACGGCCTATCTTCAAGAGGTGGTAGAGCAGTTTTCGTGATAGAGGCACACGAATCCTTTCAGACAGAGGTATTCTATTCATGGATAGTATTCCCAGAATCAAATCCAGTAACAAAAGTGTTTCACTTCTTTAAAGAAGATGAACCACCAGAGGAATATATTCCTTTCGAGGATATCGAAATTCCACTCACATACCAGGAGCATAATCTCTGGTTTAAAGGCGCCCTAAAACATCACAAAAACATTACCAGGCTCGGTCCACTAGGTAGAACAGGAGCAACATGGCCGATTCTAGCCGGCTACACACCTCATCCTGACATTGATGAAATGTCAGAAGAGGAATTACTTACTCAACTACAAGAGTTAATAAACATTTACAGACAATTAGTCCAATATGTCATGCGGACTTTCACAGTCCAACCACCAATGACCATTCCAAATCAAACCCTCAACAGGGGAATATACTAAAAATTACTCCACAGACTTTACACGCAGTCATGAGTAAAATGCCCACAAAACGTGAACAAATTCCATTCTGGATAGCTCAAAAAATTACTCAAATCGAAGCAGTATTTCCAAATACTAGCCCTTATGAGAAACACAGAATCCTAACAATCTGTTTACCAATGGGGATCACACCACAACTGGAAGACTGCACCACTTGGGGCGCAGTCTTTGCTGCCATCTATACTAAAACACATGGTGTTCCATCAATTGCAGTAATACCAGATGTCCTGAAACATATTCAAAACGAATACGGGGTAGAACCTGTTCTGAATTTAGGTATGAAATTACTGAAAAACTTCGACCAGGTCTCAACAATAATATTATCTAATATTAAAGGGGAGGCAGCATCAGTGGCGATCCGCCAACGCTTAAGGGAATTTGATGTAACAGAACATCAACATGAACTACCCAGAATAATAGAACAATCTTACGCAGAATTAGGCAGAGATAGTTTGGGTGGAAAACCATTGAAGCCAAAACTATCTGAAAGTCCTGAGAAGGACTCTATTAAACAAAATCCTACATCTTCTAAAAAGAAGTGGGAAACTAATAAACAAAATTCAAACGAGACACGTTCTCAATCCCGAGATAGGTCTCCTCAAAAGGAGCCCTCTGAAAGGAGGTATAACCTCAGGAATAGGGATAATTTAAGAAAACCTGACAGGTATCAAGATACTGATACACGTTCCTCTCGTACCTTTCAGATATCGTCACAGACATCAGAAAGAAGAGGACGGTCAGAACACAGAGAAGAACGCGTGAAATCCAAGGACGATAAACACGTTCAGAAAAATAAATCAAAACCTCAATTCACAAAAAAGAAGGTAGCAGGTCTGAAGATCAGACATGCCGAGGATACTGAGAACACAGCTCAAGAACGGAGAATGGGCTCAGACAATGCTGGACAGTGCAGCAGAAGTAACAATAGTTCGCCAGAACCTGAAGGAACTTCTGGAGATAGTGGACTTGAATGAGTACATCACAGTAGAAACTGTAGACACCAGGGTTAGTACTCCACAAAAGTTATATGAAATAACACTCCGAATGGAGGGAGACATACCAAGAAAAGTGAAAACACTCTTTTGGGAGAAACTTTCAAGGGGTTATGATATACTTCTAGCAGAAAAGGACTGGCCACCAAACTTTGTCAGGGAGTGCCCACATGGCGAGGACATCATTATGCCAGCCTTCTCCAACCATATTCCAATTCACCTAAAATATACTTATGCCAGGAAATGGACAGTTGCCCAGGCCCCAGCATTATACAAAAATCATGTAGGATGGGATGAGGACTCACCTCACCATAAAATACAGCTAAAAAATGAACCTACTGCACAAAGGCAGTACCCAATAAAGCAAGAAGCTAAAAAACAGGTCAGGAGATCTTAGATCAACTTGAATACCAAGGGGTGATTGAAACATGCACCTCCTCAATGAACAATCCTTTGTTTCCTGTATCCAAACCAGACAATACATATCGTCTAGTTTTGGATTACAGACACTTGAACACTTGTTCCAAAACATTTGCAGTGCAAAATGCACATAGTACAGCATTAATGAATAACATTGTGCGTAAAAAATATAAAACCACATTGGACATTTCAAATGGTTTCTTTTGTCAAAACATAGCACCTGAAAGCAGGTACTTAACAGCTTTCTCAATAATGGGGACCCAGCGTCAATTTTGTAGACTCCCACAAGGGTTCAAAAACATCCCGGGGTTATTCTCAGCAAGGGTAACAGAGTTACTACAAATTTATGATAATGAGGCATTGTCATATGTCGATGACATCTATCTGACAGACGATGACCTAGATAGGCACTTGAACAGGGTGAGTACCATTATATTGGGCTTCGCCTCTAAGGGCTATAAATTCAACTTAAAAAAATCCAGAATTGCCCATCTCAATGTCCTTTTCCTAGGATATGAGCTTTCAAGTGAAGGCAAGAGCATGGCAGCCAACTTTTTAGAAAAGTGCGCGCTGCTCCAACCTCCAAAAACGCTGAAACATTTACAATCCATCTTGGGTTTCCTAAATTTTGGAAGAACTTACATTCTAAATTACGCAGAAAGGGTTAAACCTCTCTACGAATTAATCAAACCTGATTTTTCAACAAAACATTGGACACAAGAACACACAGAAATCCTGCGTTCACTCCAAGCTAACATGCTAGCAACAAATCACTTACAAACATGCGTAAATAAACGCAATTTAGTGATCCGAATAATTTCGGGACAATGTGGATTCACCTATTTAACATTTAATGAGGGTGAAAAAGTACCAATAGCATACAAATCACATTTGTATACACAAGCAGAAATGCGCTTCACTTCAACAGAAAAAATACTGACAGCAGTTCAAACCGCTGTAGCAAAAGAAAGAGCTCTAGCTCAAGGGAAACGCATTATTGTCGTAACTTCAGTACCAGCCTTAGAGGCGGTTACAAAAGCGAGCATTCCAAATGCAAAAGCTTTACATCCTAGATGGATACAATGGGTTAATTCTCTTGCTGCAACAGATGTTGAATATGTTTTTGATCCTGATTTAAAAACACAAGCGTTCCTGCAATATGAACATGAATGTCCTCTGCCCACTGAAATTTTGCCTCTAGATCAGTACGAATTTATAATTTATACTGACGGATCAGCACAACCCGCTACAGGGAGTAAGCAAGCTTACAGTGCAGCGTGCGCAATCGTTAAAGGTCGCATGCAAGATGGTAACTTCAGACCAATGGCCACTAAAATTCAATCTCTAGGAGATTGTACAGCTCAGTGAGCTGAGCTACAAGCATTCAAACTGGCACTTGAAAATACAGATCGCGAATTCCCCACACTTATAGTGTGCGATTCTTTTTACTGTGTTCAGTCGTATAATGAATATATACAGAATTGGCTTGAAAACGGGTTCAAAGATGCAAAAGGTGGCACAATAAAGCATAAAACGCTTTGGGAACAAATAGTTCAGTTGAGAGACGAACTACCAAAAGCTCACGTGAGACACACGCTGAGTCATCAACGTGATGGCGTTCACGTTGCAGGGAATTCATTGGCTGATGAAGCCGCAAAGGGGGCTGTTCAGACGGCTTCCGTAGCGATCACTCATTCAAAAACGAGAATAGACAGTGAGATATTGTTGGCTGTCAATGCTTCAAGCAAAGGCAGTGGTGCAGCGTTACCAAAGAAATTTCACTCAATTACTCTTATGTAATTGATGCGAACAACGTTCCTTTTGCTCGAATCCCTGGAGTGGGGGATAGGGTAATTCCAAACATGGAACGTAGAGCAGCTTTGATTTATGAAGCACATCTGGGGGAGGGTCTGTCACATCAAGGGATCTCTAAAACAATATTAACATTAAAAGAGATGTACTGGTGGCCTGGAATGAATACACAGATTCACATCTTCATCGATGACTGCAGAGACTGCAATAGACAGCGTGGTGCAGAACGCCATCAGACACCAGGCTACGAAGTAGCCTGCCCAGTATGGACACCATTGTTAGACAGCATTAGACCATCTAAGCGCAGGCGTCCTT
The DNA here is from genome assembly GCA_963921515.1 of Calotriton arnoldi. Lineage (NCBI taxonomy): Eukaryota > Metazoa > Chordata > Amphibia > Caudata > Salamandridae > Calotriton > Calotriton arnoldi. The sequence goes on along the minus strand of CAWUFW010001282.1, from coordinate 2,568,943 downwards.
TTGAACAAATGCAATCCCACAAATAATAAGTCAAGGTTCCTATGGATGTGGCCTCAGCGCTCGGCTGACGCTCGAACTGTTATAAAAGATTTGCGAGTCTTTATCGGCACATGCGCAATTGGCACACTACATTCTGACCAGGGCCCTGCGTTTAGCTCTCGGGCTTACAAAGAAGCCATGGCCAGTTTGGGCGTAGCATTGCGGTACTCCTCTCCGTTTCATCCTGAGGGAAATTCTGTTGTGGAAAGGAAAAACCGGGACATAAAGCAGTCTATAACAGCTAGAGTATTAGGTTCGGGTGATGGGTGGGTCAAACATCTTTATGGGGTCCAACGCTCATTAAATAATTTGCCAAGAAGTTCTCTAGGGGGGGTCACTCCATATGAGGTCCTATTTGGGACAAGAATGTGGGTTCCTGATCTCGAATGTAAAGGCACAGTGGTGGAAAATAAACCCTTTGATATCAAAGATTGTTTGGCTGTCTTACAGGATCTAAATGAACTAAGATCGAAACAAAGCAACGTGTTCCTGAAGCCAACCACCACTGGGGAAAAACCGGCAGTCCCAGCAAGGCCTGTCTGGATCCCAAAAGTTGGGGATCTAGTCAGAGAGAAGATTGCGGACAAGAAGGAATTTGGACCTTCTTACAGACAACCAGTAACTGTCCTAGCCGTCCACGGAACAAGAACAGTACTTCTGCCGCCCCTTGCTGGAAAAAAGGAGAAAAGATTTGTGTCAATAGACCTCATCAAACCACACTATGTGGCCAATACTAAATAGTAGGCCTCGTGGACTCCGACCTAGTAGCAGACGCACTCCTCTCGCTACTATCCAAGAGGTTCAGACTAAAAGACTCATAACCATCGAGAATTCAGCAGTAAAAGATGAAGGACTAAGCAACAATGCTATGGAACTCATCCCGCTTGAAACTCAAGTAACAGTTCGTCCAGATACACCTGTCTACACCAACGTAACACGTGATCAACTGGTTCCAGCGATTTCTACGAATCCTGATGCAATTTCAACAATTGACCGAACTGCTTCTGGCTATTTCATTAACTTTGATACGTTTTCTGAGGATCCGAGTGAACCTGAAACGACGCCAGCCTCAAAAACTTTCAAACAATAAGTACAAGACCTTTTTCATTTTCTGAAAGAGACTTATCTGGTTTCACCATGGATTGAAATATGGATTATTTCTGGAATATTTTTCTTTCTGTTTTGGCTAGCTTTGGTTATGACTCTTAGCATGCTTATAAATGGCAGATACATTCGTATGGACACTGAAAGTAAAAATGTGAACTTACTTTTAAAACCACACAAATCTTCCCATCGTGAATCAAGAGACTTGTCAGCAGTGAACATCACAGCCGTTCCTATACAGGATGGTATAGTTTGGGACAAAACCAATTTCGACATATTCGGCCCGATGGAACTTTTGAAGATTCCACATTTATTTAAAATGTCATTAAATGACTTTATTACCTCCAGTACCTATTCTGATGATTGGGACTTTGAGACTATTAATGATATGATGTCTGATCTAGAAAGGTCTGCTGCATTCTCTAACAATGAATACTTAGAGGGCTCATCAGACTACGAACAGCTTTATTGTTACAACCACTATGGTCATCATTTTTTGCATAAATCTGCAACACCTAGAAATGTGTTTATGTTTAACCAATGGGAACATTGTCCTACACCACCAAAGGGTAGTTCAAAAACGTTTGCAAATAAGTTTCCATATTTTTCAGGGTACAATACATCTGATCCAGAAACATTTTACTATAAGAATGTAAACAAAACAGGACATAAAATGATGTTAACTAATACAAAACAGATATATTCTGCAGCCTTTATTACCCAACTGTCTAGACAAGGGTTTGACTTTTGGAAAGACACAATCGACACAAAATCTGTCTGGGGTTCTAAAGATTGGCAAGTGCAGGGGATAGAAGCTTTGTTTAGAGCCTGTATCATCCCACAGCAAATAATGTTTTTGAATGACACTGTGCAACAAACGTCTTGCCTTGGTTTAGCCAAGATCAAAGACATGAACACACCTTCTGTACCAACACCTGCAAGTAATACCACTACACAGGGAGCGGTCACAGTAGACACAATACTACAAAACAACAGATCAGATTCTGATTGGAAAAAATGGTTGCTCTGGCCCACAGACACAAACATCTGTCAAGAAAGATTCCTGAATAGAATACAGGGCTTTACTATTCATAGGCCAGACCCACGTTATGTTCAACGACAACATCCGGGGATAGTAACAACATACAGTGCAGGAAAATTGAGCCTCGACTGGTTACAAAAATCTACACTCGAGGATGTGAAACAACACTTATCTTTACTTAAAGAAGACGCAGACCTTAGGGATTTCTTGCAAGGACCAAGAAAACTGCATCAAAAACGTTTCATATATGCCGGCATTTATGCTGCTTATAATGAAATATGGAAGGTTTCACAGGCAGAGGCCGCAGAACGAATACGTGAGCTTGATCGTATTAACTTAGAGAAAACTCTCACTGTGGTCGACAATGGGTTAACAACTTTGTCATCCAGAATTTATTCATTGGACGGCATTGTATCCTCTGCTATAGACATACTGGAACAAGATTTAGCCATGTTACAACAAGGCCAATCTCAGTTACGTTCTATTATGTTATTAGGCTGGACGCTGCAATCCTTGCCTGCAGGCTATGTGCCTTGGCATTTTATCAACACGTCGTCTCTGTTTGCAGAATACAATCTAACGGATAAACAGATCGAACTGGCACAAAGGGGAGCAAAGTATACAGTGCTGAGCATTGAAAAACTGGAAAAATTACCATTTAGGGTAGCTGAAAAACCAGCTACAGAATGGCTTATTCATGGCAAAATAACTCTGCCTGTCTCTACTTTTCATTTTCAGTATTGCCTCAAACAAATGCAAGCAGGCAAATATGAAAGGTTGGGTAAAGAATACATTAAGACATCCTGGGATTTACCTTGCGAATACAGATGTTGGAGTGGGGATCGTGAAGTGTTTCTAAGCGGTACACACTGTGAAAGTGCACTGAGCGGATCTCTTATATGTCAGGACATTTCTTTACACGGGGCTTGTAATGGTTCTGTGGCAAACTTGTCCTGCCACCTGCAGGGTACACCGGCTGCTGTGATTAATCCGACGTTTGGCCAACTTTCTAATGGGAGTTACCTCATGTTGAATGATCATAGTTGCTGTGGCATGTTGCCAGGAATCCCATATCTGGTAACAGTTAGCTCCAGGGTTACTTGTTGTATGTAAGTATTGTTCCCCCAAATAGAGACAGTCAGGGAGTCGCCTCTATGGCCTTCATTGAATGTTTCTTTTATACGTTTTGATACTTTAAGCAGAATGAAAGCAGTGCTTTTACAACAGACCGTGCCTTTGACCTCGGCCAAAGAAATCTATGATCTACAAATTGCAAGGACTTCGGCTGAGATACAGGCTTTAATTCGTACAAACTGCCCTATACATTTCGTAGAAATGATGGGACGTATCTTAAACATGTCTGATACGAGCGGGATTGTACATGTATTTAAGACCATCTGTTCAGGACTGTTAACACCTTTTCAGGCAGTCCTCGGAATCATTCCAAACTTCGCACATTCGGTGTTTGGTGGTGTGCCATTAATTCTAGCACTCGTTGCAGGAATCCTGTTTTTATTCCTACTACTACGCTATGGCAAGCCGATCAACCGGCGTCACTCCCAGCAATTTGGAGAAAGCTCTCCTAGAACGGAAGTGCCGTGAGCGCACAGTGCAACTTTTGGGCATACCTCGTCTACGGGAACTTAATACAACATGGTTTCTGTCATTTAGACCATCTGGCAAGATTGCATCTTACCTGTTCTACGCTGCCTGCTTTGCGGTGAAGAATGCGTGCTAGACATCTAACACTCCCATCAGTCATGCCAACGGATATCGATACTCTGCTGGACCCGATAACGGCCCATGCTCTGTGTTGTCCCCAGAGGCTACCAATCCTGATGACGGCATTCCTTGAGATCTCACAGACGCTTCCTGCTGCTGCTGAGGTACGAGATGGATCAACAGGTAACAACGGACGCGAACATTGCTGCGGCATCCTCTGCTGAAGGCGATGCTTCACATCTCTGTGCAGTTAACCTTCTAAACGAGGTGTTCCAATTGTCACCAACATCGGTAGACGTTCTTTTGTCTACAGGAATAGATGATTTCATGTTTACACCAGACCCATACACTGACTTTGATTCGGCTCACAGTGTACCAGGGAAACAATGAATTTGGCCTCCATATTTTCAAAACAGAACTAAACTTGGAACTCTTCCTAAAAATTGAATTTTTTTTTTTCCCCTCTCTATTTTTGAAAATACATGGCAATTCAATCTGCTTACAGTAGAACTATTCATATAGAACGGACTTCTTTGAATACTTCCAGGGACACATTGTCACCTTATTTACCACAATTTCATTTAGTACCATGATATGAAATGGCTTTGATTTTTTGAATACTTATCAACCATTTCGTCATATGTATAAATTTCTGTTTTGTCATTCATGGTGCATTTATTTCCAATATATGCTTAGAATGAAAAAATGCTTTAAAATGTACAGTACCTATTGCATTACATGTTTAGCAACAGTTTTTCTTTTAAAACTTCTTTTAATATGCTTTTAGAAATGTTTTTAGCAACATGAGGTACTCAGTTTAATGTTTAGCATTTAATGTTTAGCATTTAGTACTATCGTTCATTCGAAAGTGGAGTGGGTGTTGTATTCCGCATTAGGTGTCCGTATATAGGTTTTCCTGAAACATGTCCTTATATAGTCACAATTCGCATTGCCCTTATATAGGCATAAGATCCCAGTCCTTATTTAGGCATTAGCCATGCTATCCAAATACAGGCATGGTCACCTACATCCGTCCACCCCAACGTCACAACGAGTTCTTAGAAACCAGACCCTTAAGCTCTTGGGAGTTCCCCTAGCACAGGATTATTGATTTCTCCAAGAACTCATTTATTATGCATGAACTGCTATTCCTTAAGGGTTCATTCCTGACGTCTTCCTCTGCCCGACTTTACGTCAATGCTAACATTCCAAGGCACCAACCGGGTATAAATATACCTTCCCTTGCCCAAGCAAGTAGGAGGAGACCTCGACTTTAGAGGAGCCCGTATCCCGGCCTGACGCACTGACAAGAGACGCTGTCATCCCTGCTCGCAGAGAATCCAGCTTCCAGTGTTCTGACTCCCTTCGCGGGGTGTTGAGTTCGAGACCCGGAAAGAGATTCCCACCTCTCTCATTCTCAAGGTATGGAGCTGACTAGAACCTAGAGGGACTCTTGGCATACCAGACTCTTGGCATACCAGACTTGGCATACTATAGCATACCATACTATAGAATACATCACCTACTTCTTACCTTGCACTACACTTAGGTTAGGTACACTGGGGTAGAACAAGTTAGAAAAGCATCTTATGATTACTCGCATTTTTTTTTTTCCTTTTTTTTTTTTTCCTTTCTTTTTTTTCTCTCCTCTCATTCACCTCAGACCTTAGTGAACATACGAGTCGCCCGTACCGTTGCTCGATCCCAAGGAGGTGTAGGCTATTAGATGGGGACCAGGAGGAAAGGAGGAAAACGCCCCGCCTACCGGCACTGCAGCAGGCTCGGATGACACTAACCCCATAATAAAAGGGAAGGTCACTCTCCCAATTGGTCCAGATGACCCTGGAGACTGTTGATGTTGGCAAAGAGCAGATGGGAAAACTGGGACTGCCCAACAGCACAGCCTAAGGAGTTTTCAAGAAGGCGTAATCATTGGACCAAAGTTTTCTCATAAATCAATATCAATATATATTGATACATCTACATTGATAAATAAGCAAACAGAAAAAAAGCAAAAAGAAAAAGAAAAAAAGAGAGGAAGAGGGCTATCAAGTCTCCCAAACCTAAGTATTGGACCAGTTTAGTAAGAAATCCCATAGTGCTCTCTTTTTCTTGCCTTGAATTCTACAAAGATCTCTCCTAGATGTCGAAAGCAAAGAGGACAGCCAATCACAGTGCAAAGGAGGAACAACTTCTACCCATCTCCTACATATTTCCCACCTAGCCAGCAATATAGCATAAAAAAGAAAAGATCTAGCATGGCCTACAATTTCACTGGATATTCCAAAAATTATCAGGGTGAGATTTATTTGAATTGGGAGGGCTAGAATGTCTGTGATGGTGTTTCCCACTCTTTCCCAAAAATCTGCTATGGCCGGGCACTCCATAAACATATGCACATCAGAGGCTCTCTCCATATTACATTTTTTACAACTAACTGGAGGCCCCTTCGACATTTTAGTCAACCTTAACGGAGATAGATAAGCCCTGTGAAGCGTGAACAAGTGGTTCCTCCTAAGCCAGGCTGGTTTAACAATGTCAAACAAGATGTTAAAGGATGTTTGCCACAGATGTTCCCATTGTTCATTTGGTATAAGACCCCCCACAGTTCTTCTGCCAATTTAAAATCTCCATCCACTGCGTTCTCGATAGCCCAGTACAGGAAGGAGACCTCCTTCCTGTACTGCTATCGGTCTTGTGACTAACTGCTCCTCAAGAGTGTTAGCTATTCCTATGGGTTTTTCAAGTTTTGGAACCAGCTCTGCAACTGAATGTATTTAAATTTAGACAAGCCCTCTTCCACCCTGTCGCATAATGATGACCAGGAGAGAAGCATGCCCTCATGAGCAAGGTCTCCCCACGTCTTCAATCCTGCTGCTCTAAGTGGAAGGGCTAACCTGTCCTTCAGACAATCTGGTGCGCCAAGTGAGTCCCACAAGGGGGCCCGGTTTGAGAAGTAATTTAGGCCCGTCAACCTTTTAATACTGGCCCATATTCTAGCCATTCCCTGCAGGACTTTTAGCTTGATCTTTTTAAAGAATTTTGGTTCTCCAAACTTGAACAGGAATCCCTCCATAGATAGACCAGCCCCCTTTATCATTGCAGAAAACATAGCGCCCACCCCTGTGTTGTCAGGGGTTTTTAAAAGCATCCTGGAATGCGATAATTGAAAGGCCCATGCGTAGTATTGCAAATCCGGCAGTGCAAGTCCACCCTTTTCCCTCCTGCGTCTCAATTTCTTCCAGGCAATCCTGGTACCTCCATATGCCCAGACAAACGAATTAATAGCCTGTTGTAACTTAACTATATCTCGATTATCAAAGTGTAGTGGAATGGTATTAAAAAGGAAGGTGATTTTTGGGAGCACCACCATTTTCACCAAATTAATCCTCCCTAGAATGGTTAAAGGGAGGTGTGCCCAGGACTTCATAAGTTTTTTACACTCCTTTAAAACATTTGCCAGGTTAATGACTGAGATCTTGTCGATTTCTTGAACAATTTTAACCCCCAAATATCTCATATCACGCTTGGTCTGATGCCGACACCCCGCCAGATTCCAGGTCATGACCTCAGTCTTCTCAGCATTCACCTCATAACCGGATACCTGCCCGAAATCTCTGGCCAACCTTATAACCGTAGGGAAGGTCCTAGCGAGATCTGCGGAAAGGACCAAAATATCATCGGCATACAGGGCAACCTTTCTCTCCCAAGCCCCATATTTAAATGGTAAAATGCTAGCCTCCTCTCTTAACCGCTGGGCAAAAGGCTCAATATACAGGTCAAAGAGGAGGGGAGAAAGAGGGCAGCCCTGCCTAGTACCCCTAGTAATCTTAAAGGGTCTTGTCAAGCTGCCATTTACCAGAAGCCTAGCTGACGGATCTTGGTAAATCAGCTGGATTGCACGACAGAACTTTCCCCCAAATTGAATTTCTCCATAACTGCAGATAAGTACACCCAGTTGACCCTATCGAAAGCTTTAGTGGCATCCAACGTTATTGCAGCAAGGGGGAGCGAGTAGGTTGTGGCCAGATCTATTGCCCCGATAAAATCATAGGTCAAATCCGATAAATTCCTACCCTTAACGAAACCTTTCTGATCGGTATGGAGTATATCTCCAACAACCGAGCCCAACCTACCCGCCAGAATCCTGGCAAAGATTTTATAATCTGCATTCAGCAGCGAAATGGGCCTGTAAGACCCACAACGGGCTGGGTTCTTACCCGGTTTCAAGATCAAAGTGATGGTAGCTTCCCCCAAGAGACTGGAGGCCTCACACCTTCAGATAAGATCTCATTAAAGAGCTGTACCAAAATGGGAATTACCACCTGTCCCAAAGATTTATAAAGTTCTATTGGCAGCCCATCTGGGCCGGCAGCTTTCCCACTTTTACAAGCAAGAATAGCCATTCTCACCTCTTCCTGAGAGATATCCTGCTCCAGGTCCTTCTGCTGAAATAAATTCAAAAGGGTAAGCTTACTCCCATGCAACCACTCCATAGCCGTCTTTTTATCCACCGGGCAATCTTCTTGATACAGATCCTGAAAGAAATCAAAAAGGCTCCCCCTATCTCCTCGTCTGTAGACAGAGTAGTAGCCCCACCTGTGTTGTCAATTTGTTTAATCAGATTACGCATCCTATCAGACTTCACCTTCCATGCCAGGAGCTTGCCTGCACCTTCTCCATATTCAAAGTGGGCAAGCTTACTCGCCTCCCATCTTTGTGCAATCCTAGTCTGAAGGATGGTATCCAACTGATCTTTTAATCTTCTTAATTTGACCAAATCTTCCTGCTGTTTCTCAGAGTCCGTCTCCTTATTCAGACCCAACTCTACTATTTTCAACTCTGTCTCCTTGCAAGCCACCACTTCTCTATATTGTCTATTCCTAAAACAGACCCTGCTCTTGATCATGCCCTTAAAAGGCCTTTAAAGTATCCCAAACCACCGAAGTTGCAGCAGAGCCTACGTTGACACCCAAAAACCCTCAACCTCCTGAGATAAATATTTCATCTCCTCACCATCAAGAAGTAGGGTCCGATCAAACGTCCAGCCACTAGGCTGCTGACCATCTGCCAGGACAAGATCCATCCATACTCCTGAATGGTCGGACAAATGGGGAGTTAAATATCCGATATCCTTTATCTTACCCCGCAAGCTATGACTAACCAAAATATAGTCGATTCTCGACTTGTGGCCATATTTACTATTGTAGTATGAGACACCCAGCCGAGAACCCGATCTATCTCTCCAGATGTCACAGAGTCCCGTCTGTGCCATCATGGATTGGAGGTACATTCTAGATCTAGAGGGCACCTTAGCTCTACTACTTGCTGACTTATCCAATTTCGGATTCAAGACAATGTTAAAATCACCAGCCATAATCACAGGGTCTGAATAATCCAGGAGATTCAAAAAAATAGTTTTAAGAAAAGAGGGGTCATCTTGGTTTGGGCCATAATAGCCCACCAAGGTAAGTGGATGACCTAAGATGATCGCCTTCACAATGACCCACCTGCCACATGGATCAACCAGAGAATCTAGAATGCGGGCATTTGCTTGTTTTTTGATTAATATGGCAACACCCCTTATATTGGCACTCTGATTAGAGCAGATTAGATGATCCACCCATTTTTGCTTTTTAAATACTTCAGAGATCTCTTCCTTCAAAAGATGAGTTTCCTGAAGGATAATGACCTGCGCGGGAGAGTCTTTTATATATTGCAAACTTTTTTCCCTTCTGATTTTCACACGCAGGCCATTAACGTTCCAGGATAAAAACTGGATTGTCTTCATGGGGGTTTAAAGGTACATGCGAGATATACAAGACTAATGAATCGCAAAAGGATCCAACACCAGACCAATCGCAACACAACTAAGGCAGTACAAACAAACATTAAGGTGAATGAGGACATTTTTTTATTTTTTACCCCTATACTCCCCGCCCCGTGCACCCAAACCCCCCTCCCAACAAACCCCTCCCAGGAGAACCCCCCTCATTTACCTGGACAAGTGAAGTCCAGTTTCTGCTCCCCAGGAGCCACCCATGCAATCCCTTTATAATAATGGAAAGATAATAGAAAGAGGAGAGATTTTGAGCCCGGCTCTTAACTCCCACTAACTAAGTATCTACATATAGATCCCTATATAGCGGGTCTGTAACTACCCCTCTAATACTATTTTTGAAAACCAAAAAGGAGAGAGAAAAGGAAAGAATATATTTTGAAAAAGCCCTACTAGTGAAATCTACTATGTTTGTTCACTTAGATGGTTAGCATAGATGAGCGCCCAATCTCCAGAGATAGGCCTACCTACTAAACTTCACCCTTCCCCAGACTTCCCAATAACTCATCTGCCTCTTGCACCGATCTAATATTATGCATTTTGTTATTGTGCATTACTTTCAAAGTCGCTGGGAATTTTAGTTGAGCCACAGCCCCAAGCTTCTTAAAGTCATCCAGCTTCCTGCCCAACTCCCACTGCCTGTCAAGGGTAGCTCGGGCCAGATCTGAACGTATTTCAAATGAAAAGTCACTGGCCTTCAATGATTTCCCCTTTAAAGCCATATTGAGGATCTTTTCTTTCAGGGAGTAGGTATGAAAGTTAATAAGAATTTTTCTGGGCTTTATTCTATTAGGGTTTCTTCTAAAGGGATCTCTGTGGATCCTCTGTATGTCCTTCCTCAGATCTTCTTCTGACTCTTCCATCTGCAATGATTCTTTTAAAAGTGAAATCATATAGGATTTGAGGTCATCCCCCTCCCTTCCCTCCAGGACATTCAAAATACGGAGGTTGCTTCTTCGGGAGTTGTTCTCCAAAATCTCAAGCCTATCTCGAAGAACCGATTCCTCCTTCTTGAGAGACAGTATGTCAGCTTTTGCCGCTCCAAGGTCATCTTTCAGTTCTCCTACTGTATTCTCCAAGGTATCAGTTCTATTATTCAGGAGATCGATCTTCTTCTCCAATGTCTCGCAAAAATTCCTAATCTCTCCTTGATTGGCTTCTGAAACAGAAAACCCCTTTTTGATATCCGCCGAGAGAGTGGAGAAAAGAGCCTCAAGAGAAGCCACTGATGGCCCCCTAGTATCATAATCTTTAGGACCTTTGCCCACCTCCACCTCTGCGTCATGCCCAGCTTCCACCCCTAGTGATGCCAAATCCTTCTGCCCTTCAGTATCCTGTCCTTTACTCGGGGCCCCTGTTAAACTACTGTCTGTAGTTAGAGTTGAGGCTAGAGTTGATACTATAGGCAGGGGACCACAAACAACCTCCTTCCCTTCCATGTTGGAACTCAAAACAGGCAGGCCTACTGATCCCCTTCTGAGGGCCTCACACTGCTTCACAATATCTAATATTGGTGGTTGTACTTTAAAATATGTCCTTAATGAGGGAGTGATTCTAACTTTAAGATCCAAAGGATTGCCTTTAGCCTTTCCTGCTTTAATGGTCCTCCCTTTAACCTCACACCGCTGGAAGGGAGAACAGCTGGCTTCTGCATCTACAGTAATAACAGTACTTTTTTCTTGATTTTCCCCAATAGTACTTATGCCCGATTTCTCCTCCGGGGGCTGTTTAGTACCTTTATTATCCGGTTTTGTTTTTACTGGGCCATGCGTAGCTCCCCCGCGCCTCCTACCTTTCTTCAACCCTTTTATTAAGAGCACTGTACTTAAATCCACCTGGGGCGATGAACTCTCCCGCTTCGCCTGGGCCCCCTGTACCTGCTCGTTCAGCTGTAGATACGTGGGGGACCTTGGAAAACGCCACAGCCTGGATTCCGTCTCTCGTCTGACTCCCCTCCGGTCTCAACCCGCTCCAGGGCGGCGAAGGCTCGACTGGTGCTGACGCTGCCTGTGCTGACACGGAGGTGCCCCGAGCCACTGCTCTGCGGCCCCTCCTCAGCTCCAGGGCGGCCAGCACCCACCGAGACGAGTGGATCAAAACAGCGGGCGCCGAGGCTCCACAACACATGCCCCGCGGAATAGAAAAAGAACGCAACAGAACCAAGCAAGAGCGAAGGCCAACTGTTCAGCACATTTGAAAATCTAATGCAGGTATGCCGGGTCTCCGCTTCTCCTCATTTAGCTCGAGACGCTAGTGCCTCCGGGGAGCAAGCGGCAGCTCAACTAGCGGCCGCCATGTTCTCCGTTTCTCCCTAGATGGTCATTACTCGCATTTTTAGCTTATGTAATTTATGTATATGAATACATGTGTCATAGCTAAAAGATAATGCTAGCGCAGTATTATTTCTTTCTACTGCTTACGCTGTACATAATATATCTCGCATACTGTCTTGTGATCATAACAGCTCATATCTCTTACACGAGAAACAAGACTGTTCAATAAATCCTTTTATTGAAACGCCCGTCTATTCTTTCTGTGTAACTCTGAAGAAACTAAGCATGCACGTTTAGCTGAGTGAAACTGTTATCTGTTGTTTCCACGATTCTGAGAGTGTTCCGATTCTAAAGGGAAACAAAGTTGTCATGTTTATGCGGTTGCCAGAAACTACTCCCTTCTTGTTTACAAGGAGTTTCTAGTGGCCTCTGAGTTAGCTGGCACAAAGTAATTAAGTTTAATATACTCGATAGGGACATACTGACCTCAGTCCTATGTCGAATCTATAGGGTATATTATTCCAATGCGCAGAGCCTATTAGGGAAATAGGAACTACACTACACTACTGAAGCCAAAGACATTCTGCCTAGAAGAAGAGCTGCTGTGCTAAAGGAGGGACTGTCACTTTGCTACTTGCTCTGCTGTGTTGGCCTGCTGCTTCTTGCCTGGGAGTGAGAGGGACTGGACCTGCTGTCTACATCCTTGAACCCAAGATTGTCCAAGGGCTTGCTGACCTGCCTCCTGTTCCTCTGAAGTCTCAGTGACACAAGACTTCTTGCAACTCTCCTGGTGCTGCTGGACTCTGCCGTCTGTAAGTCCTGCGCATCACCCTTCGCCGATGCAGCAGCTGCTCGACGACAGCATTTCTAGCTCCAACCGCAGCTCGACGACTACAGCAATCCGACCGCTGAAGCTGCTTGACGACAACAGCGTGGCTCAACATCGCCGCAGCGCCTGCATCGAAAAAGGGTTTGACACCGAAGCTCCCATCGACTGCGCGGATTGGCTCTGACACTCTCCTCCATCCACGGATCGACGACAACGTGGTTCCTCCTCGACCTCTCGCCTTGAGTGTTCGACGGCGACAAAAGCTCCATCCAAGGTACTTTGTTAGTGGGACCTGTCTGGGTCCTGTAGCTGGCCTGATGTCGATCGCGGTCGGCCTGAACTTTGGATTTGCACCAGTCCCTTGCGATCTGAAGTATCCTTTTGACCGCTAGGGACTTCTAAGCACTGTTTTCACATTGAATCTTTAAAAATTCATATCTCTGCTTTTACGTGTTGAATTTTTGTCACGTTGATCTTGTTTTAATCAGATAAATACTTTCTATTTGTCTAATCTGGTGTGGAGTTTTTTTGTGTGGTGTTTTCATTGAGTTACTGTAATTAAAGTGTGCACAAGTACTTTACACATTGCCTCTTAAGTTAAGCCTGACTGCACTGTGCCAAGCTACCAGAGGGTGAGCACAGGTTAATTTAGTTTATCTGACTTACCCTGACTAAAGTGGTGGTCCCTACTTCGACAGGGTGCATACCTCTGCCAACTAGAGACCACATTTCTAACACGCGTGTTGATAAAAGACGAAGGCCGTTGTTTTCTCTGTGATTCTTGTCATTCGGTCTAAATTTATTGTCTTTTATGGTCTGGCTTGACAGAGCAGCTGTTGCCAGACAATTATATAAGAACAACCAGGAGAGAGGCGTGAGCTCCGCCCACATGTTTGGAGCCAGGAGTACATGTTTTGATTGGGCACACATGTGCTTCTACAAAAAGTGTTTGCCCTCCAGCAGCTGTGATCATTTTACATGAGCACTCACTTGCCATTGTAATGCTATTAAAGTGTCTGAGATAACTAGATAATTTATAGGGATTTTCTCTGATGGGAGTACAGATGGGAAGAGGTGGTCATTAACATACATTAATTTTTTGGTCGGGCTTGACAGTACATTCATAAGCTTGACTTATTTGCATCGCCATTGCTTATTTTAAATAATGGAAAAAGAAAATGTTTAGCTATCTGGCAATTTGATTCACAAATTGGCTTTCGCACTGAAAACTGATATCTTCATTGTTGTAAAACACCAAAACACAGTATACATGCCTCTTGAGATGTTGCTGCTGACTCATGAATCAGAAGCATATACAATTGTGGAAATAGAGTGTACTCTTCAGGGGAGATTGTACATCATAGATAAAAAATATTCCATTTAAATAGAAAGACAGGCCTGTGGTGCTGCCCAGCATCACAGTAGACCGCTGTCCATGCCTTCTGTCATAAATGCTATTTAGGGTTCTCCTCTTGAAGGATGGGGGTATAAAGAAGAAAAAGATGGTCATATTTCCACTCAGAAGAACTATATTGTGAGGATTTTGCTTCCACCCACAAAATGTTTGTATATTGGAGGAATGCAGTAGCATACAGACACACACAGGAAAGGAACATCCATGAGCAGCGGTAGAAAAACCCTAGATACCAGTGATGTGGGAGGGAAATAAATATCTTGCAAGCCTTGACCCTCCCATGAGATTAAAAGGAAATGAGTGTTACCACATGTTGTGACTAGATGTCCCTATAGAGCCAGCACAATGCTGCTGAATCCACAACGGCATGTTGTCTAATACTAGACACCCTTTGGCATCAGCAACAAGAGAATGTGATAGGCCATTCTATATGGCTCTGTGGAGTGCTTGTTCTAACAATGGTCTGGTATTGTGTACCTCTTGCCATTGGAGGGCCAGGAGTTATTTGGTGGTACCTTGCACTTAGTGGTTGCTGAACTTTATTCAGTTGCTTCTTCTAGGGGCATTGAAACTGGGCATGAGGTGTGACAGATGGCCATGTCCTCTGTTCATATTTCCCTTAGGTCACACTGTGGTCTTCAGACTGGGGACCATGTGGAGAGAAAGGCGGAGAGTCAGTCCCTGCCCCCAGTGCTGGAGAGTCACCATCAAAGTGTCTGGCCTGTGAGGTCCGTAGGCACAATTTGTGGCAAAAGGATATCCGCCGTGCCTTTTGCCCAAAGCTTGATGGACACTAAATGTTGCCTTTGGGCTCTGGAAGGCCATTTTCCGGGCCATGGACTGCACCCAAAGCTTGTTGGGTAGGTTGAAGGCCATGCCGTGTGGGCCCAGGGTGCACGGAGACTGGACACAGATTGGGGAAATGCCACGTGTAAATTTCACTGGACATGGCTGAAGACTGTGGCCTGAGGGCAGGGAGACGGAGTGGAGGATACACTTACAGCAGACGTGCTCGACAGGTTTTGGGGCATATTTGAGAGTTTGTTTTCCCTGATTAAAGTCCTGCCCTGTGGAAGGCCGCTAGGTACAGAATGTGGACACAGGACACGCCCTGACCCAGTCTGTTTTGGACATGTAAAAAAATATATATATATTTTCAAAGCTATATGATGGTTACTTAGATTAGCATTTGTGAAATTAAAAAAACGTAAAAATTCTCCCAAAAATGTTTTAATACATTATACTTACTATGCCAAACTTAAAAACCTTTGAAATGTGGTGAGCTATGCAACTATGACCCATCATGCCAAATGCGCTTCTCCTGATCTCACACTAGATAAAAAAATGTCACTTGTAGCCTCACTTCTCTCTCAGAGGATCTTCATTGATGTAAGCACTGAATATTCCCGCCCACGGGATCGTGGAGTACTTTTCCTAAGTGTAGACGTTCACCTTTCTTCAGGAAGGCCTGTAGAAACACTTAAGACAAGACTATTGTGCAGCCTATAAGAAAGGCTATAATGGCCAATTTCTTCAGATTGCATTTAAAAAAGAGTAATGAATGCCCATGTATACATATATTTTAGTCTATTTTTTTAAAAATATCTTTATTCAGTTTTTTAAACCACAAATTTTTTACCCTCCCCCCACCCACCAGGTCAGACAAGCATACATACAATATAGAATGAATTACATTTATCAAAAGACAAAATTAATTAATACATACATTGGTGCGCCCAAATCCACTTGCAGCTTAAGCCTAAAAAAACCCGTAAAAAACCCATTCACTCTGTACAATCTTGCGATTGACACCATTCTTTTACAGGAGTCCAAATTTTTAAACCTCTTTTCCGTCGCCTATTGCCCTTACGTTTATAGATAGCAATTTCGATATTTGAAATGGCGAGAAATCTAGCTAACCATTGTTGAAATGTCGGGGCGTTAGCATCCAACCAAGCTGAGGCTATACACAATCTAGAAACGGCCATTGCTATAAAAACAAGTTCATGCCCATTTCGGGCATTTCCAGGATCTGTTGCCCCTAATAAAATAACACCGCTAGATAACTCTATCGTGCAATTCATCACTATGGATAGAAATTTCCCTATCTCTTGTTTAACAGATGTTAACTCTTCACAAGTAGAAAAGATATGTACACAATCAGCCTTAACAAGCATACATCTAGGACAACATGTGCTCTTACCGGTTCCCCACTTAGCTCTTTTGTCCGGTGTATAATATAAAAAGAAACAGGTTTTAAAAAATTGGGCTTGGAGTTTAGTTGACATTAAAATTGTTTGTGACATTTCATAAGCATAATTAAACTCCACATTTGTTATTGCTGCTTTCTCTAACCATTTTTGCGCAATTTTCTCCATATCATCTGGGAACATAGCATTGATGCGTGAATACATACCCCCAATCGTATTTTTGGTGCCAGATAGAAGTATTTCTACAAGATCAATTTTTCCATCCCCCACTTCCCCCTACCTTCCGTGACAAAAATCTCTAATTTGTAAGTACTTAAAAAGTCTCGCCAGTCTAGTCCGAAGTTGGTTTTTAATTCTTCGAAAGACCGAATCCCAATAGCGGAAAAGAGGCAACCTATCTGTACAATGCCTACATCGTACCACTTGTGTATAGAGCTATCATTAAAAATTTCGGGTAATTCTGGGTTATTTTTTAAGGGCGTATAGAAAGACAATCTCCCTATACCAAGCATTTTCCTAATAGTCTTCCATACCTTAAATCCACTAAATAATGTTTTAAATTTAACCTTTTTATGGTAACTATCGTGTAAATGTCTCCACCAATATCCTCTACTCTCCCGGCCGAGTAGTAATTGGAAAATAGATGGTGCATAAACTACTCCCTCCATACCTTCCTGATTATTCTGAAGTAACTCCTCGCTATACAATAATACGGTAGCCCAATAATATGCCTTCAAGTTTGGGAGAGCTAGTCCACCTCGCTCTTTTTGGAGAGTGAGGAACTTGTAAGCCCGCCGGGGTTGTGAATATGCCCAGATAAAACTAGAGAACATCCGTTCTATTGATTTAAACCAGGATGAAGAGAATTCTAAACAAATTGCCCTAAACATATACAAAATTTTAGGGAAGAATACCATTTTAATTGCGTTCACTCTTCCAATAATAGAGAGATGTAAATTATCCAGACGTTGAAGATATTTCCGCATTATATCAGTTATTGGCTTCAGATTTATCTCTACCAGATTTTCTAAATCAGCTGTGATGCGGACTCCTAAGTACATCGCCTGTTCCACAACTCGAGGATCCCTCCAATCAATTTTCCTATTTAAAACAATCTGAGTTTTACCCTGATTAATGGCATAGCCGGACACATTACCAAACTGTTTAGCCTCCTTTCGATAGCTGTCATAGCCGTATTTGGGTCGGATGTCACGATAGCGATATCATCCGCATAGGCTAGTGATTTGGTGACAAACCCCTGTGATATTATAGGTTTAATTTCTTCCTCCTTTTCCAATCGCCGGATAAATGGGTCTATATAGATTGCAAAAAGTAATGGCGAGCACGGACAGCCCTGCCGTGTTCCACGTTATATAATCAACTCTTCAGTTAATATATTATTTGCCAGTACTACGGCCCTTGGATTCTCATATAATTTTTGAACTGCCTGTATATAGCCTCCCTTGATACCCATTCTGGACATTGCAGTCCAGAGGAAGTTCCAGGAGACCCTATCGAAAGCTTTCTCCGCATCAAGCAGAATCAGCGCCATAGAGTCTCCTGTAACATCCATACCATCAAACAAAGTAATTACTCGCTGAATGTGGTTGGTAGTGGACCTGCCTGGAACAAAGCCATGTTGGCTCTGAGCAATCACTTTGTGGATAATGGGAGCGATTCTATTAGCCAAAACTTTTGAATACATTTTGGAGTCTGAGTTAATGAGGGTAATGGGACGATATGAGCCCATCAGTTCCGGCGGTTTGTTCTTTTTAGGGAAAATAACTATTTTTGCCCGAGACCAAGATTTCGGGGGTTGGCCTCCTTTAAAGATATGTATAACAAGCTTTATAAAAATATTTTCAATTTGATCTAGAAAAGAGACATAAAATTCTGACGGGATACAATCTAACCCTGTGGCTTTCCCTTTTGGCAAAGCTTTAATTACACCAATGATTTCTCCCTCTGTGGGTATCTCCTCTAAGAGATTTGCATCCTCTTCTTTAAATTTCTCCTTAGTAACCTGATCTAGATAGTCCTCAATACTAGTCTGATCCCCACCCCCTAGCTCAGTATATAGATCTTGATAAAACCGCCAAAAGCTTCTCTTATGAGTTTGGGGTCTACTACTCGACCGCCCAGAGGATCCTGGATTTCGCAGATCAGATTTGATGAAGCCTGTTGTCTCATACGAACGGCTAATTGGTGTCCGATTTGCTCGTTCATTTCATATATCATTTCCTTCTGTGAGAATGCTTTTTAATTACTTTTTCCATAAAAATATTCGTAATTAAAGCTTTAGCGATTGCCACCTGGTTCTGGACTTTCTCTACATCTTCCTGCCCTGCTGGGCATTTCCCATTGTAATATTTATTAGATCTTCCTCTGCTTTTTCAAATTATCTTGTAGCCCCTGCATAGTTTCCCTAGCTGCTTTATTAGCTTTTAAAGAATATTGCAGGGTCTCCCCTCGATCCCTGCGTTTAGGGTATCCCAGACAATTTCGATTGACGAACTTGCTTCATTATCGGATAAAAATTTAGGAATCCATTCTCGAATATGGCTACAATAGTTCTCATCTAAGAACAGGGCTTTCTCGAACGTCCATGAGCTAGGAGTGTCACTTCTATTATCTATTTCCATAGAACAAATAAGAGGATTATGATCGGAGAGGATCCGGGGAAGTTTCATAATTTGGCACTTAGTTTTAATTGTATTAGACATTAAAATATAATCCAATCTTGCATGGGTGAAATGTGAGTTGGAAAAATATGTAAACCCAGGATCATCAGATTTTAGAGTCTGCCAGCCATCTACTAGCCCATGTATGCAACACATTTGTCTTAATGCTTTAAAAACTTTGGGTTTACGGCCGGTATAGTGCCACCCCTCCTTTAAAGACCAGTTACTTGGAAGATTGATGTTGAAATCCCCGCATATCATTAAGGGTAATGGCCAATGCATTAATTCATTTGAGATCTCATCAAAAACAGATGCCTCGTCGATGTTGCTACCATAGATGGCACATAAAGTCATCTTTTGCTCACTCCCAAATTGACACTCTGTAATTGCCCAGCGTCCACATTTATCTGTTTTGGAGCGTCTAAAGACAAGCCCACTCCCCTAGCTAAAATAGCAACCCCTCTTACCCTAGCCCTTTGTGACGTGGCACAGATCAACCTATATCCTAATTATTTTAGAATGTGTTTGTGACCCCTCAATATGCGTTTCTTGCAAACAAACAATATTTGTGCCCCAGGTTTGAAGTCCTACTGCCACCGCCTGTCTTTTCCTAAGATCGTTTAGGCCATAGATATTCACTGATAATACTCTTAGCAGTCCCATCTTTTTCCGCTACAGAATCTGTATGTATCACCACCTTCATTTACTTTTTTTCCCCTTTTTGCCAAAGATCAAACTCGGGTAGCAAACTAGATTGGTTTGACTCATTTTTATATTTTTCTTTTTACAATTGCCTTTTAGTGCGACCTGTCTGACCTCCCTCACCCCCCTTCTCCCACCCAGCCCCCACCCTCCACCACCTCTGGAGGTTACCTGGCCGAGCCAGGATTTGACATCCGACGTATAAAGCCCCGTGATCCCGCCAAGCCTCCCTATCAAGCATAACCAAAAACTGGAAAAGAAAGCTCCAGTAGCCGTTACCCCCAAAGCAAAAAAAAACAAAAAAAAACCCTCAACCGCAGGATTAATACCATGCTAAATATAAAGTGTGAGAGAAAAAAAAGATACAATTAGTCTAAACTATGTCATGATCAGCACCCAGGCAGGTTCGGCAGTTGAAAGGGCTGCTAAGTCTTATAGCCTGCCTCCCCTTGCCTTCCCCTTCACCATACTGCACAAACATTATCAGAGCTTATCGGACATTGTCTAGCCATATTTAGCGCCTTGTCCCAAATGTGCTTAAGATGATAAACCACATTTCTTGTGCCCCGAGAGTTCCTCTAGGTATTTTTGCGCCTGTATTTCCGAAACAAAACTGCGAGTAGTCCCTTTGTAAATTATTTTCAGCCGGGCCGGGTTCTGTAGGTATACCTCGGCCCCCAACTTCTGAAATGGTTCAAAGAGCTGCCGGAGCCTCCACCTACGCTCCACCGTAGCGTGAGCGAAATCGGGTCTGGTGAAAAAAGTAATTCCATCAAAGGTTCGTTTCTTGGTGGGTCTGGCCAAATCAAAAGGCTTTGCCGAAGTAAAAATTTCCAAAAAATAAAAGCATGGCACGAGGGTGTTGTGATGCGGCTGCATGTTTGCCAGGAAACAGGGGAAATCTGTGGGCTCTTTGAATTTCCCTGTCCAAATCCCATGCTTGTAGTTCAGAAAAAGCCCCTTTCAATAAAGTGATCATAAATTTCCTGGGGTCGTCTTTTTCGACCCCTTCCGGAATTCCTAAAAAGCGGAGGTTGTTACGTCTGTCGATTTTCTTGCTCCTCCATTTTCCACATCATATCTTTTACTAACCCCTCTTGTTCATCATGCTGAGTCTGAAGTAAGACCACATCTTTTCCCAGTTGTTCCGTCCTTTCTTCCACCATGGCCATTCGATCCGCAATATCGGCACAAGTTTTACCAACCTTTCTAACTGCCCCTTGCAATTTTTTAGCCGCCATACGGGATCTACGACTGTCTATCTTGACTTCCTCCTGGAAACTTTTAATGGACCGTAAAACATCTATCAGGGCAGGTTCGGTTCTTGCATCTTGCAGATCGTCGCCTTTACCACTGCCAATGCTTGTTTGATTAAGCACAGAGACGGTGGAGGATCCTGGAACTAAGGTGAGAGGGGTGTTATTGTAGTCCCATGTCAGCTCTTTTACATCTGTATTATCATTGTCATAAGGGTAGTCCTTTCTTTGCGCACGCTCTCTGCTTCTTTTTTTTTTCAGTAGTTTTTTGGTGCCGGGTTTACCTCTCTGAGCCTCAGAATTAGGACTACTGTACCATTTCTTTCCTTCCTCCCCACTAGACACCGAGATACTGATATCTGACATTTCGGACTCCTCTGTCAGGGAATAAAACTTATCCTGATTGTCAGGCGTCTTTACATTCCAATCTATAAGTACACTATCTCCAAGAGGCGCTAGTGGAAGAGAGTTAGCTGTGGCTGCGATGTTGTTGGGAGCAGTTGAATTGCTAGCCAAAATACAGGAGTTATTGTGCATGCTGATTGAATTACCCTCCAGACTGACCTCTGCTGGCATAGATACCGGAAAAAAGGCGAGGGCTTTACCAGTATCATCCGTTGAAAAAGTATCTACCAGCTGTCCTGCTGCACATTTCAGCCCTCCTGTACCCAGGCTATCTGCGTCGCTAACTAGCGAACTGCTCTCTTTCCCTTTCTCGCTAGTTGCTGCAAAGCGACTCGTGATTAAAGGTTGTGAGCCATCGGCATCCTTGGGTGTACGAGTGGTGCCCTTCTGCCCGGCACCTAACCTTGTCGAGTCTTTTTCTTGCAAAGTCTTTTTTATACCGTCGCCTTTCTCACCACCACCTCTGCCTTTCGCGCTCAAGGCATCCGCTCTTTTTTGCCGTGTAAGTGCCAACGCAGCTTTGGATTCAGAGGGGACAGGAAGAATCTTCCCTGCCCTCGCCCCCTTACCAGTCATCCTTACTTTGGTGAGCTTGCAGGAATTGCCTTTACTGCAGCACGAGGTCTCAAAACCGAGCCTGCTCCACACTCCGATTCTGATCTTGCACGGATTACAGTGCCACAATGTTGCCGCTGCCACTGCGGGAGGTTTCTCCGCTCTGTTTAGCGATTGCGCCTTGCTCCACACAGTCCTCCACTGTAAAACCAGAGAAAGCTCACGCAGGCCGGGTTTCATCCATGAACCCAGAGCTGCCTCGGCGTCCTCAAGGTGAAGGCGAAATGCAATGGTGAGCAGCCAGGGTGAGTCTTGTGTTTTCTTCCGCGTCCGCATTCCTTCCCTTCCCTTTTCTTTAAAAGCACTTTCCTTGATGGGGTTTAAATCATTCTCATTTCCCCGCTGTCAAAGAGATGATTAGAGAGCCTTCAAAGCACCGCAATAGGGGAGGCTCAGCGGAGCATCTTCACGGCGATATCAGTCGGTCGCCATCTTGCCTCCAAGCGTGTCTCTTCATATATTTTAGTCTAAATAATTTAGTAGTATACGTAAATCTCTTTCACAGACCCTTTTTTAAAGGAAGAAAGATGAAGGAAAAAGAGAACAATGTAGCCCAAAGACTACCAGTATCCCATCATGCCCAGCAGGTGGCAGTTGCTTCAGTGTTTGTTTCCGGCTCCTGGTGACAGGATCTTGGAGCACTGAGCTCAGCCTTTTTGGCTTTTTTTCCCTCATTTCTTTTATTGACTTTTGCAATCACAATACAAAGGCAATAACGCACCCCCACAGATAGCGAGGTATTACTTGTCAAATGCGTCTCTGAAAGCGAGGGCATGATCACAAGCATCAGAGATGAAACTGTATACAGTACACATGGAGGCGCTGACGCCCAGTGAACACTCTTTCCCCCCCCCTCACCCTTAGACCTTCCAGCATATTCACTTTTCACTCATATCCATAATCCGTCCCATGCTACTCAACAGGTTCCTCAATTTCTTGTAGGTGGATCTCACCATGTTCTACTCCAGTCTACCCCTTGTTCAGTCCTGCTGTATACCAATCTGTCTTACCCCACATTCCTCTTGCACCAATCGTGCTAGTTATCACAACCATTGTTTCTTAGTAGTCGATAGGTTAGTCATCCATCTTAATGCTATACATTTCTTGACCACAGCTAGACCCAACTCTACTACTGTCAGTGCATATTTAGATCGGGTCACCAGGCTTAAAAGGCACAGCTGCATTGTGGGCCACAATGGTAGTTTAGTCAAGACCCCTAACACCTGAATCACTTCGCCCCAGAAAGCACCCATATTCTGACATGTACACCACATATGAAAATAAGTCCCAGTGCCCGACCAGCATCTAGAGCAGAGTTCCTGCTTGGCCGGGTCCAATCTGTGCAGCCATTGTGATGTCTCAGAATCCCTGTGCACACATTTATAATGTATCAGCTTTAACTAGGCGTTATGAGTCGTTCTTCTACAATTACCCAGCACAGAAGCCCAGTCCGCTCACTCAGCTCCTCACCAATATCCCCCTTCCATTGCGCTTTCAGTGTTGTGATGTGAATGGCCGTGCATGGTACGAGAAAGACATACAAACGTGAAATAAGCTTACGTTTTCCCCTTATGTCCGGCAGTGTTTGATTTAGTTCATGCATGTTCGGCTTTTTTCGGAACCCTGGCCATGTCTTCCTTTTGGCCGCCACCAGACCAACGTACGTGAGAAAGCTGCTAACCATAACATCCCATTGCGTGCAAAAGTCTGCATACTCCAGCATCCAGCCATCGGAATATAAGTCTCCTAAACAATGTGGGCTGCTTTATTCCCCCTTTTGTCTTAGGAACATTGGCATTATGAGGCTTATTACAGTGCACCAATTGTCCAATTGTTGCATGTAGTTATGTCCTAGATATCTAACAGTGTGCGGATCTGTTCCAGTAGGGACAGTCTGTACTTGTGCGTTGCCAGATGCAGTGGCAGAGGCTTCTGGGACTGGGTCAGGCATGCCAGCATTCCTATGACGGGATCAGTTTCCCAATAGTATGCCCAGAAGTTCGGAGCCTGTAGCCCCCCGCTTTCCCATGGGAGTCACAGAACCTCTAGGCTGATCCACGTCCTCCCATGACCCTAGTATAACAGCTGAAGTAACTCATCCAATTTATGAAAGCATGACTCCGGGATATGCATTGGCATGCTGTAGCACATATAGCACTCGGGAAGCATTATCTTGCTTTTGTCTATTCGTCCCATTAGGGACAGCGGGAATCGCAGCCATTTACGTACACTCTTTTCTAGGCTGTCTGAGAGAACCCCAACATTTGAGGCATAGGTCTCAGACATATCTGAGCGTAGCTAAATTCCTATGTACTTGACAGATGTTTTCTGTAATTTATGTTGCTAAATTCATCTCCTTAGCTACTGCCGTCTGTATTGGATAGAGAACCGACTTATCGGCATTCAGCTGGAACCCCGAGTGGGCCCTAACCTCTAGTGTGTCATCTATTGTGACCCACGTGTCTGTTAGGTTTTTCGGTGTCAGCAACATGTCATCCGCATAAAGCGAGGTGACCTCCCGCTTGCCTCCCACCAGTATCCCAGCATCTTCGTGTCTGATAATTATAAGTTGAGCTAGTGGTTCAGTGCCCATGGCGAATATCAGCGGTGAGCGGGAGCACCCCGTCGGTTCCCCTCTCAATCGGCCAGTCTCCCGAAATTGTGGCCTACCTTTACTCTGGCCCTACTGTCTGTATATAGCACTGTCACCCACTGCAAGCAATCCGCTCCTAGGTCTTACCTACATAATACATGTTTCATAAATGTCCAGTAGTCTGTGTTGAAGGCCTTGTGGGCATCCAGACTGACCACCGCACAGGGCTTCATTCCTTTTATCGCCTGCTCCATGATAAGGAAGGCTTTCTGAACATTAGTGGTGGTGTTGCGACCACTCGCAAACCCTGATTGATCCATGTGTATGAACCCTCCAGCTACTTTAGATAGTCACATATACAGGAACCGCAGTAAGCACTCTCCAAGAAAGTCACTTTATCCAGAAAAATATTGGATAGTTATTCGTATGACAACATGCTTTATATCATTCGCCCCCCGTTTTCAATACATGATAGTAAGTATTCCCTACCGAAGGCCCCATGTTTGGACTCCTAACTAGCAAGTGACTAAAGAGAAATATCGTGTTCATCTATAATACGCGGAGGGCCTTCGGTGTTCGTGGATGAGATTTCTTCTCATCTTTGGGACATTTTTCATATGGATTTGGTGTGACGACCTTAGAAGGAATTACACTACACCATTATATTTTACTTACCTGCCTTGAAAAAGTCAAGATTGATAAAACACGTGTTGGCTGAAATGTCTGGAGGCGTTGTTTCTTCAAAATAAACCACCTTTGAATGGAAATCGGAAATGTGTTCTTTGTGATGACAGATCACAGACAGGACTTATATATACCAACTGTGTTCCAACAATATGTTACTACCATAAGAATGATATAAAGCATGTTGTCATACGAATAAGTATCCAATATTTTCTGGATAAAGTGACTTTCTTGGAGAGTGCTTACTGCAGTTCGTGTATATGTTCATATTTTACACATTAGCGTGACTAATGTGCAGGGGCAACCTTGGGTAGTAGGCTGCCAGAACTGCTTTATCACTTGTTAATGTTCTTGTGTACACATTAATCATTGATATTGTGTTTACCACAGTAAAATTGCTTTTTGACACTAAACGTTAGTACGAAGTGCGATAATTTCCCCTTTTTTTGGGCTACTACTACCCCATTTAATTTTCTTTACTTTAGTCGTTGGGACCGTTTCCCCCCCCAGAATTTTCATGTCTACATTGATCATTGATAGGGGGCAGCAAGGTTCACAATCTGCGGGGTCTGTGCCTGGTTTGGGAAGAACTATGAAATTGGCCTCCCTCATCGATGCTATTAGCAATCCCTTTTCAAGGCTTCCGTGTACATGGCCAGCAGTGGCGCCCGTAGCAGATCCACGTACGTCTGGTAAAACTCAACACTACGCCCATCTATGCTTGGTGTCTTTCTTGTATTCATGTGTAAGATGGCCCATCTTCTAACTGACTCGTCAAGTGGTGCGTTCAGTGTGGCTCTTGCATCCTCATCTACTTTAGGGATGTATGCCCACATCATCAACCTGGTCTGTTTGTGCATATAGTGTCTTGTAAAGTTCTGCGAATATTGACAGAATATCTTCTTGGGCGGTCAGAGGAACATGCTTCGCATCTTTGATGGATACTACAGCGTTCCCGCCTCTCTCCTTGTTAACTAGCAAAGCTAAGTGCCTACCGGGGCAGTGGCGGCTGTCAGCAGGGAAAAGTGGTGCAGCATTGCAGAAGACCATAGTAAATAACAAGCATTTGCAATGCAATAGGTCTCGCAGTTGCGCGAGTTTGAGCTATTGGCATTGCAAATGGCTATGCCTTTTATTTTGTTTTTGGTTTTTAAAACGTAAATAAAAGACATTGTCATTTACAATGGCAATAGCTTAAACTCGCGTAAATGCAAGACCTATTGCATTGCAGCAGTCCTGGCAGTGAGGGGAGAGACCTCCGGCGGGCAGAAGAGAGAGACGTGGCAACTGGAGTGGTGCTTCATCATCACAGCACTATGCAGTGTATGTTTACAGCATGCTGTGGGGGGGATGAGGATGACCATGTGTCCGTCAGCCCTCAATTCAGGATTGAATGCAATTCTGTAGGGCACGCTACTGCCTCCTCACGTTTTACCCCTTACACTGTGACACACATATTAAAGAACAAGCACTGACAAGGTCAATACCTCTTGGCTATGCCAGAGGCGTTAGCTTTGCCAATGTCTTTCAGTCATGTTGCAGAGCAGCGCGGCTGCTGTGCAGCATGGCTAAAAGTTAGACAAAAAAGCGCAATGATGCAGGTACTACTAGCCGCATAATAGTTCTTTTTTTCTGTTGGTGAGTACACAAACCACGGGAGAGTGGGGGGTGAGCGAGAGAATAAGCACAGACAATGGGAGGGTGGGAGGGAAGAAGTTAAGCAACACAGGCAAGAAGAAAGAAGCATCAGCAACATTGACGATGCGATAGAAGGAGGAAAAGGGGGTTGGGTAGTACTTTTAAAGCGGACTTGACAGATTGAGGTAAATAACATTCGAAAAACACTCACTGTAATAGCTAGTCCTCAATCTGCAGGCTGAAAAGAGATGTTAAATCCAAAAAGTTGTGAAAACCACAGACTAAAAGTGAATGAAAAATGGACACAGACCGGTTGATTATACCGCACCGGGAGCAGTTAGGTCAAAGTTGGTACATAATGTGTGCTGCGTACACTGGTCCCTTGTTCCCAGCGCCTGTGCAAACTTTCTTGTTTACGAAAGCAGAGACATCATCTTCACATCAGACCTAAGAATATGCCCCGCTTCCAAAGTACACACAGTTCGAAGCAGTTTTCACCCCATACACAACAGAATGACAGGGCAAAGCAAAGAAGAAAATACTATGAGTATCAGAAAGAACTGGATACAAAATGTGTCATGGGAGGAGGTATCATGCTCGGTAGACATGGAAGATGGGCTCTTTGACAGAGAAAGCGAGGATTGCGGTTTCTCTTTCTCTCACTTAGTTTACAGTATTGGGATAGCTTTTTTTTAACAAGCAGCGCCCGCCAAACGGTTAAAGAAACCTGTTTCAAAGAAATCATTTTACAGTAATTGGGATGTGAATTAGATCATTTCAGAGACCATCTGACTTAAGGCAACAAGTACGGATCAAGATAATCACTTCATGAGATCAGAGACAAGTAGTAGGCTGGAGTATGATAGCTTCAATGCCATAGCTCTGCTCAGTCCATCGTGGGTCACAATTCAGTACATCACGTGGGCCTCGAAGTTCGTGGGCAAACTGCCTGCCTCTCCCCGATCCTTCAGAGAGAGAACTTATTGGCAGCATCTCATCAACGCAGATGCTCTCGGCTCTGCGTTCCGCATCATGTTAAAAAACATAAGTAATGTCGAGGGAGGGAGCCAGCAACAATGAACACAGGGTAGTGAGTGGGGGAGGGGGCAAGGACACGCCAAGCGGTCTCAGGGCTCTAGTCCGGACTTTGCCTTCGTTAATGAGTTTCCGCGTCCCAGCTTCCTAACTTTTCATATCATTTACAATAACACTAATAAACTGCCTGCCAAGTGGGGTCACCCGGGGACTCGTTCTCCTTGAAGCAAGCACTGCTTCATGTCCGCTGTAGCCCTTACCTTTCAATGGCTGCCGTCCATGGGAACCGCTTCCGTGCCTTGGTCGCTCTCCAGGCCCAGAACAGAAGCACAGTACAAAAGGACTTTTGAAACGTGTGGGGGGGGGGGGGAGGGGTGAAAACATAGATAAACATGGGACTTTTGAAACGTATGCGGCGGGAGAGCGAAAACATAAACAAGCATTTGCAATTCAATAGGACTCGCATGTACGCGAGACCTATTGCATTGCAAACGGGAGTGCGGGCGAGAAGGCACGAACAACGGGAGGGGGGGCGAGAAGGCATGGACTGCGGGAGGGGGAGGCACAGGAAGAAAATAGTGCTCACAGTATAAATAAAACATACTGTGCAACACTCGAAGTAAAGGGGCCAGTACCCATGGAAGGACGACATGCCCGTCATCCTTCCATGGCTACTTATGACGACATGCCCGCCATAAGGAGGGACTAACAAGCCTAAAACCAATCGGAAGGCAGCATTTAGGAACTAAGCCAATGAAAAAGATGGGCGGAGCTTCCATGGAGCTTTCACTCCATACTGAATACTGCATGCCTCGCAAAGCGAGCAGCGCATGCGCGCTGCCGCTATAGGCTCGACCTAAAAATGAAAACGTATCTGCCGCCTCAGTGCTCTTCTGCTCCTGACACCCCTCCCTCGGCTTGCACTATCAGAGGAGCTAATGTGCAGCACAGAAGATTTCACCTGGCAGTGGACAACGGCATGAAATGTAAACTGCCAGATTAGTGAGACTGGGCAGGAACAGGGCTAGTGAGGTCTCTCCCTAAAGGTCATTCGTGTGTTTATTACTATCACACAGTGGAACAGAAATCTTTGTGCCCAGAGATTCTGATAGTACGAACACAGTCATATGTAGTTTAATTACATGTGTCTCATAACAAAGTTGGTGTTTTCAGGCCATCCCAAGCCCCAGTCCAGACAAACATGTATAAACAATGAGCGGCCAGGAAATATCACAGCAATTCTGTTTGACAACGCATGGATTGGCATTTGACACAAACACATCAAATGCCCCCAAAAGTATTTTTTGTTTAATGCACCAGCACCTGTTCCCAGAGTGTTCCACCCGTCAGCCAGGATGCAAGATTAGCAGAGTCCCTTCTGTGACCTGCGGGCAGGAAGCAGACTCCAGGGGCAGAGGGCCTCTTTGCAGAGAGAGGGGACCATGTGTGGCAATGGCCTCCATATGAGGCGTTTCTCACAGGCTCCCAGACTTCCCTGCGCCAATCATGACGCTGATCTCATGCTGGTAATACTATTACCTAGCATGAGAGAAACGCCAGAATTGGGTGGAGCAGGCTGGTTTTATGCTCCCAGAGGGACTAGGAGACTCTGCCTGCTGTATTTCCATGCCATAGCCTGGAGATATCGAAGTGCATGACGGTTTGGCCGTCCTAAGACAGCCGTTCAAACCGTCATGCACACTTGCAGTGTGCCACCACTCCTCTTCTGTGCTGCTGTCAGAGGATGGCTTCACCCTCAAAACTCTGCTCCGGCATGAAAAATAAAGTGATAATAAAACTTTATCATTTTATTTTACATGTTTTTATGTGCTGACAGAGGCAGTCTGCCATAACGAAGGAGCCGCGCTGTACCGGGGTGGTCTCCCTGCTCGTGGTGTATTTCTGTATACAACTTGTAGTCGTGTTTACCGAGGGTGTCCCGGGCCTCATCTAGCTCCCCCTGCGGTCCATGTTAGTTTTCCCACACCTCTGCAGTATGCGGGGCCTACCTGTCGATGTCTGCTATCTTTCGTTCCAGTTTCGTGACTGTGTCCCAGGGATTTGCGCACCCCATATGTCGTGGCCATACATTTTCCCTGTGTGGTTACCTTGAAGGCTTCCCAGAGCACCCCAGCCGATTCCACTGTCCCTGTGTTTATGGCGAAATTTTCCAGTAATGCCTCCCTAATTCTCTCCCGGAACACCTGATCAAGTAATGCTCGTGGCACAGGTGCCACATGGACTCGATCCAGCAACTCTGCCCCGAGTGGAGCATGCTCCGATAGCATTCGGTCCAAGTTTTGGGTCACCTCAAATGGCAGAATTTGTTCTGGGAGAATAAACGCGCAGTCTATCCTAAAGAATGTCTCATGCGGGAGAGAATAGAAAGAGTAACCCCTCGTAGCGCCATGCTGTGTTCTCCACAGTTGCAAAAAGGTGGAGTGTGTCCATGCTCTCCAACAGAGCCCCGGAGGATCTGCCAAGTAGTTCAGTGTCGGGCCTGGAACTAAGTGTCCAGGACACAATTGTAGACGCCCCTCCAGAGTATTTCGTCCTGAGCAAAATGGTGTCAGAAGGTGCACCACTGTCTCGAAGAAATGTGTGTCGAAATTTGGAGCATATGTGTTTAGAAGCACTGTGGGTCTGCCTCCTATCTCACCTATTACACCTACATACCGGCCATCCAGTGCCTTCAGTTCAGCAGTTACTTTAAGGGGGACACTAGCATCCACCCATAGCAGCACCCTTTGTGCCAAGGAAGTGAAACTAGAGTACCATAGTCCATCCCCCCACTTGGTGTGTATTTTCTTGTGGTAGAAGGTGTATCTCTTGTAGCATTACTATATTTGCCTCCTGGTGTTTCCTCACATAAGACCAAATGATCTGCCGCTTAATGGGGTTCTGTATCCCTTTGTCATTCCAGGATAGCGCTATCACCCCCATGTGTGTAGTGAATCAACCTCTCACGCACCCAGGCATGGTTACGCCAACCTGACTTTGCGGTGCATGTGATCTAAGCCTCTATGGTTGTCTGAAACAAAAACCCCCTTGAGAAACGAACTACTTGTGGTACCCCTCCTCCCGTGTGGCCCGCCTCAGCTCGGCCTCCACAATCGGCACACATAATGTCACCTCAACCACCATTACTGCAGTCAACCTTCTCTCTTGGTGCAGTGCCACCGTGGACCTAGTGTGGGGTTGCCCCGGTAGTCTTTTTAAAAAATAATATTTAAAATATTTTTATTTTTAGTTTTATTCAACAGAACAATTAGCACAAGAGAAAGACATTAATGAAATTAGATCTCAAACCTGATCGAATATAAGCAGTATCGGCATGGTCCCCTCTCCTTCCCCCCCAGTAGTCGATGTAAGCCTGCATGTGCCAGCGGTAATGTCCGTCGTGGTTATGTGGTTGCGTCTTGGACCAGGGGGCAATCTCTGATAAAGTGAGGGAGTGATCTTCTAAGGTGCTATGGGCTCGGGTGTCTGCGTCTGGGTCTCCTGTGTGGTGCACCCAGTAGATTGTTGCGTATCGTCTCCTACGTCTAACCCAAAGTGTTTTCTCCAGGGGCCCCAGATCTTGTGGAACTTTTTCGGGCACCCTCTGCTACGATATGTGACCTGTTCAGCCGTCATGTAAATGTCCATTCCCCTCATCCATTCCTGGATGGCCGGTTTGTCGGCCACTCCCCATCTCCTGGCAATGTCTCTTGGCCACAACCAACCCTAAGGAGATAAAAATCAATTGCGTTCTAGTTATGTCAACTTCGCTCGGAATCCCCAATAGCACGAATTTGGGCTCTATCGGTAACGTTACCCCCAGGACAGTTCCCAGCACTCCAATCACCTGCGTCCAGAATGGTAGGAGTGCGGGACACGCCCAGATCGTGTGGTAGAAATCGCTCTGAGTGGCGGTACACAGGCAACGTGGCGACTCCGCCCTTCCCATCCTATGTAGCCTATCCCTGTCATAGTATGTTCGGTGCAATATTTTAAATTGAATGAGTCTGAGTCTAGCCTTTATAGCCACCTCCCTGGGGTGCATTATGCCGCCTCCCAATCAATATCTTCCATGGACCCCACATCTTTCTCCCACCTTGTTCAGAGGCCTAGCAGTCCATCGGGATGTTGTTATTGATGGTTTTGTATGTAAGGGAGGTCGCTTTATCTGTCAATTCCTCTTGCAGGAGTCTACCCTCTAAGGGGGCATATTCTGGAAATTTTTCACTAGGGATGTTTTCCGCCTGCCATGCATGGCGCAGTTGCGCATATTTAAGAAATTGGGAATCGCTCATATTATATTCTTGTTTAAATTTTGCCCACGTTTTAAGTTCTCCTTTTTCAATGATGTCCCCTACCGTAGCGATCCCAAGAAAGTCCCAGGTCTCAAACCCTGTGAGTTTGCATAGTTCTCTAAACCAATTCCCTTCCCAGAGCGGTGTAGCCCGCGTAATCCGTTTAGTCCAACCCAGGTTCTTGCTAGCTCTCTTCCATGCCTGCAAGGTCACTTGGGTCGCGGGTAGTAGAAGTGAACTGCCCTTCCCCCATAGAGGTAATGCAGATGTGTGTGTGGGTGCATCAACTCTCTCTCGAAGCGGTATGTGGGGTGGTCTCTGTCCTTGTGTGTCCATTCGTTTATGGGCATCATTTGGGACGCCCAATAGTAAGCCTCTGTCAGGGAGTGCAATCCCACCGTTGTAGGGGTTACGCTGTAGCGTCCGAAGTGCGATTCTGGGGTGTCCATCTTGCCAAATTAACGATCTGATTTTGCTATCTATGTCTGTGAAGATGGCCCTTGGCAGGGGATGATAGGAGTTTTGAAGGACATATAAAAGTTGAGGCAGCGTGATCATTTTGAAGAGAGCCGCTCGCCCAAGCAGGGTGAGAGGAAGATCCTTCCACCTCTCTACGTCGGCCCAAAAGTTGCTCAAGACGGCACCCAGATTCTCCCATCTACATATCTCTGCGTGAGGCGTGACAAAAATACCTAGATATCTAAAGCCCCTCAGCACCACTCGTAGCTCACCTGGCAGGGGACAGTCTAGTCGTGGGCTAGTCGGGCAATAAAACTTGGATTTATTCCAATTAATTTTATACCCCGAGTGTCGCCCGTAGTCTGTAATCACGTCGAAGAGGGTCGGAATGGTTGTCTCAGGGTGTGCAATGTACATCAGAATATCATCAGCGTAGAGAGCGATATTCTCCTCCTCTGCGTCCTCAGGCTTGACATGGAAACCTCGGATCAACGGGTGTATCCTGATGGCGCAGGCCAGGGACTCCAGAGTGAGCGCAAAGAGGAGCGGTGACAGAGGGCAGCCCTGTCTCGTCCCCCTCTTGATAGGAAAGTATGTCGAACACCGGCCATTGACCCGCACTGTGGCCATCGGTTGGTTATATAGAAGTGCCACCCAGCTGCGGAACTTCAGTCCAAGCCCAAATTTAGCCAGGGTGACATCAAGGAACTGCCAGTTAACAGCGTCAAACGCTTTTTCGGCGTCTAGTGATAGGAACGCATGGAGACTCGGCCTTTTTTGCACCTCCATAAGCCAATTGTGTGTGCGTCTAAGGTTCAGGCGGGTAGATCTACCTGGCATGAATCCAGACTGATCTTCGTGGATCAGACCCGAAATTACACTCAGCAGGCGAGTCGCCAGAATGGTGGCCAGGATCTTAACTTCCGAGTTCAGCAGAGAGATGGGTCTATAGGACCCACATTGATTGCGTGGCTTGCCCTCCTTGTATATGACCAGGGGCCTTCCCGGGGCGTAGTCTTGCCACCGCCTCTCGAACCTCAGTGAGTGACAGGTCTTCATCCAGGGCTTGCGTTTCCGTCTCTTCTAACCTAGGGGAGGGAATAGCCCTCAGATACTCCTGAATCTCGGCCTGTGATTTTAGCGGCCGCGCCCGATAAAGATCCTTGTAGTACTCCGCGAAGGCCGTGGCTACCCCGACGTCTGTGGACTGTTTGGTTCCCTGGAGGAACTATCACTTCCTTTACCCATCTATTTTGAACCTTCTTCCTGCCAAGCCATACTAGGAGTTTCCCTTCCTTATCTCCTACCTCGTAGAGGCGGTGCAGTG
This sequence comes from Calotriton arnoldi, assembly GCA_963921515.1. Lineage (NCBI taxonomy): Eukaryota > Metazoa > Chordata > Amphibia > Caudata > Salamandridae > Calotriton > Calotriton arnoldi. The sequence continues at coordinate 2,534,781 of CAWUFW010001282.1, read as the reverse complement.
TCGCCAGGTGTAATTTCTTGGCGTTGTCGGAGGCCAGCTCTTTATACTCCAGTCTTAGGGATGCAAGCTTTCGGGACAATCCAGGGTTACTGCTCTGGACAACCTGCCTATCTAGATCCGTTAGTCTCTGTTCCAATTCTGTCAGACATGTATCCCTTTCCTTTTTTTCCTATGCTATACGATTTTGGGCCCTGTCCCCTACTACCGTCTAATAAGCCTCCCATACCGTAACTCCGGAGGAGACAGAGTCTTTATTTTCTGCGAAATAGACTTTAGTATCTGCCCTAAGTCCCTGTGCGAATTTCGCGTTCTGCAAGTCCCATGGGCACAGTCTCCAGCTGCGGGCAGCGTCCCTCTCCCTCAAGCCCATCCCTACCATGAGTGGGGAGTGATCCGAGAGGCCCCTGGCTGTATACTCAGCGCGCACTGTGTCGCCTATTTCCCCTCTGGGAACAAAGATATAGTCCAGCCTAAAATGTGTACCATGAGCCCCTGAGGAGAAGGAGAACTGTCTGGTGTGGGGAAATTTGTCCCTCCAAACATCCGTCAGTCCCATCGATGTGGTGAAGTACCGCAGCGGTGTGGTCGATGTATGTCTGTTCCCTCCTCTAGAGCGGTCCAAAGCCGGATCCATTACATCATTAAAGTCGCCACCCACTACATGCAAAGCGGAGGCTGCCTCAATCAATATGTCGATTACTTTCGACATGGTGGACGCCTGCAACTTGGGGGGTGCGTAGACGCAGACCAGAAGAATCTCCGTCCTTCCCCATAATCCCAGGACTCCCACGTATCTGCCCAATGGGTCGTGCCAAAGGCGTGTGGTTTGAAAGGGAATGTTCTTTTTAATCAGGACCGCCACCCCTCTCGCCCAAAGGTGAACCCAGAGTGTGCCAGGACCCGGTAGGCCCCGCGGGCAATAAAGCCACACTGTGTACCCTTGAGGTGCGTTTCTTGTGGCATTGCCACATCTCGATGAAGCCGTTTAGTATGCTGTGGCACTAGTCCACGTTTGATTTGTCTCCCAGTCCATTAACGTTCCAAGTCATAACCGTCAAAGTGGGATGTCTAGTCATGTTACCTCCTGCGACCTTACCCCTAATGTGCTACAGTCAAGGGGGTGGCTAGGGTGGAGATCCCAATGCCCCTCTGTTACAAGACAATCTCTTAGTAGCGATCCTCATGCTTAACAAACAAAAACTTAAACATTTGAAACCCAACTGCAAAACCCCATCCTACCCCCCACCCCACCTCCCTCCATCCCTCCTCAACCCTGTGCCCCCCCAACTCTGGAAGTAGCCCTAGGTCGGCGTGGATAGGTCGGTCTGTCGGTCTCCTCCCCCTCCCACCCAAAATTCCCAACTCTTACAGTTCTTCCGCTCAGATGTCCTGGCTGTCGGCCTTTCGAGGCCCAGTGTCTCCCAAGGAAGGGATAAAGGCAGGAAAAATAGGGCAGCAAAAAGAAAAAGGAGTGAAGAAGAAAGAGAAAAAAGAAGGGAGGGTGAAAATTAGTTTGTGGAGCTTCTCCGCCGATGTTCAACTTGCAGCATCCAAGTGGTTCGGGTCCCCGCCCCCAGGTGGGGCATCTTTATTCGATTCTTCGTCTCCCCCGCTCTGCTCAAGCGCCAGTATTGCCTTCTCTAATGGATGTCTTGATTCTGGTCCGAGAGACCCGTCGGTATCCTCCGAATCCGACTGTGGATTTGAGGAGCCGGCTCTGTACCGTGTCGGTTTCAGATTGAGTATGGGCACCCCTGTGATCCTTCTGGTTTCTCTTGTTGGATGTAGATCTGCTCCTGTAGTAGGGTGTGCCTCTACAAATTCTTCGTGGTCTTCCTGTGTTCGCGTGACTCCCTCTCCGGGGGGACCCACCTCCATCGGTAGCGATCTCCCGTCCCTGGGCACCCAAAAATTGTCTCTCCCGCGAACGAAGCGCCGATCTCTCCTCCACCCAGGCCCAAGCCTCTTCCGGAGTCTGAAAGAAGGCCTTTCCTTGAAATAGTACCTTTAACTTCGCCGGGAACAATAGCATATATTGGAGCTGAAGGGCCAGTAGCTTAACCTTGACAGAGTCGAAGGTGCGACGCTGGCTCTGCACATCCCGACTGTAATCTGGGAGCGTCATGATCTTTGAGTTGTCGTAGCGAACTTCTCCCCTGCGGCGCATCTCTCTCAGTATCATGTCTCTGTCCAAAAAGTTCAACAGTTTTGCAATAATGAGCTTTGGTGGGGCCCCAGGGGGAGGTTTAGCGCTCAGAGCGCGATGCGCATGTTCAATGACGAAGCAAGTAGATAGTTTTTCCGCCGGGATGAGATCTGTTAGCCACCTTGCCAAGAATGCTGCCACGTTGTTGCCTTCCACTCCCTCAGGGAAGCCCACGAAGCGGAGGTTATTTCTCCAGGCCCGGTTTTCTGCATCGTCAATCCTCCACAACATATCTGTGGTGGAGCTGCGCATTTCCCTCATTCCCTTCTGGAGGTCTATGACTGCATCTTCTACTTCTGAGACTCTGGTCTCAGCCTCCGTAACTCTTTCTGACACTTTACGGAGATCTTGTCGAAGCAGCGAGACCTCTGAACCAACCTCGCCAATTTTCCCCTCCAGCACCTCTCTAGAGCTCTGGGTGGCCTGAAGGAGCAGGGCTGTGTCCGAGGGGGGCTGGGCCACCTCCGCCGCCTCGGATTGCGTTGATAGCACTTTGGTGTATTTATCCATCTTGCCCTGTCGTGGGGGTTTCGGATCTTTATCTTTTGCCATGGCCCAGTCCCTCCTTAGACACGAAAGTATGGTAGAAATCCTGCTGCAGTTTACCTCTGCGGCTCACCCAGCGAGGGAGACTCTCTTTGATGCTCCTGAGTTCCGCGGCCCTGACCACTGCCGCAGCTGTACGGTACTTCCGTCACCATCCGACGGCAAGCGGGGGGAGGGGAAGGGGGAGGGTCCCCTCGGTAGCTGACGTCAGATGTGGAGGCTTCACTGCGCACTTGACTCGAGATGGAGGACTCCGCCGGGGGAGGATGAGGGAGGGAGGGGGGGTGAAAGTCCTCTACAGCCCCCGCACAGGATCCAATGCTGACTGTTAGTGCCTGTTCTGTCCCCCAGCGGGATGAAAGCCAGGCAGGGGGGAGCCACCCCTGCGATGCAGCACCAAGGAGGCTGGATACTGTCTCTACAGGGTAGGGTGTTGTCCCTTATCCTCCATCCGGTGCGGGACTCAGTCGGACCAGCTCTGTATGCTCCAGACCGCACAGCGACAGCGCGGTATTGGGCACCAGGCACTAGGGATATTGAGTAATGGCTGCACAAGGTGGGATGTTATCTCTTGTCCTCCCCCTGGGACCGGACTCAGTCGGGCTAGTTCTGTCTGCTGTAGACCCCTTCGGGACCGCTGGGTCTCAACATCAGGTTCTTGTTGCGCTCCCAGGGACTCACCTTCTGTTCAGGGGGGGGGGGCACCAGGAAGTCTGCTCAATGGACGTGCGCTGCCTGCACCAGCGCCGCTCTCAGTCCGCGGCAGAACCGGCAATGCACACCCGCCTCTTCAATTTCGACGGTCTGCAACCGTCGCTCCCGAGACCAACCGGCATCTCACCCCAGGGGAGCTTGGCTACTGCGGACCAGCGGTGAGGTCACAGCCGCTTCGCGGGACTCTGAACAGAGCCAGCAGACTCGGCCTTCCCTCCCACGTCTGAGTTGCTCTCCTTATCTGCTCAGGGGGGGCCAGATCCCCGATCTGATCCCGCTCCATCCCAGGATCTCCGCCGTTTCCCCGCACAAAGGGGTGGGAAGGCTCAGCCTCCAACAGTCAGTCGGACGGTGATCCGCCGGATCTTTAGCAGCGCTGGGCAGTCCCGACGTCTGCTTCACCGCCGCAGGCCGCCATCTTGCCAACGCCGCACTTTATCGGCCTCATCTTTAATCTGGCCGGTTTATGTCGATTCAGGCATTCATGGGGCCCCCACCGAACAGTATCGGGGGAAGGTGTTTCTCTAGCCGTCTTTTGGGGGTAAGTGTTACCTTGGATGCCGCAGGATTTGATCAGGATTCAGATTATCGGCGGGAGCTCGCGCTGAACACATCTCACCCGGCCATGAGCTAAGCCACACCCTCTTGCCCCGGTAGTCTTGCCCCCAAGTCTCACAAACACATTGGAGAGCAGTAGCATACTTACATGCCTCTCTGGTCACAGCCAACTCACACAACATTCTCAGTCTCTCTGTAAAGCACCCCCCTATGGCTTAAACGCAATCGCATCAGTGAAGACCCCAGCAATCATAACCTCATACCATTAGTTGCGTGGCGCCCCTCAGATCTCCAGTCAGTGATTTTCTATGAACTGCATAGAGTCCTCTGTGTTATCAAAGAAGTGTCTCTACCCCTGAATATCCACTCGGAGACATGCCAGTGACAGCAGTGTGTAGTCCAGACCTTGGTCCCTTAGATTCCACTTCACTTCCATGAATGACCTCCTTTTCTGTTGGGTGGCTACACTGTAAACGCAAGGAGATGATGGACGGAGCGCTGAAACTTTTCAGACAGTCACCCCCAGTCACAGATCTGTGTTGAATCCATCATCGTTATTTAGCTCACTTTGCCACCCCAGTTCAGACACAGCTATATGCAAATCAGTCTTGACCCTGTGCCTCATGGGAACTGCCAAGCCATGTCTTCCCTGGACCGGAAACAAGCAACCTGGGACCGGTTTTGGGCGAACAGCCCTCATCAGCCAGGCTAGCTTGAATCCAGTGGCAAAGTGACCAAATTTGGCTCGCAATTATCTTCCATACAAGTTCATTTGGCAGCAATTACTGCCTACTGAAAATCTCCTTCACAACCCTCTTTTTTCAGAATTCCGATTATCAAAGATTTTTTTTTAGAAGGGTTGAAAAAGGTTTTCCCTCCCATAAGGCATCCATCTGCTCCCTGGCTGCTCAATATAGACCGAACAAAGCAAAACCAAAGGGGATGATGGACGGAGTGTTGAACATTGCAAGCACTCACCCCCAGTCAACTGATCTGGGTTTAATCCATCATCATTCTTTAGCTCACTCCACCACCCCAGTTCAGACATGGCCATATGCAAATCAGTCTGACCCTGTGCCTCATGGGAACAGTCCAGCCCGAACTGCCAAGCCATGTCTTCCCTGGACCGGAAACAAGCATCCTGGGACCGGTTTCGGGTTCATAACCCTCATCAGCCAGGCTAACTTGAATCCAGTGGCAAAGTGAGCAAGTGACCCACGTCTGGGCATACCCTGCCAACTTAGAGCGAACAAAGCAAAACCAAAGGGGATGATGGACGGAGTGGTGAACACTGCAAGCACTCACCCCCAGTCAACTGATCTGGGTTTAATCCATCATCATTCTTTAGCTCACTCCACCACCCCAGTTCAGACATGGCCATATGTAAATCAGTCTGACCCTGTGCCTCATGGGAACAGTCCAGCCCGAAACCGGTCCCAGGATGCTTGTTTCCGGTCCAGGGAAGACATGGCTTGGCAGTTCGGGCTGGACTGTTCCCATGAGGCACAGGGTCAGACTGATTTGCATATGGCCATGTCTGAACTGGGGTGGCGGAGTGAGCTAAAGAATGATGATGGATTAAACCCAGATCAGTTGACTGGGGGTGAGTGCTTGCAATGTTCAACACTCCCGCCATCATCCTCTTTGGTTTTGCTATGCTCAATATAGACCCCTTTTGAGCCCATTCACAAATCTTCCTTGCAGCTTCTCTCTTGGAAAGCTGTTTTCCTCGTAGTGATCACATCATCACGTAGTGTTAGCAAAATCCAGGTGTTGTGTTCTCACGACCCATACACCGTTTTTCATTCTAGTAAGTTGGTTATGAGGACTTATCCAAAATTCCATCCTAAAGTCATTTTGGACTTTCGCATCAATCAGACCATTTCCTTGCCTACTTTCTTTCAGCACCCTTCCACACCTGCTGAAAGGACTCTCCATTCTTTAGACATTAGGCAAGCCTTAAAGTTTTATCTGCACAAGAGTAAAGATATCCGAAAGCCAGACAAATTGTTTGTGAGATAAGGGCTGGTCCATACAGGTCTAGCCACGTCCAATAGTCCATATTCCGATTGATGGTATCTTGCATTCTATTATGCCATCAGAAGGCAAATAAGGGTTTGTCCTGTAGACCGAAAGCGCACTCCACTAGAGGGAATGCTGCTACTGCTGCTTTGATGAGAAATGTCCCATAGCTGAAATCTGTAAAGCGGCTACATGGAGATCTGTTCACACATTTTCCAAACATTATTGTTTCTATTCAAATGCTAGAATAGATGCTCAAGTAGGACAGGTCTCCTTGAGAAATGTATTTGCTTGATTTGGTATATTAGTCGTTCATCTGTCTTTTCCACTGCTCTTGGTGGGGATGGGCTTGCTGTTTTATTCAGTGCTTATGACAATTATTGGAGATCCCCTGGGAGAGAAGGAATGGTTTCTTACCTGTAATCCCAGTTTTCTCTCAAGGGAATCTCCATTGAAGTCATAAGAAACCCTCCCGCTTACCCAGTGGAGATGACCAAGGTGATTATTGGACCTGTCTAATACTGCCACATCTCATTAAAAAGAACTGAAGCAACTGACACCTGCTGGGCATGATGGGATACTTGTGTTCTCTGGGCCCTTAAAGGTGCAGACACTGTTTTTTCATTCACATAATGGCAGCCTTTAGGACTACACTGTCCTCTTTTTCCTTCATCTTTATTCTTTAAAAAAAGGTTTTGTGAAAGATTTAACTATACTACTAAAGTATTTTACTTTAAATATATATATATATATATATATATTGCCCCAATTCGGTAAACGTGTCCATCAGCACAATTTATATGAGCTATTTTCAACACCACTTCTCGCTGTGCAGGAAAAATAAGAACGGAGAGCAAGCCCGGCAGCTATGTCTTCTTCAGATTGTATTATGCCTGGGGAGCATATGTTATTCTTTAAATGTTCCAAATCACACTTGCAACTCGTTTGTATTTGTCTATTTATGATGTTTTATGTTTATTGGGGTATATATTTCCTGAAGGAGTTAGCGCCATGTTTCTAGTGCTCATATACATACCACAGTGTTTTTATATAATGCGCCCAACCCATAGGCAGATCATATGTTTTTACCGTGAGATTTACAAAATGCTTGGATGTATCAATATTGGCAATGTGGTCTCACTATGCACTATGCAGTTATTCTTACCATATTATGTTGCACTATAGTTGTGTAAGTTTTCAATAACACAATGTTCCAGCAGCCATGCGATTTACTGCCTTGATACGTGTTTAAGCAGTTTCTGGTGTTCCATTTGTTACACTACTCACGGTGAAGCTTTCTTTTATGTTTACCATTTTTTCACTGCCTTTGAGGGGGAAGGGCTATATATGCTTGCATTAACATGGCGCTAGCCAGATTGATAAAGGCTGCTGTGACAGCCGAAAAGCGTCTCTTCAGTAGCGGGGTCGAGGGAGACCCGAGGAAATAAAGAGAGCCTTATACCTTCAGCCTCGAGTGCGTGCCTTCTTCTTATGTGGAGTAGGATTGTTTTGGATATATATATAGATATATAGATATATATATATAGATATATATATAGATGGATAGATATATATAGATAGATAGATATATATAGATAGATAGATATAGATAGATAGATATATATAGATAGATATAGATAGATAGATATAGATATATATAGATATGTATTCATTTTCCTTTTTAGGTCGAGCCCAGGCAGCACACATGCGTTGTCTGGAAGACCTGCTGTATTCTATACAGGACTTTGCTCCCACTTGCTGCCTTCCCATTGGTATTGCTCTTTTTGCTTCCTCCAAATTGGTTAATGGAGCAATACCTCACTTCCGTTTTCTGCAGAACAGCACTGCCCAACTACAGTGTCTTTCCACTTACATTCTTTGTGACCTGGGGAGAACTATTTTTGTAATTACTGTGCCGCACGCCCCACTTTATTCTTTAAATATTGTGGCTGCTACCTGCTTTTGTTTCACACAGCGCGCATCTAGAAAGATGTTTTATTTAAAGTGTTTGTTGTCAGATGTCCTTGTTTTCACCGGCAGGGCTTCAGCAGCCGGAGTGAGCCTGTCTGATACGGTCAGAACGGTGCGTCCGCCCTGCGTCACCACAGCTTCTCAGAATTCACAGGGTTGGAATGATGTCCCCCCCACGGCGGGGGCTTACCCCTCCTTGAGAATTTGCTGCCAGAATCCGGCCCATGGTGGAGGCTTGACCCCCTGACTCGGTTTGCTAGCAATGTTCGATCTTTCATTGTCTGCTGACCCAGGATAACTGCACCTGGTGCCCATCAAACGGTCGAGCTACCCGCAGCGTCCCTACAAATGGAAACCGACTCTCCCCTGGGGAGGGGGGAGGGGAGGGGGGCAGGGGGTCGGGTCACATGGAGTCCGGTCACATGGAGTCCGGTCACATGGAGTCCGCCTTTACCGTGCCTCCGGTCCCCCGTTTTAAAGAAGGTGGAGAAGGTTCTATTATTATATTGTTGACAAAATGCTTCCTCTTGCATACTGTAAACTCTCCCATTTCCAATTGCACAAGTGGAACGGAAAACAACAATGTAAATCTGTAAGGCTGTTTCTCATTAATTGGGCATCTAGAGGGCATTTTATATACATGTGAAATATAGAGCTAATAAATATAAATGGGGTTGGATTGAAAATAATAGATCCGGGAACCAAGAGCGCCTGTCTCGCAGTAAGACTGACGCTCAAAAATGAAGCCACCACACTATACATAGAACAAAGTACAGGCATCGAACTCTTTCCTGGCTACTTGCTTAGCCCCTAAACGTCGCATGATGCGAGTTTCCTTTTACATCACCGGTTGGGGGTGTGGGGGGCGCGTCCCGCTCCTTACCTACCTCCAGCCCGCACCCTGGTTCTTTTTTGCCATCGACTTGTCGATTTCCCACACCTTTTATCTCTACGTGGTTTTCACATTATTTACATTATCCAATAGTATACACTACAACATTCATAAACATAGAGTACGGGGTTCCACAACCTGTTAAATAATATGGCGGTAGAGAGGTAAGCCCCGTGCCATCCATTAGTACAAAACACTAATCCAACGGGGTGTTGCAATTAAAGGTATGTGTTTTTTTAGGTTTGCCACCTTGCTCATGTTGGCAGGAAACCAAGTTTCCGTTCCTGTCCTTTACATGAAAGAGGCAGAAGTAATTCACCACTTCCTACACAAACTATGTCCCTCTCTTTCTTGCTTTCTATCTATTCTATTCAGCTCTCACCCCATCTATTCACTATGCCACATAATTACACTCCACAATTACACTCCACACAATTCCAACCCACACAATTGCACAACTAACATTTCCAATACAACCCACATAATTCACTCCACTCTTAAAAAAAAAAAAAACACAGAAAGAAAAGACATTTTCATTTACAACGCCAATATCTCTAACTCTCGCAAATGTGAGATCTATTGCATTGCAAATGCTTGTTTTAAATGCAATCTTAAGAAATTGGCCATGATAGCCTATACTTATAGGCTGCACAATATTCTTGTCTTAAGTGTTTCTACAGGTCTTCCTGAAGAAAGGCCAACATCTACAGTTAAGAAGACATATTATTAAAAAGTGCTCTGGGATCCCTGCACGTGGGCGGGCCTATTTAGTGCTTATGACTTCAATGGAGTTTCCACTGAGAGAGTTACTACACAGACTTTAAACTTTGTAGTATAGAACAGATGCTTTCTTTAATGGAATTTCTCTTACACACACACACGCACCCCCACCCCCAGGTGATCGTCAGTAGGCAGTTATAGTTCAGACCTAGTTTTCATAGACTGAGCTATTTTTCTTTTGTTAATAACTTTGGCGCAGTTTAACGAATCTTAATGACATTTTCTAAATTAGCACTTGAGTCAGTTTAGCTGCCGTCTGGAAATTTCAGGCTGATCCTTTATGGGGGGGTGAGAATAAAGGGCATTTTGAACATGACTACAGCTTGAACTGCTGAACGGAATTGCACCAAATTTGGCAGAAAGCTAGCTCTTGGTCCATAAAGAGCCCTTTTTTAGAGTCTTGCTTCAGAGTGCATGCGCTAGCGCATGCGTCTCGCTTGCAAAACTCTGTTTACAAAAAAGGACTTGGAGCCCGACCGCTGCTTACAATTTTTTGGCATCAGTGCCCTTCTTCTTAGCAGCCTTTTAATTCGGCAGTGCACTGCAAACGTCACATCCGTTACCCTCTGTGTAGCAGGGACTAAGCACAGATTTATTCAACTTAATCTGTGCCCTTCCGCTGCTCCTGACGTGATTGAGGTACTATTTCTCTCCCCACACTCCCTGCCTGAAGCCCACTCCATAGTGTTGTTTTTCTGGTTTCTTGTAGTTGCAGCACTCAATAAGATCACACTCCGCGTTTTTTTTTTTAATATAGCGCCAAATTGGCCCAAGGGCATTGGATTGTTTTACGTGAGCGGCAAATTACATTACATACGGTCAGATTCATCTAGTCCTCCCAACCCACCCCACTCCAATCTGCCCCACTCTAATCCAAAACAGTCTGCCCCGCTCCAGCGCAAAACCATCTGCCCAGCTGGAATTTGACCCACTCCAATCCAAAACCATTTACCCCACTCTAGTGCAAAACCATCTGCCCCACTCCAATCCAAAGCCATCTGCCCCACTGCAATTTGACCCACTCCAATGCAGAACCATTTGCCCCACTCCAATCCACCCCACTTCATTCTAAATCACCCATTGCAGTCCACCCCACTCCAATCCACCCCACTCCACTGCAGTCCAATCACCCCACTCTACTCCAATCCACCCCACTTTAACCCAGTCCAGTCTACCCCAGCTCAGTCCATCCCACTCAATCCAATCCATCCAGCCCACTACACTCCAATCCACCCCATTCCAGTACAATCCACCCCACTCCAATTCAGTCCAACCCCTCAAATCCACCTCCTCATATAGAACCCAGTCCACCCCTCCACTCTAATTCACCCAACTCCAAACCACCCTACTCTAATAAAATCCACCCCAATCCACCTCACCCCATTTCAATCCACCCACTCCATGTCAATCCACCCACTCCAATCCAGTCCACCCCATCCAGTCCACTCACTCCAATCCAATCCACTCTACCCCAATCCAATCCAACCTACTACCTCAATATTCTCCAACCCACTCCGCCACTCTACGACACTCTCTGCCACTGAACTATGCTCCCCTCTACTCCCCCTGCTCCACTCTGACACTCTACTCTTCCAACTCCACTCTAGGACACTGACAACTGCCACATAGCAACAATCCACATAAATACACTCTACATCATGCCACATAATTCCAATCAGCATAATTTCACTCAAAGCCACACAGTTCCACGCAACCCAATTCCACTCCACACATTTCCGTTCTACACCACATAATTCGGCAACAAACCTCATAATTCAGCTCAACAACACATTTACACAACATACCACATGCATCCACTCCACAGAATACCACATCATGCCACAAAATTCAAAAGCACACCACTATACAACACAAAATACCATTCCACATAATTGCACTCCATGACACACAATCCCACTCCACATATTTCTAGTACAGTCAAAACCACATAATTACTATCCACATAATTCCCTGCACACCGTGCCACATAATTATACTACACACATCCACACCACACAATTCCATGTCACACAATTTTACAAATAGCAATTCCAATCCAACCCACTTAATTCCGCTCCACACCACATATAGCCACTCCACGACGTATGGGTAAAAGACAGTCATTTACAACGCCAATAACTCTAACTCTTGCAAATGCGAGACCTATTGGCATTGCCAATGCTCGTTGTAATTTGGTGTAAATCCATTCAGTATTTTTGAGTTATTAAAGAAAAAAGATTTATAGATAACTAGGGACGTGGAGGGTCCATGGAGCTGACAGATCTCATGGTAAGATCTGATTGGCAGCCAACACTTCAACCAGGAAGTTTTGGCAGCCCTCTTGGGACTTGGACTCAGTGGAGTCCCAACAAAAAAGGACAACAAAACCAGAAGGGGGCAGGGTATTAATACCCTAACCCCTTAGGCCTGGGGGTGGGGTACCAAAACATATTAAAAAAATAAAAAATGCTCTCACGAATTTGCAGAGGATCCGCGAATACATAGGACATTTTTATTACAAAAGCAAGTGAGGTTACTCACGGTTTCTTTTATTTTGTCCCCCGGGTGGGCCAGATATTGGCGGGGGGGGGGAATATATTTTTATAATCAAGGGGAGGGGCGGTTCACGTGACCCTCCTCTCAGGCCAATTTTGCCCCTGGGGACCCCGTCCCCCAAGGCCTGGCAGTGCATGGAAAAAGGGAGGGGGTCGGCGCCGCTCCCCTCACGGAGCCAATAATGATCCTGGAGACCCCATCCCCCAGGGACAGCTCAGCTATGCCCCGGGTAGCCCACCCCCGGGACATGGATTTTTTCCTGACTGCACAGATGCGGGCATGGAAACCTCTGTTTGCTCTTGTTTGGCAGGAGTAATTTAAAGCTCCTGCCAAAGAAGAGCAAACTCTAAGTCCGATCCCAGCAGGCGAGAGCATCAAAAATGCTCCTGCCTGCTGGGAGCGGACTTTTCATCTGTTTCCCAATTGCTCCTGCCCTCAGAGAGCTGCATTTTTAGCTGCTCCCTGTGGGTGGGAGCAATGCTGGCTCCAGCTTGAGGCGGGGAGCCGGCTGGGGCCGCAGAGGCATTGGGGTTCCCCTGCGGCCCCCCAACAGTGGTGAAGTGGGTGCCCTGGGTGGGCTCCAGGGCATCCACTCTTTATTGGCTCGGCCCCGGGGGATAGTGTCCGAAGGACCGAAATCTGACCGGGAGGGGGGGGTGCGTGCCCCCCCTCCCCCATTCTTAATTAGTCAGGCCCTGGTGGATGGGGTCCCTGAGGTCAATATTGTCCCGTGGAGGGGTCTGTGTGCCCCCTCCCACTTTATTATTTGGCCGGGCCCCGGAGATGTGTTCCCTGGGCCAATATTGGCCCAGGAACAGGGGCTGCTTGCCCCCCTCCCCATTCATAATGTGTCCAGGGCCTGGGGAATGGGGTCCCGGGGGCTGAAATTGGCCTGGGGAGGGGGGCCACGCTGCTCCCCCACCCCAATTACTAAATGCCTAGCCCTGTGGGGTGGGGGGTCCCCGGGACGAATGCTGGCCTTGGGAGGGGGATCTGTGTGCTTCCCTTCCCCTTGTTAATATGACCGGGCCCCGGAAGATGGGTTCCTTCGGACCAGAAATCAGCCCGGGGCGGGTGACTGCGTGCCCCCCTCCCCATTTGTAATGTGGCTGCGCCCCGTGAGATTGGGTCCTAGGGGCCGAAATTCAGCCCGAGGAGAGGGGACTGCGTGACCCTCTCCCCCATAATAAATGATGCGCCCCGGGGGATGGGGTCCCCATGGCCAAATTATGGCTCAGAGAGGGGGGGGGGGCATGCATCTCACTCCCTATAAAAAGGTGGCCCAGGGAGGGAGGCTGTGTGCCCCCCTCCTGGGTTGGCTGCATGTGGGGGGTTGGCCGCATGTGGGTGGTGTTGGCCGCAGGTCACACCCTGTGGCTAAGGTTGGATTATCATATGGTAATTAAATATTACTTTACACTACAAAAACCGAGAAATTCACAGAAAAAAACAAAGGTTACAGGGACGTTATAATTTGGTTCACATTTTACACACACAAAACGATAGAAATGCAGCAGTTATAGTTGGTTATCTCAAGTAGCCCTAAAGTAATTAGATCTCACGCTCTCGCCATGCACTGCTAATTAACCCACATATTACAGCACTGATAACGTCTTCTATGACATCCTGGATAATTCTCTGCAACATTTGCTGTAAAATTATTGATGAGAAAACTGTGCATGGCGGAGGCGCGAGTTATAGTTACCTTAGGGCATAAGCTATAGTTACTTGAGATAACTATAAATGTAACTGCTGAATTTCTATGGTATTGTATGTGTAAAATGTGAACCTAACTTTAACGTCCCTGTAACCTTTGTTTGTTTTTTGGTGAATTTCTAAGGCTTTTTAAATTCTGTTTCCTAACTATAACGTCCCTGTAACCTTTGTTTTTTTCCAGTGAAAAAACATACAGAAGATGGAGATCTATAGATGTGTTCTTACATCTGTGTATATATCTGTGTGTGTATAGCTATATAGTACATTTTTACTTTCTATGAAAAGCGAAATTGTATAAAAGTTATTTTTAGCAGCATATTGCAGGCTTTACTGGCCAAAATGGATTTGTTTTCTTTAACAAAGAAGCCAATTTTAATTCATAGTTGTCACTAGATCACTAAAAGTGACAAGAAAAGCTCTTGCAGAGATCTTTTATGGTTTAAATCTTTTTATTGAAATTTCAAACAAACACCATTATAAACATGTAAGTTTGGCTATCAAGTCGTCAATATCGCATAGCCTGGTGCTCAAACAGTCGAGCGCAGGTCTGCAAGCCTAAGATGGGGCTCGTTCTAAAACAGAAAGACCTTACAAGTAATAAAGTGAAACAGGGAAAGGGAAAAGTGAAAAAAAGGAAGGAAAAAAAAGGGCAGTGTAAACCCCCCCGCCCTCCCTCACCACCCACCACCACCCGTGTTCCATGTCCATTAACTAACCCACCTAATACTGTATCTGGTCTTAATCACTTCTCTGGCTGTCGTGTATCTGAGAGGCGCAATAGACGGAGGTATCGGGGGCAGGTTACCTCGCGGAACTCGGAGGCCAAGAGGGACAAAAAGGGTTGCCACAGCTCAGCATATTTGGACCCCTCTCCTGCTATTGTTAGTGTCAGCTTCTCCATACCGAGAACCTGCCACAAGCGATGTAGCCATCCTACAAGGGTTGGAGTGTGGGAGGTATGCCAATGTGCAAGTATATTTTGTGTCGCCGACCCTAGCGCAATTGCCATCTGGCGTCCTCTCCGGGATCGTAATGGGTAGGCCAAAGGATTGGGAAGGCCTAGAAGGACATATGCTGGGAATCGGGGAATTTCTGTATTGAAGTGTTTATCTACTTCGTCTATCACTTGTTTCCAATAGGGCTGGATATGTTCGCACTCCCATAAGAGGTGTACCAAAGTTCCTACCTGTGCGCAGCCCCGCCAACATGTTGCCTCCCATGTGGGATCCATAGAGTGAAGACGCTCAGGGGTAGAATACCAGTAGGTTGCTACCTTCGTGAGGGTTTCAGTCAACCCCATGTGATATGCGGAATGGCGAGCCCTGTAGTATATCCCGTCCCATTCTTTATGGCTAAGCGTTCTGCCCAGTTCCCTCTCCCAGCGTGCCTGACCGGAGTTGTAAGTGTGTGTATAACTGGCCTGAAGCATCTTGTACAAGTCAGAGATTAGCTTTTTATCGGATGTGCGAGTTATAAGCCACCGTTCGTAAGTGGAGAGACGTCTATCGGCTGTCGAGCGGACTTGATCGTGGAGTGCCCAGTGTCGTGCTTGCATGTAGCGGAGTCTCTCCGTTTCAGGAAGCCCAAAGTCCTGTTTAAATTGATGGAATGGGATAACCCCTTCCGCATCATACATATGATACAGAGATCGGCAGCCCGAGGGCCTCCACTTTGCAAAAGCTATCGTGTCCATACCCGGGCCGAAATCGGGGTTGTCCAACAAGGGGGTGAGCGGGGACGGAAAGGTGGTGAGATCATGTTTGATATTAGTGTAGTCCCATACCTCTAGTGGGACTCGTGTAATATGAGGCATAAAGATTGGAGGGTCTATGACGCTTGCGGAGAAAGGGGACGTCCTGCAGGGGTCTGGCAGCTACTGCCTGGTCCTGAAACAACCAATGCTTCTCCGATTCCCAGCGACTCCATTCGACCAGGTGGCGCAGCTGGGCCGCCTGGAAGTACAGCCGAAGGTCCGGGATCCCAAGACCACCTTTGTCTGTGTGGAGCGTTGCCAGCATCCGTTTTAGTCGTGGCTTCCGCCCGTTCCAAATGAACTGAGCAAGTTCTGATTGTGTCTGTTGTATCCAGCCCGTGGGCGGTCGGAGAGGAATAGTACGGAACAGATAGAGGATTTGTGGTAAAATGGTCATCTTGACCGCAGCTATTTTGCCTAGCCACGAGAGGGGGTAGTGTTTCCACTGACCAAGTTCTCGGCGAATCTTCTGTCGCAGGCATGCGTAGTTGGTGTCAACTACTTTCGGGAGAGGAAGCCAGTTGGATTCCCAAATATGGGATCGTGTCCGTCGTCCATTGAATGGGCAACAGGCCTTGAAGATGTTCACGCGTGTGTTGCGTCAGGGAAAGATCCAAGGCTATCGACTTGTCCATATTTACTTTAAACCCTGCAACCTGTGCAAAGATGTCCAAGTCTGCTAGGCACGCTGGCAGCGCACGACTAGGGTTAGATAGTGATAGCAACACATCATCGGCGTAAAGACTGATTGTATGGGTATAGCCGCCGAATTTGATCCCAGTGATCGCTGGGTTATGGCGCACCCTCTGGGCTAATGGCTCCATATAAAAGGCAAAAAGGAGAGGCGACAGAGGGCACCCTTGTCTTGTGCCTCTCTCGATGGGGAATCGGGAGGATGTGTGTCCGTTAACTCGGACTGAGGCTGTCGGGAATTTGTAGCAATTCAGGATGTATGTGCGAAATTTCTCCCCTATCCCCACTCGTTCTAGAACCTGTTCTAAATAGGGCCAGTGGACTCTATCGAACGCTTTCTCGGCGTCTATAGCGAGCATCATATATTCTCCCTGTGTACGCATGGCTTTCTCTGAGGTGTAAAGCCCGTTTCGTGTTATCCGAGGTTTGCCGTTCCGGGATGAAGCCCGCTTGATCCGGGTCAATGAGGCTGTGCATATGGGGCGCTAGGCGGGCGGCCAGGATCCCAGTGTATAATTTGAGATCTATATTCAGAAGGGAAATAGGGCGATACGCTCCGCAGTTGGTCTTATCTTTCCCAGGTTTGGGAATCACCGCTATGGAGGCCTCTAGGAGATCTCTTGGGATCGCTCCGGGGG
This sequence comes from Calotriton arnoldi, assembly GCA_963921515.1. Lineage (NCBI taxonomy): Eukaryota > Metazoa > Chordata > Amphibia > Caudata > Salamandridae > Calotriton > Calotriton arnoldi. The sequence goes on along the minus strand of CAWUFW010001282.1, from coordinate 2,517,736 downwards.
CGGCGAAAGAGTTAAAAAGCTGGGTGAGGAGAGGGGCAATCAGGGCGCAGAAAGTCTTATAGAAGACAGCCGAAAAGCCATCTGGCCCGGGGGCTTTCGCCAATTTAAGGTGAGCGATAGCGGCAATGACCTCTTCTGTTTGGATGTCTCTGTCCAGGTAATCCGCCTGAGTTTTAGTCAGGGCTGGTAGGGTGACTGAGTCAAGGAAGGCAGTTCCATCCGAGTTCTCGAGTGGGGAGCAGGCGTAGAGGTTAGCATAAAAATCGCGAAATGCCTCTGCAATATCGCCATCCTCCGAGACACGTCTGCCATCCTCTCGTCTGATCTCTTGGACCCCCTGTTTCTGTCGGGTCTCGCGGAGTTTGTCGGCAAGAAGGCGCCCGCATCTATCCCCTCCTGTATAATAGGCATGCCGCAGCCGTAGTGCTGCAAACTCTGCCCGGTCCTGGTCAAGCGCCGCGAGTTGGTGTCGCACAGCTTTCAGTTGACGCCATACCCGGGGGGCTCCCGTCCTTTGGTGCATCTGTTACAACTCTCTGGTTTGTTGCGTGAGTTCGTCCCGTTTGCGCCTGCGTTCTACATTGTCTGCTGCTGAAATGGCTATCAACTCCCCCCGTATGACCGCCTTTAGTGCTGCCCATTGTGTTGCAAGGGTTGTGTCTGTATTAGCATTGTGAGAGAGATAGTCGGTGATGGAGCGTTGTATATGTTGAACCACCTCCCCGCGGTGTAATATAGTGTCTCTAAGACGCCATACCGTGAGGGGCTGTTGAATGGGTGGGAGGGTGAGAGTGGCGGTTACCGGTGCGTGATCTGAAAGGGAGGCTACACCTTTCGACCCCAGTCGTGAGCGCGTATATGGGTGCGGATGCTAAGAGGTAGTCAAGTCTAGCGTAAGTTTTGTGTGCATTGGAGTAGTAAGAATACTCCCGACTTTGGGGGTGAAAACTACGCCACAAATCTCTGAGCCCCAGGTCGTGTAACCGGATTAGTCCCTCTGTGGAGAGTGCGCCTGTTGTATGTGTGCGTTGGCAGGATCTGTCCATAGTATTATTGAAAACTAGATTCAGGTCTCCCCCAAGGAGGATATTGCGGTCTGTCGTAGCTGTTGCTTCAGTGAGGGCGTCGTGCAAGAATTGTTCTTGGCCGTCATTCGGGGCGTATAGGGAGCCAATGGTGAATGTTGAAGTACCTAAAGCAAATCTATAAGCCAGTAGCCTACCCCTTATTTCTGCCTCCTTATGTAAGACCGCCCCTTTAAAATGTTGAGCCACCAAGATAGCCACCCCGGCTGATTTAGTTGGTCCTGAGGAAAAAAATTGGGTTGGGAATTTCCGGGACCGGAGGCGGTGGCAGTCCTTGGTTAAGAGGTGGGTCTCTTGCAATAGACTTATATCTGCTTGGGTGTTTTCCAGACATAATAGAACCGCTTTGCGCTTCACCGGGTTATTCAGACCCCGTACATTTAAGGTAAGTATTTTAAGCGTGTTCGTAGGCATTTATAGTGACAAAGAAACCGGAAGTTTAAGTAAAGTGCCCCTGCGGGTACTACAGAATCGAGAAGCGATCATTTGTGTCAGAGCATCTACGCTATCTCTAAAAGGAAAGTGGACATGGAACCCCAGAACCCCCCCCCCCAAAAAAAAATCCCGAACAAAATTACAATAAAAATAGAAAAAGAGCAACATATTGTCCATCATCTGTTGGTGAATGGAAATGAGGCAGTTTAGGGTAGTCTTATGGAGAATCGAAAAGCTCCCCTCCCGCCAACGGCCCAGAACACAAAAGAACACTGTTAGCTGGCCATTCGTAGTTACAACGTTCAGTCTGGCTGGGATTCGGACAGCTCCGCGGAGACAGTCTCGAGGGCCGACTGCTGCCCCTTTATTATCTCTGCAGGAGGAGGCCTCTTGATGCGGCGTCTCCGTCCCTGTTGGCACCATCGGGGCCTAGAATCAGCTGCATCCATCGTAGGACTCTCTGCGCCGCTCTCTTCTGTGGGTGGTTCCACACCTAGCAGTCGACAAGCTTCCGACAAGGAGCGTAACTGGTGTAGCTTATTGTCCATGCGGAACACCAGGCGAAACGGATGGCCCCAGCTGTAAGGAATGTTGCGTTGCCGAAGATGTGTAGTGATAGGTTTAAATGTTCTCCGTTTCTGCAACGTGAGTGCAGACAGGTCTTGGTAGAGGACCGGTGCCTGATCGCGAAACATCAAGGGGTGCATCTGGCGTGCTTTTTGAAGGATGTCTTCTTTGGTGCGGTAGTCTTGGACGCAGACCAGGATGTCAGACGGTGGAGCCGCCGGAGCCCGCGGGGGGCCTACTCTGTGCACTCGATCCAGGCGCAATTCTGTCTCGAGGGGTCTGCCCAAGATGTGATTGAAGAGTTCCTTCGTATACTTAAAGAGATCTTTCGTATCGTCGCCCATCTTCACCCCTCGAATCCGGATGTTGTGCCGCCGAGAGCGGTTTTCCAGGTCCTCAAGGTGCGTCTGGAGGTCTACTTGCTGATCGTGAATCCTGAGGACCTCCTGTTGCAATGCCGCGAGCTCCGTGTCTCTCCCGTCGCTTTTGTCCTCTAGTTCGGCGACTCTCTCACCGATCCCATCCATGTCTCTGCGGACATCTTTAATCTCCGCTGTGAATTCTCGCTTAAGCGTATGGATATCCTCTCTCAGTGCGACAAACATGGATTCTAAGAATGCCTTGGTGATCGGTTCCATACCTTCATTTCGCTCGGACACGGGGTGGTCAGCGCCCGTTGCCATGTCTGTTGTCTGTTGACCTGCCTGAGCTTTCGCGAACAAGTCCTTCAGGGTCCTGTCCTTGCGTCCCCGAGACGTGGACATGTCGTGTCAAGGGCGGGGGCCAAGTGTTACCCTGGGTCAGCCGGATCCACTCCCGTCTCTGTCTGTGCTACCCTCCGAGCCTCGCGGCCGTGCGTAGTAAGTGGGTTTCTTCTTTCCCCTTGCTGCTGTGCGCCTGGGCCCTGTCAAGGTCTCCGCCGAGACCCCGAAACCACCTCCCCTGGGTGCCTCAGGCTCTGCGATGCCCGATTCTTCTCTGACTCCTGGCGCTGGTGCGTCTCTTGGCCTAGAGGCCGGCCGGGCAGAGTTTTGTCGTAATCAGTCTCTGCGCGGGCCCCCACTGTAGTAGCTCTCACTTTCCCCGGCAGGTCACCTTGAGGAAGCTTTGTACCCCGGCTCTGTGCTGTCAGGATCGTCTCTGCGGGAGGCTCACATGTCGGCCGCAGCAATCTCTCCCGTCGTTCCTCCCCACCGTTTAGGCGCGCCTGACATGTAGTGCTTGCCTGAGTTAATCCTTTGGCGCCGCAGCTTTGGGCGATGGTGTGTGACACTGCTCCTCGTTCAGTGGGGGCCCATCAGCTGTTGGCGCTGGCGTGGTGATGTTTCCCTAGGCCCTTAGGGCCCCCACTCGGCGTCGGACTCCACTATCTCACTCCGGCGTGCTCCCCGATTGTCGGTGGATGGTGCGCCCTCTGCGTCCCCCACGGGGTCCCTGGTATCTCTCCCCCTGACGGGCTCGTCGACCAAGACCGCTCCTCACCGGACAGGACGGCCCAGACCGGGCCGCCAGTAGGCCGCCACCCCTCCCCCAGGCGCTGTAAGATGGCGGCCGCCTCCTTTCTCGTGGAGCTATGGGGGGGGTATCGGGTCTTCACTCCCTACACTGCAGGGAGACTTCTGTCGTCTCGGGCATCGCGGGCCGGGACCCCTGGGGTGCGCTCAGTTCGGGCCTACCTTCGTCTCTCCGTGTCTCGGCGTCCTCGCACCAGCGGTCGGGGGCCACCCGGTCACGCTGCTGCCTTCATGCCACACTGGATTGTGGGTAGTGTCACCGGCTACTCCCTGTCGGCGCTGCAACCGGGGGACCGCGGTTTCATCCCGCAGGAGGATGTGTCTTGTGGATTGTTACCTGCCTTGTTATGTTGGCCTAGGCCTGGCTGCCATGCTGCTTTTCTTTGCGCACGTTACACTGAGCCGGGCCTCCCTTGCCCTTTGCTCGTGCCAAGTTCTTTTGCACTGTCTGCATTTTCTGTTGTTCACCTTTTTGGGCTCAGTCTGCACAAACATGTACAAGGTCGCATAACAATGTATTTTGGTTCTTCCTGATATGGCCAGTCTTGCGCACCCAGACATAACATTAGGTGCAATTGCCATGAAGAATTTGGTATGCTTTTAATACTGTGGTTTACTAGCGCTTAACACACTTGGAGAAATCCCTTTCAGTGAGAAGAGCTATGATGTCCTGCTGATGTAATTCTGCATCTAGAGACTGAGGTATGGGGGTTCGCTAGTCAAAGCCCAGAGGTCTTCTATTATTATAATAAACTATCTTACTGCAAAGGGAGGGTGGTAATGTAATTTATACGTTTATCCACTGAGCTCCGAGATGCTTTCCCCGTTTGTATTCTATGGAATTGTAACCATGCTGCTTATATTAGTCATATGCATTATGCTATTAGTACTGACACGTGTACTGTACATTAGAGCACGTAAGTTGGAATAAACATTTTAAACTATCCAGTGTCTCTTCCTACGCACCTTGTGGACAAGTACGAGTGAGTGACGAAAGAGTGTTCTTGCTTCTGCGAGTCCTGAGATAAAGATACCGTGTTCTGGGTTGTCCAAACATTAGTACTTGGGTGCTAATGGGATGCTAAGCTAGTTGGGTTGGGGTTTTTGGGTGCTACGGTATATGGTGGCAAACCACTGTATTCCGGGGTCCCATTTTCCTGTGCATAGCTCTGTGTATGTGCAGAAACCTTATGACATGGCGCGACCACCGTGGGGCAGCTTATCTGCGAGACGCTTGAGTAGTACTTGTGCTTGTCCACAAACCCCTCGCGTACGCTTCCGGAGGCGTATGTGACGGTGATACCTCCTATATTGAATGTTTTATAGGTTCTTTCAAGCTTGATGTTATTAAAAAGGTTAGTTAACAGACCCATTTTTGTGCTCCCTGTTAGGTTGTCGGATATTATTGTTTAGTCATGGCTGGTGTGGCGATTGCTGCACATAGTCGAGAGCACTCCGAGACCACTTACGAGTGTATGGAGTGCCTGATACAGGGATCGATTTGGTCTTTGTGGTTCAAGCCGATCCGGCTTACCACTTTGAGGTGTTTTACACTTGGATCACTTTTGAAGCGGTGGAGGCAGATGATAATCTGTTTCATGAATATAAACCCACCGTTATTCCTGCTGCCTATCGACCCTATACCACTCTTGAAGTACCTCTCACGGCTTGGCAGCACCGTGTTTGGTTTAATGGCGCCCTACCACAACCAACTACCGCAGTTCGTTTAGGCCCCTTGTCAATTCAGGGGGCCACTTGGCCTGTATTGGCCGGGTATACCCCGCATCCAAATTATCTGGCATTACCGCTTGCGGAACTGCGCACTATGCATACCGAGGTGGTACGAGTGCATCGAGCCCTAGTGACATACGTTACAGGTAGTCTACATGGAGCTGCTCCTGTAGTCGCAGGCCAACCAGCTATAGCCGCTGGAGTGACTATAAGTCCTGTCATGGTAAATTCTGTGATGGGCAAACGTCCACAAAATAAGGACGACTATCCTTACTGGCTTGCAGAAAAGTTCGATCAGATAGAAGCAGTGTTTCCCCATACATCCCCAGTAGATAAACACTGCATCCTCACGATAAGTTTGCCAAAAGACATAATCCCCGATTTGACATCATGTGAAAACTGGGGTAAGGTATTCGCAGCAGTTTATTCAAAATGTTTTGGAACTCCTTCCATGACGGTTCTACCCTCTGTAATTAAAAAAGTACAGGATGAACATGGCCCTGAAGCGGCTGTGGAATTAGGGATGAGACTAGTGGGAGTGTTTGATGTAGTAGCTGAGCTGATCCTTGGAAATGTCAAGGGCGATGCTATGAACTTTCAAGTAGCGAATGCTTTGGCTTTGGTCCCAGAGTTGGACAGGCCCCGCGAATTACCGAAAATTATTGCCCGGGCTTATAAAACAATTGGAAGAAATAGCCTGGGCAACAAGCCTTTTGTAAAAATGCAAACTCAATCGCAAACGCAAGTTACACAAGCAAAAAGTGCATCTGAGAAAGATGATAAACCGGTCTTCACTAAAAAGAGTTGGAGACAGAAAAAACAGGGTAAGCAACAAAAGAAGCCGGGGTCGAGAGGCGCTTCCCCAGTTTCGGTTTCTTCTGAACGTACTTATGATTTACGTGATAGGTCAAGGATTAAATCACCAGAAAGGTTTCAGAGCTCTGATACGCGTTCTCCTCGTTCTTCACAGGCCCAGACGTCGTCACAGGCTGGTGGAGGAGGACGGCAAGATAGAGGAAGGGGCCGAGAGGCTCCCCAGGAGCGAGACCAACCTCGACAACAAGTCAGAGGGAAAGCAGAAGACTTTCATCTTCCTCGACCGCAATTTCAGAAGAAAAAGGTTGCCGCTGTCACAGCGAAATATGCCTCAGACCGTGAGAACGAGACTCCAGAATTGGACGTGGGCAGTGACCCTCCTAGACAGCGCCGCGGAAGTTACCATAGTGCGGGAGGCGCTACGTCCTCATATGGAGGCGACAGCAACTGAAACATTCGTTACTGTAGAGACAGCTGACACGAGAGTGGCACCCCCTGACAGACTATATAATATAGTCATACAAATTGAAGGTGACATACCGCGTGAAATAAAAGGGATTTTTGGGAAAATCTAACCTCTTCATATGACATTTTGTTAGCAGAGGTGGATTGGCCACCCCCATTCGTTCTCGCTGCACATAAAGGAGAGGAGGTAATCCTTCCAAGCTTCTCACAGCATGTCCCAAAAGACAAAGCTGAAGCACTTGCAGCTGAGTGGGCTGTGTACCTGGCACCAGCGTTATACCGCAACCATGTGGGATGGGATGAAGAATCACCTCCTCATGCAATACCTTTGCGGTCACTACCGCAGCCACAACCCCAATATCCCATCAAACGGCAGGCAAAAGGCCCCGTCTCCGAAATTCTGACACAGTTGGAATATCAGGGAGTAATTGAACCATGCGTATCACCTATGAACAATCCCCTTTTCGTGGTTTCTAAACCCGATGGAACGTACCGCTTAGTTTTGGATTACCGGCATTTAAATACACATTGTCGGAACTTTGCGGTGCAAAATACACACAGTTCTGCGCTTGTAGACAGTCTTGTTCGTAAAAAATACAAAACGACACTTGACCTTTCAAACGGTTTCTACACGCACAACCTAGCCCCGGAGAGTGGTCAATGGACCGCATTCACTTCCGGTGGTAAATTATTCCAGTTCCGGCGTTTACCCATGGGCTACAAAAATAGTCCGGGTATATTCGCCGCCCGTGTTGTTTCTTTGTTAAATGACATTGATCAAGACGCATGTTCGTACGTAGATGACATCTATCTGACGGACGACGAATTATTTCAGCATTTGTCCCGTGTGGACCGCATTATTCTTGAATTTGCGGAGCAGGGTTACAAATTTAACTTTGCTAAATCACACATTGCTGAATTTACCGTTCTGTTCTTGGGCTATAGAGCTCAACAACGAAGGTAAGGGCTTAGCCCCCATTTCTTGGAAAAATGTGCACATTTGTGCCCCCAAATACTCTGAAGAAACTTCAGTCTTTGCTGGGTTTCCTGAATTTCGGCGTACTTACATTCCCGAATATGCCCAGCGTATCAAGCCTTTGTATGCTTTGATACAACCTACTTATTCAAGGTCTTGCTGGCTGCCTGAGCATACCTCAATTCTGCAGTCTTTGCAGACAGACCTTTTGGAGTCTAAATATCTTTTGACTCGTGATAACCACACAAACCTGGTGATTAGAATAATTCCGGGGGCGGTGGGATTCACATATTTAACCTTTAATGAAGGTGATACAGTACCCATCGCATACAAGTCACATCTGTACACTTCCGCTGAATTGCGCTTTACCTCTGTCGAAAAAGTTCTAACTGCAGTGCAAATGGCGATTCTAAAAGAACGCGCACTGGCACAGGAAAGCGGATTCTAGTGGTAACACCCTGTCCTGCCCTAGAGGCAGTAACAAAGGCAAGTGTACCGAACTCAAAAGCAATGCATCCCCGTTGGATACAATGGGCTACATCCTTGACGTCTTCGGACGTCACTTTTGTTTTTGATTCTTCTCTGCAGACTCAGGAGTTTTTGCAGTATGAATTCGTTCATCCTCCTCCTTTGTTTTTATTACCGCTTGAGGATTACAAATGTGTGATCTACACCGATGGTTCGGCGCAACCGGCCACTGGGTCCAAGCACGCTTATTCAGCTGCATGTGCTATTGTTGCGGGTTCCTTTGTAGATGGAAAGTTCAAATCCTCTGCAGTGCATACTCGCACACTTGGAGATAGTACCGCACAATTGGCCGAGCTGCATGCATTGCTACTTGCACTTGAGTTCGCTTCTCAGGATGAGACCACTCTTATTGTATGTGATTCTTTTTACTGTGTACAATCTTACAATGACAATCTGTTTTTCTGGTCGAAAACGACTACAAGGACGCAAAGGGAGCACAATTAAGCATAAAATGCTTTGGGTTCGAGTGGCAGAATTGCAACAACGTCTGCCCCTCACACAGGTGGTTCACACCTTAGGCCATCAGCGGGTGGGCGCACACGCTATAGGTAACGATCTGGCAGATGAAGCTGCCCGTTCAGCAGTAGTCACGTGTTCAGTAGCAGCGGTTACCAGGTCCATGTCTAAAATAGACCCTGTTATATTAGCAGCTATTGCTGCAACCAAGGAAGGTAATAATTACCCTACAGGTTTCCCTTCCAAGTATTCTTACACATTAAGTCCCGATCAGGTTCCTTATGTAACTATACCTGACGTTGGAGATCGGCTGATCCCCAACGCGGACCGCAGGAGCGCCTTGATATCAGCTGCACACGAAGGCATGGCTTCGGCTCATGCAGGTGTGTCAGCTACAGTTTCCATCTTGCAGCAGCGTTATTGGTGGCGTGGATTGTATAAAGACACCCGTGCTTTTGTGCTTTCTTGCGATGTTTGTCAACAGATTAAGCCTTCAACGGTAACACGTCCACCACAAACCCCGCTCTGCATTGCTAACAGACCCTTTGGGTGTGTTTACTTGGATCACTGCGGTCCATTCTCATCAGACACTGCCTATAAATACATCTTAGTGGCAGTGGACTCGTGCACACGGTTTCTCTGGGTCTGGCCACAACGGAGTGCTGACGCCCGAAATGTAATCAGGGATTTGCGTGTCTTTGTGGGAATTTTCGCATGCGGCACCTTCCATTCGGACCAAGGTCCAGCGTTTGCCTCTAGGGCTTACAAGGATGCAATGGCTTCGCTTGGGGTGCGGGTGAAATTTTCGTCTCCGTATAGGCCTGAGGGCAACTCTATCGTTGAACGAATGAACCGTGACTTAAAGCAATCCTTAACAGCTAGGGTTATAGGTACTGGCAGGAACTGGCTGGCCCATTTGTATACCGTTCAGCGTGCACTTAATAATCTCCCTAGAAGACCTCTGGGTGGGCGGACCCCATACGAAATGCTCTTTGGCATAAGAATGTTTGTGCCTGACCTTGAGGGTCCAGACATCGCGGCGCAATCCGCCAAGTTTGATGTAGATAACCATTCTGCTATGTTACAGGACTTACAAGAAGCCCGAGACAAACTTGCAACTACACATTTGCCTTCAGCCACAGATCCTGCGTTGCAGATTCCGGTAGCCGGCTGGCTTCCAAGGTTGGAGAACTGGTTCGAGAAAAGGTTGAAAACAAAAAGAATTCGGCCCCTCTTTTCGTGCACCGGTTCCAGTTCTGGGCTTGAAGGGAACACGTACAGTCATTTTACCACCGCTTCCTGGTCGCAAGGAGAACAGATACATCTCAGTGGAAAATGTCAAGCTACAGCGCCTGGCCGATCCTGAATAGTGTCACACCAGCGGTCTCTTGTCCTGCCATTTATCGGACATATGTTCATAGTCCATCTGCACGAACGATCGCTGATGCTGTAATTGAGATGGTTGATTTGCCTGAATCCTCTACTTTGCCTGAAACTACGATTGATCCCCAACTCTCCACCAATATCGACGAGGACGAGTATACTTATCCTGCATCAGAATCGGTGGCACATCAACCAACAACGCCACTTGGCCCGACTCGTTATTCCTTTGATTCGGATTCCACATCTTCAAAAGTTCCATCCAAGTTCAGTATTTTTATATCCTGGTTTAGAGACAATTTTTTGATTCCACCCTGGACATACATCTGGTTGGTACTTTTCTTGATATTTTGTTCATGTCCATTGGCTTTGTCACAGTGTTTTTCTACTAATTAATGGTCACTATTTACCTGAACGCTCTGCTGTAGACTATGTTTCTGGAACTTTGGCTCCTCATTCCTCGTCTCACATCATGAAGCGTGACCACACATTTGTGAACATTTCAGCTTTCCCAGTTGCTGATGGCATCGTATGGGATGCAGTGAATTATCAAATCCATGGTCCGACGGAAATTATTAATGTACCTAATGTCCTTCGTGTTTCAATGGGTGATGTAGTACAAAATAATATTCATTCTGATGATTGGGATGTGCATGCCGTTGAAGCATTTGTTTGCCGATTTAAAATATTATGCATCTTTTAATGCTGAAGATTTATATATGAATTCTGCTAATTATGCCGATTTGTATTGTTACCAACATTGGGGTAATCATTTTCTCCATAAGCCCAGTGCCCTGCGTAGTTCTGTTAACTATACCCAATGGGAACATTGTCCAAACCCCTTGCCAGGTAGCTCTCAAACTCTTCGAAATAAGTTTAATTATTTCACTGATTTTAATCGGTCGAACCCTGCATCCTATTATTTTAGACTAAATAACACATCAACTCAGAAAATTATGTTAACACACACCAAATTGCTTTATTCAGGTTCCTTTCTAAGTGCCCTAGCTGTGGGTGGTTATGAGTACTGGGATAATACAGTGGATTTAAAATCTATTTGGGGCTCCAAGCCATGGCAGGTACAGGGAACCGAGGCATTACACCGTGCTTGCCTCATCCCTACACAAATTATGTTCCTCAATGTCTCCATCTATCAGACTACATGTTGGGGCTTAGCAACCACTAAACAATTGAATACTCCATCCATACCATCCCTGTCGAGTTTTCCCAATGAAAGCTCACGATTCAATATGTCCCTCGTGTCCCTGCAGGCTCTATTACAGAATAATTCATTTAATGTTTCTGAGCTGGTTCAGTCACCCTGGTTAGTATGGCCTATATCATCTAACGCATGTCAAATACGTTTTCACGATTCTGGTACTAGCTACACACAGAATAGGCCTGATCCGAGATTTACTGCTTCCAGTACTGTCACTACATATTCTGTTGGTAAATTATGCAAACAATGGCTGCAACATTCGTCCCTTGATTCTGTTAAACAACATTTGTCCCTCCTTTCAGGCAATATTGATCTGTCCGACTTTGTTTTGGGACCTCGTGGTCCCCGACCTAAAGATTCATTTATGAAACATATAATGAACTCTGGAAGCTATCACAAATGGAAGCTGCTTCCCGTCTTCGGGAAATAGATCAAGCAAATTTGGAAAAGGTGCTTGCTGTTGTTGACAATAGTATTAATACCCTGTCTTCTCGCATTTATACTTTGGAGAATATTGTGTCTTCTGTTGTTGATATTGTACAAGATGATGTTTCTGTGTTATATCATGGTCAGAATCAATTGCGTTCAGTTATGCAATTTGCATGGACTTTACAAACGCTCAAGTTAGGTAAAGTTCCTTGGCATTTTTGAACACCTCTGCCTTGTTTCTACCTTTTAACTTAACTGACAAACAGCAATTTATGTCCATGAAAGATGCAACTTACACTCTATTACATATCGAAAAGATGGATCCTTTGCCGTTCTCTGTTGCAGAACTCGATTCTGCTGTATGGCTAGTCCATGGGGTTATCGCTTTACCTTTTTCCTTGTTTGAATTTGACTCGTGCATGAAACATTATCCTGTGGGCCGTTACCGGCCCTTGGGCAGTGCTTTCCTGCATGAACTCTGGTCCTTGCCTTTCATGTATAAATGCCTTCGGGACGGCAAGGAAGTCTTTCTCACGGGGAGTACTGCGACTCGACTATGGGTCATTCGCTTATTTGTAAACACATTAAATTGCATGGCTCATGTAGCGTTTCCGCTCCTAATCTTGCTTGTGTGCTGAAAGGTATTCCTGCTCCTGTTATTTCACCTACTTTCACTCTCCTTTCCAATGGTAGTTATTTACTTTTAAATAACGAAAACTGTTGTGGCCTGCAAGCTGGCATTCCTTACATTGTAACAGTTTCGCACAGGGTTGTCTGCTGCAAAAATGTGCTTTTCCTCCCCCTCATGGCAAGGTTGATATCTCTATTTGGCCTTCCATCCCTACCATGGAAGCAGATTTCAATAGACTGAGCAGAATAAAGGCACTATTATTAAACGAGGAAGTTATGCTCACGTCCGCCCGGGAGACATTCATTCTCCAGGTGGCGAGTACCCACAGTGAAATACAGGCCCTTTTAAATACTAATCTCCCCCAACATTTTGGGGAGTTAATACATCGTATTTTTAACGCATCTAACACTGAAGGCCTAGTACACTTTTTTAAGGTCGTGGGGTCGGGCTTGGTGTCCTCCTTCCAAACTATTTTTGGTGCCATCCCGGCTTTCATACATTCTATTTTTTCCAGTGTCTTTGGCGGTTTCCCATTGATCCTCGCTTTAGCGGCTGGTGTCTTGCTCTTAATTTGCTTTCTGCGCAATGGCTGCTCCCGATGGGACCTGCTCGATCCAGAACGCCTCCAGCTGCTCCGTGAGCGCCTTTTGGCCGGTTTTGGTGTCTTGCCATTGGCGACACTGAGTGTGTCATATACTCTTTCATTTCGCTTTGCGTATTTCACTTGCGTGCAACCTGTGATGACTTGTGTCCGCTGTCCTTTCACCTGGACTCTGGATTATTGCCTCTCCAATTCGTCATTGTCTGTTCCGGATTTTGTTCAGTTGATGGGTCCCTTAGAGGCCCATGAGCAGGACTGTTCCGTTGCTGGCTGTATGGCGCGTGCGGCTGCACTGGGGATTTTGGCGCAATGGGATATCTGGGCAGCTGCCCAGGATCTCCTACAGCGAAGCTGTTTCAATTATCACGCAAGCTGTCCCGCATTGCTTTTGGATGCTCCCTTTGTTGAGGAGCATTCCTGCTCTTTTGATCTCATGGATTGGATGGCATCTATGTTTTTGACAATTCCAATGATGAACTCTTGGAGGGTATGGCTTTTCTCTGCACTTACACTTTCATGGATTGACCTGCCCTTCGCCGTTTGGGCGCTCCTGTGCTCCGACGGCTCTGTTTTTCCTCTGTCCTGGCCTCTGGACTGACCAGGGAGGGTGTCTTGTGGATTGTTACCTGCCTTGTTATGTTGGCCTAGGCCTGGCTGCCATGCTGCTTTTCTTTGCGCACGTTACACTGAGCCGGGCCTCCCTTGCCCTTTGCTCGTGCCAAGTTCTTTTGCACTGTCTGCATTTTCTGTTGTTCACCTTTTTGGGCTCAGTCTGCACAAACATGTACAAGGTCGCATAACAATGTATTTTGGTTCTTCCTGATATGGCCAGTCTTGCGCACCCAGACATAACATTAGGTGCAATTGCCATGAAGAATTCGGTATGCTTTTAATACTGTGGTTTACTAGCGCTTAACACACTTGGAGAAATCCCTTTCAGTGAGAAGAGCTATGATGTCCTGCTGATGTAATTCTGCATCTAGAGACTGAGGTATGGGGGTTCGCTAGTCAAAGCCCAGAGGTCTTCTATTATTATAATAAACTATCTTACTGCAAAGGGGAGGGTGGTAATGTAATTTATACGTTTATCCACTGAGCTCCGAGATGCTTTCCCCGTTTGTATTCTATGGAATTGTAACCATGCTGCTTATATTAGTCATATGCATTATGCTATTAGTACTGACACGTGTACTGTACATTAGAGCACGTAAGTTGGAATAAACATTTTAAACTATCCAGTGTCTCTTCCTACGCACCTTGTGGACAAGTACGAGTGAGTGACGAAAGAGTGTTCTTGCTTCTGCGAGTCCTGAGATAAAGATACCGTGTTCTGGGTTGTCCAAACATTAGTACTTGGGTGCTAATGGGATGCTAAGCTAGTTGGGTTGGGGTTTTTGGGTGCTACGGTATATGGTGGCAAACCACTGTATTCCGGGGTCCCATTTTCCTGTGCATAGCTCTGTGTATGTGCAGAAACCTTATGACAGATGGGCTCTGCGGATCGTTCCCTTGCAAGATGGCGGGCGGAACTCCCGGGCCCTCTCTTGTCCACCACGGTGTCTCGGCCGATGCGCTATTCCTGCCCCGCCCCTCCACAACGGCCGCTGCTCCGGCCAGGTCTCTCGGAGCTCTCGTCTCCGGCTTCCGGGCAAACCGCTCTGCCACCGATGGTCTCGGAGCCTCGCTTCCTGGCCCCGCGGGCCGGATACCCCTGCAGCTGCCCGTCGCGTGTCTTGCGGATTTCTGGCTTATGGGCTCTTCAAACTCACGTCCCGCAAGCCCCGTCGCCAGGACAGCCCCGGTGTTGGTGCCAGCGACAGCTTAAACGGCCAAGAGCCGGTGCTTTAGCGGGCCGTCGGCGGGAGCTCCGGAGCAACACGTCTGCTCACGTCGCCATCTTGGCCACGCCCCCCTGCAGAGATCTTTTAAAGGAAAAGTGCGAGAGAAGCAGGGCACTGTAGTTAAAGAGACTGCATGCAGCCTAGAGAGCTTGGAAAAATGGCACTTCTCCTTTAAGGAAACATACACTCTAGTATCCCATCTTACCCTGTCATTGATAGTTGCTCCAGTTCTTTTTGCCAGTTCCTGTCAACAGGATGCTGGAGCACAGATCCCTGCCTTTTTTGGCTTTCTTCTATGGAAAGATCTTGCAAAAGTTTAGATTATTGACTTCTAAAGGTAGAAAGTGAGGTTTGACCATTTTTCTTTTAAATCGTATTTTTATTATCTTCCATTTCAGCAAATACAGTAAACAATACCAAACAGGGCTGTTGTTCCAAGAGTAGCCCTGTTGAATCCTCTGAGTGAGTACCCTACCGCCTACCAGAATGCTCGTATGCGGGGGCAGCTCCACAGTGTGTGTATAAAGGTGGCCTCTAAGCCACAGCCTCGCAGGCAGTTTGTGTCTCCAATCCCTGCCGAGCAGGGTGCGTGTGTAGTATACCCTTTGCATGATCTTGAGCTGTGGATCAGTCTGAAACTAGCTTTTACTGCCACCATCGCAGGGAACTCCAATGTTTCCCGCCAGTCATCCTCATCCAACTCCTCCAGGTCCTGCTCCCATTTACCCTGCAGTGTCAACAGGAGGGCCTGTTTGTTTCTCATCACTGTACCATATGTCAGGGAGATCAGTTTCTAATCTATCCGCCCATCCAGGAGTCTGTTTTCTAATGGTGAATCTTCTTGCATTTCTTCTCCTAAGGATACATACTCCCTGGGTGCGTGCAGCATCTGACCATAGTGTAGCCACTGTGTTTCCGTCATTTGATATTCTTGCTGTAGATAGGAGAAAGGGAATAGCCCATTTGCATCCCACACATCCGCCAATGTAGATAGGCAGATGGCGTTCCAAACCTTAAACCCTTGTAGAGCTCCTACTGACAGTAGTCTGGGGCCCTCTCATAGTGGTATTTTTGGAGTCAGTCGGTGGCCCCATCCCATTTCCCTGGTCAATTTCTTCCAAGTTTCCACTGCTGTCTTTGTCGCCGGGCACACTTCAGTCGTTAGTTTACCTCTGTATAGTGCGTGTAGGTAACATTTTGCATTCACTCCTGTCCCGTCTTGTTTGAACGCCTGGTCATCCCAGTCTATGTACACTTAATCATTCACTGCACTTACTTGTGTCGCCTTGTAATACTCCTGCACATTTGGTAAGGCCATACCCCCTCCATATTTCGACCTTTGAAGGACTCTCATGGCTATCTGAGGTTGTCTTCCTGCCCGAAGCAGTGTTCGTACCAGTGCGTCTACCCTAGTGAAAAAAATCTTATAGGGGCTGTTCTGGAGTATGTACAGGAATCTTGGGAGTACCGCCATCTTAAACATTGCCACTTTCCCTAACATAGAGAGCGGTAGTGATTGCCAGTGTTTCACATGCTGCTCCAGTTGTTTAAGTAGGATTTCCAGTTTTGCCTCGTAGTATGAATCTGGACATTTAGTTATCCAGCTACCCGGGTATTTAAACTTTGACTTCTCTATCCGTAACAGCAGGGTGAGTTTCTCCCCGTGTATATCCCCCCCCATCCGGCACAACAGCGATTTGACCCAATATATGGCAAAGCTGGAATGGTCCCCGAATATGTGGAAGCTTTCCTGCAGTCTGTCTAGAGATTGGGTCACGTTGGTCAAATATAGTAAAATATTGTTGGTGTATAGTGAGATGCATTCATCATCGCCACCACCGCCAGGCCATTCCCACACTTGTGCATCCACACGCTCCCATGGTGCCAAGACTTCTGTGGCCAGGGCAAACAACATCGACGAGAGCGGCCACCCTTTCCTCATGCCCCTTAGGACGCTGAACTTCTGCGATGTGTGGCCGTTAATCCGCACTCTTGCCTTAGGTCTGTTGCATAGCAATCTGGTACAGCTAATGCACTTTGGGCCAAAACCCCATCTTTGTCTTAACCTGGAAAAGGTAGGCCCATTCAACTGAGTCAGTGGCCTTATTCGCATTGAGGGAAGCAATCACCTTTCCTACTGGCGAGTCCCAGACTGCCGCCAAATTATTATGCAGCCGTCATAAATTTAGCTTGGTCGAGCTTCCCGGCATAAACTCATTTTGGTCCGGATGTACTAACTTCATCACCACCGCCCTCATTCTGGTTGCTAAAAGTTTAGCCAGGATCTTTATGTCCATGGTTTGAACATTTTTAAAGGTAGAAAGTGAGGTTTGAAAGTTAAACTGAGAGAAGAGCGAACAGCATAGTAAATAGTAACATCAAAGATGTCAGGAGTTTCTGTCTGCAGAGGTCCAGCAAGCGTGGAGAAGGGGATTGTTTTACCTTGTCTCAGTCTACCATTTCTGCGGATTCCACATGAGTGAGGTTTTGAAAGAGATCGAGGCGGCACAGTCATTGTTGCTTCTGGTCAACGTCGAGATCTTTGATCCAGGTGCTGCTGCCACTTGTTTGCTGTCGAGGTTGTTAGATTATGCTCGTTGATGCTCTCGTAATGCCATTTATAAGTTAGCATTCGCTGCGCTATTTTCTTTTTAGACTCCATTTTGTGTGATGTTCGAAACTAATCCTTCCCTGTTCCGAGAAATACCCTTTACTAAGTTTCGTTTCTGTAACGAATAACTGCTTTTGCCCGTGCATAGTTTTCCCTAGATAAAGAACCTCTCCCACCTGTCTGGCAGTTTGTACACCGCACAGGATGGAACGGCCTTGAGGTGTCCTGAACTGTGCAAGATATGAGAGTAGAAACCTTTTTTTTTGTCTTTCGCTGTCCGACCACATCTGTTTGGAAAATTCCATTGTGGGCGTGTTCTTAGCTAATTATGCAATGTACATAATGTATCTTTGTGCTTACTGCTCCTCAGTTCCCTCTGTAGTACTCTTACGAGACTGTGCATACGGAGCCCCGCTCTGAGCGTATACTAATAAATGATTATTGGTCAAGGCAAAAAGAACAGAAGGTCAGGGCACTAAAGGCCTGCACCAGTCAGTCTAGTTTTAGATAGTTTTTCTCAAAAATGTGGTGCAAGGAGCCAGGAACGTGACCTCCTTACGTCCCTATTATTTGGGAATGCCAAAAACACAAGAGACAGAGAATGGCTCAGCACACACCTATAATGAAATATAATATAAAAGTCAACAATGGTATATAGTAATAGTAAGCGATAACCAATGTGCGAAAATTAGCACAATGTCTCCCCAATAGATCAAATAAGACTTCGGTTTCTTAATAATGTATCCTTCCTTTATTCTTATTTCAAATTTCTTTTCTTGAAAGCACAGCACAAATTCATCGCACATTGGTTATCGCTTACTATTACTATATACCATTGTTGACTTTTATATTATATTTCATTATAGGTGTGTGCTGAGCCATTCTCTGTCTCAAATGATTATTGGTGTATATTCTCCACTGTTTCTCTGACTCGTCATTAGAAACGGAAGGCTGAGAGGCGGTCTGTGGTGACTCGGGTGGCCCTAAGCAGGTCACTTCCTTCAAGGTCTGGTTTGACGTCGAGGCACTACTTGACGAAGAGGCCGCAAGTTTCAAAGTTGAGGGAGATCTGAAGGCTATACTGCTGTTGTTAAAACACAAGGTGTTCAGTAAATCTCTAAGTTTATCTGCTTCTTTTATGAGAAAACTTAAGTGTTCAAATCTGCCTCCAGCCTCTGATTCAGAATACGCCCAGGCGTACTCTCCGAATACGCTAGAGAAGTCTCCCCTGCAATTGTACTCTGATTTATCTCCTTCATGAATATGCTCTGTAAGGCACACTGCAACTTCTCCAGGGGTTGTCCGTCTGCCCTGCTCATTCTGCTTCTGCAGGAAGTGGTTCCTTCTCCAAGGCTTTTTCTCCTGAAGCTTCTACTCCTCCTCCAGGCCTCATAATTCCACCAGCATTTTTTTGTTACTAGTTACACTTACAAAGCTCAGGCCTGGTTTACACATCCGTTTACATTTGGCTGCAGTGACTGCATACTTTCAGAACAGAGAACACGCTACTCTCTTCAAAGTCCCTTATATTTAATCATTCATGGAAGACTTAAAAGGGTTTTCACTCCCAGGAAACCCCCAGTCCCTTCTTGGAAATTCAACGTGGTCCTCGCTATTCTCATGGTAGCCCCTTCATTCTTACCCACTTCAATTTTTATCTTGGAAAGTTGCGTTTCTAGTCGTGATCACTTCCCTTATGCGTGTGAGCGAGATTCAGGCTCTCGTGCTGGATGAGCCCTTTTTCAAGGTTCATGCTGAAAGGGAGTCATTGGAACTAAAGCAAAGTTCCAACCCAAGGTAATTACTTGTTTCCACTTCAGACAGACAATTGAACTCCCAGTGTTCTTCCCGCAACCAGACATAGTAGTGGAAACAGCACTTCACATGTAAGGTGTAAAGAGGGCCCTCATGCACTACATTTATAGGACAAAATAATTTTGTAAAATGCAACAATTATTTGTCGGCTACTCTAAACCACACAATGGCAGTGCTATTTCAAAAGCAAGGGTAGCCCGCTGATTAGTCAAGTGCATTAAAACTTGCTATGCCAAGGGCAAAAAGTAGCTCCCTGCTCCACCAAGGCCTCATTCTACCTGTTAAAAAGCAGCCTCCATGGCCTTTCTGGGCATTATCCCAATAGTTGATATATGTAAGTCAGCTATCTGATCCACACCACACATGTTCACCAACCACTACTGTGTGGATGTCGAAAGAGGCCAACAAGCTCAAGTGTGCCAAGCTGGACTGGACTGTGTGCACTTTTTCAATATTCTGCAACATCCTTTGGCTAGCCACCAGTTTGGGAAGAAATGCTTAACATTCTATGCAGAACATGTGAATTTACAGCTACATGTGCCACAAATGGAAAATGTTACTTAACCTGGGAACATCTGTTTGTGGCATGTAGTGCTGTAGATTCACTTGCGCCCGCCCTCCCCACTGGAAATCTTTGGTTGTTGCAGATATCCTTTTTCTTTAACTTTCTTTACCTTCATATCTTCATCCTTGCATGGTCATCATTGTGCATTTTCGTGCTCCATCTCTAAAAATGTAGGAAAACAGTTTAACTATGGAGTCCATGCTCATGCGCATTACCAGTCATAGGAGGAGTCGCTATACCTTGTGACTCGAAAGACTTCTTCAGAGAAAAACAGGTTGGACGCATCCGAGCCCAACACTAGATGGCAGGAGTACACAGAACATGTGAATCTACAGCACTACATGTCACAAACATGTTTACAGGGTAAGTTACATTTTCCTTTCAGTCTTTTGCCCTTATAAAATAATACACACCTTAAATGAAAATGAAATGCAAGGTAAGATAATCAGCAGTAAATGCATTAATAAACCTTCTTTTAGTTGTACTGTGCCTCTTTGTGTCAATATTTTTGCGATTTGTATCTGTGTCATTAAAGCTCTCCCGCGGGAGTTTAATCTATATTTTTAGTTCATTTGTAAATATTCTCTTTTCTAGCTGCCAAAGAATCTCAGATGATCGAAAAGGAGAAAAAAGCAAAACTGCAATATGAAAAGCAAATGGAAGAACGACAGAGGAAAATGGAAGAACAAAAGATGAAAGAAGAGCAGCGAAGAGCAGCAGTAGAAGAGAAAAGGAAATTGAAAACAGAAGAAGAAAGGGTATGACACCAATTACAACTTGTATGAAAATTTGTGTTTAGACTAATATTTATTTAAATTACCAACTTGAAATAATTTGTAACATTTGATATTCAATGTTGAAAAAAGAATGTTGAAAGCAAACACAAGGAGATGATGGACGGACCGGACCGCTGAAACTTTTCAGGCACTCACCCCCAGTCAAAGAATGTTGAAACAAAACCTCCAAGGTTAACCAATTCAAATGATTTGGTGGCAAATCACTACTTATATGGATTGATAAAGGCTATAAGATGTTCCAGCATTACATGAAAGCCTTAATTTTTACTCTTGGCATATAATTAAGACTTTAACAACGTGTACGTTCTTCCAGACACTACCGTATTGCCATAATCTGGATAGATACCCCTCTGGTGTGGGATTCTTATAGAGTCCAGTTTGAAGGACATTTCCATCTTCCAGATTACAATGCTGGAATTCATTATATTCCAAGGCATACTTGCTCCTTCTACTACGTTCATCCTCCATTATCAATTCGTAGTGCTCTCATTAAGCTTCCAATTCCAACTCCTTACAAAAGCCAATAATAAATAAAGAAGTTGATGAATGGTGGCATGTACGCCCTCTAGCACGAATGCCCTCTAGGATTTTCATTTTTAAACTCCATACAAAAATAGTACGTTTGCACTTGCAGTATAACAGTGGCACATTTAATTAAATCGTATTCAGGATATTGTATTGTACCACTCACTCATTAAATATATATTCCTCTGCGCTTGTGAAGACTCATCCAAGGACTCTGTAAACTTGCAGCTGAAAGTCAGACACAAATCAACAATCCCTCCACTGCCATGACAGTGGAATGAGATTCTTGTGGTTATACTCACTGTTTGGTTTTTGTGAAATATGATGTGCTTTACACATGCAACTTTACTTTGGTCTCATCTGTCCAAAGGACATTGCCCAGAGGTCATGTGGTTCAGGCACATGCAGTTTTCCAAGCTGAGCCTTGCAGTCAATCAATCAATCAGGATTTATTAAGCGCGGCTAATCATCCGATGTTCCTTTCAGATAAAAGTGTTTTTTTCCTGATGGCCCCACCTAAAAGCTGCATTGTTAGGTTTTTAGGTCAAGCCTTCTAGACGGTGCATGCTCTGTGTTGCGAGTGATATTGTGGCTTATGAAGAAAATAGATGGACTTGGAACACGCCATATGCTTATCATTGGTTTGCATTCTTTGTCAATCTCATTTGATTGCTTCTTACTTGTGTACCAGCTTGTCAATCTTGTGTTTGTCCCTTCCATGGACCTTTGTCTCTTTGCAAAGTTAGGATTGGCTGGCATCTCGGATTCCTCTGCTTGCTTTTCAAGCAATAATGTGTTCTTTTATGTGAAGAACTCCACAAGAGGGCGTGTTTTAGAGCCATCTCCCCCATGTACGTCTCCCCCCCCCTACACATCGTGCTGCTCTCTGTCACCCGACTGCTTCTACCCCCATTCTTGTGCTCACCTGTGTGCTTCTCCCCATTGCTTCTCCCCACCCGTGCCCTCCATAATGTTTCCCCAGCTCCCTTGTTGCTAATGCGTCCCCCTCCGACCCCAGCTTGATTTCAGTTCCACTCCGGAGATGCTTCAGGGTTCCTCTCCTCCCTGTGTAGCTTCAGTGTCCCCGATCTCATCTTGCCCTGTGTCACTCCACAACAGCGGCTTCCTCTTTTCCAAGGCACAAGACCAGGGTCACCTTTTAGTTTCTTTAAGAAGCACTCTTCCGTTTTGCAAAGCAGTGCACATCCTCGCTATTGCACTTGGCTTGTAGAGAGGGGCGAGGGGCTTGTCACCATTTTGCTGTTTCATTATTCCTGCCTTCTGAGTATCCTTGTTCTGGCTGGTTCCTTTTATTTAGGCTTTGCACCCCCTCCCCTAATGATCCTCACCTCTGGAGGCCTTCATCTCTAGCGGGCTGCTTGCTGCCGGCAAGCCTATCCCTGAAGCTTTAAGCCCACTCAGCCCATGAATCTTTCTCTCAGTGTTTTCTACACATGCCCACTTGTACTCCCAGGACAACCGCCACTTCCCCTTCAGCTCTCATGGTTTCTGACACCAGGTGGCAGCCTGTCCTTGTGATTCATGGTTGGGGAGGTTGAATCACTCCCCCCGTGTGTGTTTTGGACTTCCTGCTTGCAGCTTTCTCCTCTGGCTGCCAGTGCTCTGATCACATCTCTCCTCTTCACTAGCTGCTGCTGTGTGTCAGAGCTCCTTTACCCAAATAAACTCCAGATGCTTCCACTCTTGTGCCACTCTATGCCCCTATTGCTTAAGTTTACTACAAAGAAATGCCTTGAGTGCTTATTTTGGAAGGTTTGTGTAGTTGTTTGCGTTACATTCTTTCAACACCTGCATGCACTCACACACTCCTGCTGCCTTGAATGCACACAGCAGTCTCTTCAAAGATCAGCCACTCTACCACCTTTTTTGCCAGAATTCCATTGTCTTGTTTACCATGTTTTTTTATTAGTCTTTTTATTAGCCTGTGCCAGAACCCTCAAAGCTATGCATTCCTGTATGCCCAGCTACCTGCCTATATGCCACACAGACACTTTCTCATTTCTAAAGACTTCTAGTTTAAGCTGTGTTTTCGCTTTGTTTTTTTTCGTTGCCAAGAATTGTACATTTCAAACTTTAAATCAGCTCACTGCCTGATTTGTCCTCTTAACATGCCAAGATGCCCCCACCCCTTTGCAGCTCAGAAGAATGTCTTCTTGCTTCTATTTTGTTTATCATGCTTTTCCAGCCTCTGGTTGCCTCGGTTCACATTGGCCCGGATGGCTTTTATTTGTGAGGCTGATGGTTTGCATGCACTTTCTGATGGATACATCTGCCTGTGGATTCCTCACCTTTTGAATTACCCCTGCGAAAGCATTCCACGGAAATTCTTTTCTTAGCTCTCCCACGTCGGCGAGGACGTCACAATAGCACGGCTCCGCTCGCAACTCCGTATGACGTCACTGGAGCCAAAAGAAGCCCTCCTCGGCGTGCTGACGTCAGTTCCCTTTTTTCCGCGCCGTCGACGCGTAACGGTTTATTTCAGGGACTCTCCATTTTACTTGGTATAACTTTGTTTCTAGCTTTTCTTCGTGTTGCACTGAGAATGGCTACTTCGAAGAGGTCAAGTTTCAAGCCCTGCAGGGAGAGTGGGGGGTCATATGTCCATCACAGATCCCCACTACGACTGTCTAGGGTGTCTCTCTTCAGACCACGACGTCGAAGGGTGTTCGTGCTGTCGGAAGATGAACCCGAAGGCGTTGAAGGAGCGTGAGGCGAAACTCTACATGGCGCGTGCAAAAAAAGAGAAGAGAGGTCGCAAGAGATCAAAGTCGTCGACCTCGCATGCTTCGAAGTCGAGGAAGCATAAGAAAAAGAGAAGACCTGGGTCTCGACGTCGGTCTTCAAAGGGCAGGTCATCGAGATCGGCCTTCCCTGTGAAGCAGCGTCATGAGAAGGATTCGCCGTCTCCTTCAGCTTCCCCACAGGTGACTCCGGCCCACACTCCGGCGTCGGGGGATTCACCGGCGCCCAGAGATTCTCCGGCTCAGAGAGAGTCTTCTCCAGTTCCTGCGGCTTCGCCTGTACCGGCTCCTGTGTCTCCGGCGCCGCAGCCTCAGCCCCCTGTCAGGCCTCGAATGGAACAGGACCAAGGGGCTTTGGATCCTTATCCTCCTTTTCCAGGACCAGCAGCGGATCCATCGCATTTCCTCAATATGATGTTTGCCAAGGCATCTTACCCTCCCGGTGCGCCGTCTGGCCCCGCAAGTCCGCTTGCCTTGAATTTGGGCATCCCCCAGCAGTATGCCCAGGCGCCTTTCGTGCCTTTCATGCCGACTTCTCTGTCATGGCAGTTTCCGGCGCCGAGGTTTTTGACTCCGATAACTCCATCTCCGGCGCCGTCTGGTGTTGGACCAATGTCATGCCGGATTCGAACGGCGCCGTTGCCTGCTTCGGAAGGTCCTTCTTCGCCGTTGTCACCGGCGCCGCGGCTGGCGCTGCCGTCACCGATCCCGAAGCAGCATTCAAGGAGGGAAGCGCAGAGACTGCTGGAGGAAGAGGAGTACCAGCAAGAACATTAGGAAGGGTCGATCATCGACTCTGTAGACAACTTTGAAGGTCTGCAGGAGGCCAGTGGCCAGGATACTTCCCCGGAGTGGGAGCTTTCTTCTCCAAAGACCTTGCCTTCACAGGACGTTGCCCCTTACCACACAGTCATCAGGAAGGCTGCTGATCTGTTCGACCTTCAGTTACCCTCAGCTTGGGTGAGGTCAATTTATTGACTGAAGTGTTGCATTCTCCCTCCTCTACTGTTGAGCCTCTGCTGCCTTTTAATGAGGCGTTGACAGAGCCGATTATGGAGGTGTGGCAGAAGCCCTTGTCTGCCCCTGCAGTTTCTAGGTCAGTGGCAAGGCGTTACAAGCCTGCTCCTGGTGATCCAGCTTTCCTTTCTGCCCATCCTTCTTCAGAAAGCTTGGTAGTTCAGGCTTCTTGTTCTAAGCAGTCAGGTGGGTCTTTCCCTACTACCCCGGGTGATAGAGACTCGAAAAAACTTGAACAGTCTTCCAAAAAGGTGTTCTCAGCAAGTATGGCTCTTAAGTCAACAAACGCCACATGTTTGCTAGGGAGGTACATTCATGCACTGATGGACACTGTCAAGCAAGTAGCTCCCAAGTTGCCTGAGGATTATCGTGTTCACTTTTTGGAGGCGCTGTCAGACACTCAAGCGGCAGCCCGTCAAGTCATTCAGTCGGGTCTGGACATGGCGGACACGGTCGCCCGGGTAATGGGCTCTTCGGTGGCTACCAGGAGACATGCCTGGCTTAGGTCTTCAGGTTTCTCTCCGGATGTACAAGCTGCTTTGCTCGATCTACCCTTCGATGGATCCAGACTGTTTGGAGCGAAGGCGGATTCTGCGCTGCAGCGCTTCAAGGACAGTAGGGCTATTGCAAGATCCTTGGGCCTGCAGTCCCAGCCCAGGGGCTATGGATACAAAAGGTGTTGAGGCTTCGGGAAGACGGCTTCCTTTCGAGGCCGACAACAGCCACAGCAGCAAACAACAGCAGAATCCTCGGTACAAGCCATACAGAGGGAAGGGTAGAGGCCGTCTGCGAGGAGCTTCCCGACTTCAGTCTTCCTCCTCCTCCTCCTCCTCTCCTGTCCCCACCACCGGTACCACGGGAAAGCAGCTCTAGATCCCCCATCTTGGAGCATGCTGGTCCTGTAGGGGGCCAGGTGTCCCATTTTCTACATGATTGGAAATCGGTTACTTCGGACCGTTGGGTTTTGAATCTTGTGGAAAATGGGTACGCCCTACCTTTTCAAGAGTTTCCACCTCCTTATCCTCCTCGCCAGGGCTGGTGTTCAGAGGTCCATTTGCTGCTTTTGCAGCAGGAGGTTCTTGCCTTGCTGCAGAAAGGTGCGATAGAGGTGGTTCCTGAGCAGGAAAGGGGTCAGGGATGCTACTCCCGGTATTTCCTGATCCCCAAGAAGGACTGCAGGTTGAGACCGATCCTGGACCTCAGGGTTTTGAATTTTTACCTCAGGCAGGAAAAGTTCAAGATGTTGACTCTAGCTCAGGTTCTTTTGGCGCTGCAGCAGGAAGACTGGATGGTGTCGATTGACTTGCAGGATGCGTATTTCCACATCCCTATTCTTAAGTCTCATCAGAAGTATCTCCGGTTTACGGAGGCTCTCAGCACTACCGGTTTGCGGTCCTTCTGTTTGGTCTCACTTCCGTACCTTGGGTCTTCACGAAGGTGATGGCGGTGGTGGCAGCACATCTCAGATGGTCAAGGATTCCAGTTTTCCCCTATCTGGACAACTGGCTGCTCAAAGCAAGGTCACCAGAGATGGTACTGCGTCACTTGCAAGTAACAACGCAACTGTTGTTCAACTTGGGTTTCTCAATAAAGGTACCCAAATCTCACCTGGTGCCCTCTCAGCGCAGCCTGTTCATAAGGGCAGTACTGGACACTACTGTGTCTCGAGCTTTCCCGCCGCCGCAAAGGATTCTCGACATTCAGGAGAGGATTCCTTTGTTTCACGATGGGGTGTTGTTCCAGCCCTGAAGGTCCTACGCCTGCTAGGTCTGTTCGCTTCCTGCATACTGTTGGTCATCCTGCATACTGTTGGTCAACCATGCACGCTGGCACATGAAGGCACTCCAGTGGTGCCTCCGCAGGCAATGGTATCCGCACAATGGAGATCTCGGGGAGAAGGTCAGAATCTCCAGGGACACTACAGCGGAGCTGTCTTGTTAGAGTGTACCGGGCAACCTGTCTCAAGGAAAGCCTTTTCAACCTCCTCCACCGGTGGCCACAGTAATCACGGATGCCTCAACTCTAGGGTGGGGTGCTCATCTGGGGGATCTGGAGATCAAGGGTCTTTGGTCTCAAGAGGAAAGGTTGCTTCACATCAACCTTCTGGAATTGAGGGCAATACGTTTTGGCTCTCAAGGCCTTTCTTCCCTCCCTTTGCGGTCGGTCAGTTCAAGTCCTGACGGACAACACTACCGCGATGGGGTACACAAACAAAGAGGGAGGAGTAGGGTTGTATCGTCTCTGCAGAGAGGCCCTGGGGCCATCCGATTTGTGTATTTGCAAATCATCTGGCCGGGGTTCTAAATGTGCGTGCGGACAGTCTCAGTCGGAAATACTCGGCGGATCACGAGTGGTGGCTCCATCCGGAGGTGGTCCATCACATCTTCCGGATGTGGGGGTTTCCTCGGTCGGACCGGTTTGCCACTCATGAGAACGCACATTGCCCGTCGTTCTGCAGTCTCCAGTATCCGATGCGGGGAGCGTTGGGGGACGCGTTTAAATTGGATTGGAGCTCGCAACTCCTGTACGCGTTTCCTCCCATACCCTTGATTCCTCGGGTCTGAGGAAGCTTCGCCAAGACCCAGCCCAAGTCATATTGATTGCCCCGGATTGGCCAAGAAGGGTGTGGTACACAGATCTTTTTCACCTCTCTTTGCACCCTCCGCTCCGTCTCCCTCTCAGGGCAGACATCCTCTTGCAGGGGCAGGTTCTACACCCCCACCTCCAGAGCCTGCACCTTCATGCCTGGAGATTGAACGGGGCAACCTGAGTTCTTTCTCTCTCCCACCGGGTGTGGTGGATGTTATTTTATCATCCAGGAGATACTCCACCAAATCTATTTATTTCTCTAGGTGGTCCAAGTTTGTGAAATGGTGTGGAGAAAGGCCCATTGATCCTTTGAAGGCCCATTTATCTGATGTACTTGCCTTTTCGCTTTCCTTGGCTCAGCAAGGTTGTGCTGTGGCTACGGTAAAGGGTTACTTGTCGGCCTTGTCGGCTTTCCTCTGTTTGCCGGACCAGCCGTCTTTGTTTAAGTCCCCCATTGTTATGAGGTTTATTAAGGGCCTCACCAATAAGTTTCCTCCCACTCCCTTCATTATGTCTCAGTGGGATTTGAATTTAGTACTGACTTTTCTGATGGGGTCTCCTTTTCAGCCTCTTCATATTTGTCCGTTGAGACTTCTTACATTCAAGACGGTTTTTCTGATTGCTATTGCCTCCGCCAGGAGGGTAAGTGAGCTTCAGGCTCTTAGTTCTAAGCCTCCGTTTTTAACCATTCATGCAGAAAAGGTGGTTCTCAGGACCAAGGCTGCTTTCCTGCCTAAGATGGTCACTCCTTTCCATCTGGAGCAATCTATTACCTTACCTACTTTCTATCCTCCCCCTCACCCTTCCAAGGAGGAGGAGAGACTTCACCGCCTGGACCCTAGGAGGGCTGTCAGCTTCTACCTGGACAGAACCAGGGAACTAAGACTGTTTGTGGGCTATGTTGGAAGAATGAAGGGCAAACCTGTCCTCAAACGAACACTTTCCAGGTGGATCATCTTGTGCATCAAGATCTGCTACGCCTTGGCCAAGAAGGAGCCGCCTGAAGGTATTAGAGCTCATTCCACCAGAGCGAAGTCGTCTTCTTCTTCTGCTTTGGCTAGAGGTGTTCCTGTTGTAGACCTCTGTCAGGCGGCAACTTGGGCCTCCCTCAGCACCTTTGCGAAGCATTACTGCTTGGATTCTGAGGTTAGGAGGGGCGGCCATTTTGCACGTTCTGTGCTGCAAGATTTTTTGGTATAGGCAGGTGGACACCCTCCTCCGTGAGAGGTACAGCTTGGGGATTCAATTCAAAAGGTGAGGAATCCACAGGCAGATGTATCCATCAGAAGAACAAGCTACTTACCTTCGGTAACACTTTTTCTGGTGGATACAGTATCTGCCTGTGGATTCCTCACTGACCCACCGCCTCCCCGTTGTCCACCTGCTTATACCGAAAAACCTCTGACTGTTTGACATTATTTTGTCATATGTCATTTATATTCCATACAGTTTATTGCTAGGAAATGCTTTGGTTTTTGGCTTTTCCTTTTTATGTTTGTGTATAGATATATATATGTGTATGTATGTATGTGTATGTATGTATGTGTATGTATGTGTATGTATGTGTATATATATGTATGTATGTATGTGTATATATATGTGTGTATATGTATGTATATGTATGTATGTGTGTGTATGTATGTGTGTATGTGTATGTGTATATGTGTGTATATGTATGCATGTATATGTGTGTATATGTGTGTATATGTATGCATGTATGTGTGTATATGTATGTGTGTGTATATGTATGTATGTGTGTATATATATGCATGTATGTGTGTATATATGTATGTATGTGTGTATATATATGTGTGTATGTGTGTGTGTGTGTATGTGTGTGTGTGTGTATGTGTGTGTGTATATGTATGTATGTATGTGTGTATGTATATGTATGTATGTGTGTGTATGTATGTATGTGTGTATGTATATGTATGTGTGTGTGTATATATATGTATGTATGTGTATGTATATGTATGTGTGTATATATATGTATGTGTGTGTATATGTGTGTGTGTATATGTATGTGTGTGTGTGTATATGTATGTGTATATGTATGTGTGTGTGTATATGTGTGTGTATATATATGTATGTATGTGTGTGTATATATATGTGTGTATGTGTGTGTATATATATGTGTGTGTGTATATATGTGTGTATGTGTGTGTATATATGTGTGTGTATGTGTGTGTATATATGTGTGTGTGTATATATATGTGTGTAAGTGTGTGTGTATGTGTGTGTATATATGTGTGTGTGTGTATATATATGTATGTGTGTGTATATATATGTATGTGTGTATGTATGTATGTGTATGTATGTGTGTATGTATATATGTGTGTATGTATATGTATGTATATGTATGTGTGTATATATATGTATGTATCTGTGTATATATATGTATGCATGTGTGTATGTATGTGTGTATGTATGTATGTGTATATGTATGTATGTATGTGTGTATGTATGTATGTGTGTATGTATATATGTATGTGTATATATATATATGTATGTATGTGTGTGTGTGTGTGTGTGTGTATCAAACCCGCAGCACAGTGCAATGCACCGTAATCGCCCTTCCCCTCGCAACGGCGGTCCGCGGTGAGTAGACGAGCCTCATAACACCGACACACGCTGTTACCTCGTAACACCAACAGCAGCCGCGGACACCAGAGGCTTTCAAAGCAGTTATTTATTCAGCAAAGATGGAACAACTCGACGCGTTTCGGGATACACTCCCTTGATCACAAGTACTGTGGCAAAGCCTCATTAATTTTTAAATAACCATGTGACTATGTTTGTCATAGAACGTGAAAACAGACTTCAGTGAAACGAAGTTAACTCACTCTTCGATAAACAAAACGTATCAGCATGTTACATTGGTAATGATTATTTACAATTGTCGAACAGCATTATTATATTAAAACAGTTGGCAAAAATATTATTAAAACAGCTACAGAATATATATATATAACTACTGTATGTATTTGTGTATATATTTTGTATACTGTGTATACTTGTATTATGTTGTCGGTCTGCCCGTTCGCACGAGGGCACGAAAAAATGGGCGGAACTGACGTCAGCACGCCGACGATACGAAAGGAAAGTGGTCACAGTGAAAATGACTTCAACATGAGATTCAACATCACCTTTGAGTAAATCATAATCAACATTTATTAATGTTTAGCACATAATAATCATGTTCCATAACAGCACAATCGTCTCCATTAACGTGAAGAGGTGCTCCAAAGGGGGAGGAGGGAATGTGCAGCAATGTGCGAGAGTGAAGGTTGGTGAGAAAGGAAGGGCAATGTGCAATATGTACATCAAAACCATAAATGGCCTATCCAGCCACTTTCAAGGCTAAACATATGTAAAAAACCATGACATTCTGGTGATACAGTTAATCTATCACTGTTATAAATATATGGAAAACCGTTAAAGCCATCGACATTTCGACCCCAAGGGTGCGTGTAGGGGATTCGTGTCCTTACAGTAATGTCTTCATCAGGACAATGGGAGACACCCTTCCATCCACCCGGAAGGATCCGGTGGGAATGCTTAAAGTGATGGGCCCACGGGCTCCTATTTCATAGAGCGGTATCAGTATCTTGAGTTGTGTCAAAAGGGTTTCCAAACTATGCACGATTTGTTGTAGGGCACAATTAATCAAGAAGCTCAAACGATCTCCGCACTGGATTAGCGTCAAATGTCTGTCTCTGACGTCAGTACGCCGACGAGGGCTTCTTATGGCTCCGGTGACGTCATACGGAGTCGTGAGAGGAGCTGTGCTATTGTGACGTCCTCATCGACGTGGGAGAGCTAAGAAAAAAAATTCTGTGGAATGCTGACGCAGGGGTAATTCAAAAGGTGAGGAATCCACAGGCAGATACTGTATCCACCAAAAAAAGCGTTACCGAAGGTAAGTAACTTGTTCGTCTGTTTCGATGCATATTGTGGCTTATCAAGTCCATGGAGGAGCTTGAAGCCTGCCAATTGCTAACCATTGTTTGGCTTTCCTTGTCGCATTAATTTGCCTACTACTTACATTTGTCTTAGCTTGTCGACCGTTTTTTGCTGCAGAAGCTGTGCAGTTGGCTGAAAACCATTAGCAAAGCCATTAGGTTGCAAAGCAAGACTTATTGACTTTGCCAATATTTGTTTCTTAATGGTGTTTTTTCTTCATTGAATTTTCTTTTACATGACTTCGCAGTCACAGAAGAAAGACCCAGAAAGAAACTCTAACATAGTACTCTCTTATGCATCATATTTTTAGCTCCCATCTCCACCCGATCACCTCCACCATATACATACATATTGTTACAGTTCTGTGAGTCACTTTAGTCCACAGTGCAGGATAATAGATAAGACACATATGGGGCCCAAAAGTCTCTTGGTCGTGAGGGCGGAGGCAATTCTTCGGCATATGTCTCAAGCGGAGTCAAACAGTATGCTAAGTCTTGAAGCCAATAAGCGTGTTTTGGTTCCCTCTTCCCATCCCAGCACATAGACACTCTGCGCTTAGCTAAGACCAATGATATTGCTACCAGATTGTGATTCGTGGACTGAAGTGATTTAAGAAATCCCAATAGGCAGACCTTGGGGGGGAGCAGTCTACGCCCTGCTCCACCATCTTCAATAAGGGGAGAGGATGTAGCCTAACGGCTAGGGCGGTCGATCTCAAATTTGGGGAACCGGGTTCGAGCCTCTGCAGTGATGCTCAACATCCTGTGATTCTGGGAAAATCACTTAACCCCCCTATTGCCCAACAAAAATGAATGTGTCCTTGTGTAAGCAACTGGTGCTCATGTAAAGCGCTCCGATACCCAATACATTTTGGTCAAGTTCGCGCTATATAAAAAGTTTGTATGACATGTACCCAAAATTGGGCCACTGGGCCCCACGCCAAGTGAAGAAAATCCGCCTCTGCCACCTTACAGTGCACACAGGATGCATCTGCTCTCAGCCCGAACTTGCAAAGTTGAAGGGGGGAGTAGTAGCCCTGCTGCAGGTGTTTGAAGTGTATAATCCTGAGATTACAATTGGATGTGAGCTTGCCCAAGAGGGTACAACTTAATTCAAACTCTGCCTAATGTCTTGCCCCATCTCTCTGGCTTTGTCCCTACACCCATTCTGTTATGTCTGGGAGGAGTTATACAGTCTAGTGATAAGGTTTTGCGGTCCGCACCTGTGAGGGGACTCTGCAAAGAGCAGAGTGCAGGTGGTTCTTGTGAAAAGGAAGGATATAAGGCTCTTGGAGCTGCTCTTAATCTATGTTAGAACTGGGGGTCTCTAGTTGGCAATGGTTTGCACCTTTGTCCAAGTAGGGACCCTTGCTTCTAGTCAGGGTAAGGGGGTACACTCCTAAAATAACCCCTGCTCACCCCCTGGTAGCTTGGCACGAGCAGACAGGCTTATCTCAGAGGCAGTGTGTAAAGCATTTGTGAACACATACAGTAATACAGTGAAAACACTACAGATGGACACCACACAGGTTGTATGAAAAAATAAGTAATCTTTATATAGACTTAACACAAGACCCAATAGCAAAAATCCACAATACTGTAATCTAAAATAGATTTAAAATGATACAGTTCACTTTATCTTCAAAAATAGGATAGTCAATCAAATAAAGCTTGTAGCAACAAATAACTCCACTTGGAGTTATCACGACGTCGTGACAGGTAGAAATCCCAAAGTACGGCGCCGACCACGAGGTGCGCGGCGTCGGGCCCGGAGTCAAGCAGACCCACAAAGAACAGTACCTGGAATTCGATGAAAACAAAGACGGTGCACGGAGTCGGGGAGGTGATGCTTCGTTGGCGCCGGCGGCGTTGGTTCCTTACGAACCCAGGGGAGGTGATGTCTCGGTTCCTTACTGCAGGGGAGGTGAGGCGTCGGTGCCTTACTGTGTCGGGGAGGTGACGTCACGGATGGCGGCGAGGCGTCTGTTCCTTACGATGGTGCGGTGTCGATGGATTCGGGGGTCACCCACGTCGAGGATTGGCTCCGCGGTGATGAAGCCCGGGCGTCGGCGAAGTCGGGGCTGTGGTGCGAGTCGGGACGGTGCGTCGTGAGCAGTGTCCTCGGCTCCGGTACAGGCAGCGGCCTCGGTGACGGCTTCAGAGTCGATGTCGCACGGCGTCAGCAGGCGTCGGGCCTACGGTGCAAGTCGGGGCGGTGCGTCGTGCTCTTCACGAGCGGTGCCCACGGCTTCGGTGCAGGTTACGGCGTCGCTCGCCGGCGTTGGTGTTGCAATTTCCTTCTGTTAGCAGCTAAAACAGCAGTTCTAGATGCAGGCATACAGAAGGGGTGAAGTCGTTGTGTCCCTGTGACTTCAGGCAGGAGGCAAGCTCAGTTCAAGCCCTTGGAGATTCTCTTCTTCAAGATGATAAAGCACAGCAAAGTCTTTTCTCCTGTCCTTGGCAGAAAGCAACCACTGCAGGCCAACCCCAATCAGCAAACAGCACAGGGGCAGTACTCCTCCTTCAGCTTCTCCGGTTCTTCTCCTTGGCAACAGGTTTCTTGATTTCCCAGAAGTGATCTAATTTCATGGGGTCTGGGCTCCAGGCTCCAGTATTTATGGTCAAAAATCCTTTGTCCTCTGAAGGCAGAGGGTCCTGTACCTGGTCCAAACCAGTTCTGGGTGCATTCTGTCAGGAGACACCTTCTCCCTTTGTGAGTGAGGGGCAGAGTCATCAGCCGCCCAGCAGGAGGTGGAGCCAGCATTGTGGAAGGCAGGCAGAGCCCTATTCAGACCCAGGTGCAACTCCTCCCACCACTCTATATGCAGGAAGGTCTATTCAGCTCTGTGCTGACTCACCCTGTCTCCTGGAATCCCCAGCCCCTGTCACTCACAAAGCCAGACACACAATACACAACCTAGCAGAGGCAGGCTTGGACAGTTAGGCAAGAAAATACCTACTTTCTAAAAGTGGTATTTTCAAACACAGAATGTTAAAACCAACTTTACTAAAAGATGTATTTTATCATTCTGAGTTCAAGCATACTAAATTCGTTTTTCTACCATGTTCCCTGGGTCAGTTAGGATTATAAGATGTTATAATCAAACTGCCCATTCTGGCCTATGGGGAACAGGTAGCCTTGCAATAGTGAAAAACGAAAATGTCTGTGATTCACTATTAGGACATGCCACACACACCAGGGCATGTCCTACCTTATACTTACAATGCACCCTGCCCTTGGGCCTACCTTAGGGGTGTCTGATATGAAGATAAGGGAAGGTTTAGGGACTGGCAAGTGGGTGCACTTGCTAAGTCGACATGGCAGTCACAGGCTCTGCAATGGCAGGCCTGAGTCACACGTTACAGGCTGCTTCTGTGGGTGGCACAATCAGTGCTGCAAGCCCACCAGCAGCATTTGATTTACAGGCCCTTGGCACACGTGGTGCACTGTACTAGGGTCTGACAAGTAAATCAAACAAGCCAATCATGGAATCACTAACCCGTACAACAATTTACAGTAGGGAGCACTTGCACTGTGGCACTGAACAGCAGTGGCACAGTGCCCAAAAGCATCTAAAACCAGCAAAAACATAAGAGGCAGCAGCAACAAATGGAAGGGAGACCCACGCCAATGGTGCCAAGTCTAACACGTGTCCCCTCCAGCTGAAATGTGGGGAGAACTACCCTACCTCCTGGGAGTTCTCATCACTAAGGCGGGGAAAAATCTGGACAGACCATCAGCATTGGCGTGTTCTGTACCAGGGCGGTGTTCCACCGTGAAGTCCATCCCCTGTAGGGAAATGGACCACCTCAACAGTTTTGGATTCTCACCCCTCATCTGCATTAACCATCTGAGGGGCCTGTGGTCTGTCTGAACCCGGAAGTGAGTCCCAAACAAGTATGGTCTCAACTTCTTCAGTGCCCAGACCACAGCAAATGCCTCACGCTCAATCGCCCTCCACCTCTGTTCCCGTGGAAGTAACCTCCTACTAATTAAAGGCTACAGGTTGGTCTAGGCCCTCCTCATTCATTTGTGAAAGCACAGCCCCAACACCATGCTCTGAAGCATCTGTCTGCACAATGAATTCTCTTGAGAAGTTGGGCGCCTGAAGCACGGGCGCCGTGCACATGGCAGATTTCAGGGCATCAAAAGCCTCCTGGCAGGCATCAGTCCAGTTCACTTTCCTGGGCTGCTTCCTGGAAGTCAGCTCAGTCAAGGGTGCAACAATGTTGCCATACCCCTTGACAAACCTCCTGTAATACCCGGTGAGTCCTAAAAAGGCTCTCACCTCTGTCTGGGTTTTGGGGGGTTCCCAAGCCAGGATGGTATCTATCTTGGGCTGTAGGGGCGCCACCTGGCCGCTCCCAACCTGGTGTCCCAAGTACACCACAGAAACCTGCCCGATCTGGCACTTACTCGCCTTGATCATGAGGCCTGCCCTCCGCAGCGCCTTCAACACTTCCCAGAGGTGGTGCAGAGGTTCCTCCCAAGTGGCACTGAACACTGCAATGTCATCCAGGTAGGCGGCACTGAAATCCTCCAGTCCAGCCAACACCTGGTTGACCAACCTCTGAAAGGTGGCAGGGGCATTCTTCATCCCAAAGGGCATCACCCGGAATTGGTAGTGCCCATCTGGTGTGGAGAATGCTGACCTCTCTTTGGCCCTATCAGTTAAGGCGATTTGCCAGTACCCAGACGTTAGATCAAACGTGCTGAGGTACCGGGCAGCCCCCAACCGATCAATGAGCTCATCAGCTCTGGGGATGGGGTGCGCGTCAGTCCTGGTGACTGAATTGAGTCCTCGGTAGTCAACACAGAACCGGAGTTCGGGTGTGGCACCAGGCGCAGCAGCCTTTGGGACCAAGACCACTGGGCTGGCCCAAGGGCTGTTAGAGGACTCAATCACCCCTTAGGCAAACATTTTGGAGACCTCCTCCTTGATGCAAGCTCTCACCCTGTCAGTCACTCTAAGTTTTGTGCTTCACAGGAGGACTGTCCCCAGTGTCCACATCATGGACGCACCATTCAGTGATACTGGGAGTCAGGGAGAACAGATCAGAAAACTGTCCCAACAGTTGGCGACAGTCATTCTGCTGGTCAGGGTGGGAGAGAGGTTCACACCATCCACTGACCCATCTTGCTCTTTTGCATACAGGAGGTCAGGAAGAGGTTCAGTCTCTTCTTCGATCCCAGCATCTGTTGCTAAGAGCATGCCCACTTCAGACCTCTCAAAGTGGGGCTTCAGGCGGTTCACATGAAGGACCCGCAAGGGGTTCCTGGGAGACTGCAAGTCCACCAAGTAGGTGACATCACTCTTGCGGTGCACCACCTCAAATGGTCCGGTCCACTTATCTTGGAGCGCACAGGGCTCCACTGGGGCCATGACCCAAACCTTTGTCCAGGCTGAAACTCGATCAGAGTGGCATTCTGATCATGCCAACGTTTCATCTCTTCCTGGCTGGCTTCCAGATTCGCCTCAGCGAGTTGTCTGAAACGCCGAGTCTGGTTCCTGAAGGCCAGCATGTAACTAAATACATCCTGGGGAGTTTTCCTGGGAGCTTTCTCCCAGCCTTCCTTGTCCAGACTCAGAGGTCCTCTTACAGGATGGCCGTACAGCAGTTCAAAGGTACTGAACCCTAAGGACTTCTGGGGCACCTCTCTGTAAGCAAAGAGCAGGCATGGCAAGAGGACGTCCCACTTACGCCTCATGGGTTCTTCAAGACCCATGATCATGCCTTTAAGGGTCCGGTTGAATCTCTCAACCAGCCCATTACCTTGGGGGTGGTAAGGAGTGGTGAACTTATAGGTTACACCACACTCCTGCCACAGGGACCTCATATAATTGGAAATGAAGTTTGTATCACGGTCGGACACCACCTCCTTGGGGAACCCCACGCTGGAGAAAATCCCCATCAGTGCACGTCCCACCACGGGGGCCGTCACTGTCCGAAGAGGGATGGCTTCCGGGTACCGGGTGGCATGGTCCACCAAGACCAGGATGAACCTGTTGCCCATGGCTGTCTTGGGATCCAGAGGCCCCACAATGTCAATACCCACCCTCTCAAAGGGGGTGCTGACAACAGGGAAAGGTTGGAGAGGAGCCATGCGCTTCCTCCCTCTCTTACCACTTGCCTGGCAAGTCTGACAGGTCCTGCAATGAGTATCTGAACTATTGCGCATTTGGGGCCAATGAAAGTGGGTGACAAGCCTTTGAAAGGTCTTGTCTTGCCCCAAATGTCCTGCTAAAGGCACATCATGAGCCAGACCCAGTAGGAAGGCTCTGAAGTGCTGGGGTACCACCAGCACACTGGCTGACCGAGGCTCTGCAACTTAGGCTCACTATACAGGAGACCATTCTCCCAGTAGATCCAGTGTGATCCAGACTGATCACCTGCTGCCTGGCTTGCAGCCTGTTGCCGCAAGCCCTCAAGAGAAGGGCACTTCTTCTGCTCCTCGCAGAACTCTTCCCTGGAGGGGCCTCCTTCCTGCTGCCAATGGGTCAGCTCAGGCAGGTCCCCCAGTTCAGCCACTTGTTGCCCTGTAGGTTCCAGGGCATCCCCCTCAAGGTCTGCCTCCTCCTGTACCGTGGGAACTTTGGGGGCCAGTTTCCCGCGTCCCCTGCCTCCTCTCTTTAAGGCGGGCACCTGGGCCATTCTTCCAGGCTCCAGGTCCTCTTGAATACCCTTACCGGCTGCCATTGACCGAGTGGTCACACACGCCCATTCTGGCAGACCCAACATCTCCAAATGAGACCTCCACTCCACCTTCGCCCAAGGGGAGCTCTCCAAATCATTGCCTAGCAGACAGTCAACAGGCATGGCTGGTCTCACAGCTACTTGAAGGATACCTGAGACCACCCCCCCCACTCAAAGGGAACCTGGGCCACCTTGCAGTGGCTCTCTGAGTTGTCAGCAGCAACTTCGGGGTAGATTACGTTGGGGACCACCTGCTCCTCAGACACCAGCCGACAACTGACAGCTGTCACACTGGCCCCGGTGTCTCTCAGAGCCTCCACCCTATGGCCATTGATGGTCACCCACTGCCTGTATTTCTTAGTGTTATCAGGCAGCTGGGTCCTAGGGACCATCTCACTGTCTCCTAAAGAGACCAGGGACATCTCTGCGGGACTCCACCCACCTTGGGCACCCAACTCCTCTCCCTGGGCTACACTAGCCATCTGCCGGGGGGGGGGTGCACCAGTGGGTGCAGTGGTCACCACGGTATTGGGGCACTTGGGACTTCCTACAAAGTGACCCACCTGACCACCACTAAAAAATGTCTTGGGCCCCTTCTGAACAGACTTATCTGTCGGGACCCATGGTCTTTTCTCAGTGGGAGGCTGGGAACCCTTACCTTGGTTCCCTTGGGGTTTACTTTGGGGCCCTTTTTGGAACTCCTTCTGTTTACCCTTGTCCCCCCACTATTCTGCTGGGGACCATGCCCACCTTTGGCGGAGTCTCCCACAAGACCCTTGTGGACCCGGGTACTGACCCAGCGGTCCGCCTCCTCAGCAAGCTTTCTAGGATTAGTCAGCTTACTGTCAACAAGGTGCTGGCGTAGCTCTGGAAAACAACTACTGGACAAGTGCTCCCATGCAATTAAATCATAGAACCCCTGCAAGTCATTTACTTTGCTACCCTTCACCCATCCATCCAATGCTCTGCAAAAATAAGACACATACTCCACCCAAGTACTAGACTCCAGCTTTTTGCAGTTCCTAAACTTCTGCCTATAAAGCTCTGGAGTTAACCCATACCTTGCCACTAAAGCTTCCTTCAGGTGGGCATAGGACATCTGATCCTCTGTGGGCAAGGCTAGCAAGGTTTCCCTTCCCTCACCTGTAAGCGGCCCCACAACCCCGCTCCCAATCCTTCTCAGGGACCCGGTGTGATGTCATGGCGATCTCATATGCTTTAAACCATTGCCCAATGTCCTCCCCCTTCATGAAATCTTTAATAACCTCCTTGGGGATGTACACTCTTCCTTCTACAGGCACTGGAGGTGTGCTGCCACCAGAGGGAGTGATTTCTAGGCTCCTAACCTTTAGCTCTAGCTCCCTCACCACTCTCTCATGCTCTAAAAGCATCTTCCTTTCTTCCATGGCCAACCTCTTACTTTCCAACTCCAATTTCTTGTGCTCAAGGCTATCATGGCTTCACTGTTTCAGTTTGGCCATCTCCATTTCATGCATCCTGCTTTTCTCCCTGTCCTCCAGCTCCTCTGGAGACTGGCCCTTTTGAAAAAACACTGCTTCCCTCCCTGGAAGGCACTCTCCTCCCAGGTCAATCAATCAATCAAGACATTTGTAAAGCGCGCTACTCACCCGTGAGGGTCTCCAAGGTGCTGGGGGGAGGAGTGGGTGCTGCTACTGCTCGAACAGCCAGGTCTTGAGTAGCCTCCTGAAGGTTAGCAGGTCCTGGGTCTGACGTAGGAGCAGGGGGAGGGTGTTCCAAGTCTTGGCGGCGAGGTGGGAGAAGGATCTGCCGCCAGTGTTTGTTCTTCTGATGCGTGGGACGGCGGCGAGGGCAAGGTCGGCTGAGAGGAGCTGGCGGTTCGGGGTGTAGAGGGTGAGTCGCCTGTTGAGGTAGGTCGGTCCGGTGTTGTAGAGTGCTTTGTGAGTGTGGGTGAGGAGCTTGAAGGTGATCCTCTTGTCGACGGGGAGCCAGTGAAGGTCCCTTAGGTGGGGAGTGATGTGGCTGTGGCGAGGTGCGTTGAGGATCAGGCGTGCAGAGGCGTTCTGTATGCGCTGCAGTCGTTTCAGGAGTTTGGCCGGAGCTCCGGCGTAGAGGGCGTTTCCGTAGTCCAGCCTGCTGCTGACGAGGGCTTGGGTGACTGTTCTTCTTGTTTCGGTGGGGATCCATCTGAAGATCTTGCGGAGCATGCGGAGGGTGTTGAAGCAGGAGGAGGAGACCGCGTTGACTTGCTTGGTCATGGAGAGTGTTGAGTCGAGGATGAACCCCAGGTTGCGTGCGTGGTCCGTGGGTGTCGGGGCGGCTCCTAGTGCGGTCGGCCACCAGGAGTCGTCCCAGGCTGAGGGGTTGGAGCCAAGGATGAGGACCTCCGTCTTGTCCGAGTTCAGCTTCAGTCGCCTGGTCTTCATCCATTCGGCGACGGCCTTCATTCCTTCATGGAGATTGGATTTGGCGGTGAGGGAGTCCTTGGTGAGGGAGAGGATCAGCTGGGTGTCGTCGGCGTAGGAGATGATGTTGAGGTTGGGCGACGGCGAGCGGCGCCATGTAGATGTTGAACAGAGTCGTGCTGAGGATGAGCCTTGGGGCACGCCGCAGATGATCTTGGAGGCTTCGGACTGGAAAGAGGGAGGCGGACGCGCTGGGTTCTGCCGGAGAGGAAGGAGGTGGTCCATTCCAGAGCCTTGTCTCGGATCCCTGCGTCGTGGAGGCGTGTGCGTAGGGTGCGGTGGCAGACAGTGTCGAAGGCGGCTGAGAGGTCCAGGAGGATGAGGGCCGCGGTTTCACCGTTGTCCAGCAGGATCCTGATGTCGTCGGTGGCGGCGATGAGGGCGGTTTCGGTACTGTGGCCGCTGCGGAACCCGGACTGGGACGGGTCCAGGATGTTGTGCTCCTCGAGGTAGCGGGTAAGTTGTCCGTTGGCGATATTCTCGATGACCTTCGCCGGGAATGGGAGCAGGGAGATGGGCTGGAAATTCTTGAGGTCTGTCGGGTCCGCCTTGGGTTTCTTCAGTAAGGCGTTGATCTCTGCATGTTTCCAACTCTCCGGGAAGGTCGCGGTCTCGAAGGAGATGTTGATGACTTTGCGGAGATGGGGTGCGATGGAGGCGCTGGCTTTGTTAAAGATATGGTGCGGGCAAGGGTCTGACGGAGAGCCGGAGTGGATGGTGTTCCTGGTTTTGATGGTGTCGTCAGTCGTTCACGTTGGTCCAGGCGAGCAGGGGTCGAGGTGGAGGGTGGGCATGTGGTCTGAGGCGTCGGTGGCTGCCGGGCGGTCTGGTTGTTGAAGCTGTCGTGGATGTCTGCGATCTTACGGTGGAAGAAGGTGGCGAGGGAGTCGCACAGGTCTTGCGATGGCGGGATGTCGTTGTTGCTGGGGTTGGAGAGTTCCTTCACGATGTTGAAGAGCTCTTTTGCTGTTGTGTGCGTTGCTGTCGAGGCGGTCTTTGAAGGAGGCCCTCTTGGCGGACCTGATGAGGTGGTGGTGGCTGCGGATGGCGTTCTTGTGCGCTGAGAGGCTGTCCGGTGTCTGTTCGCGGTGCCATTTCTTCTCAAGTTTCTGGCAGGTTTGCTTGGAGGCCTGGAGGTCCGCGGTGAACCAGCTGGATTTCTTGTCGGTGTGCCTGTTGGAGGGTTTCTTGAACGGGGCGAGGGTGTTGGCGCAGTCGTCGATCCATCGCCTGAGGTTGCGGGCGGCGGTGTCGGTGGGGTGGGCTTCGGGCAAGGGTGGTGTTTAGCTGGTCTTCGGTGACTTTGCTCCAGCTGCGGCGGGGGGTCGGTTGAGTGCGGTGGTGCGTGGTGGGTTTCCGGAAGGTAAAGTGGATGCAGCGGTCCAGTGGAGTTCGGTGGTGTGGCTGAAGGTGACATGCGAGCTTGCGGGGAAGATGGGGTCGAGCGTCTGACCAGCGGAGTGGGTGGGCGTTGTGACGAGCTGTCTGAGTCCGAGGTTGTCGATCAGTGTGATGGAGTTGGTGTCGTTGTTGTTCTCGAGGTGGAAGTTCAGGTCTCCGAGGAGGATGTAGTCTGTGGAGGCCAGTGCTTGCGTGCTGACTAAGTCGGCGATGGAGTCGCTGAACTGGGGCCGTGGTCCGGGGGGTCTGTAGATGAGAGTTCCTCTGAGGGTGGTGTTGGGGTCCGTGTGGATCTGGAAGTGCAGGTGTTCGGCGGTGGTGAGGGTATCGTCGGTGCTGGCCGAGACCTTGATGGTGTTCTTGTGGACGATGGCGATTCCACCTCCGTTGGTGTGGTTGGTGTGGTCCCTGCGGGTGATCTTGTAGCCGTCCGGGATGGCTATGGCGATGTCCGGGGCCGAGGAGGTGTTCATCCAGGTCTCGGTCAGGAAGGCGACGTCCGGGGAGAACGAGTCGAGCAGGTCCCAGAGTTCAACGGCATGCTTGCGTGCGGAGCGGGTGTTCAGAAGGATGCATCTGAGGTGGTTGAGTTCTTTCTTGGCGGGAGGGTTGGCGGCTCGGAGGCTGGTGAAGCTGCAGTTCCGGCATGTGAAGGGTCCATGGGTGCGCTTCGGGGCGGCTAGGAAGCAGGTGTGAGGTCGTCCGGGGTTGAGTGCGAGGAGGGTGCTGGCGTCATAGCGGCGGCTGTCGTGGGGGTCAGGGGTCCTGGCGCTGGGCGCGGTCCAGGCGCAGACAGGCTTGCCTTAGGCGCGCCTTCGGCGCACCCGCTGCCCGTCCGCCATAAGAAGGGGAGGTGGGAGGGAGGAGCGATGGGAGGCGGGAGGGGACGAATAGGCGAGCTTGGGGGCGGGGCCGCAGGGGACGCAGCGGCGGGAAAAACGGGCACAGAAGGCAAAAGGGGGGCACAGAAACAAACGATAACAGCAATAGGTCTGGGGCACAAATCCGAAAGCCCAATGGCCCCTCAAGCCGCTCATCTAAATTCTCTGCCTCCTCCACAGGCTCCATGGGCTGCCCACCGGCATTCCGTGCTTCCAACCAGGCCCTCCGCGCCTTTTGAAGCTCCTCCTTCCTGGTGAGGCCTCTCATAGAGATTTTAAACTTTTTACAAACGGCTTTGAGCTCTGCCACAGTGTAGGTTCAAATTCAATATCTGCAGGTGCAATGGATCCTGTTTTGCTCAATGTGAAAATTGGCAGTTCTCAACAAAAATAGAGGTTCCAAGGAAAAAAAAGTCCTATCAAAATGTATGTGGTCGCGTCTTGGTCTGCACTCACTAGTAGTGTACACCAATCACTGTATATGAATCACAAATGCAAGTCCAAATCCTCACCGCTGACCACCAATGTTAGAACTGGGGGTCTCTAGTTGGCAATGGTTTGCACCTTTGTCCAAATAGGGACCTTTGCTTCAGTCAGGGTAAGGGGATACACTCTAAAATAACCCCTGCTCACCCCTGGTAATTTGGCACGAACAGACAGGCTTATCTCAGAGGCAGTGTGTAAAGCATTTGTGAACACATACAGTAATACAGTGAAAACACTACAGATGGACACCACACAGGTTGTATGAAAAAATAAGTAATCTTTATATAGGCTTAACACAAGACCCAATAGCAAAAATCCACAATACTGTAATCTAAAATAGATTTAAAATGATAGACAGTTCACGTTATCTTC
Organism: Calotriton arnoldi; assembly: GCA_963921515.1. NCBI lineage: Eukaryota > Metazoa > Chordata > Amphibia > Caudata > Salamandridae > Calotriton > Calotriton arnoldi. Next base: position 2,474,139 of record CAWUFW010001282.1, on the reverse strand, counting down.
AAAAATAGGATAGTCAATCAAATAAAGCTTGTAGCAACAAATAACTCCACTTGGAGTTATCACGACGTCGTGACCGGTGGAAATCCCAAAGTACGGCGCCGACCGCGAGGTGCGCGGCGTCGGGCCCGGAGTCAAGCAGACCCACCAAGAACAGAACCTGGAATTCGATGAAAACAAAGACGGTGCACGGAGTCGGGAAGGTGATGCTTCGTTGGCGCCGGCGGCGTCGGTTCCTTACGACCCCAGGGGAGGTGATGTCTCGGTTCCTTACTGCAGCGCAGGGGAGGTGAGGTGAGGCGTCGGTTCCTTACTGTGTCAGGGAGGTGACGTCACGGATGGCGGCGAGGCGTCGGTTCCTTACGATGGTGCGGTGTCGATGGATTCGGGGGTCACCCACGTCGAGGATCGGCTCCGCGGTGATGAAGCACGGGCGTCGGCGAAGTCGGTGCTGCGGGTCGGGACGGTGCGTCGTGCGCAGTGTCCTCGGCTCCGGTGCAGGCAGCGGCCTCGGTGACGGCTTCGGAGTCGATGTCGCACGGCGTCAGCATGCGTCGGGCCTACGGTGCAAGTCGGGGCGGTGCGTCGTGCTCTTCACGAGCGGTGCCCAAGGCTTCGGTGCAGTTACGGCGTCGCTCGCCGGCGTCGGTGTTGCAATTTCCTTCTGTTAGCAGCTAAAACAGCAGTTCTAGATGCAGGCAAACAGAAGGGGTGAAGTCGTTGTGTCCCTGTGACTTCAGGCAGGAGGCAAGCTCAGTTCAAGCCCTTGGAGATTCTCTTCTTCAAGATGATAAAGCACAGCAAAGTCTTTTCTCCTGTCCTTGGCAGAAAGCAACCACTGCAGGCCAACCCCAATCAGCAAAACAGCACAGGGGCAGTACTCCTCCTTCATCTTCTCCGGTTCTTCTCCTTGGCAACAGGTTTCTTGATTTCCCAGAAGTGATCTAATTTCATGGGGTCTGGGCCCCAGTATTTATGGTCAAAAATCCTTTGTCCTCTGAAGGCAGAGGGTCCTGTACCAGGTCCAAACCAGTTCTGGGTGCATTCTGTCAGGAGACACCTTCTCCCTTTGTGAGTGAGGGGCAGAGTTATCAGCCGCCCGGCAGGAGGTGGAGCCAGCATTGTGGAAGGCAGGCAGAGCCCTATTCAGACCCAGGTGCAACTCCTCCCACCACTGTATATGCAGGAAGGTCTATTCAGCTCTGTGCTGACTCACCCTGTCTCCTGGAATCCCCCAGCCCCTGTCATTCACAAAGCCAGACACACAATACACAACCTAGCAGAGGCAGGCTTGGACAGTTAGGCAAGAAAATACCTACTTTCTAAAAGTGGTATTTTCAAACACAGAATGTTAAAACCAACTTTACTAAAAGATGTATTTTATAATTCTGAGTTCAGGCATACTAAATTCGTTTTTCTACCATGTTCCCTGGGTCAGTTAGGATTATGAGATGTTATAATCAAACTGCCCATTCATGGCCTATGGGGAACAGGTAGCCTTGCAATAGTGAAAAAACGAAAATGGCTGTAATTCACTATTAGGACATGCCACACACACCAGGGCATGTCCTACCTTATACTCACAATGCACCCTGCCCTTGGGCCTACCTTAGGGGTGTCTGATATGAAGATAAGGGAAGGTTTAGGGACTGGCAAGTGGGTGCACTTGCCAAGTCGACTATGGCAGTCACAGGCTGCCCACAGGCTCTGCAATGGCAGGCCTGAGTCACACGTTACAGGCTGCTTCTGTGGGTGGCACAATCAGTGCTGCAAGCCCACCAGCAGCATTTGATTTACAGGCCCTTGGCACACGTGGTGCACTGTACTAGGGTCTGACAAGTAAATCAAACAAGCCAATCATGGAATCACTAATCCGTACAACAATTTACAGTAGGGAGCACTTGCACTGTGGCACTGAACAGCAGTGGCACAGTGCCCAAAAGCATCTAAAACCAGCAAAAACAAAAGAGGCAACAGTAAAAAATGGAAGGGAGACCCACGCCAATGGTGCCAAGCCTAACAATCTATAATACAAAAACCTTTGTAGGGGGGTACAAGATGGCGATCCCCCCAAATTCTGTAAGCACAATGAAGGCTCCATCAGGAAAGGCGTCTCCCTTCACAAGCAGCCCCGCCTCCCTCATCGTTGTGAGCGCCCCTGGTTCTTTTGTGACTGATGGGGATAGATGGTGTAGTAGAGGCAAGGACGGGGTTCATACAGTGGGGTCTTCCCTGCACGTGTAGCTAGTGTTTGCCATGCTCTGGTTGTGCTATTTAATGGCCCGACTGTCTGGAGTGCATATGGAAGGACGGCTGTGAATGAGTTGGATAGACTTAGTCGTTCTCTACAGCAGTACGGGACGTATAGCGTTGGGGGTGAAACCAGTAATGGGCAAAGTGGGCTTGAGTACATAAGTAATATAGCTGAAAATCTGACGCGTTGAATCCTCCGTGAGCGTATGGACATGTAAGTGTCTGCCAGCTGATCCTAGGTTGCTTGTCCGCCCATGTTAAGGTTGTTAGGCAGGATTGCAGCAATGTAAAAAATGCCTGCGTCAGTGGGATGGGGATGTTTATGAATAGTTAGAGAAACTCTGGTAGTAAGACCATTTTTATGAGTTCCAATCTGTCTGCCAACGACAAAGGGAGGAGCGTCCATCGGGCCACCTGATCTTGCAGGTGCGATATGGCCACGCCATAATTTTGGCGGATGACTTCTTCGGGGTCACGACGTATCCATACTCCTAAGTATTTCAGAGGGTCCGTGCACCATTCTAGGGGATATTCCGGCACATGCAGCACGGTGGCGGGAGTCGGCGGGAAAATAACGTATTTGGACCAGTTAATGCACAGGGCAGAGTACCATTGATATCTAATGTATTCGTGCATCGTTGGGTCAAGTTTCGCTCCTGGGTCTCTTACGTACACCACCATATCGTCAGTGTATAGTGAGATAGCCAGGGGACGCTGACCAAAACGTAGGGCTTTGTCTGATAATGCAGGCGAGGGGCTCCAGTGCTAGGGCAAAGTGGATTGGGGAGAGCGGGCATCCCTGCTGTGTACCTCTACAAATACGCAAGGGGTCAGAAATTAGTCCATCCACCCAGACTCACGCGACCGGGTCGGTGTATAGTAAACAAATCCAGTGCAAAAAGGTCGGCGGCATTAACATATGAGCCAACATAGTAAACATAAATGGCCATTGAATAGAGTCAAATGCATTTGCGGCGTCAAGGAAGACCGCTGCAGCTGGCAATGATGGGTTCAGTTGATGTGAAACTGCAAAAAGCTTGCAAAGATTATGGGTGGTTGATCGGGAGGGCACAAATCCCGCCTGGTCAGGCAGGACCATATTCGCAACAGGGGCTGTAGCTGGGATGCAGTAATTTTCACCATGATTTTTACCTCTGTATTAATTAATGATAATGGGCAATAGGAATCGATTTCTCAGGCACTTTACCCTGCTTCAGGAGTGTAATTAATAGTGCCTCCCGTAGAGTGGGGGACAGCAACCGATTGTCATATGCCTCTTGGAACATCTCCATGTGGTAGGGGATTAGGAGTCGTGAAAACATTTTATAGAATTCGCCAGCGAGGCCATCACCTCCAAGCGTCCGTTTGCCAATGTGCGAAATTCCTCTGCCGATATTGGCTGGGTCAAAAACTCCCATTTCCCTGATGACAGCCATGCCAGCTCTATATCATCTAGATACTTCGTTTCACGCTCATCCGCCTGTTTCTTATTAGGAACTCTTAACTTGCAGTGTATTGACTGAGACCTGTAGACCACTGTATGTGATTCTGAGGTATTTATCTTAATCTTTAGGAACATCATACTGTTAGATCTTGGTATCAATTTGCTTGGAGGCACAGGTGTATACACTAGCAACTGTGTTGAACTTCCTCAATTTGCAAATAATCTTTCAATCTTTCAGCAGCATTGGATCTTTAGTATATTCACATGCTTGAATTCCTGTAACTTTAAATAGCAGTAAATGGTGTTAAAATTTCATAGGCTTCAACAACAGTATTTGTCTAGTAGCATTTTCGTGTAGTTCCTATATTACCTATACAGGATCTGCACGTTTGAATAACATAAACTGTGGGATTGGTGGCGGACTGATTCCGTGCACCCCCACTGGATACGTTCGCCTGTCTGTATCAGCTAGCTCACAGTGCCACTATAATCTCCTCTTATCACGGAGAGAATAGATTCTGAACCTTAGAACTTGACAACCCTGATCCCTCAGAATCGTGGAAACAATATACTACCTTTCGCTTAGTCACCCGTGCTCACTTAGTTTGTCTCGGAGAGTTACACATAATAAACAGGCTGGGAGTTTTCAATAAGTATTTATTGAACAGTTGTTATTCTTGTGTAAAATAGATGAGCTGCAACAACCATTAGACAGTAGCAGAGATATATGATTAGCAGTACTACGAAAGTAAAGGAATGGTATAGATCTACCATCTTGCAGAAATCATGAATATATACAAGTGCATAAAACACATGATACGAAAGTGCGTACTCCTACAATGCCTTCCTAACTATATGTACCTACATGTATCCAGCATCTGTGTAGGTGTTATGCCAAGAATCCCTCTAGGATCTAGTCAACCCCATTACCTGAGAATGAGCGAATATGGGACTCCGTCCTGGTCTCGAGTTGGACACCCCGCGAGGGATGTTAGACCACTGCGAGCTGGAGCGTCTGCATGCAGGAACCTCTGCGTCTCTGGTCAGTGTGTCAGCCGGGAAGTCTCGGTCTCCTCTATCTTCCTAAGCAAGATGTGCTGTATATATACCTATAGGTCTCCCCAGGGGTCCTACCTTGCTGTGTTACTGTGTCGGCCTAAAGGATGACGTTGGGCCTGAACTTTATACAGAGATATTATACAGGAGATGGTAATCCTACTGTTAGTCCTGCTGTGCTTCCAAGAAGCCTCATGCATAATGTATGAGAATCGAACCAGGGAAAAACCCGCGTTCTGAATGCAGTGTCATATCTAGGTAAAAGGTCAGCACCCAGGAACCGTTGTGTGTGTAATGTAGGGAAGAATATAGGTGAAAGGTTACAAGGTTACCTGCGCCTATATAGGATACCTATATGGAATATAACCGCATATCCTCCTCATTTGAAAGAACCCAAACTTCAGCCAGTGATGTGGAAGTGTTAAACTCTCCTACTCTGTTTAGATGGCACCAAAAGCTGAGATTTGCATTGTATGCCATGTGAGAGAGAGTACCAAAGAAGAGCTTTGCTTTAGACTCACTGTGGCCATAGTCTGTTACTTTCCTGGTCTACCTTGAACTTGACAAAGGAAGTACAAAAAAGGAAACGTGGAGCTGCCAGAGCTGGACTTACAACCTAAAGTTACTGCAGCCACCTCCTCAAAGGAAAAAATTAGAGTTTGCTCAGGAAATCGCTCCAAGAAGGGAAACACCAACCTGAGTAAAAACTGCATGAAAATGCACCTCCCTGGAAGTCCTGACTTAACTGCCATCCTCGCTGCCGACATCTGTATCCTAGTCAACAATGAAGAAAAAGCCAAGTTTCTCCACGACCACCGCATCAATGACCTCCCTATTTCCCTATTGACACCTATGGGGCAGGCCTTGTGGAGGACCTTGAGGAGAACTTTGTAGACAACAAAGCCCCGCCAATGGCTTAATCGGCAACAGGATCATCATTAACTTTGAAACAGTCAAAAAACAGCCTAACAATGTCTCTTTCCACCGTTGAAGACCTTGTCAACGACAACCTACTCTACAAACCATCTTGGATTGTCAGTGGGAATCCCAGGATTGGTGCGTACTATCTCGTTGATTACAGCACTGTTGATGATACCATCGGCAATAGATTTTTCAGCACCAGTTTAGTTTTCACCCAGGAAAGTGTTGGCAAGTCTACCCGCTCGGATTCTTGAATTTGAACTGGAAGTAAATGTCAGTGACCAGGGCTAAATTTTGGAGGTGGCATGCAGTCCTACACAGCTGAATGTGCGTTATTTTCCTGAGCTTGAAATAGAGGCCTTAGATGAACAGGAAGTCTTCCAGCAGTATGAGTATCCGCACCAGACCTTGGTAGCTGATAGCCCTTCTCAAGCCTATGGACCTTGTCGTTATGGGTGGGCCAGAAGTCATGCAGAGACTTGTTGCGTTTTTGAGAACATTGAAGCAGATGATGGAAACCTTTCGAAGATTGCTTCCTCAACAGCCTGCCGGGCAGCTAACATCTGCCCCATCGTCTACTCAATCCATGATATTCTACCCCCGCCTCTCCCTCTACTCTGATCATCACCTGTGCTGCCAGACTCGCATCCCAGAGCTATCGCCTACCTCCTGGTCCTGCCATCACCTAAAGACCGGGGGTTCGAAGATGCCTTGAGTCCGACCAGTTTTCGGATATGGTAGAATCGGGTGAACTCCCACAGTGGGACTTCAAAGTCAATGGTGAATGGTACAGCTATATCTTACGCAAAGATGGTGACAAATGGCCTTTCCAACCAGAATCACCTCTTGATGACATAGCCCTCTTTCATGCTGAAAGAGCAGCTAAAAGATTCAGCTTCCCAATGGCTTTGGTGGAGCAGTAGTAGTTCCTTCTCCTTTACGACGTCAAGAAACAACCATGCACGGCCATTAAGTTGATACGTGTTGGAACGGAAAAGTCCTCTACATGGTAATAGATGTGCAAAGACAAGATGATAATGGACGGAGTGCTGAAACTTTTCAGACACTTACCCCAGTCATAGATCTGGGTTTAATCCATCATGGTTCTTTAGCTCACTTCGCTACTCCAGTTCAGACCCAGCCATATGCAAATCAGTCTTGAGCCTGTTCCTGATGGGAACTGTCCAGCCCGAACTGCCAAGCCAGGCCTTCCCTGGACTGGAAACAAGCATCCTGGGACCAGTTTTGGGGTTTCACCCCTTTCAGCCAGGCTAGCTTGAATCCAGTGGAAAAGTGATCAAGGGACCCACGTCTGGCCTGTACTGATGTCTGGATTCCTAATGCTGATTTTTGTTGTCATAGACAAACACTGATCATGCATGCATGTCATGACATAGACCTGTCTTACGGAATGCAGTCTTGTTGGACCAGGAGTGGTTCCTAAAGTGCTACCCTCATAGTGGTGGAAGGCTACCACCTTCACCGGGTGTTAAGCAGCATGAGCATGGTGTTGGCAGTATCTGTGTGGGGATCGTTAGAAGTGAACAGGTTCTTTTTAACCTGTGTCACTGGAGTGAGACCTATAGGCTCACTCGCTTTTAAACATTCCACTGCTGTTTGCTTAGCTCACCCATGGCTACATGAGATTGGTGTGAAGCGCTACGCAGAGCAGAAATGGTGTGTGTGTGTGTGTGTGTGTGTGTATGTATATGTGTGTGTGTGTGTGTGTGTGTGTGTGTGTGTGTGTGTGTGTGTAGGGTGCAATACAGGGATATTGTAGTACTGAGTAGTGTGTGCATGGTGTATGCATGTAGTGGAGGTGCCTGAGCTTATGAGTGGTACAATACCTGAAGAATGTAGTGAGGTACAGTGCATGCATGGTTAATGCATATGCTGGATGTGTGCGCGCCTCTGGGTGGTACAGTACATAAAGGATACAGTGCTGGGCAGTGCATGTATGTTAATAGCTGGTGCTGGATGTATATTGCTAATTGTAATTGTATTTATATAGCACTTACTACCCCATACGAGGTTTTGAAGCGCTTTTTGGCAAGTAGCACACTGCTCCCGAACCCAAAAGGATTAGTGGTGGATTAGTATAGGGAAATATTCGGCGAGTAGCAGGCTACTCTGGAACCCAAAAGGATTAGTGGTGGATTAGTATAGGGAAATATGAGTATAGTATTAGTATAGGTATAGGAGGTACGAGTTAATGTGTGCTTATGAATGGTACAGTATATGGAGGATACAGTACTGCACAGTGTGTGTATGCAGTATACATGCACTGGGTGTATGTGTACCTGTGAATGGTGCAATGCATGGAGGGTCCTGGGTTCCATTTTGGGAGACATAGGCCTGCATGGGGAAACATTGAGAGGGGGTAGAGTGATCCCCAAGGCAGATTTATGGATTGCTGCATACCTGTTAGCTGGGTGGGACACACACTGGGGAGGTGAGGACCAGGCCTCCCTGTAGGCTTCAAATGGTGATTATTGTTTTAGTGAGAGGTCACAAGGAAGGAGCATTGACAGATCTCTTGAAGGAGATGGGGCTGGTGAGAGAATTATAAAGAGTAGGGCTAGAGGCCCTTGGCCAAACGTTTGAGGCACATACCACTGTGGCTTATATCCAGGTTTGAACTCTAGTCACTCCCATATCCTGTGTTGTGGGACTATCAGCTTTGGTAACTCTCCTGCTTTTCAAGAGTAAGAGGAGGCAGCGGAGTATGTACTTCAAAAGAAGCAGAACCCAAACATAAAACTTAAGACTCAGACCCTAAATCACATTTGATGTCTGGAAATGGACTATAAGAATGGGAGGTTGAGATCCCAAAAATTGTCCACTGCCAAGCAGCCACACGAGCTGCGAGAGGAGGGAAGCTCTGAAAGACTTCTGCCAGTGACCAGGACTGGAGGCCAAGGCATGTAGTCTTCCTGCTGGCTAAGGGGACATGACCCAGGGAATCCAAGACCACCTGCCGTGGAGCACCAGTGCCTGCCTGCTTGCCAAGACCAGTGTGCCCTGTGAGGAAGAGGAGAGCTTTGGAGAGGGGGAGGGAGGTCCATTGGGGGAGCCCTTTAGATTGGACTCCATGTGTGAGGAAACAGCTGCTGCACCAATCGGGTTGTTGCCCTTGTGCAGGACTGAGTTGGTGACCCCGGAATGTCTGGAGAGGGCTGCCGTGAAGATAACCATAGTAAAGACTGCCAGCTGGTAAGGGCCGGAGCCTTGTACGGTAGCGCTGTCGCGACTCATATGCCAGGAGGTGCCACTGTGTTAAAGACTGCAATATGGTAAGGGCCGAAGCCTTGTGCAGTAGCAGTGTGGCAATCCCATATGCCAGGAGGGGCTGCCGTGGAAATCTTCACTGTTGACCGCTCCGGAACCTGTGGAAAGTGAGTGAGTTAGTGGTGGTGACCCAGTGTCTGAGTTGGTCACCGGGAGCACCAAGGACTGTGGCTTTTACCCCGTTGGAGGAATGAGGACGCCGTGGGAGCACCATCACCCAGTCATGGGACCCAGGACATGATCGTTGTAGCCACCACCCAACCGGGAGAAAACAAACACTTGCATCACAGGAGAAGTCGCAGGAAACCTCAGATCGCTGCATGAGCGTGACCGCAAGTGCAGCCGATGAGTCCGCGTGTGGTGACTCAACTGACTTCGGCTGCAGCTGCCGTGAGCTCTGGTGGATGGGGCGCACTCCAGAAGTTCAAACGTTTCCTCCTGATGGTGCGGGTCAGATTTCTTTCAGGCCTTTTGCCCCTGTTGAGCTTGTTGCTAGTGGAAGAGAGATAGATCTGGGACACTATTCACTTTGAGTTAGTGGTAGTGGAGTCTTGAGACTCGAACTACTAATGGGACATACCCTGGATATTACCAGTAGTGAATGGAGAATAACCAATATTGCGAACGCGTCCTAGAATCGCCTAAGACACTAGAGCCCCGACCTCGGGGGAGGACTGTGTAATTGTTTGTGAATGTTGTATTCTTCCTTTGTGAGGTTAGCGGTAGAAATAAAAAAAATGCTCTTTTTTCATAAACTTATTTGGCTGGACAATGATTTATTGCTTCTGCTGTGTGCATTTTGATTGTGAGTCAGTGTTCACTAATCTGTATCCTTCCCTCCCCCCGAGAGTGCCTTGGACTGCTGGACCATGCTTAGTACTGAGAGTTAAGTGCCAAAGGCTTACTTGGCTGAGTTGCTCAGAATCCACAGTTGGCCAGGAGCAGAGACATTAGGAGTGAAAGGCCTCAATCCCTCTCTGCGGTAACCCCTGCTTGCCCTGTGGCCTTACTTGACTTTGCATGGTCTGAAGGCCTAAAATTGATTACAACACTGTTTACAGTTTCAGCGGTGATCCTGTTTAGAAAAGAATTACACGCCAGCATATTCAGCCCCAGTTTGCCTTACAGCCATCTGAAGTCTGATTCTGTTGTCAGTGGCCTACGCAGATCCAAGCACCTAATTATGTCATTATCAGCACTTCCTGATAGAGGAAGCCTACAGAGATAATTTGGGACAGAGAGTTAGTTCAATGGCAGCAACATCAATCAAAACTGCAAATGCCTTAGCAATTTTGGGATGCTATAACTGTCAGATTTGATATGATCTCTCACCCTTGACCAACCTCCTCTCTAAAGCGAAGAGGGAGACTACCAGAGCGATGGTCAAAGAGGGAGCTCAAACATCTGCAGCAATCATCTACGCGCCAATTGAGGTATCTAATTCAGGCTCTTCCAGCTGGCAGGGGCAGCTATACTAAGGAGACAAGGTTGACTTCGGTATACCAATTTTCACTCCAGAAATGCCACCAAAAGGCCTTGACGAGTCATTTGACTGACTCGCACTGTGTGGGAAAGAGGTGGACAGTGCTCTGCAAAATATTAAAATGAACACAGGCTCTGCAAAACTCCCTTGGGGTCCTGCTGTATTGACATCCTGGCTCAGCTCCGGTTTTTGGCTCAAGAAGATGCCAGGCATTGAGGGGAGGTTTCGAGCAATATGTAGGTTGCCATCAGTGTGCACTGTAAACCCAGAAAGTACCTCTGCTTTTCAATGGCTGTTCAGAACTATCAATTTAAGGCATTTACATTCAAGACCCCGGATTTTCATCCAGTATCTAGCCCCAGTTGCTGCCTCCCTGAGATGACAGCGATACCAATCATGCTGTTACTTGGAAGACTGGCTCGTCAAAGCTCCATCAAGGGAAGAGGAAAAGGCTTCTATGGCTGCCTGCATCAATCTGTTTCACGATTAGGATTGACTCGATTTAAAAAAATGTATTTCTTATATTTGAGTGTTTATAAAGCGCGAATATGACCCAAAAGTATCAGAGCGCTGTTGACACTAATCATTGACAAGTCCTCTATCAATCTAGTGACTTCACTTATTGGGAGCAATACTGGACATGCAGTTGGGGAAGCTGTTTTCTTTGGTGGGCAGAGAAGTGAAGCTTCAAACCATGACGGAGTACTTCTCTGCCAAACAGTCATTCACGCTCAAGCTATACAGATCTTTGTTGGTCTGTCATTCTAAATGGGCCAAATACTCTTTTGCAGGCTCCGGTTGAGACCAGGTCAGCAAGTACTGGAAAAAAGTAGATGGGCAGCTTATGGGGCTCAAACAGGCACTGCTTTGGTAGAGATTCCCACAAATCTCAACTGAGGCGCCTCATTCCATCCTTCATCAGACAGAGTAGTGCTAACAACAGATGCATCCATAGAAGGCTGGGGATCTCGCATACAGCGATTGTCGACCAGAGGCCTCTGGTCTGATGCAGAAAAAATACTCCACATCATATTGGAGCTATGAGTCATAAGACTTTGTCTTCAATCATTCCTTTCAAGATTAGTAAGACATGCGGTCCCCATCAAGACAGACAAAAACAGTGCCGATGCTTTACATCACCAAGCAGGGAGGAATGAAGTCCCAGCCTATGTCAGAAAAGGTATAACTACTATAGCACTGGGCCATCTCCCACCAGGTTTTTTTTTTTTTAACATTCTTTTTATTCAAGATTTTTGAGTGCAGTTACAGAGGAAATCACATTCAAGCATACACATAATACAATTCGTCAGTTACAGATTCACTGTGCAGTGTCCATTGTTTCAGCGTAATGGTGTGGGCTGAGTCTATTTGTGACAGATCACACTTAGGATTCACGATTATCACACAGAGTTGCTTGAAGGTCCCAACATAGTCCTGTGGATTTCCTGTAGGTTTCGTCTCTTCCGCTCAAGTGAGTGTAACATTAACCATACAACCAGGGAGAGGGAGAGGGGAAGTCCGAGGGAGAGATTAGGGGAGGGGGGTTCTAAGATGCGCAATCAGGCCGTGCGGCCTTGTGGGAGTTCTCGTTGGCTCTATCTCCCACCAGGTTGACATTGCTGTGGAACATCTACCAGGACGTCAAAACAGTGTGGCGTACATTCTCAGTGGAACACTATCAGACTGCCACGAGTGTGAACTCCACAAGGATCAAGTGGACTACATCTTCCGCAAGTGGAGCTGCCTCATACTGGACTTGTTTGCCACCCTGAACAACAAGAAATGCCTGTGCTATCCCCTGCAGGTTTTGGCAACCAAGGCCGGAGGTTGCAATTAAATGATCCATTTTCTTAGCATACACAATTTCTCCATTGCCACATATCACCAGGGTATTAAAGAAGGTGGATAGCTGTACCCTGATTCTCATTGCCCTGGCGTACTGGTACAGCTAACTCCTGAGACTGTCTGCACTTCCAGTGATACCACTAAAAATATACTCCAGGCTCCCCTCTAGATAAAACTGAGAGATACCATCACATCCTGTCTGACCCTGACAGCCTCGTACCTAACCACTTAGAGGTCGTTCATTTAGATCTGCTGGCAGAATGCAGGAACATCGTGCATAAGCATGAGCTACTGCAATCACAACCACGAAGATGTGCAACGCCAAGTATTAGTGCATCTGGTGGAAAAACAGGATTAAGCCCAGTGTCTATACAACTCCATCAAATGTCTTCATATTTGCTGGATCTAGCAAAGAGTGATCTTAAATAGTCATCAGTACACGTCTATCTGGTGGCAATATTGAGTTTTAGGAGAACATATGACCACTCATCCACTTTATTCTCTTAAAAGATAGCTGCGAGGTGGACTCTAATAGCCAATCAGTTTACAAAGGGACTAATTAGTGCTTTTCCTCCTGTACTGTACCATGAGAGCTCAACACTGTCTTGAGCCAGCTTAAGCTGCCTCCCTCCTGATCAATCCACTGAGTGCATTTGACATTTATTTCCTGGAAGAAACCACTTCTCCTGGCATTTATATTGGCAAGGAGAGCAGGAGAGATTCAAGCATTTACTTTGAAAGAACTATTTTCCCGCTTATGAGGGACAAAGTCGCCTTATGACCTTATATTTCCTTCTGGAAATTATCTTAAAATACTCTAGGCCCTAAAAAGCTGTGGAGTGAATCAGCTTTAAAAAGCCTGAGTTGAAAATTAAGGAAAAAACCTTTAAAATGGCAGAGCTCTGCTCCAGGATCCTGTCAGCAGAAGCCAGAAAAAAGAACTGAGTAAACTGCCACCCACAGGCCATGATGGGACACCGGAGGTCAGGAGGCCCGTAAAGGTGCAGCGTCTTATTTGCATTGTTTCTTTGCAGCTGCCTATACTGGCTACATGCTGTGCACTTCTCCTTATCTTACTTTAAAAAAGAGGTAAAAAGCGTTTGTGAATGACGTTTTTAAAAGGTCGCTTTAAATTTTGCTTACCTAACTTTTAAGGGCATGACTATTTTACTTCTAAATTTTGAAGTAATTCAATAAAGATTGGCAATATAGCCTGTTTTTAAGGCTGTAAAATTTAACATGTCTGTCGCGTATGTTTCCTGGCCTTCCAGAAATAAGGCGAAGTAGATGTGACTTTGAAATAACTGCTCTCGTGACTCGCATGTGAACGGGACTATTCAGTGCTTATGACTTCAGTGGAGATTCCCCAGAGAGAAGTGGATTACAGGTAAAAAACCATTCTTTCTCCTTCAGGGGATTCCCATTGATTGTGAAAAAGGTAGGTAATGTAATAACTTGATTGACATGACAGTCCAACACCACTCCAGGGAGTAATTTGGGTTGAGTTCTCATCACTACCCTATTATTGTGTAAAACTGTGTAAAGTTAATGAGACGTCTGCTTGCCCTGAGAGCAGAGGTCACAGGGACTAGGAAAGACGTTTTCCATGGTAATTGTTGTAGGGAAGCCTCATGTAAAGGCTCAAAAGGAGGGCCCATGACACATGAAAGGACAATATTCAACTCCCACTGAGGAGAAGGTGTCCAGATGGGAGGATAAACTTTCTTAATGCCTTCAAGGAAATGCTTAACTACAGAATTAAAAAAAAAAAAAGAAATTTGTAAAGGAGATTTTCTGCAGCCCGTGATAGCTGCGAGGTGGACTCTAATAGCCAAATGAAGAAGATATGGAAGTACTGCTTCTCTTCCAGGGGATACTCCTCAATAGTCATAAGCACTGAATTATCTCCGCCCACGTGCGGGACCCCGGAGCATATACAAAAATACATATATATGTGTATCTTTCGGTAAGAAAGTACAGAGTACCTTCCAAACATAGACATATACATGTATATATAAATAAAAATATGCAGCCTAATATACTTCCAATAGGCTAATATGCCAAAATTACATGGGTATTTCAGAAAGAGAAAATAATATCCCATATAAACACTGTAACAGAGAACATACACTGCAATAGTGTTCCAACACAACCCTTTATTTTCAGAGAAAAAGGCAAGTAATAGCAGGCAATTCGCTCACAGGCTGCATAGATGAGAAAACATCACAGTACCAAAAAACTGGCACCTTGCCTTTAAGGATTCCAAGAACCTGGACACCATGCCTTTAAGACCTCCAGGAGCCCTCTGCTCCCATCATGCACCACAGGTGACAGTTAGGTCAGTTCTTTTTTCCGGCTCCTTCTGTGAGGATCCTGGAGCTTGAGCTCGTCAGTTTTTGGCTATTTCTAGTCAGAAATTGGTTTATTCCAACTTTATTCGACATTTTGTGCTGCTGGTATTAATTTCTAGTCTTTTTCTGACAATTTAACAACTATTGTTTGTCAGAAATGCCAGCTTTATTTAACAAATGCCCTTCCTGTGGGAAGAAAATGGCTAAATCTGACTCTCACTCTGTGTGTATTGTGTGTTTGCCATCTTCACACAACCCAGAGAAGTGTTACTACTGCCAGCAATTTTCAAAGAGAACTCTGCGTGACAGAGAAAAGATCAAACTTCATGCCTCAATGGAGAGAGGAAAAGGACATTCTAAAAGTGGCCTTGAGAGTAATCCTGCCTCCAAGAAGCCCTTCTCTCAAGAAAAACAGAAGAAACAGTGTTGATCTGCTTCCCCAGCTTCCAAAAGAAAGCAGATTCCGGACTGCTCGCCGTCGAAATCGACGTCAGAAAGACAAGTAAGACACTACGACGTCGAGGGACAGATCGCTGTCGAAACAACGAGAACCTCCGTCGACGAAAAGTAAGTCGACGTCGAGGCATACTACTTCGGGCTCGAAGTACGTTTGCCATGAGGCCTAAGTCGACGTCGAAGCATCCGTCGACGTGAAGACACCGGTCGGCGTCGAGATCCCTGCCTTCTCCACGAGGGTCGGCGTCGAGAGGATCGACGATGAGGACACCCTCACGAACCTACAGACGGTCGACGTCGAGGGCACAATCACCGCCGAGGAAGTCTATGTCGAAGACGCCGCAAGCCTACAGATGGTCGACTTCAAGAACTCCTTCACGTTCGTCGAAAAGACCGACGTCGAGTGCATCGCCGCATAGACACGAATCCTCAAGTGTGTCTCCAAAGCAGCGGTCGACGTCAATGGTGGCCCATTCCGTGTCGTCGTCGAGGCATCGCTCGACGTCGAGGGAGAAAAACCTCATTCCTTCAGGAGACGTATCAGAAAAGCCAAGGTCGACGTCGAGAACCATACGTTCGACGTCGAGGGAAGTGCCATCTTCGCCTGGCATTAACATTATTCAAGTTACACCGGCGGGATCTCCGGCTCCTAGAGAAAAAAACTCCTCCTGTTAATATGTCTCCAAGATGGCTAGAAAGCACACAACACTGGAAGGTCCCACCCAGAGTTCCGGGCTCAGAATTCTCCAGAACTCTTTCTTCATCCAGAGTCTCTGTGGGACCTCCTCTTACTGCATCCTCGAGGCCATCTCCACACAGGTCTCCGAGAAGATTTAGGTCCCCATCAGCACGGCGTTCACAATCAAGAGGGCGCTCAAGATCTCGCCATTCTCCTACCCCTAAAAGGAGACGGAGGTCACCATCATCTACCACGTCTTCAAGATCGTCCATTAGGGATTATTCTCCAACTCTATCTGCGACCCCGCCATCCAGGGTTTCCCCGATTGACAATATCAGCACTTTCAATGAGGTTCTCTGCAGGGGTGCCAGCAAGTTAAATATCAATATGTCTGCACCACCAGTTTTGACTTCCGTCATATTTGAAACCCTTCAGCATAGGTCATCGGCAAGGCCTCTGCTTCCTTTGGTCCCAGGTCTGCTAGAGCCAGCAATGCAGCCCTTCCTGACTCCGGCCACGGTGGGCTCAGCTCCCACACGTATTTCTAAAAAATATAAGGCACCAGATCAGGATCCATTTTTTCTTGTGCGGACCCACCTCCAGACTCCGTCATAGTGGCGGCAGCCAGAAAGACACATTCAGCTACATCCTCCTCCGGAGAAGGACAGTAAGAATATGTACTCATTAGGTAAACGAATGTGCAACCCGTCTCCATCTGTGATGAAGGTGGCTAGTGCTTCCGCCCTGCTGGGTCGGTATGATAGATCACTCTGGGACTCTTTGGCAAGATTTACAGAAAAGCTGCAGAAAGAGGATCAACAAGATTTCCAAGAAATCCTACAAGAAGGCGGCTTGGTGGCAAACCAAGTCATCAGTGCAGCCGCAGACACATCAGATTTGGCTGCCCACGGCTATTCTCACGGTATTTGCTCGAGGCGCTCAGCCTGGCTTCGTCTCACGGGGCTGAAACCGGATGCACAGAGAAAGATCGTAAACCTCCCCTTCAATGGCTCTTCTCTATTCGGTTCCCGTGCGGACGATGAGATGTCAAAGATGAAAACAGAATTGGACACTCTAAAAGATGTTGGCTTGGAGAAGCAAAAAGAATTTCGACGAAGGTTCCGTCCCTATGACCGACGTCCCTTTCAGCAGAGGGTTCAAACCCCTCACTGGACCACGCAAAATCAAAGTCAATCCAGGTCTCACTACCACCAGAGAAGGCCTGGACGTGGAAGAGGAACTACAAGACAGCAAACGGCTGCACCTAAACAATCAGCAAAGCAATGAAGAGTGGCTTCCTCCATGCCCGTTAACCACTCCGGTGGGGGGGAAGTGTTATGTTACATCTGGAGGAGTGGAAGAAACTAACAAAGGACAAGTGGGTTCTGAATATTGTGCAGAATGGCTATTTACTCAGATTCAAATCCCCACCTCCATCAATTCCTCCGCAAGAAAAATTTCTCCAAGACCACCACTTGTTGCAATTGGAGGTGAACATTCTTCTACAAAAAGATGCCATAGAAACGGTCCCTGTTCCTCAAAGAAAGCAAGGGATGTATTCTTGTTATTTTCTGGTGCAGAAAAGAGGTCCTACCAGAAAATACAGACCAATACTCGACTTGAGACTACTAAACAAATTTATCCGCAAAGAAAAGTTTCGGATGTTGGCGCTGCACCAAATCTTCCCTCAACTTCATCAGGGGGACTGGATGTGTTCTATAGATCTACAGGACGCATACTTCCATGTGCCAGTGTCCAAGAAGCATCGCAAATTTCTACGGTTTAAAGTGTCACTCCAGCATTTCCAATTCAAGGTTCTCCCATTCGGGCTCAAATCAGCTCCCCGAACGTTTTCGAAATGCATGGCAGTGGTGGCGGCGTTTCTTCGCAAGCAAAGGATATTCATATATCCTTACCTGGACGACTGGCTCCTGAAGAGCTCGTCACCTACTCTGCTTCAGTCATCTCTCATACTGTCTTCAACTACTGAACAGGTTGGGTCTTCATGTCAACTACAAAAAATCAATCTTCAACCCGACACAGAGGATCCACTAACTGGGTGCCTCCCTGGATACCGCAAAGGCACGCGTGTGTCCTTCGGAGGAGAGGTTATTCTCAATCCGCGAGAAATGTCACAATCTTCTTCACACGCAACGTCCCACAGTCAGGCAGGTGTCATCGCTGCTGGGATCAATGGCATCATGCATCTTCATCGTATCAAACGCCAGGTTAAACATGCGTCCTCTGCAACAATCTCTGGAGGACCAGTGGATGCAGATATCGGGGCGCTGGGAGGACCAGGTGCTTCTTCCCCAATCGGCCAAGGATTCCATCAGATGGTGGATGAAGCGATCCCATCTAATGAAGGGAGTTCCTTTTCACCTGGACCCTCCTACCCAGACGATAGTCACGGATGCTTCACTCCAAGGATGGGGTGCTCATATGGGTCCTCTCCAAGTTCAAGGTCTCTGGTCAGAGACAGAACAAGGTTATCATATCAACCTCTTAGATCTGAGGGCCGTACACTTAGCTCTCAAATCACTGTACCCTTCCTTCCAGTCTTGTTCTCTTCTGATTCAAATGGACAATACCACAACTATGCATTATTTGAATAAACAGGGGGGTACCCGATCGAGACCTCTCTCTCTAGAGTCTCAGACCATCTGGAAATGGCTTCTCGCAAGAGACTCAACCATTGTGGCGATTCATCTCCTGGGAACTCTCAACGTCCAGGCGGACGCCTAAGCCGGGACTTCGTCGAAGCTCACGACTGGGTACTCAACGACGAAGTCACTCAAAACATTTTTCAAAATTGGGGAGTACCAGACATCGACCTGTTTGCAGACGCGGTAAACGCAAAATGCCCTGTCTTCGCATCCAGGTTTCACCAACCAGGCTCTCGGGGGAATGCCCTTTTGATAAAATGGTCTCAGACATTACTGTACGCCTTTCCACCAATTCCGTTGATTCCCACAGTGATCAACAAGTTCTACAGGGTCAACACCAGAATGATTCTGATAGCCCCGGAATGGCCTCGTCAGTGGTGGTACCCGGATCTTCTTCAGCTATCGGAAGTTCCACACGAGAGGTTACCATGCCGTCCAGACTTACTATGCAAGAACGAAGGGAAGGAGTTTCACCCCAATCTCTCATCCCTACAATTGACGGCATGGCTCCTGAAGTCCTCCAATACGGACCCCTAGATTTGACTTCGGAATGTATGAACATTCTAAAAGAAGCCAAGAGACCTTCCACCAGAAAATCGTACGCTTTCAAGTGGAAGCGTTTTTACTTATGGTGCATGAACAATAGACATGATCCCGTCCGGGGTCAGGAACAGGTGATTTTACCGTATTTGCTGCATTTGGCCAAATTTGGTCTTCAATTTTCCTCTATTAAAGTCCATCTTGCAGCTATCACAGCATATAGAGAGTCCCCAACTCCGGTTTCCTTTTTCAAAATTCCTGTGGTCAAAGATTTTTTGAGGGATTAAGAAAGGTTTATCCACCAATCAGGGTCCCTCCCCACCTTGGGAGCTCAACATTGTTCTAGCAAAACTGATGGGTGCTCCCTTTGAGCCTATTCACAGAGCTTCTTTACAACATTTGACATGGAAGGCCGCTTTTCTAGTGGCTACCACCTCTGCTCGCAGAGTGAGTGAGATCCAGGCGTTGTGTTGTAAAGAGCCCTACAGTGTTTTTCATGCAAACAGAGTGCTTTTAAGAACACATCCGAGTTTCTTACCTAAAGTGGTCTCGGATTTCCATATTAATCAGACTATTACACTCCCCACATTCTTTCCGAACCCTTCAAACTCTCCGGAAAGGTCCCTTTATTCTTTGGACCTCAAGAGGGTTCTGAAGTTCTGTTTAGACAAATCAAAGACCTTGAGAAAGTCCAATCGTCTGTTTATAAATTATGGTGCCATAAATACTGGTTCTGCAGCTTCCAAAAGGTCTATCTCTAGGTGGATAGTGTCCTGTATATCGTTGTCCTATCAACTAGCTAACAGAACCCTCCCGGGAAAACTAAAGGCCCATTCTACCAGGGGGAAAACATCGACCACAGCTCTCCTTAGGAATGTACCTATCGGAGAGATTTGTAAAGCCGCCACATGGCGATCAGTGCATACTTTCACTCGCCATTACTGTTTAGACTCCGACACACAGGCGGCTGCTCAGTTTGGACAAGCCTCGTTAAGGAATTTATTTAGTCATCCTTAAAATGTTATTTGTGCTGTATTTATACTGGTGCTAGTCTGCGGGAAAGTGGGTATGGGCTTGCTATTCTATTCAGTGCTTATGACTATTGATGAGTATCCCCTGGAAGAGAAGGATGAGTTACTTACCTGTAATCCTAGTTCTCATCCAGGAGTATACTCATCAAAGTCATAAGCAACCCTCCCGCCTCCCCGGACGAGTATTGACAGTATAGTATTGTTTTCTGCACCTTGTGCCATGGTTCCTTTATATTTGTACACCGTAAAAAAGAACTGACCTAACTGTCGCATGTGGTGCATGATGGGAGCAGGGGGCTCCTGGTGGTCCTAAAGGCACGGTGTCCAGGTTCTTGGAATCCTTAAAGACAAGGTGCCAGTTTTTTGGTACTGTGATGTTTTCTCATCTATGCAGCCTATGAGCTAATTGCCTGCTATTACTTGCCTTTTTCTCTGAAAATAAAGGTCTGTGTTGTAACACTATTGCAGTGTATGTTCTCTGTTACAGTGTTTATATGGGATACTATTTTCTGTTTCTGAAAAACACATGTAATTTTGGCATATTAGCCTATTGGAAGTATATTAGGCTGCATGTTTTTATTTATATATACATGTATATGTCTACGTTTGGGAGGTACTCTGTACTTCCTTACCGAAACATACACATATATATGTATTTTTGTATATGCTCCGGGGTCCCGCACGTGGGCGGGGATAATTCAGTGCTTATGACTTTGATGAGTATACCCCTGGAAGAGAACTAGGATTACAGGTAAGTAACTTATCCTTCTTCTTGGCAGGTGTTAAGATCAAAAATGTTCTGGCGACATCAGATGCAGAATTTCTCATTTAGAGGAGTAGGATGCCATTTAGATGGTCTTCTGTCAACATGTCCATGCACTCCTGAGGAGTATTCACATGGCCATATTGTATGCGTTCAGGAGCAAAGCTACCAAGTTCAAGGATTGAATGTTTGGGTGCAGTATCAGCATCTAAACTTATGCAGAAGTGAGGACTGCAAGGCAGCCTCCTATATGGCCATTCTGAGAGGTGGGAAAGATCTGTGAACCACCACTGACTGAGTCATTCCTGGGCAATAAGAATCATTCTGGCAATCCTGCTAGGCAATCTGATGATCACTGACAGTTGTAGGTGAATGGGAGAAAAAGGTGTAAAGAAATTTGCCCGATCAGTTGATACTTAGTGCGTTTCCCAATGTGCCTGGCTGGTAAAACCTTGAGGCGAAGTCTGGCTATTTCTTAGTTTCTTCGTTTGCAAAGAGGTCTATTTGAGGGAAATCCCATTTGCAAAAGATGGCTTGCATAACAGCCTTTTTTAATAACCATTTGTGATTCTCTTGAATGGTTCTGCTCAGATTGTCCGCTTGATTATTCTGGATGCTTGGCAGATGGACAGCCATAATTTTGAGATTTCTAGACATTAGCCAATTTCAGATTGTCTGAGTTTTCAGGGACAATGTTCTGGATATAGTTCTTCCCTTCTTGTCCAGATAATGCATGGTTGTTGTATTGTCTGTGTGGACCAGGAGGTAATTCATCTTGAAGGATGATGGAAAAGCCTTCAGACATAGTACACCACTCTCAACTCTAGGAGGTTGATGTGGTATGTCCATTACTTCGGAGACCAAGAGCCTTGAATTTGATTGTGATCCAGGTGAGCAACACAACAAAATAAGGAGGCATACGTTATTGTCTGTGTTGGGATGTCTTGATGAAAGCTCATTTCCTTGAGCAGATTCTGTGGAAGACACCACCAGCTGAGCGATTGCTCTGAGTAAGTTGATAGGGTCACTTTGTCTTCCCATTCCCAAAGCTGGTCGCACTGATCCTCCAGACATTTTTGCTGAGATCTCATGTTCAAGTGTGCATTTGGTACCGGAAAGATGCAGGATGTCATTGGTGCTATGAGAGACGATATCTTCCTTGTTGTTGGATGGGTTGTTTTCTTCAGATTACGACGTTTCTGAAGGATAAACATCTTTCTTCTGAAGGAAACACTTGTGTTTACCTTATCCAAAACTCTTCCCAGGTACTGAAGGTATAGTACCAGGATGGAAATAGATTTTTTTGTGATTTGCATGTAGTTCCAATTAGTTTAGGGTGATAAAAGCAATCTGGTAATGTTAGCACCCTTGCTCATATGATGAAGCTTTTATCAGTCAATTGTCTGGATAGGGGTAGATAAATATCTTCAACCTTCAGATGTGTTGCAGTGACCTCCTGCATTTTGAAAAGGTCCTGGGTATGGACTTGAGACCTAAAGAAAGGCGTTTGTGTTGGTAATTATCGCTTTATCCCACAAAAAGAAGAGACAAGGGAATGAGCCTTCTCTGACTCCCCTACCCAAACTGTTTACTCACTCAAGAGAGAAGGACTAGAAACAACAAAATAGTGCCTACCTAGGATGGGGGGGGGGGGGGGAAATCATTTTTTCCGTTGTAAAGCCCTCCCACGAGATAGCTAGACAATTTATTAAGAGAGGTAAGAGAAGAAAAGAAAAGACATTGCTTTTCTTAATACTGCCCTCATACACTTTACAGTGTCATGCTTCATCATAGGGCCGCATCAAACGTCCAGGCGCAGACTAACGCACTGGACGGAGGGCGATTTTTTTGTGTATGAAGAAGAGTGGTGAGGGAGGTAAAGGAAAAAGAAATGAAAACAGAGGAAAGAGTATTCCCTCAAGAAGGGACCAAACAAGTGCAGATAAATATAGTTAAAACATTCTAAGGGGATAACCACAATGTGTCTTTATTTATGTGTCCCCTTGATAGGATTAAAACATAAAGAATGGGATATTTAGGGGAGGTAAAGGCCCCTATATCCCTACTGCAAAAACCAACATGTTTCAGCCAGTGCTACGTGCCCAACCGGGTCACAGTGGCCTTCGTCAGGGTAATGATCCCTCATCTTTTTAATTCTTCACCCCTACTAGGGTGTTTACCTCAGTTGCAAGGTGGAGAATCTCCAATAACTCACTCTCCAATAATCGTAGAGAGGAATCCTTTTTCTGAAAGAGAACCAAAAACGTGATTCTAATATCAACAGAGACACGTTAATTCTCCTCCTATAGCCCCATATTTTTGGACCTCTATATTACTACAAAAGATTCCAATGCAGTTTCTTCATCACTCTCAGCCAGTGTTATATTTTTAACTAAAAATGTGTACACCACCTGGTGCAACATCCCATACACTCACCCATAAGTGGGGATAAAACTTGAGACTCTCTCATAGCCCCGATGATACTTTTGCAAGTCTCCATGTGAAATTATTAAAACTAAAGTTCTAAAAAGCACCAATACTTAAGTGTCTCCGGCGACAATCTATGATCTTATCATGTCATTTTCCTACTTACACGAGTTCACAAGAAATTCTCTGAACCCGGGACCTTTGTGGGAACGTGGGCTTGTCGTCACACTCTGTATGAAAAAGAAAACCATATTTTATCTGACTTTTATGTACCCGTGGGCTACACACAAAGTCTACTGCATGACTCCCAATCAGGTGTTCTACATGTTAACAAATTAGTGTACCGGGTCTCCATTTTTATTCATAATTTTAACAGCCAATTCATCACGGCCGTGCCCTATATGCAAAGGTTTATGGGCATATATACATAAGCCTGATAGAAAAAACCATAATAACGGAAAGTTGATGGTCTCCCGTCAAAACTTAGTCACTAATGACCCAATATCAATTCAATTCATGATCTTTATTCGGATAAACAGTATATCCATAAAAGTACAACCATACAAAGACTGTTGAGATTATAAGACACAGTGTCACATGTTAGAATATAATGAATAAAAAACATTATTTACAGCGTAACCAATCACAGTTAAGAATTCAAGGGTCTTGCATGGACGATACGTGCCCGAATAGCAATTATAAGACACTGTGTCACATGTTAGAATATAATGAATAAAAAGCATTATTTACAGCGTGACCAATCACAGTTAAGAATTCAAGGGTCTAGCATGGACTTACGTGCCAGAATAGCAACTCTCAGAAAAGTACTTAAGCGAAAGACCAGCTCCTCATCAATCAAGGCAAGTATACTTGCATAAGCCAGATCCAAGCTAACAGGTTTCCTTTTTTAAAAATAGGGATAAAGTATCCCCTTGCTATATTTCATATAATATTTACAAAAGAATAAAAAATGCAGAGTTGTCTGTCCGCTAATTCCGTCACATGGGCAGGGTACCAAATCAATTTTGGGATGGTGACCGAGGGTAAAACATAATGCAAACTTGACTGTCCCTGCTCTGAGACGGAATAACAGACTTTTTTCCCAATGACTCATAGGTAGGGTGAGGTAGTTTGGTAGGGGATAACAATATCGGACTAGTGACATGTAACTAGAGACAAGGGTTTTCTGGGATTCCTGAGCTATACGCTCGGTACTGTAGGATAAGTAGAGTGCATTTCTAAGATCTTTACCCAATATCAATAACGTGCCCACATAACAGTACCACGCTGTTGACCCCCAATACGAGCCACTTACTACTCCAAAGCACCACAAATGTCCGTTTCCGCACATCGGTCCACCGACGATAGCGGTTGACTAACAAGCCCGTATTTAAATACCATTCTCAATGGATCCCGTGTGACTTACGTCTCGCGTACGTCACGCATGCGTAACTGTGTCGCGGGCCGTGAGTCAGGGAGAGTTAGAGCGCTGACCTCATCTCTCAATTAGGGCTTATGTGGCGGCCATGTTGTATTTCCGGCCACTCGTTAGTATCACTTGCAAGAGCGTGTCCTTATTCTAAGGCCCCGAAAGCAACAAAGAGCCCGCGTCCGCGGTCTCGCATCTGATTCTATATGTAACCCCATCTGCACAAATACACTGGGCGCAAAATTTAAATGCTCAAAAATGAACTCAAAATTTCTGTATTTTGTCAACCTTGTCTGAAAGAAGGGAACCCCTTTGCCAACAAGCGGTTTAAAAAGCCAAATGCTGTTATTTCACTTGTTCATTGCCCCATACAATTGGAACCAGGGGACACAGTCATTAAGGCCCCTTGTGCTACTCTTAAGCCTATCCACCCAACATTGTTCCCTCAATAATAGAAAATTAGCGACATCCGTGATATTTGGTGGGATATAAGGTCTGTCTATCACTGTCCACCTCAATTCTTGCTCCGAATGTCTCATTTCTTTAAAGTGAGTCGTCAGTTTGGTATTAGTTTTGCCACAGCGAATAGTACTCATATGTTCTAATATGTGGGTTTTTACCTTCCGAGTTGTCATTCCCACATATTGCACGGGCACTTCACTAAGTAGATGACATTGTCGGTATTAAATGTCGTATCCTTCCTCTGTTCCCAGGGGCGGCTCAACCCAATGTCTATACTTGTCCCATTTAGCGATGTGGGACAGGCCCTGCAATATCCGCATGCATAATGGCCCATAACCGGTGGTAAATGCCAACTGTGATCTCGTTCAGTCGTGGGATTGTTAGGTATCCTAGGACGAGTGTTCACAATCGTATCTTTAATGCTCGTGCTTTTTTTTTAAAGAAGAAAGCAGGACTGGTTGGTCTAAACCATTCGAATTGAGAATCCGCCAATTCTTTTGTATTATTTTTTTCATACAATTCGATGCTGTATTATGTCGTAACACAGATGCTCCTCTGTACTGGTTCTTTCTCGTATGTCTCCAACAGTGCTTCTCTATTGCAGTTTTTGGCTCGTTTCTAGGCTTTCTTGATAAGATGTTGTGGGTAATTATCGCTTCCCATTAATAATCTTAGGAATTTGCAATGTTTTTGGCTCTCAAGATGTGGAAATGGGCATCTTACAGCTCTGTAGAGCATAGCCAATCCCCCTGTTGGGAGTAGATCTGAACTGATGTAAAGAATTGGGAACTTTTTCACAACGTGTTTTTGCAAGAGGATGGAGACTTCTTGCCGAAGTTTCTCCCAATGAAAGGGGTATGACTTCTTTGGTGGAATTACTGGTGGATACTTGAATCTGAGTCAGTACAATATTCAGAACCGATTTGTCTCTGGTTATGGTTTTCCACTCTTCCAGGTAGGAATTAATGCTTCCCCCTTACCAGAGTGGGTAATGACAGAGTTGTAAGTGGGAACTCATTATTTGCCACTGGTGGCAGGTTTAGTGGCCTGGGCAGGCTGCTGGTGACTTCCTCTGCCTCTGGACTGACGTCTGTGCTGTTGATGCCTCTGCTGATGTTAACGACCTTGAGGCCAGTGAGAGGGGTTTGAACCCTCAGAGGGTACTATCCGTGGTCCTAGAGTTTAAAGGAATGATTCCGGTACTCCTTTCTGATCTTTAATCCGACCGCCCAGTGTGTTTTCATATGAGACATCTCGTCATCAGCATGTGATCCAAACAATGTGTTCCCGGAAAATGAGAAATTCAAACTCCTCTGTTGTGCCTCAGGTTAAAGTTCTGTGAAACTACACCAAGTAGATTGACATAAGGCCAAGCCATGACAGTTTCCACGGGCTCCTAGAAGGTATGTTTCCGCTGCAGCACTGATGACTTGGTTGGAAACCATCCTTCCTTAATTTTTTATCTATTTGAAGTCTTCACATCTGTGTGTTGGCAGGTCGTCTATGAACTGTTGTAGTGAGTCTCAGACCGACCCATCGTACCTCCCTAGGGAGTACAGAAGCCCATGCTGCTTTCATAGTGATGGCGGATATGCCACATACTTTCCTTCCTATTGAATCTGGTTTTTAGCTCTCCTACTCAGGAGGATCTATAGAAGATGGAGCCGTGGCATGCTGCGTGCTAGCTACTGAGACAATCATGAAGTCAGGAGGACGATCCGAGTGGAGGAACAATGGATCCTGGTCAGGCACAGGCGATCTGCATTTCTTTTGCAGACAAAAAGGAGCCACCTTGACAGAAGCCAGTCAGGAAAAGATCCTTGGCTGGCTTAATGAGGCCTGGGCTCAGAGAAAGTAATGATCCTGAGACGGATCATTGGTTCATTGTTTCAAAAATTACAGACCTTGAGGCTGTAGTTGCCGAAGGAGGGATATTTATATTGTTGGCACCTCTTATAGGACCTCTTGGAAGGTATTGTAATTCACAGGACATATCGTCATTAGAGCGTAGGCGAGTAAAACCAGCGGACGTTGTCTGTGATCAGATCTTGAAGACCTCGATCGGGATGTAAAATCCCAGCTACGTCTTGAACAAGACCTAGAAGAGTATTGGGGACAGTAATACCTCGTCCTAGACCTATGGTGACATCTTGTATGTCAGGAGCGAGATCTTGAATGCCTTGGTGGAAGTGTCACTGGAACAGGTGCTTGGGGTACCCAACAGGCATGGCTGGAGGAATCTCTTCAGTATTTAATGGTGGAGGCAGAGAAGGAGGAGACTTCACCGATGGGTGAGTAGGTGGCGCTGTAGTTGGTGGAGAACAAAAGTCCGGTATGATGACTTGAGATGTCCGTTTGGAAGATGAGAGAGCACTGGAGTACTCAAAATCTATTTCAGTGGGAAATCTACGTGCTTTGATCATTGAAAACCACTCTGCGTCGTCTTTTCTGCAGCGTAAGAGTGTCTTGACATTGATCTCCTTCTCAACGGTGAGCACGTAGGTTCTGTCCCTTTTCTGGACGTTTATGTTCTCGACGCCAAACGGGGGCCATCGTTTCTAACCTTGCCTTCTCTTTTTGGAACTCCCTCTCCGAGAGTCTTCAGAGAGTGAGATAAGGGCAGTGGTAGAGGGAGCTGCCTTGCCTCGCCCCTGAGATTTCTCTCCAGCCAGTGATTTTTGCCTTTTTTGCTTTTCTTCTTTGCCATGCAGGCTATTCTTCTCACACTCTCTCGGGGTATGTCTGGAGAGGGCTTGGCAGTAATGACATCTTCTGGGGTCATGGGAATCTAGCAAACATAGCATACTAATCCAGCGAGGGTTCTGTTTTTGCCATTTTTCTATCATCTGTGCAGTTCACAACAAGAGATGGCATTTCGCGCAAACAGAAAAATATTTCCAGCCAGGAAATTACAGAAAAATACTCTCTGCCTAAAGGACGTCGAGCGAATCACTTTAAAAAAGTTTCTGAAGTGCTTTTCAAAAAAGACTTGAAAAGGCCGAGGTCAGTGCTTCAAGATCCTGCCAGCAGGAGCCAGAAAAAAGAGCGGAATCAACTTCCACCTAAAGCGCATGATGGCACACTGGAGGTCAGGGTGCCCATAAAGGTGCAGTGTTCAATTGTCCTACTTACATTGCTGCAACCTATACAGTTACATGGCCCTATCCTTGTGTATCATTCACTTTAAAAGAAAACAAAACGACTTTGTGAAGGATGTTTTTAAAATGTCACTTTTCTTTCATTTAGAGACCTTTTCAAGGCTTGATGTAATTGCTTTCATCTTTTAAAGTAAATTAATGGAACTGGCAAAATCGCTAGTTTTTACGCAGCTAGATTATATTTTTGTGTCATGTACTTCCTGTCCTTTCTGAGGTGAGGCAGATACTACACAAACTGTGACTTTGGAAAAAATGCTCTGGATTCCCTGTGCATGGGCGGAAATATCCAGTGCTTAGGATTTAAATGGAGATTCCTTTAAAAGAGAACTAGGATTAGAGGTGAGAAGCCGCTTGTTTCTATTCAGTGGGGAAAGTTGGACTTCATATTGTTTGTAGTTGCATTCATAACCTTTACCAGACTGATGAGCAATTCTTTCTCGGAGACCGTAGCAGATTTCTTTTGACCTAGGAATAATGTGTTGCTCAGGATCAAACTGCAAGCTTTCATATTATATATATTGCTGGTAGGACTTCCTGATGAAAAATCGTGCTTTTGTTTAGCAGCACCTAGTTCTGATTAGATTAACATCTTAACTGCTACAGAAGCAGTAAATAAGTAGAAGGTTCGATTTATATTCTGATAAGGACTACATGGATGTTGCCTAACATCTTGACAAACATAACCATAAACGGATGTTGTATATTCTATAAGTTCCTTATCACCATATAGTGGATGTTTTTCTGATGGATACTTCTTACCGCAAATCCTCCCCTTCAGAATATTCCCCAGGCTCCAGATTCAATCTGAAAACGCTTCATACCAGTGCTCCTGCACACTGCTAGGTGGTGCCATGTAACTATGCATTGGCCTCGTTCCACCCCAGAAGTGACTGAGCGGAACCGCATATAATATCCGACCCTGTGCACAGACATCAGTTCCTTTCCTTCCACACGTTTAAATGCAGATCCAGAGGTCTTCTCCCTCTTTCGGTGGTATTGGACGATTTTCAAATCAAAATCCACTGCGCAAGTAAACGATATCCACACCTAAAACTATAGGGTGCAAACCATGCCATTACTGTAGAAAACAGATGTGGGTAATGGATCCGCATGAGTTGTGCCTTTTGGTGTTTGGGCTTAGAGCACAATTCCAGTTCATGCTACCAGTGTCTCGTGATGCTCCTGAAGGTGGTCTGGGATCGGAAAGCGAAGATCACGTTGCCAAACATAGGAAGAAGTTCTGCTCTCGAGGTCAATCCTGCAACGAGTCTTCTTCGCGGTGGAAGGAATGTGGTAGGTCCAAGTTGAAATTGAAGAAGAAACTCAAGAAGAGGAAGCAGGACTCTTCTCCATACTGCACTCTGTATTTTAAGAGCAGTTGCATGAGCATTAAGGTCCCAATCATCCTCGCTCCCAATTCCAGATTAAGAGCCTCTGCTGCAATTGAGCCTGATGCGCCCCATGTTCTGCGGGCTATCAGCGACTCTGCAGCAGGTTGATGCCTTTAAGGAGGCCAAGCTTCATATTTTTGGCACTGTCCTGGCTCACTCTGGCGTGACTTCAGGCACAAGAATCTGCAGGGACCTCCAGTTGGGTCACAGCTACTCGATCAGTCCTCGGCACAGTCTGAGCCCCTAGAACCCGTCCCGGGTTTCTCCCTGACTCCAGTGCCAACTTCTGTTCTGGCTCCAAGCATCAGTCCCTCTTTCATCGACACCGGACCAGACGTCGCTAGTGCTAGAGGGGTGTTCGATGCCGACTCTGATGTCCGACCTGAGCCGAATCCTTTTAGACTCCTTTCAAGGTTGTGTTCTAACTCCACTCCAGCGCACCCGGTTTCCATACATCCTTGTTCACATAGTATACTTCCACTAATCCAGAACTATTCTGAGACTCCATAGTCTTTTGATTCATTTTCTGACCAGATTTTACCACCACACCAAGATGACAGTGATGACTGAGGGGATGATTTACACCTGCATTAAGGTGGCAACGGTTTATACATGGATTTACAGGCACCCATTGGGCTTGATACTTCCCCAGATACAGAGTGGATTTCTCCCATAGGATCCCAAGGGGAGAGTGTGCTACTTTTTCTGTTGTATTTCAACATGCTGCTTAGGTCCTTGACCTACAACTGCCAACTGTTGAAGTTAAGATAAACACCCTTATAGAAAGTCCTGCAACCTGGGTTTGCTTACTCTGAACCCTTTCTCCTGTTTAACAAAGCTTTGACTGACACTCTGATGTGCACTTGATCTAAATTTTGCTGTTGCCTACCAATGAACAGGCAAGTTGCCATATACCACAGACCGGCACCTGGTGACCCTGACTTTCTTACGCAGCATCCCTCTAGTCCTTAGAGTTTGGTAGTCCAGGCATCCACCGTCAAGGTGAAATTTATTTCATTCCCCATACCCTTCCCTGACAGGGAGTCGAAAAGGATTGAGGTGTTCAGAAAGCAAATATTTGCTTTGGCCAGCATAGCCTTGAGGTCTGTCAACCTGATTTTCCTACAAGACCAATGTATGCATGCCCTCGTGTACATGGCAAGCAAGATCTTGCCAGTGGTCATGGAAGAATTTAGGGTCTCCATTCAAGATGGTTGGAAGCAGCCATATTCATAACTCGTGCTGGCCTGGATACTGCTGATTGCTTGGGGAAAGCAATTTCCACTAGTGTGGTACTCCATCGCCATGCATGGATGTGATCCCAGGTCTTTCAGGAGATTTTCAAGTGTCCTTTATGGATAAGCCTTTCATTGGAGCCTGCCTTTTTGGCGAAAAAGCACTCTCACTTAGAACGCTTTCAGGTAAGTCAGGCCACAGCACCTTCTTTGGACCTTTCGACCCCTGCCAGACAGTACCCCTTTCACCCCTCCCCATCCTCTCATAGTTTCGGCCTTTTAGAGGATACTCCAGAGGGTTGGGGTACAGGCAGCTCTAGGAATACTTGTCACTCCAGTTATTTTGGAACCATGTTTTCTCCAAGGCATTTTATGATTCACAGTAGGATCTTAATTTGCTTCTTTCATTTCTCAAGTTTGTTTTTATATCCGATATACAGCTTCTTGTTGCATCTTAGAACCAAAAAACTGTCTTCCTCATGGCGATCACTTCAGCTCTTCACTTGAAAGATCTCAAGTCTCTCTTAATGCAACCGCGCTACACCACCTTTTTTCCTGACAGACCGGTGCTGAGAACCAGGGCGTCCTTCTTGCCAAAAGTCGTGGCTCCTTTTCACGTTAAACAATCCTTCACCCTCCTAATCGTTCTTTGCCCCGCCTCACCCTTTGAAAGAGGAGGAGACATTCCATCAGCTGCACCCCAAAAGAGCACTAAGTGTGTACATTGAATGCACCAAAGACCATCAGGTAGGGTGAATAGCTTTTGCGGGGTTCTCTGGGGCAAAGAATGGTAAGGTGGAGCAGAAAAGGACTCTGTCAAGGTGGATAGCCCTTTGCTTTAAGATCTGCTGTGCATTCTCCAAAAAGCAACCTCCTGATGTACCGAAGGCGCATTCCACCAGGGTCAAGGCTGTGCCACTGCATTGGCCTGTCCTTGACATCTGCCAGGCTGCGACATCAGCGTCCGTGCACACGTTAGCAAAGAACTACTTACTCCAGTATTGGAACTTTCATAGATTCACATGCTTGAATCATTCCCCGTCGTCGAGTTTTTAGTCCCCATTATATAAAAATAGCAATGCAAAGCTATTACAAACTAGAAACCAGGCCTAGGCCCATTCCAGTTTTGTAACATATTCACCTATTTTTGTAAAAGAGACCAAATAAAATCAACAACCAATCAGATCAGCCTCACTGCTTAGAACCCTCCTGAGAGAACCTCAGACCTTCAGATTTTCTACCGCACGTTGTGCTAGGGAGTCTCCACTGAGCTCTGCTCAGTTATTCCTTATTGCTACTTTTGAGAGAGTTCTTCAGTACTTTTTTCAACAGATTTCTCTACTTTTTTGGCTGTTCCTTTTTTCATCATGGCAGACAAGGAGAAAAAAGGCCTTTTTAGAGCTTGTGCCACCTGCTCTAAAAAGAGACTTTTATGTGGATGATCCTCATAAAGATTGCATATATTGCCTGTATCCGGACCACAAGGCCAAGGACTGCAAGGTATGTCGTACCTTTTCTACGAAAACCTTGAGGGACCGTGAGGGGCGTCGTCTTACCTGGCTCCAGGAGCTAAAATCCAGAAGAGATCCAGTCTCTAGTGATGACAGTGATGAGGCCTCATCTGCTGCGTCTTCTAGGAGATCTGAGAAAAGAAGATCTGACCCTGCTTCTTCTGAGGAGCGCCCTCAAAAAGCCTCTAAAAAGACCTCCCATGGGTCTGACAGGCTCAGTCCAACGAAATCTCCTCACCGAGGTGTAAAGGAGAGGAATGAACTTACATCAGGAGACAGTGGTGTGAGGAAGTTGAGCTCTGTTCCTCCTTCACCTCCGGAGGGAAGAAAGGTGTTCAAAAAACCCTCCTCTGTTCCTCTTGAGGAGCGACAGGAGAAAAAGTCTCCATCGTCGAAGAAGTTGTCGACGACACCGTCGACAGAGACCATCATCGACATCATCGTCGATGCGCAGTGACAAGGAACAGTCTCTTAAACTTTCATCAGCTCCGACGACGGGATCGTCGCTGAGAGCCTTGGCGGCGTCGACGACGGCAGTTCCAACTCCATCGACGGCGGAGGCGACGACGGCAGTGACGACAAAGCTGTCGACGGCGACAGCAACAACGTCGACGGCAACAAAGACGACAATGACCGCGTCGACGACGACGGCAGTGTCGACAACGACGACACAGTCGATGACGACGGTGACGTCGACGGTAGCGTTGTCGATGACAGTATCTACATCGTCGACGGGAATCAAAATTTCTACAGAAAGAGAGAGAAAGCGCCAGGTGACTCCTTAAGTCACATCTCCTAGCAAGGTGACCCCTCTATTGCCCTCTTACCTCCTAGAAGACGAGGACTCGGATGATGACGGTCCTTTCGGATATGCTCATAGCCCTTCGGAACTGCACATTAAGTGCCAGGAGGAAGATTCTGAAGAGGGATATGAAGAGGAACAGGATTATGATCCTCCCCAGGACTGTCATAGAGGATATCAAGAGGAGATGGTCTGTATGCCGTCCTCCTTGATTTCGGACTTGCAGTTCATGCTATCAGACTATAAACGGAGGTTTCCAACATCAGCTGCAGCTCCGGAACTGGGCCCAGTTCCCATTGGACTACCCTCGGTGCCTTCCACCCCCCCGGGTACTACCACCGACGTTGCAAATAATAGACGATCCTCCACCGCCTACTCCTAATATCCAGCAAGATACTTCGGATGATGACCAAGGGGATACGGATCTTCCAGACCCGCATGGTGTGAGTGGGATGATTATATTATCCCTCCTCCTTCTTCTCCTTCACCAGTGCCTGTGGATTCTCCTCTGGGGGATATTGGTGGTTTCCACAATCTGCTGGAAAGGGCGGCAAAAAGGTTCGATCTACCTATGCCTTTGGCGCAGACAGACGGTTTCCTATATGATTTTAAGGAGCCCTATAAAAAGACTGTCAGAACCATTCCTATTGTGAATCATGTTTGGGAAGAGAGTCTTAAAGTAATGAAGACCCCAGCTACGGTGGTCCCAGTGCTTCCTCGATTGGAGAAGAAATATAAAGCACCGGAGGATAGCCCGGCTTGCCTAGTGAGTCAGCCTAAACCGGACTCAGTCATATCTCAGGCAGTGCAGCGGAAGTCTAAAAATCCAGCAGCTCCTCTAACTACACCTCCGGACAAGGAAGGCAGACGTCTGGACAATGCGGGCAAGAGATTCTCCTCTATGTCAGGCCTCCTAGTCAAAGCAGCGAACGCCTTAGCGATTCTGGGCCGCTACGACCGCCAGATGTGGTGTGATCTTTCTCCTTACCTTGATCAACTACCTGAGGACAGTAAACCAGAAGCAAAAAAGATCCTCCTGAAGGGAGAGAGGGCCTCCTCTGAGGTTGATTGTGCAATGGATATTGCCACAACCGCTTTTCGTTTCTTGGCGGGAGCAGAGGTCCTACGTCGCCAGGGTTGGCTTCGAGCTACCTCCTTTAGACCAGAGGTCCAGAACAAAATCTTAGACCTTCCATTCGATGGAGAAGCGCTCTTCGGTAAACATGTGGATGACGCTCTCCAAGACACAAAAAAGGACACAGACACGGCGAAGTCGCTGGGGACGCTTCAATATGACAAGGTTCCCTTTCGAAGAGCGAGAGGTAGAGGGCTTCCTTCATACAGAGGAGGGTACCAGCAATATAGGTACTCCTCTTACACACCTGCCTCACAGTCTTACCGTCCGCAATATAATCAGCGGCAAGGTCAGTCAGCGGCCTATTCGAAATCGGCCCCTAGGGGCAGAGCAGGACGACAGGGGAAGGATTCTTCGAGACGCCAGTAGCGGCTTGCAGGCTCTGACTACTGTTCCTACCCCTCATCAAACACCTGTAGGGGGCAGGATTTCTCTATACTTCCAAAATTGGCAGCAAATAACATCAGATCGATGGGTGCTCAGCATTATTCAATTTGGCCACACGGAGTTATTTCATCCTCCTCCAAACACCCCTCCTCGCGCCCACTTAACAAAACATCTTCATCTCCTGCGCCTAGAAGTCCAACAAATGTTGCTAAAGGGGGCAATAGAACCAGTCCCTTTCTCCCAAAGAAGAAAGGGATTCTACTCTCGGTTCTTTCTGGTGCGAAAGACTGTCGAAAAATGGCACCCGATCTTAGATCTCAGGGAGCTCAATACCCATCTCATAAAGCAGTCGTTCAGAATGATCTCCTTACAGGACATACTTCGACTTCTAAATTCAGGAGATTTCATGGTCACGTTGGACCTAGAGGACGCATATTTTCACGTCCCCATTCATCCATCGCACAGGAAGTTCCTTCGCTTTACAGTAGCCAAGAGCCACTTTCAATTCAAGGTCCTTCCTTTCAGCCTCAGATCGGCCCCAAGAATCTTTACGAAAATTCTGGCTCCGATAGCGGCTTTCCTCAGGCGCCAAAAGCACCAGGTGTTCCCTTACCTGGATGACTGGTTGCTAAAAGCCCCCTCCGAAACCTCAGCCAGGGATTCAGTGGCAGCCTGTACAAAGTTGTTCGAGAGTCTAGGTCTTACCCTCAACAGGGAGAAGTCAAACTTGTATCTGTTCCAAAACGTCAATTTTCTAGGGGCCATGTTGGACACATCCCTGAACAGGGCATTTCCGTCACTCGAAAGGCAAACCAAACTGATGTCTATGGCCTGCCTACTCATAAAAAGGTCACTTTCAGTTCGCCTCTACAAGTCCCTTCTGGGATCCATTTCGTCCTGCGTTCCTCTGATACCCCACTGCAGGCTACGGATGCGTCCTCTTCAGGAGCAACTGGACTTACAGTGGCATCATGCGCAAGGATCTTTTGAGGACATAATCACGGTCACTATACCAATGAGAGAAGCCGCCTCATGGTGGATTCACAAGGAGAACATTTCCCAAGGTCTCTCCTTGGTCACCCCGGTTCCTCAGATAGTCACGACAGATGCATCCCTGGAGGGTTGGGGAGCAGTCTTATAGGACCTCCAAATAAGTGGTCGGTGGCAGCAGCATCATCGTCTTTTGCACATCAATCTACTAGAACTAAGAGCAATTCGGCTAGCCGTACAGGCATTTCTCCCGAGAATAAAAAATTCATCGGTTCTGATAAGAACAGACAATACGATGGCCATGCATTATGTCAACAAACAGGGCGGCACAGGATCCCGTCTGTTGTCTGTGGAAGCTCAGTGTATCTGGGAATGGGCGATCCTTCATGGGGTCGCTCTGAAAGCGGAACATCTTCCAGGGAATCTCAACGAGAAGGCAGACACGCTAAGCAGGCTGAAGTCAGTCTGCCACGAGTGGGAGCTGGACCAGAGGACACTGGACGGCGTCTTTCGACTGTGAGGCAAACCGTCCATAGATCTATTTGCGACACCAGAAAACAGGAAATGCCGGTAATTCGCAAGCTGGCATCACCATCCGGGATCCTGGGGGAATGCGTTTTCGATGGCATGGTCAGGCGCCTTTGTCTACCCTTTTCCCCCATTCCTCTTCTCCCGAGGCTTCTCCGGAAATTAAAGACTGAACCCTGCAAGATGATTCTCATAGCGCCCTCCTGGCCTCGCCATTTCAGGTACATGGAGCTTCTTCTTCTGTCAGTACAGCAGCCGATTCCTTTGGATCCTATCCCGTCATTGCTGACGATGTCCCAGGGCCAGATACTGCATCCGGATCCCAAATCCCTGCAATTATCAGCATGGCTCCTGAGCACAGAGAGTTTCTCAACCTAAAGCTGTCTGGGGAATGTAGAGAAATCCTTTCCCAAGCTCTTGCTCGGAGTATAAACAAGACATACCGCATGAAGTGGAAAAGATTTTGTCACTGGTGCCAAGATTCGGGAGTGCATCCGTTCTCTTCTTCGGCTCATGAGATCCTGCCTTACATCCTGTCTTTGGCAAAAGCGGGCCTGGCTCATGTGTCCATT
Source organism: Calotriton arnoldi (assembly GCA_963921515.1). Taxonomy (NCBI): domain Eukaryota; kingdom Metazoa; phylum Chordata; class Amphibia; order Caudata; family Salamandridae; genus Calotriton; species Calotriton arnoldi. The sequence goes on along the minus strand of CAWUFW010001282.1, from coordinate 2,437,339 downwards.
AAGGTTCATCTAGCGGCCATCTCTCGCTACAGGAGGACAACTTCGGGCCCTTCTCTTTGGTCAGCAAGAATAATTAAACATGAAGGGCATTTTTCGAGTCTTCCCTCCAATTAAGCCTCCTCCACCACTGTGGCACCTTAACGTGGTCTTGGCTCAGCTCATGAAACATCCCTTCGAGCCGATCCATAGGGCGGACTTGAAATTCCTGTCGTGGAAGGTGGCTCTTCTGCTGGCTCTTACTTCGGCTAGAAGGGTTAGCGAATTGCAAGCACTCACTATCCAGGAGCCTTTTCTGCAGTTCAAAAATGACACGGTAGTGCTCTGCACTAATCCGAAGTTCATCCCCAAGGTGCCCTCGGATTTTCACTTAAACGAACCTGTGGTTCGTACGACTTTTTTCCCTAGACCTACAACTCTGGCGGAGAGGTCACTTCATTCATTAGACATTCAGCGTTGCTTAAAATTCTATCTCCAACGGACTAAACACTTTAGGAAGTCACATCAACTCTTTGTGGTTTACAGTGCTCCTCGTAAGGGTTTCCCCTTTTCTAAACAAGGAATTGCACGTTGGATTGCCAGCTCTATCCAGTATTGTCATCAATTAGCTGGAAAACCCATTCAGGGTAAAGTCCGTGCTCACTCCACGAGGGCAGTCTCTTCCTCTACAGCCCTCTTTGCTGGGGTATCTATCCGGGACATCTGCAGAGCAGCCACCTGGAAGAGTGTCCATACCTTTACCAGACATTACTGCTTGGATTCTTTGACGCAGAGTGACACTGCAGTGGGACAAGCAGTCCTGAGGAACCTGTTTCTGTAGCAGTGAGCTTTCCCTCTCATCCCTCCTTCCTTTTTATTGAAGTTTTTCGCACATTATTTGATAAATGTATTGTTTCTGATTATATTCTGTGGGCTTGTAAGCTTGGATGATGCTTCTTGTTATTTCTTTAAATTTTCCATTGGGTTACGCTTAATGTAGTCTTGATATTTTATGCAGTCTAAAATGAGGAAATTTTACGTTTCTCTAATCTTCTGTGCATTATTTATGGTTGTTCATCATAATAACGACAAAAAATGTGCTCATTACTGAGAGCTACTCTGAGTCAAGCATGTGAATCTATGAAAGTTCCAATACTGGAGTAAGAAAACAAGTTACTTACCTGTAACTTTAGTTCTCCAGTATTGGAAACTTTCATAGATTCACATGCAACCCACCCTCCTCCCCTGGGAAAGCTCGACCTTCTGCATATTCTTGGTTATCGTATGGCACTACGGCTACGAAAATCTGAAGGTCTGAGGTTCTCTCTGGAGGGTTCTAAGGGGTGAGGCTGATCTGATTGGTTGTTGATTTTATTTGGTCTCTTTTACAAAAAGTGGTGGATATGTTACAAAACTGGAATGGGCCTAGGCCTGGTTTCTAGTTTGTAATAGCTTTGCATTGCTATTTTTATATACCGGGGACTCCCATCTCGACGACGGGGAATGATTCAAGCATGTGAATCTATGAAAGTTTCCAGTACTGGAGAACTAAAGTTACAGGTAAGTAACTTGTTTTCTTCTTTGACAGCCAGGTCTGACGGGAAGGGCATTACACTTGTTTAGTGTTGCCCACTTTTTGGTCTGAGCCCACTCCACAGACCCTCCACGCTCGGAGGGAAGGTAGGTGTACTGCTTTAGTATCTAATCTAAAGGTGAGGAATCTGCGATTAGATGTGTCCATCAGAAGAACAAGTTGCATACCTTTGGCAATGTTCTTTCTTGTGGATACTCTGTATAACCCCAGATTTCTTACTGCTCCTCCACCTCCCCTTTCTGCGGAATGGTCTTTTCTTACCATTTAAAAAGGCCCCCATTTAGTGATCACCACACTGGTACCTACCTTTGTTTTGTGCTCCGCTTCCAAGAGTGAAGAAAGAAACTGAAACCCATGTGTGGGGATGGCGCTTTTATGTGGCTCTGCTCCGTCACTTCGGGGGCGACATGAAACCAATGCAGAGTCGCATGCCATGGCCTTGCTGCACACAGGAGCACAGCTATGAAAAGTTTCTGTATCTAGTCTGACGCCTGGGGAATATTTCAATGGTGAGTAATCTGTTGTGAGATAGAGTATCCTCCAGAAAGAGTGTCACTAAAAGAAAGTAACTTGTCCATGTGCACCAAATTAAAGGTTTGACTTCATACTGGTGGGACTCAATCCTGAGGGTCACAGAACTTTTTTGTAACCTAGTCCCTGGATGGTAGGGGATGAGGGCATTTGAGCAGCTCTAACTACAGTCCCAACTTGAGTAAAATGGATACGATATCTAAAAACATCTCCTAGATCGAACACCATGGGATTTTTGGAGATGTGCGGAAATGGGGAGAAGAGAATACAAATGTTTTCAGATTTGGGCCCTCACATTACTGGTAGGAAGACCTGCCCCCAAGAGGACTAGTTACATCGGTAGGTTGCCCAATGAAACTGAAGCATACCCATCATAGCAAACATTTCTCTTCCCATGTGGACTCAATAAGGACCTTTTTTGAATATCTGGGCTCACCCTCTGGATGATTCCTTCTGTGAAGGGTGGCATGGAAATTGCTCTGGGTCGATGGGTGGGAGTTGGGGATTGTTGAATGAAGTACATCTTTAGGAGTTATTCTTTTGTGTCTGCTTATTCTGCTCTCCTACTGAGTTCTGTGTTGTAGCAAGTTTGCAAAGATGGGAATGCCTATTTAAAATTTTATGAGTGACAGTTGACCTGTTTTCCTGCTTAGTCCAGCCATGTTGTTTGTCATACCGTGTGATGTCTTGCTGCAATTTACTGCTTGATGCGTCTCTCAAATGCTCTGGATTGTTTTCCAATAAAGCAATCAAAACCTAAAAACAATTTTATAGGTACTGATTGTCATACACTCACAAAACAGCTAGGGGTGAATTAACTTTTTCTTCTTTTTCCTCTACCAATTACAATGTTCTCAACTTAGTAAGTCTCGTATCTAATAGAGACTTCTAGCCGCAGATTCCTTACCTTTGAATTTCCCAAGGCACCAGGCTAGAGCTGGAAGATTTTTCGTGAGCAGTACCCCTGCGCGGTGGTAGGTGGCGTCGATCGGCTCCGCGTGTCTACGTGTGCGTCGCCTGCACTGGAAGTGACATCCGCGTCATGTATATAGGCGCCACCTCTGCATTGCTCACGTCAGTTTTCTTTACTTCTGCACCAGCCAGCTCTGATCCGAGAGAAGAACTACCCCTCTGTCAGTTTTGAAAGGATTTTTGCGACATTTTGTTGACCTTTTTTGAGGTTTTTTCCTCCTGGTGTGTCGAGGATGTCATCGAGGAAGACCGGTTTTAAACCCTGTGGCGCCTGCCATCATGCCATATCGGTGATTGACCCACACCTCACATGTTTGTGGTGTCTGGAGTGCGACCTTGACTTGTGCTCCGACTTCCGGGCCATGGTGCCCAAGGCTTTAAGGGAGCGGTCCCTGAAGCTGCTAGCGGCCCGGCATGCGACTCTGCGGAAGTCACATTCCCAATCAAGAGAAAGGCCTCAGGAATGTTCTATGAGTCAGAAGTCATCTTCGTCCCACTCAAAGTCGTCGGGGCACTCAGGTAAGTAAGAGACACAACAAGTGGAAGCGCTTCGACTTCTCCGCGTCCGTCAGGCGACACGTCAAAGGAGCATCGGCGTTTGAGGCCTGGTTCCTCGGAACCTGCACCTGGGCGGACTCTGCGCCTCCCCAGTTTTACGGGAGCCGGAGTGACCCCGCTCAAATTAAAGAGTTCTATGAGGCCATGCGTCTTATTTTTGAATGGCCCGGCGCACCTTTGGGCCCTGTGGGGCCACAGGGGGACCCCTTCTGGTTCCGCACCAGCAGCTCCGACCCCAGCTCTGATGGGTCACCATGGATCCGGTCATGGATCGGGACCGGTCATGGATCGGGACCGGTCATGCCACTTTGACCGTCCCTGACGCCGATGCTACTGGTGCCCACCGGCTGCACCAGTCCCATTGTGATCCCCGAATCCGACATGGAGCCGGAGCCGCGTCGATAGATGCCAATTCTGGCGACAACAGGACCCCCGCGTCCTAGGTCAGACCCTGAGCCCTGTTCCGAAGGGCTTAGGCCTTGGGAAGAAATGGGAGGTGTCGCTGGACCCTTTAGAATTCCAGTCTCATGATCAGGATATGGACTGGTGTGAGGAACTGGATGATGCCAGCGGCCTGGATATGTCTCCAGATACCGGCATGCTTTCTCCCCCTACCGTGGTTACGGAGGAGGTAGCTACATATGCTTTGGTGGTGTGGAGAGTGGCTGAGGTCCTCGACCTTCAGTTGCCCTCTGTGGCAGTCATGTCCAACATCTTGACGGAGGTGCTGCAACCGGGAGTCTTTCCTCTGAACCCCTACTCCCGTTCAACGAAGCCCTCACCGATGTCCTTCACTGGACCTGGTCCAAACCCAGCACATGGGCTCCTGTGAATTAGACGATTAGCCGCCCCACTCAAGGAGACACAAAATTCCTCACCCAACACCCTACCCCGAAGAGCTTGGTGGTGTAAGCCTCCACTTCCCATGGTGCGTTCCCTGCCACTCTCCCGGACAAGGAATCCAAGAGGCTGGACAACTTGGGAAAGAAAAATGTTTTCTTCCGCCAGCCTTGCGATCAGTGAACACCGTATGCTTACTGGACTGCTGCTCCCATTACGCTGTGGGAAACTGTTGCACGAAGTGCTGCCACAGGTCCCAGAGGAGGCCAGGGCCATTCTCTCCCAAGCAGTTAGACGGGAGAGACTCGGCAAAGTTCACTACATGCTGTGGCTTGGAAACCACCGACTCGCTGGGCAGAGAGGTTTCGTGGACAGTGGCCCTCAGATACCACGCCTAGTTGAGAACGTCTGGCTTTCTGGGTATGTCAAGGCTTCCCTCATGGACATGCCCTTTGATGGCACCCACCTCTTTTGAGACCAGGCATACTCTGCGCTGACGTGCTTTAAGGACTTGCAGGCTACGGCCAAGTCCTTGGGCCGCTCGGCTACTCCACGTCCTCTGTCTGCCTTTCACTACTTTCAGGTCCTCGGAAGGGGCTTTCAACTGGTCCAACCCAATCCCAACCACTGAGCAGCACAAGCTTCCCAGTCTCTGTGTGGATGAGAGCTCGGTTCCTACCGGTCTCATGGGTCAGGTAGGCAGCAGTCTGGTGCAGCCAACACCTCCCCCGGCAGCCGCAGGCTCCAAACCTTCCTAGTCTTGCCCTTTTAGAGCGTCCAGTTGGTGGCTGGATCCGCCATCACCTCCACCACTAGCAGTCCATAACGTCGGACAGGTGGATTCTGCATATCATCCAAAGGGGTTACTCCCTCCCTTTCGAGACTCCACCTCCCTCCATGCCTTCATCTTACGACTGGCAAACTGAGGATCATTTGTCCCTGCTCCGCGAGGAAGTCATGGCTCTCTTGGCCGAGAGAGCCATGGAGAGGGTTCCAATGCCAGAAGTAGGCTGTCGTTGCTATTCACACTACTTTCTGGTCCCCAATAAAGGACAAGAGTCTTCGTCTTATCCTAGATCTCCAAACCCTCAGCTGCTTCCTCAAAAAGGAGAAGTTCAAGATGCTCACATTGGCTCAGGTCTTGTCTGACCTGGACCAAGGAGACTGGATGGTAACGTTGAACTTGCAGGATGCCTATTTTCACATCTCCGTCCTGCCTGCTCATCGGCGCTACCCGCGGTTTACAGTAGACCACAAGCATTTTCAGTTCACCGTGCCTCCTTTTAGCCTTACCAGTGCCTCTTGGGTGTTCACCAGGGTGATGGTAGTGGTCGCAGCTCATCTGCACAGGTTAGAGGTTGTCGTGTAGTTCCTATAAACATATACAAGATCTGCACGTTTAGACAACATACACTATAGGATTGGTGTCAGACTGATTCTAGACACCCCTACCGGGTATGTTAGCCTGTATACCAGCTAGCTCACAGTGCCACTAGAAACCCCTCTAACAAAGGAGAGAATAGTTCTTGGCAACTATCGAACATGACAACCCTGATCCCTCAAGATCGTGGAAACAGTGTACTACTTTTCGCTCAGTCACTCGTGCTCACTTCGTCTCCGAGAAATGCACAGAATAAACGGCGGGGACGGTTTTCAATAAGCATTTATTGAACCAGCGTCATTCTAGTGTAAAATAGTTGTACTGAATCAGCCATTAGACAATAACAGATATAAATGATTATAAGCACTAACAGAGTTAAAGGGTGGTAGATTCCTACCATCGTGCTAAAACAATGAATACAGGCAAGTATATAAAATACTTGACAAAATGCGTACTTCTACGATGCGACCCTAACTAGATGTACCTAAGTGTACCTAGCATGTATGTGGGTGTAAAAGCCAAGAATCCCTCTAGGATAAAGTCAACCCCATTACCTGATGTGGAAGACTGTGGGACCCCGTCTTGGTCTCGAGATGGACACCCCGCAAGGGATGTCAGACCACTGCGAGCTGGAGTGTCTGCGTGCAGGAGCCTCAGCGTCTCGCGTCAATGTGTCAGCATGGAAGTCCTTTTCTCCTCTGACTAACTCAGCAAGATGTGGTGTATATATACACCCAAAGTGGTACCCCCTAGGGATATATACCTTGCTGTGTCATGTCGGAGCTAGGATGACTAAAGGAATGACCCTTATACATAGTTATTATGCAGGAGATGGTAGGCCTGTTGTCCTGCTGTGATTCCAAGAATCATCATGCATAATGAATGAGGCTTTAAGCTTTTCGGAGAAAAACCCGATGTCATCTTTGGATATTACCGTAACTAGGTAAAAGGTCAGTCCTAAGAACCGTTATGTAGTGTAATGGTAGGGGAGAATATAGGTGTAAGGTTAGGTGACTACCTGAGCCTATAATGGGGTACCTATATGGAACATAACAGGGTTCCAGTATTCCCATATCTCGATGGCTGGCTGCTGAAGGCGGGCTCGCCCCAGGCTGTCGTCTCCCACCTCCAGGCTATGGCAGAACTCCTGCATTCGCTGGGGTTCACTATCAACATGCTGAAGACACACCTGACTCCCTCTCAGATGCCCCCTTTCCTCAGAGCTGACCTGGACACAGTGCAGTTTCGGGCTTATCCTCCTGAGCAGTGAATCGAGGATATTTAGGCTATGATGCCGATGTTTCAGCCTCTGTCCTGGGTTTTGGTGAGACTGACTGAGGCTGCTGGGCTTCATGGCCTCCTGCATCCTGCTAGTGACGCATGCCATGTTGCATATGCGGGCTCTGCAGTGAAACCTGAGTTCCACTGGGCGCAACATCAGGGGAATCTCTTTGACATGGTCCAGATCTCGGAGGGAACTGCAAAGGACCTGCAGTGGTGGCTAACGAACCGCGATCGAGTCGGAGGCAGACAGCTCTCCTTTCCCCAACCAGATCTCACAGTAGTGACAGATGCGTCACTCCTGGGATGGGGTGGCCACGTGGGAGAGGTGGAGATCAGGGGCCTCTGGTCTCCGGTGGAATCCGGACTCCACATCAACATGCTGGAGCTCCGTGCAGTCCGTCTGGCATTGAAAGCCTTTCTACCGTCCATCAAGGGAAGGCTAGTGCAGGTGTTCACGGACAACACCATCACCATGTGGTACTGCAACAAACAGGGCAGGGTGCGACGTTGACCCTCTATCAAGAGACCCTGCGCCTCTGGACATGGCTGGAACAGCAGAGCATTTCCCTGGTGGTTCAACACCGGGAAGGTTCTCTGAACGCCAAAGCGGATAAACTCAGTCGTCGATGCCTATCGGATCAGGAGTGGCACCTCCACCCAGAGGTGGCGCCAGGTCTCTTTCAGCAGTGAGGAGAACCTTGGTTAGGTCTGTTCTCCTCTGCCGAGAAGATGCAATATCGGCAGTTCTGCGCGCTGGAGTTTTGAAGACCGCTCTCGCTCACTCTTTTAATCTCGAGTGGAGCTCAGGCCTCCTGAATGCCTTTCTGCCCTTACCACTCCTGCCCAGAGTTCTCAAGAAGATCAGGAACAATCGTGCCCTAGTCATTGTTGTGGCTCTGGACTAGGCACGGAGAGTCTGGTATCCCGAGCTACTGCAAATAAGCATCGAGCCTCCGGTCAGGCTGCTTCTTTGGGAGGATCTTCTGTCAAAGCAGCAGGAGAGGGTCCTCCACCAGAACCTGTCCACTCTCTGCCTTGTTGCATGGAGATTCAATCAATCAATCAGGGGTATTGTAAAGCGCGCTACTCACCCGTGAGGGTCTCAAGGCGCTGGGGGGGGGGGGGGAGCAGTAGTACTGTTTAGCCGAAGACCCAGGTCTTGAGTGCCTTCCTGAAGGTGTTCAGGGAGGGTGCGCGTCTGATGTCGATCGGGAGCTCGTTCCAGGTCTTGGCCGCGATGTGGGAGAAAGCTCTACCCCCTGATTTGACTCTGGATGCGTCGGGTTTCGGCGAGTGTGAGGTTGGCGGATCTGAGGTTCCTTTTGGGTACGTGGAAGTTAATTCAGTCGTTGAGGTATTGGGGACCGGTGTTGTGTAGGCATTTGTAGGCGTGGGTGAGTATCTTGAAAGAGATTCTCTTTTCGATGGGGAGCCAGTGGAGATTCCGTAGGTGCTGGCTGATGTGTTCGTGTCGAGGGATCCCCAGGACGAGTCTGGCTGCTGTGTTCTGTATTGTCTGGAGCTTGCGGGTAAGAGACTTGTTCATGCTGGCGTAGAGGGCGTTTCCGTAGTCCAGTCTGCTGGTGATGAGTGCGTGGGTCACTGTCTTCCTTGAGTCGGTGGGGTTCCATTTGAAGGTCTTGCGAAGGGTGTTGTAGCAGCTTGAGGCGACGGCGTTGACCTGTCGGTTCATGGAGAGGGAGGAGTCGAGAATGATGTCGAGGTTCCTGGCGTGGTCCGTGGGGGTAAGGTGGCTGCCGAGGGCGGTGGGCCACCAGATGTTGTTCCATGCCGATGGGGTGGTCCAGAGGACTAGGACTTCTGTCTTTTCTGAGTTGAGCTTCAGGCAGCTGTTGCTCATCCAGGCTGCGACGTTCTGCATTCCTTCTTGGAAGTTGAGTTTGGTGGTGGTGGGTTCCTTGGTGAGGGAGAGGATGAGCTGGGTATCGTCGGTGTAGGATACTATGCTGAGGCCGTGCTGTCGGACGATGGTGGCGAGGGGGGCCATGTAGATGTTGAAAAGGGTTGGGCTGAGCGATGATCCCTGGGGCACTCCGCAGTTGATTTCCGTGGGTTCGGAGATGAAGGGTGGCAGTCTGATCCTTTGGCTTCTGCCGGTGACGAACGATCGGATCCAGTCAAGGGCAGTTCCTTGTATGCCTGCGCCGTGAAGTCTGGCGGCGAATGTGTGGTGGGAGACGGTGACGAAGGCTGCTGATAGGTCGAGTTGGATCAGGGCTGCGGTGTGGCCTTGGTCGAGGAGGGTGCGGATGTCGTCTGTGGCGGCGAGTAGGGCGGTCTCTCTGCTGTGGTTGCTGCGGAATCCGGATTGCGAAGGGTTGAGGATGGAGTTGTCCTCGATGAACCTTGTCAGTTCTGTGTTGATGGTTTTCGCCGCGACTTTCGCAGCGAAGGGGAGGAGCGAGATGGGGCGGTAGTTCTTTGGGTCCTTCGGATCTGCTGAAGGCTTCTTGAGCAGGGGTCTGACTTCTGTGCGTTTCCAGTCGTTGGGGAAGACGCCGGTCTCAAAGGTGGTGTTGATGATGAGTCGTAGTTCTGGTGCTACGGCAGTGAGCATCGGCAGTTGATAGCTTTCGACCTTCCTCCCGAAGTCTGCAATGCTATTCTGACAGCCAGGCGTCCGTCCACCTAGACTGTATACGCCTGCCATTGACCCACTTTCTTCCTCCCTTGCTGATATATATAGATTTTTTTCTTACCCTTGCCTAGGAGGGCTCTGCTTTGGGTACTCTTAAGGGTTAATTTTCTGCTCTGTCTGCCTTCTTGCAGATGCCTGACCAACCCTCTTTATTTAGGTCCCCTATTGTAAGTAGATTTTTTAAGGGCCTTGTACATATGCCTCAGTGGTACCTTAATTTGGTCCTCACAATCTTGATGTGTGCTCCTTTCGAGCCTCTTCACAATCAAAACAGCCTTTCTGGTGGCGATTACATTGGCCTGGAGGGTGTGTGAGCGTCATGCTCCATTCTTTAGTTTATCTGGACAAACTGGTGCTTCGCACTAGGGCCTCTTTCCTGCCGAAAGAGGTGACATCATTTCATGTGGGCCAATCTGTCACCTTGCCCACCTTCCACGCACCTCCACATCCCTCTAAGGAAGAGGAGCGCCTCCACCGTCTGGACCCAAAAAGAGCGTGGTCGTTCTACCTTGACCATACACGAGAGTTCTGGGTGGACCACCAACTCTTCGTGGGTTATGTTTGTGAGAAGAAAGTTTGGGCGGTGCAGAAACATACAATCTCTCTATGGATCGTTCTCTGCCTCAAGATCTGCTACGCGGTGGCAAAGAAACAGCCTCCTGAAGACTTACGTGCTCATCCCACCAGAGCCAAAGTTACAACCACTGCGTTGGCACTGCCCAGTCCTGGACATCTGCCAAGCAGCAACGTGGGTTTCCCTGCACACGTTTACCAAGCATTGCTGCCTGGATAGACAGGTCCGAGGGACGGGCATTTCACCTGTTCGGTCCTGCAGGGCTTCCTAGTTTAAATTTGCCCGCAGACTGACCACCAGGGATGGTATTGCTTGGGTAGCTATTCAAAGGTAAGGGATATGCGGCTAGAAGTCTCTTTCAGATGAACAAGTTACTTACCTTCAATAACGCCTTATCTGGTAGAGACAATATCCAGCTGCAGATTCCTTACCGACCCACCCATCCTCCCTGTTCTGCAGACAGATTTCTAGGGTCAGGGATGATCCCTTTCAGGGCCCTAGTTTGGACACGCCACTGCCAGTGCTCTTCATGGCTCTGAGCTTCTGGTGTGAAAAGTAACTGACGTCCGCGTGCCGAGGTGGCGCCTATATAGGTGACGGACGTCACTTCTGGTGTGACCGACGCTGACGATGTCGCGCAAAACCGATCAATGCTACCTACTGGCACGCAGGGGTACTGCTCACGAAAAATCTCCTGGATCCAGGCAGGCGTCTGGGGAACTTCAAAGGTAAGGAATCTGCAGCTAGATATTGTCTCTACCAGATAAGGCATTACCAAAGGTAAGTAACTTGTTCTTTAGTCCCCATGTCCCAGGGGTTTTCAACCTTTTCTATAATGAAGGCTATTTCAGCTGAAGGACAATCACTTCAAGCTGCTAACAATTTTTTCCACTGAGTAATCATGACCACATCCATTAACAGTGTTCTCTACGCAAATATTTCAGGTGGGGTTACTTGCAGAAGTGTCGCCTAAAGTATTATCAATGTACATTTCCTCCAAATGACTAATGAAATAACACCTGAAGCAACATGCGTCCTCTGGCACAAAGAACATAACCACAGCAATAACTCTCCCAAAATTAACTTGAATTACCATTCAACTATAAGCTTAAAATAGATTTAGGAAATGCAACCATTTTGTTTTTGTCAGCATATCTGTTTCTGAAATTAAACACTTTCCATCAAATACCCCTTCCATTTTGTGCAAACAAACTCAATTTTCCAATTGCTTTTCTGGGAGAAGCATATTTTTTCCTTCAAAATCCCAGTTTTCATTTTTAGTACATAGCCAGTCCTCAAACAGCATGTAGGTTTCATCAAGTACTCGCATGTACAAGTGCATTTACATGGGCAGAGTCTACTGCAAATGCCCAGCCTTTATGATCACAAACCATGAATGCTCATGATAATGCAAAGGATGTCTATAAAATGCCAACAGTGCTCACCATTATATCAGGAACACCTCTGTGCCAATGCTCGATACCATAATAGCCAGGATGCTTACAGTACATCAGTAATGGCTATTATTATGTCATTGGTGGCCCAAAGTATGTCAGTCATGCTGACAATGTCAGTGATAGCTGCCTGCTTGCACAAATAGGCCACAAATGTCCCAAATATGTTGAGAATGACAATTATTATACCAGGGTCACAATTATGCCAGGAGTGGGCACAATTGTGCATGGAATAAACTCTTTGATGGTAAGCAACATATACCTTTGGCAATCCTTGATACTTACCATAATTTATAGGGTGCAACACACACTATGATGCATGCTCAGTGAGGCTCTGGTGTGGATCTCTGCTCTGGATTCAGCCTCTGCTCAGTCACTGGGCTGCTCATACACCCAGCTCACACACTTTCTGTCTGGCTTCTGCCAGCCCATACTTGGGTGACTCCGCTCTACTGTTGCTTTCACTTTCTTTCCTGGCCCATTGTTCACACACATAGTGTGAGTGATGGAATGGGCCCCATCATCATGTCCAAACTCCTAGTGACTTTACTAGATTGAGAGTGGATAAATACGATCATGTTGTAGGCCCAATAGGTCAACACTGTGTGTGTATTTGTGTCTTAGTGTGAGATCATCTATTGGTTTAGCTGACTGCCACTCTAAGGGTCTTAAGATGAGCAGTGCTCTCTTCTTTAATTTTCACAAACCTCTGGTATGATGCACTGGGCTGACTCAACTTTGAGAACTACTTTAAGAGTGTTGGTGAGCTACCAATACCTCATGAGCTACTCGTTGGAGATCCATGCTCTAACCCTTCTAGCTTTCTGTGACCTGCCATCATTAACTCTTCATTTCTGGGTAGTGAGATAGAAAACAACACTTAGAAAGGGAAACCAAACAGGCGTAGTGTGGCAGGCTTGCTGTGTGAGTATAACCAAAGTAGCAGTAGTTCGTTTGCTGAGACATGTTTTATGGTAGCATCATTGATGTTAAAGTACATATGTACCATGCCAAATGAACCAAGGTATGAAAGATTCCCCTGATAAAGGAAGCGGGTAGCTGTATTTCAATTATTAAGATATGAGTTTTCCAGTAGTGGTCCAGGGGTGTGGAATTTAATACAATATCTACTTGTCCATGGGGCAGGTTGCTTAATAAATCTAATTGTCCTGTAACAAAATCCACTTGCTCCTTTGGTGCCATGTAGTGCAGCGACAAATTATGACAGCAATCTCATTATATAAGAGCTCTGATATAGCCTCTCTGATTATGCCAGGGCTCATACCATAGTAGTATTTGAATACTTGCAATCCCCTTATGTTGCCACGTTTCCGCAGATCTGCATACTGGGGCTGAAGGTAGTGGTAAGCAATAGTTCCAGGGTTAGAATGCACTTTTAAGTCTGTGGAAACCTACTAACTTGCATGTGTTAAGGGTTTTAAACAACTCTTCTGTAATCTTTTCCCATACTGTGATATGTTGGAAATTTACTCCTGACAATGGCAGACGAAAACCTTCTTCCAGAGTTGGGAAAAAAGTGATTGGAGGGAAAGTGAACTTGCAAACACTCAGATTTTCACATGAGCAAATCTACACATGCATGTTTGCTCATGCTAAAATGCAGTTCACAAATATTTTCTAGGAGTACTGTTTCTTGTCCTACTTCTGTAAATTCTTAGGAATTCACGAAAGCCATATAGCTGCACTTAATGCAAGGACATATACCATGGGTGCACTTTTGAGACTTTCTTTAATAATTGGGCCCCTAATTTTGCCTGGGGTTGGCCATGACCTTTTGTGCTTATTAAAATTCTGTCTCTCTGTATCGGCTGGCTTCACTGTGAGTGACAGCATTCTGCTCTTTCACAAGGAGCATATCGGCACACAAAGTAGTTTTGTTCAGTGCCAATAACTACTGTGGCAGTGTGTGCTTTTTGAGACCAAAAAAAATGTTTTGCTTTTGCCATTGTTCGTTTTAATGGTGAGGGCCCGGCAGCTCCCACACCAATAAGGTTTTACAAAAACCATACCAAAACAAGTCGCACATTGACAAAACTAAAAAGCTGACCACCAATTTCAGTCTACTGGCTTTGCCAATGCTTGTTTATTTTTGTTTCCCATAATCTTACTGAAACTGGTTACACTGATTTTTCCATTATGAATATTTTTGGGAAATATTAGCATGCATCGACACATGTTCTCTTCCAGGGGATCCTCATCAAAGTCCTAAGCACTGAATATTCCCGCCCATGCGTGGGGACCCCGGAAATACTAAAAAAATATATATGAAAACATGTATATACAGCTATATATATCCGTCCATATTTCTGCACAAATGGTGGATTGAAATAAATAATTAAAAAAGAAACAATTGCCCAGACCTGATTTCTTCACGGTGCCGCGGATACCTTGCTGAGCAGAAGGAGCAGCGTTGGTGAATGTGATAATATATAATTATATATATATATATATATATATATATATATATATATACACACACATGATTTTTCACACATCAATGCAGCCCCTTTAAAAGAGGCTAATCAATGTAACAATAGGCAACTGTTTTTGCAACCACATACTATAGAATATAGACAATAGGAGGGCAAGCATTACTTGAACTCTTTTTAATGAGTAGAATCAAAACCAATCTGCACAAGACCAAGCATTGTTAGCCTATAGGCTGCATTGAAAACCAATAGCATAGAAAATGAAAGCAATTGCAAACACAAAAACTGGCACCGTGCCTTTAAGCAGCCATGACACCCAGCTTCCTATCATGCTTCAGGGGTGACAGTTAGGTCAGTTGTTCTTTACGGCTCCTTTAGTCAGGACCCCAGCTCTGACTTTTTGACTTTTTTGTCAAATATTCTAATTGTAGTTTTTTACTTTTCACTCAACGCCTTTTAGGTCTTAGAGTGAGGTACTACAATTTTTGTGACAGAAATTCGTTATTTTTCTGTCACAATGCCATCTCTTTTTGATCCTTGCCCCTCCTGTGGCAAGAAGGCCAAATCTGACACATTCTGTGTGTATTCTCTGCCTTCCTGACTCTCATTCCTCAGAGACTTGCCAGCATTGCAAAAAGCTGTCTAGGCGTACTCTCAAGGAGAGAGAAAGGATACGTCTCTGTGGACTTTGAGAGGAAGAAATCTACATCCAGAGGAAGGTCTCAGGTGAGACAGAAGAAAAAGAGGTC
Organism: Calotriton arnoldi; assembly: GCA_963921515.1. Lineage (NCBI taxonomy): Eukaryota > Metazoa > Chordata > Amphibia > Caudata > Salamandridae > Calotriton > Calotriton arnoldi. Next base: position 2,422,317 of record CAWUFW010001282.1, on the reverse strand, counting down.
CAGATCCACGTCGAGAAGTAAGATCCCGATCTGTTCCCCATCGGCGTCGGGATCGGCTGCGAATTTACCACCAGCGGTGAAGAAACGGATGTCGTCGTCGTCGAGACCTCCACAGTTGCCAGTGCACCAAACGACGCCGAGATCGAAGACGGCAGTTTCGACGTAGAGTCATCAGGTAACACATCCTCCGTTGGCGTCAACCCGGCGACGCTCAACGTCGAGGAGTAGGTCTCCGTCAGCGTTGGCTCAGCATTCGACGTCGAAGCATAAGACTCCATCGGCGTAATCTCTCAGGCGTCCGACGTAGAGGCACAAGACTCCCTCGACGAGGCACAAGACTCTGTTGGCGCCATCTCACCGGTGCTCGACGTCGAGACAAGGGACTCCGTCGGCATCAACTCAAGGACGTTCGACGTCGAGACGAACGCCTCAGTCGTCGTCAACCCGGCGACGATCGACGTCGAGGCACAGATCTATCCCCAGAAGACGGTCAACGTCACTGGCACACCGTTCGACGTAGAGACATCGGTCTCTGTCGGTCTCGCGTCTAGTGAGCATCTCTCCATCACCATCCCCTACGTTGAGCTAAATCACCATTGGTGATTCAGGAAACAGTGACTCCGCGTTCAACGTCGAGACACACACATCAGTCGGCGTCGACCCATCACTCACAATCAAGTTCAAGATGCACGTCGTCATCAACCTCAAGGTCACCGGAGGTGATTATTTCGACGTCTAGCAGTTCTGCATCTTCACCTGTACGCCCCCGTTCACGCTCTGAGACTCCTGCACAAGAAGTGAGGCAGAAATCTCCATCTGTGCACCTCTCTCCTAGGTGGATGTTACCTCTGCATCACTGGCAGAAATCTGGAACGGCGCAGGCACAAGGTACACAGGACTACTCCAGCCCTCTACACAGGTCTCAACTGGCTCGGCTGGTACAAGCAGTAGATCTCTCTCCTACCACTCCCTCGAGGGGTCGAGATCATACGCCGCCAGCCTCCTCAAGAAGAAGATCTACGTCTCGGGAGCATCGGAGAAGGCACAGGTCACTGACACGTTCACCCTCTTCTACCCAATCTTCAAAGAGGGACCATTCTCCGACCCTTACCGACAGTCCACCTTCGAGGGTCTTTCCGGTGGATGATGTCAGTACTTTCCAGGGCGTTCTGGCCAGGGGTGCAGCAAAGTTGAACATTGTTATGCCTACTCCTCAAAGTTCATCCTCCGTGATTTCTGAAACTTTGCATCAAAGATCAGCAGCCAGACCGTTGTTACCCTTGGTACCGAGGCTTCTACAGCCTGTTATGGAAACGTTCCTTACACCGGCAACGCTCAAGACCGCACCAGCGAGGATCTTGAAGAAATACAGGCCTCCGGAAGAGGATCCATTGTTTCTTAGATCTGACCCACCTCCTGACTCTGTGATAATTGCGGCTGCGAAAAAGACACACGCAGTGGCCTCCTCATAAACAGTTCCTTCCGATAAGGAAAGCAGAGCACAGGATTCATGGGGAAGAAAAGTCTGCAGCACTTCGGCCTCCATGTTGAAGGTCTCCAGCGCCTCGGCGCTCTTAGGGCGCTATGATAGGTCCTTGTGGGACTCGCTGCAAAGGTTTATGGAAAAACTTCCCAAAGAAGATCGCAGGGATTTTGAAGAGGTGTTGCAGGAAGGAAGTTTGGTGGCAAATCAAGTTATCAGCGCCGCAGCTGATGGAGCGACCTTGTCTGCATATTCTTATGCACACGGAATCTGTTCCAGACGTTCTTCCTGGCTTCGACTAACTGCACTAAAACCCGAAGCTCGATCACGGATCCTAAACCTCCCTTTTTCAGGATCCTCCTTGTTTGGCACTCACACAGATGAGGAAATTCAAGGATGAAGGCGGAGCTAGACACCTTGAAGGTAGTAGGGCTTGAGAGAAAAAAGGAGTTCAGGCGCCGAAGCAGGCCATACGATCAGCGGCCCTTCCATCAGAGGGTTCAAGCCCCTCAGTAGCAGAGGCACCAACACCAGCAGAGCCAATCAAAATCCCACTATCAGGGACGTCGCGCTCCCAGAGGGAGAGGAGCTCCTCGTCAATCTGCTGCCTCAGCAAAAACTCCATCAAAGCAATGAATGCTCACTTCCCCCATCGCCGTTTCCCACTCCAGTTGGGGGAAGTATAGCCAACCACATGGAAAAGTGGCGCAGCATCACAAAAGACCAATGGGTGTTAAGTACGCTGCAGGATGGGTACTCTCTACGTTTCCGACATCGGCCTCCTACGATCCCTCCAGTAAAAACTGCGTGCCACCAGCTGCAGGTACTGCAGCAGGAAGTATCCGCCCTCCTGCGAAAATCAGCCATCGAGGAAGTTCCTATATCGCAGCGAGGTCAAGGGGTATACTCAAGGTACTTCCAAGTGAGGAAGAAAGGTTGGAAATCAGAATTCAGACCTATCCTGGATCTTCGCGCCCTCAACAAATCCATCCGGAAGGAGAAGTTTCGCATGTTGGCTCTCCATCAGATATATCCCCATCTCCAACAAGGGGACTGGATGTGTTCGTTAGATCTGCAGGATGCATACTTTCACGTCCCAGTCAATCCACATCACTGAAAGTTCCTGCGTTTTCTGGTGGGATCGACCCATTATCACTTCAAAGTCCTGCCCTTCGGGTTGAAGTCGGCTCCCCGAGTGTTTGCAAAATGCATGGCAGTAGTAGCAGCTGCTCTACGGCGCCAGGGAATCTTTGTTTACCCTTACCTCGACGACTGGCTTCTGTAGGGCCCTTCTCCACAGAGCGTGAGGGCACACTATCAACAATGTCTAGCCCTTTGCCTATGGCAGGGTCTTCATGTCAACTTCAAGAAATCGACTCAGCATCCCACGCAAATAATCCACTATCTGGGTGCAACAATAGACTCCGCAGTAGGAAAAGTGTTTCCTTCGGAGGAGAGACTGTCATCCATCACTCTGAAATGCAAACAGATTCTGCGCAGCAACTTCCCTTCAGTCCGTCAGGTTGCCTCTCTCCTAGGGTTGATGGCATCCTGCATTTTTCTTGTCCCCAACGCCAGGCTGAGGATGCGTCCTTTACAGCAGGATCTGGATGACAAGTGGGATCAACGAACAGCTCAATGGGACGACAGGATATATCTGTTGAAAGCAGCCAGGGCATCGATTCCATGGTGGATGCGACTGGAGAATCTGTTGGTAGGGGTCCGTTCCATCAGTCTCCTCCCTCTCAATCATTAATCACAGATGCTTCCCTCCAGGGTTGGGGAGCACACATGGGGTCCCTCCAGACTCAAGGTCGATGGCCGCTAAAAGAACGATTGTATCACATCAACATGGTGGAGCTGCGAGCGGTGCATCTAGTCCTCAAGGGCTTCCTCTCATCTATTCAGACCAGCTCCATTCTAGTACAGACGGACAATACGACCATCATGTACTATCTGAACAAGCAGGGAGGGACTCTATCGCGGTCTCTGTCTCTGGAGGCCCAAGCTCTCTGGCATTGGCTCCTTGCAAGGAATCAGACAATTACAGCAATACACCTGCCGGGGGAGCAGAATTCACAAGCAGACGCTCTGTCGTCACTTCGAGGACCAGCAGGACTGGGTTCTAAACGACGAAGTCGTCGAAACAATTTTCCGAGAATGGGGTCGTCCAAGCATCGACCTTTTCGCGGACAACACAAACAAAAAATGCAGCGCCTCAAGATTCTACCGACCAGGGTCGAGAGGGAATACCCTTTTGATCAACTGGTCAGGAGGCTTTGCATACGCTTTTCCTCCCCTTCCTCTTATCCCGAAGATTGTAACCAAACTATCCCACTCAGAGACGAGGATGATTCTGATCGCTCCGGACTGGCCACGGCAGTGGTGGTACCTGGACCTCTGCACCTATCAGAATACCCACACAAGAGATTGCTGTGCAGACCGGACCTGCTGTCCAAGATGAACAGGAGCATTCATCACCCCAACCTTCCCTCACTGAACTTGGCAGCATGGCTCCTGAGGTCCTCCAATATTGTCATTTAGGACTCCCTCTGGACTTCATGACCATCTTGAAAGAAGCAAGAAGATCTTCCACAAGACACTCTTATGCTTGTAAATGGAAACGTTTCTATTTGTGTTGTGTGCAAAACGGTTGCCATCCTACCAAGGGGCAAGAGGAAGTGATTTTACCTTACCTACTCCACTTAGCTAAGGCAGGTCTAAAATTCTCTTCCATAAAAGTGCACCTGGCTGCCATTACAGCATACAGGCGGTCTCCTTCTCAACCTTCTTTCTTTCAATTGCAGGTAGTGAAGGATTTTTTTCAAGGGTTAAAGAAGGTTTACCCTCTTATCCGACTCCTTCGCCTCCCTGGGAGCTGAATCTGGTCCTGTCTAAACTGGATTGGTCCTCCTTTTGAACCTATACACAAAGCAACCCTCCAACACCTAACGTGGAAGGTAGCCTTTTTGGTAGCAATCACCTCAACTCGCAGGGTGAGCGAGATTCAAGCTCTCTGTTCTAAGGAACCATACACAGTCTTTCATCTCAATAGGGTCGTTCTGAGAATCCACCCCTCCTTCCTTCCGAAGGTGGTGTCTGATTTCCATATCAATCAATCCATCTTGCTACCTACCTTTTTTCCTAATCCCTCTACTCCAGCTGAGAGGTCCCTTCATTCTTTAGACCTGAAAAGGGTTTTGAAATTCTACTTGGACAGGTCTAAAGCAATTTGGAAATCTGATCAACTGTTCATTAGTTACGGGTCAATCAGAACAGGTTTTCCAGCCTCCAATCGTTCCATCTCCAGGTGGATAGTGTCATGTATCGAACTGGCTTATCAATCTGAAAGAGACACGTTAGTGATAGATTCCTTACCTTAGAATATCCCCAGGCGTCAGACTGGATCCGGAAAGTTTTGCTAGCAGTACCCCTGCGCGCCAGTAGGTGGCGTTGTGCGGCTCCGCGTCCGTCGCTGGCGTCGTAAGCGCCGAGGTGACGTCACGGAGACTACTTAGGCGCCACCCATGCGCGCTGACGTCTGTTCTTTCTTTTTCTGCGCCAGAAAGCGCAGATCCGGTTAGAACACGTACCCTAGTCACTTTTTGACTATCTCTTTTGAGACTTTTGTCTCCCTTTTTCCAGTTGGTTTCCTGGTGCACGTAGGGATGCCTGGATTTAAGTCTTGTGGTGCCTGCCGTCGCAACATGTCGGTGGCGGACCCCCATGATGTCTGCCTCTACTGCCTGGAGACCGACCACGACTCTCGGTCTTGTCCGAATTGTCGGGCCATGGCCCCAAAGGCCTTGCGGGAGCGGCGCCGGAAACTGCTGGAGGTCCGGCACTCGTCCCCGCGCCGTTCCCGGTCCAGAGGCCGTTCCAGGGAACGCTCGCGGGGCCACAGCCATCGCTCCTCGGGCTCCAGGTCTTCACCCTCGGATTTGGGTAAGAGACGACACAAAAAGAAGTTGAAGAAGCGTGTTCGCTCTCCGACGTCCCCCCGCCGGTCCTCGGATGAGGGGGACAGGGGCCTTGCCCCTGCGGCTCCTTTGGAGCTCGAGAGTCCCGCGGCCTACCCGCCTTACCCGGGTCCGTCGGCGACTCCTGCACAGGTGCAAGAATTTCTTGCTACCATGGACCGCCTTTTTAGGCCTCGGGCTCCAGCCAGTGCGCCCTCTGGCCCCGCGGTCCCGTGTCTGGATCCTGTTGGACTGCCGGCGCTGCCGGCGGACCCAGCTTCAGCGCCACAGGATCCTGCGCCGCTGGCTCCGGCCACGGCACCACAAGGTCCAATGCTGCCGGCTACGGCGCCGCCCTCGGCTCCGCCTCCGGCGCCGCAGTGGGTGCCTTTCGTCCCGCCATTACCCAGGTTCCGGGACCATTTTGTTCCTACCTGGGATCCGCATTGGGATACGCCGCCGGTTCGGCCTCGACCGGCGCTGTTCTCGGCGCCGTTTCCGACGCCGTATGTTCCCTCCCCGGCTCCTGCCCCGCCGCCGGTGGAGGACGACTGGGAGGGGTCCGAGGACCCTCTCGCCCATCAGTGTGACTCAGAGCAGGACTGGGCGGACGACTTGGAGGACGCCGGCGACCTCGACGTCTCTTCTGACCCGGGATTTGCCTCTCCCCGCCTACTATGGAGGAGGGCGCCTCCTACACGATGGTGCTCCGTCGGGCAGCTGAGGTCCTCAACCTTGATCTCCCTATGGTGGCCCTCAAAACTAACCTCCTTACTGAGGTGCTCCAGACGGCGACCACCTCGTCGGAGCCCCTGCTTCCGTTTAACGACGCCCTTACAGACGTCTTGCTGGGCACTTGGTCGCGGCCATCCACTGGGGCCCCTGTGGATAAGAATGTCGCCAGGCGTCATCGCCCGGTGCCGGGTGACCCCGCTTTTCTGACCACTCATCCTACGCCTGAGAGTCTGGTCATCCAAGCTTCGACGTCGCAGAGTGCCTTTCCCGCCGGATAAGGACTCTAAGAAGCTGGAACAGTTCGATAAACGTTTGTTCTCTTCGGCCAGCTTGGGGCTGCGGTCAGTGAATACCGCCTGCCTCTTGGGCCGCTATTCCCACGCGGTGTGGGACACGGTTGCGCAGGTGTTACCTCAGTGTCCTGAGGAGACCCAAGCTGTATTGTCCCAAGCCATTGCGGAAGGTAAAGATGCGGCTAAGTTCGCCATTCGGTGTGGTTTAGACACCGCGGACTCCTTAGGTAGAGCGATTTCTACAACTGTGGCGCTTCGTCGCCACACCTGGCTCAGATCTACCGGGTTCTCGCCAGATGTCCAAAACTCACTCATGGACATGCCCTTTGATGGCACTCGCCTGTTTGGCGATAAGGCCGACAGTGCGCTGGAGCGTTTTAAGGACTCGCGGGCCACGGCTAAGTCTTTAGGTCTTTCCACGAAAAGCCCAGCCACTCCTGGGTTTCGTTCCTTTCGTGGCAACGGGAGGGGCGCCCAGGCACGTTCTTTCAACAAGCCTGCGCAGCACCAGCCTCAGCGCGGCCGCGACGCGGTTTCCGCAGGGGCGGATCTGGGAATCAGCGTGGGGGTCAGTCCACCTCCGCCCCCGCCGCTTCGGCCTCCAAACCTTCCTAATCCGAGCCTTGTGGGGCATTCCACGCCAGTGGGTGGCAGGGTCCGCCTTCATCTCTTCCACTGGCATGCTATCACTTCGGACAAGTGGGTGTGGCAGGTCATCCGCAAGGGTTACGCCCTTCCCTTCCAGTCCACCCCTCCAGCCATGCCACCTCAGTACCACTGCATGTCGGGGGACCACTTGGCACTTCTCCTGCAGGAAGTCACGGCCCTCTTGGCCAAGGGGGCCATCGAGTGTGTTCCTGGGCCAGAAGTAGGGAGTGGTTGTTGTTCCCACTACTTTCTGGTCCCCAAGAAGGACAAGGGGGGCTTGCGCCCCATCTTGGACCTCAGGAACGTCAATCGCTTCCTCCGGAAGGAGAAGTTCAAGATGTTGACTCTGGCTCAGGTCTTGGCTGCCCTCGACCCTGGAGACTGGATGGTAGCGTTGGACTTGCAGGACGCCTATTTTCACATCCCCGTCCTGCCGGCCCACCGGCGTTACCTGCGGTTCACAGTAGGCCAGGAGCATTTTCTGTTTGCCGTGCTCCCCTTCGGCCTTACTAGCGCCCCTCGGGTGTTCACGAAGGTGATGACGGTGGTCGCAGCTCATCTGCGCAGGTCAGGGGTGTCAGTCTTCCCCTACCTCGACGACTGGTTGTTGAAGGCGGGCTCGCCCCAGGCAGTCGTCGCCCACCTTCAGACTACGGCCAACCTCCTGCATTTGCCGGGGTTCTCCATCAATGTGCCGAAGTCGCCCCTGAGTCCCTCTCAGAAGCTCCCCTTCATCGGAGCGGTTCTGGATTCGACGCTGTTTCGGGTTTATCCTCCCGAGCAGCGAGTCCGGGATATTCAGGCTAGGCCTGGGCGGTAAATTCCGTTCCGCTCGCGGAATTTGCGGAATTTGGGTAATTTCGCGTTCCGCGGAGAACGCGAAATTGCCAAAAATTCCGCGATTCGCGGCTTCGCGGAGTTTTTGCTTGTTTGCGCTTTCAAAATGCGTGTTCGCGAGATATTTCTCCCGAGCACGCAAACAGCATTCGCGAACAGGAAAAAGCATCGCGAACGGGCGGAACAAGCAATTCCGCGTGTTCGCGAAACTTTGCGTGCTCGCGGAGATTTTTACCGTTTCGCGGAGCTTTGCGTAGCGCGACTACGCAAATTCCGCCCACCCCTAATTCAGGCTATGATTCCGATCTTTCAGCCTCTATCCTGGGTTTCAGTCAGGATGACCCTCCGGCTCCTGGGCCTGATGGCCTCCTGCATCCTGCTGGTGCTGCATGCCAGATGGCATTTGCGGGCTCTGCAGTGGGACTTGAGGTTCCAGTGGGCACAGCATCAGGGCAACCTGTCCGATCATGTCCAGATCTCGGAGGGCACTGCACGACAATTGCAGTGGTGGCTCACGAATCGCGATTGGGTCGATGGCAGATCCCTCTCCCTCCCCCAACCGGAGCACACAGTGGTGACGGATGCGTCCCTCCTGGGATGGGGTGGCCACTTGGGAGAGGCGGCGATCAGAGGCCTCTGGTCTCCGGCGGAGTCCCGGCTCCATATCAATCTTTTGGAGCTTCGGGCGATCCGGCTTGCACTGACGGCATTCCTTCCCTCTGTCCGGGGAAGTGTAGTGCAGGTATTCACTGACAACACCACCGCCATGTGGTATTGCAACAAGCAGGGCGGGGTGGGGTCGTGGACCCTATGTCAGGAGGCTCTGCGCCTCTGGACTTGGCTGGAACGTCAAGGCATTACCTTGGTGGTTCAACACCTGGCAGGTTCTCTGAACGCCAGGGCGGATGAACTCAGCCGCCGGTGCTTGATGGATCACGAATGGCGTCTGAACTCGGACGTGGCGCAAGGTCTCTTTCTGCAGTGGGGAGAGCCTTGGTTAGATCTATTCGCCACCAAAGAGAACGCGCAATGTCATCAGTTCTGCGCGTTGGAATTTTCAAGGCGGCACTCGCTCGGCGACGCTTTTCGTCGCGAGTGGAGCTGCGGTCTGTTGTACGCCATTCCGCCTATACCACTTCTGCCCAGAGTGCTGAAGAAGATCCAGCGCGACCGGGCCCAAGTCATCCTTGTGGCTCCGGATTGGGCACGAAGATACTGGTATCCCGAGCTACTCAACATGGCGATCGATCCCCCGATCCGACTGCCTCTTCGGGAGGATCTTCTGTCGCAGCAGCAGGGGACGGTCCTCCACCCGAACCTGTCCAGCCTCCACCTCCATGCGTGGAGATTGAGCGGCGACAGTTGACAGCTTTCGATCTTCCTCCCGAAGTCTGTGATGTCATTTTGGCAGCCAGGCGTCCCTCCACTAAGACGGTATACGCCTGCAGGTGGAACAAGTTTGTGGCATGGTGCACAGCAAAGTCTGTGGATCCCCTTTCTGCCCCTCTTTCTGAGGTCCTTCTGTTCCTGCTATCCTTGGCCCAGCAGGGCTCTGCTCTGGGCACTGTCAAAGGTTATCTTTCGGCCATCGCCGCCTTTCTCCGGCTTCCAGATCAGCCTTCTCTCTTTAAGTCCCCGGTTGTTAACCGTTTCCTGAAAGGCATTACACACACGTTTCCTCCCGTGCCTTTCATAATGCCTCAATGGGACTTAAATCTTGTCTTGACCTTTCTGATGTGCGCTCCCTTCGAGCCCCTTCATAACTGTCCTTTACGTCTTCTTACTCTAAAGACGGCTTTCCTGGTAGCTATCACCTCTGCCAGAAGAGTGAGTGAGCTCCAGGCTCTTTCTTCTAAACCTCCTTTCCTTTCTGTTCATCCGGACAAGGTGGTTTTAAGGACCCGTCCTTCTTTCTTGCCAAAGGTTGTCACGCCCTTCCACATCGGGCAGACCATCACTTTGCCCACTTTCTTTCCGCATCCTTCAAAAGAGGAAGAGAGGCTCCATCGTCTGGACCCAAAACGTGCGCTCTTGTTCTATCTGAGCAAAACCAAAGGGGATGATGGACGGAGTGTTGAACATTGCAAGCACTCACCCCCAGTCAACTGATCTGGGTTTAATCCATCATCATTCTTTAGCTCACTCCGCCACCCCAGTTCAGACATGGCCATATGCAAATCAGTCTGACCCTGTGCCTCATGGGAACAGTCCAGCCCGAACTGCCAAGCCATGTCTTCCCTGGACCGGAAACAAGCATCCTGGGACCGGTTTCTGGCTTACAGCCGTCATCAGCCAGGCTATCTTGAATCCAGTGGCAAAGTGAGCAAGGGACCCACGTCTGGGCATACCCTGCCAACTTAGGGCGAACATAGCAAAACCAAAGGGGATGATGGACGGAGTGTTGAACATTGCAAGCACTCACCCCAGTCAACTGATCTGGGTTTAATCCATCATCATTCTTTAGCTCACTCCGCCACCCCAGTTCAGACATGGCCATATGAAAATCAGTCTGACCCTGTGCCTCATAGGAACAGTCCAGCCCGAACTGCCAAGCCATGTCTTCCCTGGACCGGAAACAAGCATCCTGGGACCGGTTTCTGGCTTACAGCCGTCATCAGCCAGGCTATCTTGAATCCAGTGGCAAAGTGAGCAAGGGACCCACGTCTGGGCATACCCTGCCAACTTAGGGCGAACATAGCAAAACCAAAGGGGATGATGGACGGAGTGTTGAACATTGCAAGCACTCACCCCCAGTCAACTGATCTGGGTTTAATCCATCATCATTCTTTAGCTCACTCCGCCACCCCATTTCAGACATGGCCATATGCAAATCAGTCTGACCCTGTGCCTCATGGGAACAGTCCAGCCCGAACTGCCAAGCCATGTTCTATCTGAAGCGCACACAACAGTTCCGGGTGGATGACCAGCTCTTTGTTGGCTACATGGGCGCCAAAAAAGGTCGGGCCGTGCACAAACGCACCATCCCTCGGTGGGTCGTTTTGTGCATCAAAGCGTGTTACTCCTTGGCTAAAAAGGAGCCTCCTGTGGGGCTGCGTGCCCATTCTAACAGGGCAACAGCAGCCGCTACTGCCTTGGGACGCGGCGTTCACCTTGCAGGATATTTGTCAGTCAGCCATGTGGGCCTCGCTGCACACATTTACCAAGCATTACTGCCTTGACAGTCAAGTCCGCAGGGACGGCTTCTTTGGCCGTTCTGTTCTCCGTGACTTTCTGGTGTAATCTATTCGCAGACCAACCACCGGGGTTGGTATTGCTGTGGTATCTATTCTAAGGTAAGGAATCTATCACTAACGTGTCTCTGTCAGATGCACAAGTTACTACTTGTGTAACGATATATCTGTAAGAGACATTAGTTAGTGATAGATTCCTACCGCCCACCCATCCTCCCGTTCTGCGAACTGATTCTAGGGTTAAGGTCATCCCTTTCAGGGCCCTAGTTTCATGGCACCAGTGGTCAGTTTCTTGCATGGCTCTGCGTTCCTGGCACGGAAAGTCGTGTACAGAACTGACGTCAGTGCGCATGGGTGGCACCTAAGTAGTCTCCGTGACGTCATCTCGGCGCTTACGACGCCAGCGACGGACGCGGAGCTGCACGACGCCACCTACTGGCGCGCAGGGGCACTGCTAGCAAAACTTTCCGGATCCAGTCTGACGCCTGGGGATATTCTAAGGTAAGGAATCTATCACTAACTAATGTCTCTTAGAGATATATCGTTACACAAGTAGTAACTTGTGCTTTAGCACAGAAGCCGCTTTGGTCTAGGCCCAAGGCTCATTCCACTAGAGCAAAGGCAGCTACAACAGCTTTACTTAATGTACAGATTGCTGAGATCTGCAAGGCAGCCACTTGGAAATCGATACATACGTTTATGAGACACTATTGTCTCAACTCGAACACCAGAGTAGACACTCAAGTAGGCCAGGCCTCCTTGAGAAATGTTTTCCAACGCTGAAAAAGCTTTGATTGTTTGGTCTTTTTTTCTCATATGCCCGCAGGCGGAGGATGGGCTTGCTATTCGATTCAGTGCTTATGACTATTGATGAGGATCCCCTGTAAGAGAAGGATAATTTACTTACCTGTAATACTAGTTCTCTTCCAGAGGTATCCTCATCAAAGTCACAAGCAACCCACCCACCTCCCCAGGCAAATGAGACTTCTTTAAACTATATCTTTGTGCCCTGACCCTCAGGGCTCTGCAAAGAACAACTGACCTAACTGTCACCCCTGAGGCATGATGGGAAGCTGGGGGTCATGGCTACCTTAAAGGCACGGTGCCAGTTTTTGTGTTTACAATTGCTTTCATTTTCTATGCTATTGATTTTCAATGCAGCCTATAGGCTAACAATGCTTGCTCTTTTGCAGATTGGTTTTGATTCTACTCATTAAAAAGAGTTCAAGTAATGCTTGCCCTCCTGTAGTCTATATTCTATAGTATGTGGTTTCAAAAGCAGTTGCTTATTATTACATTGATTAGCCTCTTTTATAGGGGCTGCATTGATGTGTGAAAAAATGATATATGTGTGTGTGTGTATATATATATATATATATATATATATGTGTGTATATATATATATATATATATATATATAGCTGTAATATTTTTCATATATATTTCTTAGTATTTTGGGGGTCCCCGCGCATGGGTGGGAATATTCAGTACTTATGACTTTGATGAGAACTAGGATTACAGGTAAGTAACTTATCCTTACTAAATGATGCTGCAACTAAATGGTACCTGAAATTTTATATAAGTTTAGCAAAATGTTTTTTTTCTGCTTTTATTTTTTAATGAACATTTTATTTTGAAAGCCATGAATCATCAATCTTGCTTTCAAGCTTCTGCCAATATGTGCATCAAATCAGAGCGCATTCTGGGAACATTATACATAGCCTCATATTGCTAAACTTTGAAAACGTGTGTACACATTTTTATACTGGGACCACTGTCAGTAGTGCAGTCTGAACTTACAACATTTATTTAGAGCGCTCACCCTAATAATAAATGATATCAAAAATAGAGGGAAAGCCTCCCCAACCATAGATCAGACAAAACTTATTTTCCATCAGAAGTCCCTTTTTATTGACTCTGAGCTTAACGTAATCTTTTTTTTTAATTTTGAATTATTTTAGGAATGTTTTTCCCTTTTTTTTTTGGACTACATATCAAAGCCATACACCAAAGAACTACATTAAAATTTACACCAAAATTCTTAGAAAAACACGCATCACTATTTACAAAAACATCAAACAATAATGCAAATATTTACAGAAAAACAATCACATTGACGACATAATTCAAAAACAAAATACTTGAGGGACAGACACATACTTGAAAAATATAGTGGTAAAAAACTTATATTCTATCCTACAGTCTTATGAATTGTATTTGCTGGGACTTTTAGCACTGAGTCATCCAGGCTAATATATTTACAGGGTCCTAAGGGGGCCAGAGTAGTTGTTCGGACTTCTAAGTTTGTGCTTCATCAATTTAGCTCAAACATTTGAGGAAATTTATTTTATTTTCAATGAAGTTAACTCTTGGCCTCAGCAAATGATTAGATTGTGTAAATTTTGATGTAGTTCTTTGGTGTATGGCTTTGATATGTAGTCCAAAAAAAGAAAAAAAAGGAAAAACATTCCTAAAATAATTAAAAATTAAAAAAAAAAGAGATTACGTTAAGCTCAGAGTCAATAAAAAGGACTTCTGATGGAAAATGTTTTGTCTGATCTATGGTTGGGGAGGCTTTCCCTCTATTTTTGATATCATGTACTTGATTCCTGCCTCTCCACTCCTTAACCGAATCACCCCTTTATTTGCACACCCTAATAATAAAGGCTTTCAATTAATGAACCATAAATACAAGTTTGAACATCATAAACATATGAACAAAAATATTACCTTAACTGCAGACAGTGCCCTTCCCTGATCCATAATGTGGTACTGCAAAATGACAGCCAAAGGGTTTATGCTGCAGGGGGTTGGGCCTACTTGTCCCAAGTACAAAATGCACATGAAAACGTGTTGCCCTTGACCCCAAACAATATGTCCTAGGCGTCGGGCTAGGGAATTCCACATCCCTGACAGTGGTGTTTTAGTTTGCTGTTTTTTATGTAGGGAACACAGATTATTTTTAAATTGTGTAAAATATTGGATTATTGCTTGAGGTGGATGACTACCCACCTCGAGGAATAATTACAACCCTTCACATGGAGTACCCTGACTAAATTAACCTGAGCTCAACCCCCACGTAGCTATGGCACAGAACAGACAGGCTTAATGTAGGGCAATTTGTAAAGTATTTATGCAGTACCATAAAATAAGTCAAAATGCAAAACAATAAAATTCCCAAATCCAATTAGAAAAATAGAGTACATTTTAATAGGCAAAAAGACAAAAATGCAATGAGGGAAACCGGAGATATGAATTTTAAAAGTTTTAGTATACATAGCTCAAAAAGCACAAAGTGCCAATGATCGTAAATGGTCATGGTGGACCAGGGCTAGGCACAGTTTAAGGCTGACCGCAGTGGAGCGTGGGATGGATAAATCATCCAGGTTGGTCCTGGTCAATGAGGTTATTTTCTGACCTAGTATTTTAAGTCCCAACCGACGACAGGAGTACACTTCTAAGGACCACCAGACCTCAGGGGAAGCATTTAGAGACTCACAGGGTGTCGGACAGAGGCCAACAGCAGGGTCTAGTCCAGGTCTAGTTTTTGTTGGTCAGCTGGGTACGTCAGAAAAAGGCCTATATCAGCTTGTTGTTTCCTCCCTTTAGCCACACAGGTGGGTCAGCCGTATGACGCTTGCGCTCCAATTCTTTTTCCTGGGTACAAGAAGGAGGAGGTCCTGTACTTCAGGGCTGCTATTAGGTTACAGACAGCAGGTCCAGTCCTCTTCTGCTCTAACTCAGGTCTAGAAGGTGTTCTCAAGAGGGTGTCTAGGAATGCCACATTGATACCTGCCACTAGCTAGTGGATAAGGGTAAATCCTTTCCCCTCCACCAATGGGGTAAACGTTCCGAGGGCTAACCCTAACCACATTTGCAGCAGATCTTGTTTGTTTACTGCAAACATGCCCAAAATGCCATGTGTCGGAATTTTCAAGATGACGAAAGTCCTCGTCTACACTAAACTTTGGCACTGAGGCCAGGATGTGTGTGCGGGGAGTGTACTATGCTAATCCTAGTGTCCTCCCAGATCTAACACTAAAATACAGTTTGAAGCAGTCACTGTGCCCACAACAAACCCAGAGACAGATTCTCGTAGGACAAGAGCTGGGTCCTTCAGCAACTGGAGGGGAGATCCACAAGAATTGTCTTGGCATCCTGTCCTCTCCCTTTCTACTGCGCCCAAGTGTTCCATATGGCTCAACAGACTTGTACAGCAGTAACTGACATTTTTCTGTCAAAGGAAGGCCTACAGCCCCCCACCTGCAAATTCTATTCTACTCAGAGGAGTCATTTCTGCCCCTTCAGGTCCACCTATTGTTTGCTTCTAGGAGGCATTTCACTCCTATTCAAGGCTGAGCAAAGACTGAGAGTTGGCCTAGGCCTATGCTAATCAGCCATCCGACAGTTCAGGCAGGTAAAGGGTAACTTTCTAAGCATTACATTTCCTTAATATTTTCTAACAATCCAACTTCACCATTGAATTGGGTTTTTAATAAATATTAAAAATAGTTGTTAAATTATTTATTTAGCTTGTCCTAATATGGAGGTACAGTATTAGTATTTTAATCTGTACTCTGGTTTGTACATAGGACAGTTAGGCCTGCCTCAGTGAAAATACCTTTTTGGGCCTTGTCTATGTAGGGGCATGATGATTTAATTTTCTACATGTCCCTTTTTTAAATACCATGCACCCTGCCTTGTGGGCTCCAAGGTTTGAATAGGGGTGATTTACTAATGTTTAAAAGAAAAGTTTCCTCCTGTCAATTTTTTTTTTTTTTTTTTTTTGACAGGTCGCACTGCAGAGTTTGCACTGCAGCAGTCAGGCTACACTAAGTAGGCAAAGTCATGTTTGCCCTGCCACTGTAGAGGATGGCACAATAGGTGCTGCATTCCACTAGTGGCATTTAACATCCAGGCCCTGGGTGCACTTTGTACACCATGTACTAAGGACCTAAAAGCAAGTTAAATATGCCATTCTGATAGACTTCTAGGTGCAGATTCCTCACCTTTTGAATATTCCCCAGGTGTCAGACTGGATTTGAAAACTTTTCAGCAGGACCTCTGTGCGCCAGAAGTTGACACCGTGCAGCTCCACTCTGACGCCGTTCCGCTTCGGAAATTACGTGCGGAGCATATATAGCAACCACTCCTGTGTGCAGATGTCGGTTCCTTTCTTTCTGCGCAGCCAGACGCGATTCCAGAGCTCCCTCTCATCTCTCAGAGACACTAACCTTGATGTTTTTCAAACATTTTCTCCAGTGTACAAGGGATACCCACCTAAAATGACCGGTTACAAGCCCTGTAGGAACTGCCTCAAACTAATGCCTGTGACGGATCCTCATCAGGTGTGCCTGTAGTGCCTGGGTCTAGCCACGACCCCCAAGGCATGCGGCAACTGCGCTTCGAGTCCGAAGGCTTTCAGGGAATCAGAGGCGAAACTTTACTTCACCAAGCATAAAAAGACTCCGTGCCGGGAACGTTCCAAGTCCTGCTCTGCTTCCAGAGTTTGATCTCTGTCCCGTGACCAGAGTCCAAGGAGCTGCTCCAGAGGTCAGTCTTTGTAGCGCACTAAGTCCTCAAGTAAGCATATTCTCCAACACCGTAGCAGAATAAGATGCGAAGTACAAGGGGCACCTTTAGTGGAACATTTCAAAACTGCAAATCACAGTCCTGATGATCTTAAATGGGTGGTACTGGAGAAGGCATCCCTTGGTCCGAGAGGCGGCAACATTGCAACAATTCTCAACATAAGAGAATGTAAATGGATGTCCTTACTGGATTCTATTCAGAACGGCCTCAACGAATCCGAGGTCAGTCACGCACAATTAGCCTGTCTCACACTTGAATGAACCCACTAGTTTTAACTGTTATATTCATCTGAAATAGGTCTATGCAATGTACAGCTAATGCGTTACTCTCTCCCATAATAACACCATATGATCACTTTCTCTATGGCAAGAAACAGACCAGATAATGCAAAGGTTCAAAAATGTGGTTAGAGACGTATATATTTGTATTTTTGACGTATATATTTTTATTGTAAGAACTCTATATGTACATGCACCTTGCTCTGTGTACTTTCACCATCCGCTGACAACTACGAGATATCAGGAATGTTTTGTAAGCAAGGTACGGATAATTCCTTGTACCATGTAATGATTTCGCACTTTCATCATGTTTTATTATTAAGGGATGTTTTCTTACAAAAAAGAGGGGCTATTTTTACTCACTAACTATAACAGAGGCTCGCCACAACTGTAAGATTACCGCCACTGGAATAAGACAATACGGAGCTCCTTGCCACCCGTTTTACTGTACTTTTTGCATATGGAACAATTTCCTCAGGCCAGACACACGTCTGCGTGTTTTGTGGTCAGCCAGCCTTCTTTCCCATAATGCAGTACCCTTCTTTTGTACAACAATAGGAGATTTCTCTTCCCCGTATCAGTTTTCAAGTGATGGCCTAACCTTTGGAGTCTTTTTTCACTCCTAATGCCCATCTGTCATGCTTGACAGGTTTCGAGCGTCTGCACGCTCGTGGTCGGTCTGTCAAGCTCCAGCCTATTTAATCACTCGGCTCAGAGCGTCTTCCCTTCACCACGCTGAAGAAGACGTTTCTACGCTTCGCTACGTACATGGATTAAGACGTATTAAATACGGTAAGACCCTGTTTAGTATTGTGACCTAGCACCTGTATAAATCCCAAGCCTTTCAAGTTCGGTTTCGCTAACCGCAACTTTGTTTCCATTTCCCTTTTAGATCAGCTGAGTAATATACCCGAGTTTCGGCACTGTCAAGGTAAAATTAATTAAAAAAAAAAAATCCCCTAACTCCCCCGTTTTGAATTATTCTGTAAATGTGGCCACAACAGTATTTTCTCCACTTTCCTGGTGGATGACTACATTTCAATTTCACTTTTAGTATGGCGTGTGCCTGACTATGTATTTACAAACGGTTTTTGTTTCTAGGCCCGGGTCAAAACATCATGATTCCCTTTTTCCCATTCAGGATCTGTCTCGTAAAATAAGGCACCTTGGATGCGCCGGCAAAGATTTCCCGGTACACCTTTAAACAACAAGTGAGTGATGCCGCACAGCGTAATTCGCTTTGCGATTTCTTACAACCGCAATAAGGTCCATTTTGAATCTGCACCTTATTTTCTCAGGTGCTCTCTTTCCCGCTCTCTCTTGGAGCCTACGTGCCCAAATACATCCCTCCAACAACAGTGGAGTTTTTCCAATGGTAAATTGTGAGCCTTCTGCGCCCTTTATTTAATGATCATAAATGTCATTTTCGATACTAAAGACCAATGTATGCTTTACCCCTAGGGACCTGCCCCCCCCCTTGACCCTGTCCTGATGAAGACCCCGCTGTAAGGGATTTAATAACCTACCAACCAGGGGTCGAAACGTCAACATCTTTTATATCTGTAGCCAGTCTGATCAACAGCGATTCATCACTGTCATTGTATATAATCATGGCTACTTAATACCTTTGTATAACAAGAATTTGTTGGGTTTTAAACATAAGCCCGTTCTGTGTAAATAATGTGTGTGTGATTTGCACTCCCTACCCATCTTTTATCCTCACTTTAAACACGTCACTCCCCCATCTCCCCTTCCTGCTCCAGGGGCACATTTGAAAATAATTGAATAATACTATAAAAGTACATACGCCCAGTGTGATTAAATAACACTGTGTGTAAACTATAACAATGTGTGTTTGAATAATTGTTTTGATTGTTATTTTGTATATTCACGTATTGTTTACTGGGATCATTGTTCCAATGTAATATTCCCCCCGATAAAGGCACTCCAGGACATTCAGGCTATGATCCTGATCTTTTAGCCTCAGTCTGTGATTTCAGTCAGGTCGACTCTGAGGCTGCTGGGACTGATGGCCTCCTGCTGGTTGAGCATGACAGGTGGCATATGTAGGGTCTCAAGTGGGATCTGCAGTCCGAGTGGGCCCAACATCAAGGAACCTCTCAGACTATGTTCAGATTTCGGAGGATACTTTAAAAGATCTGCAGTGATGGATGCTGGTCCGTCATTGGGTCAGCGGAAGTCCCCTTTCTCTTCCCCATCTAGAACTGACAGTGGTGACCAAAGCAACGCTACTGGGTTGGGGCGGCCATCTGGGAGAGATCGAGATCAGAGGCATGTGGTCTGTGGCGGAGTCCTGGATCCACACCAATCTTCTGGAGATGAGGGCCATGTGCTTGGCATTGAAAGCCTTCCTGCCGTCCATCAATGGGAGGCTGGTACATGTGCTCACAGACCACACCGTCATGAGGTACTGCAACAAACAGGGTGGGGTGGAGTCACGGATCTTGTGCCAGGAGACCGTGAGCATTTGGAAATGGCTGGACCACTAAGACATTTCCCTGGTGGTGAAGCACCTGGCAGGATCATTGAATTCCAGGGTGGACAAACACAGCAGTCAACACCTTGTGAATCACAAATGGTAGTAACACCTGAAGGTGCCGCAATGAATCTTCCATGAATAGGAAGAAGCTTAGCTTCATCTGTTCGCCACTGCCAAAAACGTGCAGTGTCTTCACTTTTGTGTGTTAGAGTTTCCAAGGACTCTCTCGCTCTGAAAGACAATCCTTCTCGAGTGGAACTCAGGACTTCTATATGCCTATTTGCCTATACCACTGCTGCCCCAAGTTCTCAAAAAGATCAGGACTGACTGGGCCTAAGTCAATCGAGTGGCTCTGGATTGGGCACAGCAAGTGTGGTATCCAGAACTTCTGGGCTTGAGCATATGTCCTCCGATCAGGCTGCCCATCCAGGAGAACCTGCTGTCATAGCAGCAGGGGAGGGTTCTGCACCAGCCTTCGCACTCTCCAACTTAATACTTGGAGATTGAGCGCTGACAGCTGAACACCTTCGATCTTCTTCCGGAGGTGATTTATGTCATCTTGGAAGCCAGGTGTCTGTCAACTGTGTACGCCGCTCGTTGGAACAAATTTGTGATTTGGTGCGGCACACTCCAGATTGGACCCCCTTCAGGTTCAGTTATCTAATGTTCTTTCATTTGTTCTGTCTCTTGCCCAGCAACACTTTTCTGTGGACACAGTTAAAGGTTATCTTTCGGCCCTCTCGGACTTCATACGATTGCCAGATCAGCTCGGTTTATGCAAGGGCTACTGCATATTTTTCCTCCTTTCCTGTTGTCATATTTCAATGGGACCTTATTCTAGTCCTGACTTATCTGATGTGCACTCTGTTCGAGCTGCTTCACAGCTGTCCTTTAGGGCTCCTTCCTATCAAAAATGTATGTTCCTCATCGCCATCACCTCGATGTGTGAGTGAGTCTCAGGCTCTTTGTGTCAGTTCACCATAAACGTCCTTCTTCCCAGACAAACTGGTTCTGCGGACTCTGGCATCTTTCCTGCCGAAAGTTGTAATGCTGTTTCATGTCGGTCAAACCGTTACTCTGCCAGCTTTTTAAGGTCCACCTCGCATCTTTGAGGAGGAAAGACTCCATCACTTGGACCCCCAGAAATGGCTTAGCTTCTACATGGATCGTACCAAAGACCACCAGATGGCCCATCAGCTCTTTTTGGGGGTCTCTAGAGCGAAAAAAGGCAAGGCAGTGTAGAAGAGAACCATCTCCAGCTGGATTGTGCTTTGCATTAAGATCTGCTACTAATTTTCCAAAAAGCAGCCCCAGAAGCACTCTGTGATCATTCCACCAGGTCCAAAGCTTCTACCACTGCATTGGCACATGAAGTCCCTGTCCTGAACATTTGCCAGGTGGCCTCTATACGTTTACAAAGCACTATTGCCTGGATAGTCGCGTTCGCTGAGAGGGACATTTTGCCCGCTCGGTCTTGCAGAACTCTCTGGTTTGCCGATTCACAGACCAACCTCCTAATAAGTGTTGCTTTGGTATCTATTCTAATGGTGAGGATCCTTAGGCTAGAAGTCTCTATTAGGAGAACACGTTACTTGCCTTCTATAACGCTCTTTCCGGTAGAGTCTCTATCTAGCCGCAGATTCCTCAGTGACCCTTCACTCCTTCCTGTTCTGTGACTGAACTCTATTGATTAATTAGATCCCAAGTCCAGGAATTGAGACACTGTCTACCAATATGCTTTTTGGGGCTCTGCTTCTGGTGGCGCAGACAGTCTTGAAATAAATTAACTTCAGCTCACGGGAGTGGTGCCTATATAGGCCCCACACATCATTTCTGGAGCGGAACGGCATCAGTGCGGATCCACAAGGCGCTGCCTTCCGGCGCACAGAGGTACTGCTGAAAAAGTTTCCAAATTCATTCCGACATTTGGGGAATATTCAAAAGGTGAGGATTCTGCAGCTAGTTAATCTCTACCATTAAAAGTGGTAACTTGTTCATTAAGACTAATCCAGTTCAACCACGTATAAAGGGGAAGCTCGGGCACTTTCCTCCTAGTTAGCAGCACAGAGATTTATAGCCTGCAATAATATAGGATACAATAAAATGTGAAAAATCCGGGATAACCATGCAGAAAAGTAATATTTCGTACACAATGTTTTAACACAGAGGTTCTATTCTAACAGGAACGCAGTGAAGCAGTACTTCGTCGTACTTTGGAGCGCAGCCAGCGTCTGGAACAAAGACAGAAGAGGTGGTCTTGGGGAGGGTCCTCGCCCACTGATACGGACAGCCAGACCGGTAATTGTGAACACTAATGTATTAGAGCAGTTAAAATACTGTTTTGTTGTGTGGAAATGCCCATAATTTGTGCATGCTCACTTTTGTGAGGAAGTAACTTGTATGTTGTTGATTATTTCATAAAGCCCAGTTGCTGACTGAAAATATTGAACTAATGCTCGGGGGCTGCATTTGCTATTTTATTAAATTAATTGCATGGCTTCCACAAAGTCTTGATAATGCTAAAGCAGAGCCCACAAAGACTACACAGTATATGTCAGAAGGAGAAAATGGGAGGCCCTGTTAAAGAAAAAAAAAAAAAAGAGTAATTTTGAGGGTCCTACTAAATTCCAAGTGGTTCTCAATTTTCTTGACCTGAAAGAGAGGGATATTCCAGACACTACCATCTGAAAGAACCCCGTCCTTTGCATGTTCTCTTGATCTCATAGATGAATTACAGAGGCATCTTATGAGACCACAAAGATCGTGATAGAGTACAAAGACAGATGTGATTTGATATTTCAGATCGCACACACCATAGAAAGATTGCCAGTTCAGGCACAGACTCCCCTTAAAAGCCAACCAGTGTGATCTTTATCTATCGAGACATTGTCAAATTTACAGAGATTACACACTGTCCTGGATGCAAAGTTCTTCACTCGCTTTATGGTGTCTTTAGGATAAGCCTGCAAGCCAAAGTACAGACCTATTACAGTAATCACGTCTGGAGAGGATCCACAAGGTGGCAGTGGTGATGTTACCTTTCCTATTAAGAAAGGGGGAATTATTCCTGTGAAGGCAAAGCAGGAGTTCACTACTGCGATGACTTGTACTTCTTGTGAGCTCTTCTGGTCCAGTAGCCCTCCCAAGGACTTTGCTTTTGTAGCAGGTGTCGGGGGGCTTCCATGCATGCTGGCCTCAGTGTTTCGTGCCAGTGTTCATTGTGACCTCAATGGCCACCAGCTCAGTCTTATTTACATTCAGCTTCAGGACGTTTTGACCCATCCATGGATGAGTGGCTCTCAAACATTTCCTTAACCTCCGTGGCAACATAGCAGTATGCTTTTTCAGTCGGATGGCAAGCTCAGTGGCCATCAGCATAGTACAAGACCCTGCAGCTCAAAAATATAAGCAGGTTTGAAAGTGGATTGACCTGTATATTAAAAAGGGTGGAGCTGTGTAGCAACCCTCACAAAATGTCTGACTTGGTTGACCTGAAAGGGAGAAGCCAAGAATCTGGAAATGCCTTGCCAGAAAAAAAGCAACTACTTCAACCCTGTGCCATCTCTTCCTAGGAGCTGTATTAAAATCACATTTCCACTATATTAAAAGCAGGAGGGAGATTCAGCAGCACCAGTTCTGCTGTAGCCCCAGCATCAAGAATGTACTTGGTGCCATGCAGGGCACTGATTCAGTACTATGGCCGGGATGGAGAAGCACCTGCAATGGACTCCTCAATTAAGCCATGACAGCTGCTTATCAAACAACCTTTCTTGTATTTACCTAGCACACAGAGACAAGTAATCAATGTCATCTGGGTATACGCCCATCTTTTTCAGGAGCCGGGAAGCCACTTCAGCTCCCAGTGGTGAGGCACCACTCTGACACACAAAATCTGCTGATGAGCAGTTAGACTGTTTTGATATTCCCTGTTGCGATAGCCCAGAGGACAGCCACAGGGCAAGGTTCAGCTGGGAGCTAGACTTAGGAGGAAGGACCCAATTTCCTTCTCAGTGGTAAGAAAGATGGATGCCCAGGTGGGCCTGACCAAACCTTTCATGCTGGATGCATAGGGATTTCTCCAGACTGTTTGTTGCATTTGATACACACACATATCCACCCTTCCTTCGGTATGACCGGGAGTTGCAGGCCAATTGCATAAGTCATGAGCTAAAAGCATCTGCTAGAGAGCAAGTTGGCTTCACAATTGATTTCAAGTTTGAGAATAGTAAATCTAAGAACGTGTGATATGATGGGCATCACAGCCCTTTTATAGTCGTACATTTTTCTGGGCAGTTTTTGTGCCTCAGAATGTGATCTCACCCATTCATGCCTAGGCTGCAGTTTAATAAAGCAGTCAGTTTGTTAACCAGCCAGTCTGAGGTTTCGCTGTTCTTACTGTGAGGTTTTTATGGCGGTCAGTTTGTTCTCAATAACCATGCTATAATTGGCCTAGAAGTTGGCAACCATAATACTGGCATTGTCTGTATTATAATTTGCATTCAAACAAGTGTTGATATACTTGAAAGTATATTTTTCCCAAAGATTGAGGGTGGAATGCTAATTTTAGCCTTTTATGGTTTTGCTGGTGGGATGTTCACTTCAACTGAGTTAAATAATTGTTAGTGCGGCCCAATGAAACAGTGCAACCAGACGACACCAAATTATGCGTGTGATCCAGCGCTGCTAATATAAATTTTTCCTTATGACACTAATCCAGAAAAACACCTACGCAACCTTGATCACTTGAAACTTATGTCTGTGGGGCCCATAACACTGCATGCATACATTCACACGTTTTCTCTGGATTAAACGCTAAGGAAAATGAGCTGCTGGACAAACGGGATACCTTGTTAAAAATGACAGAATTATAACCTATACATTATATACATTAACTTAGGATCCTGTCGGTTCTAAACATCAAGGTACTCCGCTATTCGGTCGATGGACCAACTAGTAGAATCAGTTGATGGCGATTTAAGACCAGCTCAATCACAATTAAAACCTTTAACATTTATTAATCCTAATTTTTTTAAAGAACCACAGACTCATTTAGAGTTACAATAATATTTTATCTAAATTTCTCGAGCAAATAAGTAAAATTCTTTATTAGGCAATTACATTTAGAAATATCAATTAAGCATTTAAAATAAAATATTTAGAATAAAGAGAAAAGTACTCATTACCCTTGGCCATAGGGCGATGACAAGAATGGTTCACCGGGAAAGAGAGATGAACCACAGGTCACAGGATAGGACTCCCAAAACTGACTGACTGTCCCGCTAACCTCCTTGGACGCAATCTCCTCCCGGGCAACTCCCGCAATGGTCTCGTTCCTTCCCCAGTCAAAGTCCAAAGTTCAAAATGACAGTCTCTCGCAGCATCAGGATAGAATAAACAAAAGTTTTTTCACAAAGTAAGAGCAGACTCTCTTATACCCTATTTTCTGGCTCTCTACACTTAAAAGTTGCAATCTTTAGGGGGCAAGAATCACGCAAATTGGTCCATTGGAGGGGTGGTGATGGTCACCTCATCGCCCTCCTTGTTCGAACTGGTTTGAGGACAATAACGCATACAATAAGTCTCATGATCCAAACTGTCCAAAGGTAATTCAATTTGTTAATATATTTTTTGTAACAAACTCCGATGGTCACACATTAGTTCGTCCTTTGTCGCTCGATTTTCTCATTCGGTTCCCATGCATATATGCTGAACTCTTGGCACGATCCTTGTTGCAGGTCAGACTGGCCTTGACATCTCTCACTCCGGGCACAGGCCGCATACACGTGACTGGAGCGTTCACTCTGCCCATGCGCAGAGCCATCTTATTCAGCACACGCAATCTCGTCCTTTTCCAGCGGCCATTTTCGAAGCATGGCCTAGCAGGCCCGCACAAAACTAATATAAGAACAAACACAATGGAAATTAAAACATGGAAAATAAGCCTTTCTGTTTACCACCCGCCATTCTAAGAACCCGTGTTGGGTATTACCTAGCAGAAGCGACATTTAAAGCCATTTTACTTACCATCTGCATTCTTTGCCACTGTGCAGTTTTACTACGCAACATAAATCATGCAATTTACTCTATTTACTACGCAAATCACAATACTCATGTTATTTTGCTTCACATTTGTAAATAAATTAGATTTTGCAATGCCAGCAACTTGCCCACATGTAATGTTTAATAAAAAAAGGTGCATTTGTTGATTAGTTCATGCGTTTCAAACGGTTAGTATCATTAATCGTTATGGGGTCATTAATTTTCAAGGGGTACAAAAAAATATTTTGTTTCCCATGCTCCATCAATTCCCCCCCTTTGGTGATTTTTAACATCAGCACTAAAACCTATTCCTACAAAATTTATCAGAAAAATGTTTCTTGTCCACTTGCATTTGTTATTTTAGACAATCGTGTTCTTTTCATCTTGTCTTTTAGACCTTTTGTACATGTTCTCTTTAAACTCTTCCAATTAGATCTCTCCCATCTCCCGCTCTTTCTTTATTTTTCTCTTTTTCTCTTTTTGCTTTATTTTGTCTTTTTCTTCTTTTAACACACACATATGCTAATCTCAATAATAGTATTATCACTACTACTAAGGTCACTGGAATTAGTATTTTTCCAATTAGAGATCTACCTATTTCGGTGAACCATTTCCTTATTGAGGAAAAACCCTTACCAAGTTTCTCCCAAGCACCTTCAACCTCCAGTGGGGCAATTTCTTTAAGCAAATCAGTAATGTTCTTTATATACTTCTGTATATTCTGACTTGTCTGGAATGTAAGTGCAACAATGTTGTACCTTCAGCATTCCACAGACTCCACCCTCTTTTGCCAAAAGAATGTCAAGGGCAAGTCGATTTTGCATTACCATAGCTCTCATGGCAACCATTTCGGTATTTACCATCAAGAACCCTCCAGCAGTATTCGTTGATAAATGATCTACTACTGTAGACAATTTCCGAATCTTGTATGCATTCAAAGATATACCCACTGCTGGTATTAATGCTCCAAAAATGTCACCTATTATCTCTGAGAAGCTTTCCCTTCTACGGGTTAATGGTTTACCTATCTCGTGAATTCCTTTCGTTCCTCTTTCCACATGAAAAATCTTTGGAAAGACCAGGCCTAAATAACATGTTCCGTACCAATGGTCCGGCAACCTATGATAGGCTCGATTTCCGCAAATATGATAGATCCCTGGGAATACTGGATCTTTTCCTCCTTTGAATACCCATCCCCCTAAGATTTTGTTTGTATCTCGGCACTCACTAGAACCCACGAAATAGTTATCATACATAGTGTTATCTCTACTAATACACAATTTACCCTGTTGGGGCCAATCTAAAAACCATAGCTGCATTCGTTTCGCCTTTGTCATAACTTCCCTCTTCAAACGCCCTAAGTGGGGTTTTTGTCCTTTCTCCTGTTGCCTTTCTTTGAAACTTAACCCTTCTGTCTTCTACCATGTCTAAGAAAACCTTTTCTTCCTTTCTTAACCTACAAGTAAGATTATGTCTAAATGGATATTCTAATGTTACTTCTTTTGTTTCTAAGAAAAATTCTCCAAAAATCTTGGCAAATTTCACCTTATTTAGTTCAGGAACTACGGGAACTTTAGCAAAAACAGCATCTGTGTCAGTGTAGTAATCCTCTAATTTACCTATTTTATAAAATAAGCTAGCTAAAACACTACAGGTTATTCCATACGTCAAAGGAAGGTGATGATACGTCGCACCTTCTGTTACAGACACAGGTAACTGCATACATACATAACAATCTCTTACATCCATTGTCTCTACATATTCATGTAAGAGTTTTGTGAAGACATTCTTGGAGAAATCAGTTATTGACTTATCCCTATGAAATTCAGTACTATCTATCAGTGTTGCAGTATTCTTTATGTTAGATTTCTTGTCACTATTCGTGTCATTCATGTTTACAGATATATTTTCTCCAACTAATCTAAGTGGAATTATTATTGCTAATATGAACCAAATAAGCATTAATAAACCTGTACAATAGAAACACATCTTACACCATCTACGGAAAAACTCACATCTAGATCTTCTATTCTCAGTGTCTACCATGTTGAAATATTATCTAAATATATGTACAGAAAATGTGTTTCCACACCTCAGAATGACTTTTCTGCCGTTTTACCCTTTACATTTTTCAAGACTCAGTTTTGTGTCTAGTCCGGTTTTCTTTTCTCCTCAGGATGGGCGCAGTTCACTCTCACCCACTTGTTCACAGTCTTTGTCTGGGTTCTCGTGACTGCTATCCACTTCTTTAATGTCAGGCAGTGCTATGTATACCCATTCAGGTAACTTGTATTTCAGGTTAGGTCTTTTCACTCTGTTTGGTCTTTGCAACTGTCTTTCACTTGTTTTTCTTTGTCTTTTCTGACTTATTTCATTTACTTGTTCTGCATTGTCTTTGTTCAAATTTATTAGTTTATATCTCAGTCTTTTAATTTCGTTGGGCCAATTGTCTCCTTTTCTTGGCCTTTTCAGTTCACTTTCTTTTTCTCCTCGTTCCGCTCTCCAAGTTCTCTTTGTTGGTCCTATTCTTTGTCTTATTTCTTCTTCACTTTCTTCAGATTCTGTCTCAGATCTCACTTCACTTCCTCTAACTTTAAACTTTATGATCTCAGTCTCTTTGTCTGAATCTGAATCTCCTTGTGTTTCTTCTGCTTGAAATTCTGAGTCTAATCCTCCTCGTGTTTCTTCCGCAATTTCCTCAATCTCTCTATCTGAATCTAAATTTTCTTGAGTTACCTCTACAATTTCCGGAGGAATTTCCCCAAAGCTTGTACTTGGCTGTTCACCGTCACTGTCTATTGGTTCAGTTTCTCCTGTTTCAATATCAGTTCTTTTGTTTTCGGATTCTTCCTTTTGTCTTTCACTGGATTCAGGTTGGTCTGCTTCAGATGCCGAACTGGTATCTGATATTTCCAGATGTCGACTTGCAGGTCGAGCTTCAGGATCTGGAACTCTGATTGTTTCAGTCTCTGCTTCAGATGCCGAGCTGGTATCTGATATTTCCTGATGTCGACTTACAGGTCGAGCTTCAGGATCTGGAACTCTGATAGTATGGCTGGCATGAATCCAATTTTTCACACCTGCACACTTTACTGCAGTCGTTGTCACCAGGATCACTTGACATGGCTTATCCCAACGTGGAACCAAGCAATTTCTTCTTCTGTGGACTTTTATGCGGATCCAGTCTCTTGGACTCAGATCATGAGCTGGTTTTCTCTCAAGAGTGGTCGCATCCGGCCCAACCTGATGAAACACAGAATGCACCACATCAGCCAATCCTTTGCAATAGTCCAGTATGAGATCATCAGTTATAGTCAGCAGTTTGTTGACAGGTACGTATGCTTGTCTCATTGCTCGTCCCATTATTATTTCATGAGGACTCAGACCTGTTTTTCTGTCAGGTATGCTTCTTATGCTCATTAGCACCAATGGTAAGGCATCGGGCCATTTGAGTCCTGTGGCTTGACACATTTCCCCATACCTATTCTTTATTGTGCCATTTACTTGCTCTACCACTCCAGAAGCCTCTGGTCTGTAGGCACAATGCAGCTTTTGTTGAATGTCTAGTGCTTCACATATCAGTTGGATAATTTCATTCTGGAAATGCGTTCCTCTATCTGTTTCTATCGTTACTGGAAAGCCACATCTAGGAATGAATTCTCCCAGTAGGAGCTTAGCCACAGTACCTCCATCATTCCTTCTTGCCGGATAGGCCTCCACTCAACGGGAAAACAAACAGACGACCACCAGGACATACCTCAATCTGTTACTCGAGGGCATTGCAATAAAATCTAATTGCATTCTAGTAAAAGGACCTCCTTCACGTCCTATTGTTCCCAAACTCACTACTGTCTTCCTTCCAGGATTTATCTGTTGGCATATAAGGCATCTTTGGCAAAGACTTTCAGCAATAGCCCTAAATTTTGGGTTGTACCAGGTCTGTTTGAAAAGTCTGATCATGGCATCTCTACCTATGTGTGCCTGTCCATGGTACATCCGTGCCATGTTAGAGATCATGCTATCAGGCATAAATGGTCTTTCATCCCTGTAAACCCAGACTTCATCTTCCTTTCTCCGTCTGCAACCTGATTTTATCCAAACGTCTTTTTCCTCATCACTTGCCTCTTCCTGCAATTGTTTCACCTCTTCCCATGTTTCAACTGGGTTAGTAAACAGCAAGGGACATGAAACATTTTCTTTTTCCCTTCTCCGATTCATTGAGGTCATATGTCTGGCACAATATTGAGCTAATTCATCAGCAAAATTGTTACCTACTGCAATGTAATCAGTTCCATTTTTGTGTGCAGTGCATTTTACCACCGCAATCTGTTTAGGCAGCTGTATCGCCTCAAGCAACTTCTTCACAAACTCACCATTCCTAATAGGAGACCCTGAGGAATTCGGGGATCCCCTCTGGGACCAGATCTGTCCAAAATCATGGACCACTCCGAAGCCATATTGGCTATCCATGATCACAGTAATTCGGAAATTCCTTCCCAGTTTGCACGCTCGAATCAGAGCAATCAGCTCAGCAACTTGGGCTGAACGTTTTCCTCTCAAACAGGATGCTTCCATTATGGTTGCCACCTTACATACAGCATACGCAGCACTTAAAACTCCTTCATTTGTCCTCAGGCATGACCCGTCCACAAACATCACATAATCTGACTCTTTTAGAGGTTCATCCCTGATATCAGGGCGAGGCTTTGTGCAAAATTCACGCACATCCAAACAGTTATGATCGTCATCTTTGACTTCTGCATTTAGTGCATCTGGCAGTGAAGTGGAAGGATTCACACTCGTGCATCTTACAATGGTTACATTGTCTGCACCCAAGATCACTTTTTCATACCTAGTCAGCCGACTATGTGTCATGAATTGGGTTTTTGTTCGGGTCAGAAGGATTTCAACTGAATGTGGGACATATACTCTCAAAGGATATCCCATCACAATGCCTTCACTCTGTTCCAGACTCTCACAAGTAGCAGCTACTGCTTTCAGACATCCAGGCAACGCTTTTGCTACCAGATCTAGAACAGCTGAAAAATAAGCTATTGGTCGTTTCATTCTTCCATGCCTTTGCACTAATACTGAAAGTGCACATCCGTCTCTCTCACTACAATACAGCTCAAATTCTTTCTCATAATCAGGCATTCCCAATGCTGGTGCCTCACACAAACTTGTTCTCAGTTCCTCGAAAGCCTTCATTTCCTCCTCATCCAGTGCAATCAGATCTTTGACATCCGTCTTTGTCAATCGCTGTAAAGGTTTTGCAATCAATGAAAATCCACTTATCCACTGTCTGCAATAACCAACCATTCCAAGGAACATTCTCACCTCTTTGTGTCATTGGGGCTCTCATTCCTTTAATAATCCTTATTCTTTCTGTTGTCACTTTTCGCATCCCTTTCGCAATCTTATGACCTAAGTACTGTACTTCCTGTTGACAGACTTGCAGTTTTGATGGGGACACCTTGTGTCGTCCTTCTGCCAAATGATTCAGTAAAGCAATGGTGTCCGTAACACATGCTTCTCTGGTCTTTGATGCCACTAATAGGTCATCAATATATTGGACCCTCACAGATTTTTCAGGCATTTTCAAATCTTCTAAGAATTTCTTTAGAATCTGATTAAAAATTGAAGGACTTTCAGTATACCCTTGAGGAATTCGACACCATGCCAAAATACGCTCTCCAAACCGAAACGCAAATAATGGCTGGCTGTCAGGGTGCAATGGGGTAGAGAAAAATGCATGGCACAAAACAATAACTGTGTACCATTCTGCATCATGAGGGATTTGATACAGTATTACAGCAGGGTTTGGCACAATTGGGCAGCAAGGAATAACAATTTTGTTCACCTTTCTCAAATCTTGTACTATTCTATATGTTCCATTTGGCTTTTTCAATCCCATTATAGGGGAATTACATGGACTGCTCATTATTTCTCTCAAAATTCCTTGCTCAATCATCTTATTAATTACAGGTGTTATTCCTTCAATAATTTCTGGCGTCAATTTGTACTGCTGGGTATTTCGGTAATTCGTTCCTTCTTTTACAGTAATTTTTACAGGATCAACTTCTCTCATTAGTCCAATATCTTCACCTGTGAAATCCCACACATCAGACCTGACTATTCCTTTCAATTCAATAGGGATTTTCTCTGCATCAAACACAGGAAACATATAATTCACTCCTGGTTCTAGTTCTGCCATTGTCATTTTATACAGAACATCATCATCTGGTGTCTGGAAAGCAATACCATCTGGATTACAGTAGATGGTACAATTCATTTCGCAAAGCAGATCGCGTCCTAATAAATTTACAGGACTACAATCACACACCACAAAGCGGTGCATATCTTTAAATGGACCAATTCCCACCTCTACTGGTTTTGTAAGAGGGGTTTTAATTTGCCTGTTTGAAACACCTACAACTTGGATGTATTCTCCTGAGAGAGGAAGGTTTGGAATTTCCACTGATCTAACAGTAGAACGGGTAGCACCAGTGTCCACAAGGAATGTAACATTTACACCATTCACCTTTCCATCCACAAATGGACCTGACTGATTTACCTCTAGAGTTGCTCCAAGCACGCACTCCTCTTCCTCTCCTAGGCACCGTCATAAGCTTTCATCCGATTCATCTCCATCCTGCCGTAACCAATACTGCGAAACTGCAGCTGCGCGCGGCAATTTTGTTACCTGCTCTTCTCTGTAGAATCCTGCCTCTGTACTGTATCTTTGAGGATTTACACTCTTTGGAAGAGGTGGTTGCGGCACCTGACACTGTTGAGTAACTACCTGCGGCTGTTGTGGCTGTTGGTAACTCAACTCATTCTGCACCTGTGGATTTAATGGTTTATTCTCGGTATTAACTCTCGGAGGTAATTTACACTCGTTTCTCCAGTGCCCTAATTTTCCACAATTATGACATGGCCATTTCTTTTTAGCTTCTTCTATACTCATCTGACCTTTTCCCTTACCAATATTCGGTTTGGACTTGGTCTGTCCTGCGTCACTAGATTGATTATTCATCTGAGTTTCTTGCTTTTCTGCAACCTTTACTTGTGCCCACATTGCCTTTTCCTTGAGTTTACGCTGTCTACACTCAATATCATCACTGCAATATTTTGCATACCGTAGTACCTCATCTACTGTGCTATTCTGCCAACATAACATATGCTGCTTAATCATTTCACTTATCTCAGGTCTCAAGCCATATACAAATCTATACACAAAGTGACTCATGTCTTTTTCACTCAAATTCTCGTATCCACTATACTGTTTAAAGACCAAAAGCAATCTCTCGTAATAAGCATGTACAGATTCCTTATTCTCCTGAGTTGTTCTATCAATCTTTACCCAGTCCGTTTCTTTTGGTGGAATTTTATTCTTCAGAAACGTGATTGCCTGTTCATATTTTCTCATTACTTCTGAACCTGGGGCTCCTGTTTTTGCATCTCTAGGATATTCTTCCTTCGGCCAGTCAATTGTAATTTTACACACTGTCCATAAATCTGCAGGAACAACAATCTCAAACAATCCATCCAGATCTTCCCACAATTCTTTTGAAACATTTACAAACCTTTCTACCTGTCTATACCATTCTACAGGTTTTTCTCTCAATCTTGGAAAATCATTTGTAAATGACAATATATCTTGTCTGGACCATGGGACATGTACATAACTTCCTCCTGGAGTTTCTCTCATTGGACATTCTATTACCGTTGGTTTTTTCTCTTGTACTGGAAAAGCCAATGATGCTTTATTAGTTGTTCCCTCCTTTCTCCTTATCCACCTACTTCTCCACTTGTCTACATCTCCCCATTTTCTCAGTAAAACAATCAGTTCTTTTATCTGTGTTAGTCGTCCTGAAGTGTTCAGATTTACTATGTCCTTTTCACTAAAAACTACCCTGTACGGTTTCTGCAATCCCCTAATTTTTGCAAAATCTACTCTTAGTTCATTCGCTGTTTCTTCCAATTTGTCATGCAAGTTCCTAGCTCTCCAAGTGATGCTTTTACACATAAACATTAATTCATCATCTTGATAGGACTTCAATCGATCTGTATCAATAGTCCCTAGAATTAATTCCTCCATATCTATCTTTAATCTGACTACATCCAGAAGTTGTGGTTCGGCATCTTTTTTCTGCAGGCTCCTCACCCAGTCATTTAATTCCTCTGCAGTCGGACCCACAGGGGTTTTATTTAATTCTATCCAATTTGCACTTTTCTCCTGGGGTTTCAGTTGCTGACTCGGCTCCCTTAGGAATCTTATTTATCTGACTCTCATTAATTGTCAAATTTACAGGTGGACTTGATCTAAATGGACCAACAGAATCTTCTTTCTCTCTATTTTCTGGAATTATCCCTGCTCTTACTTTTGCATACTGGAATTTAATGGAATTGTTAAGGAGTGTTCATCTATCTTTTGATTTTCAAATACTGGGATTACTGGCCCTATAGTTACTGGCACAGTCACAGCTTGGAATGGAATGGAATGGCTTTTATAGAGCGCATGGCTACCCGGAAGCATCCCAGCGCTGCGAATCACTAAGAGAGGGCCGGACCTCTAAGGAAAGAGCCAGGTCTTGAGCTTTTTACGGAAGGCTGAATGATTACATTGACTGCGGAGATGCAGTGGGAGACTATTCCACAGCTTGGAGGCATTATACGAAAAACGCCTGCCTCCACTTGTGGCCTTCTTGACCCTTGGTACCACTGCAAGATGTAGCTCATCCGAGCGGAGGTTTCTATTTGCTTTGTAGGGGCGGATCAATGATTCAATAATGCGAGGACCATTTCCTCTCAAGGACTTATGGGCAATGCATAAGGCCTTGAAATCAATTCTTTCCTTCACTGGCAGCCAGTGGAGCATCTGGAGTGCAGGTTTTGCAGAGCTGTGTTTCTGGGTGCCCGTTAAGAGCCTAGCCGTAGAATTCTGCACCGTTTGCAGTTTAGATACAACATTTTTGGGGGCTCCAAGATAAAGAGCATTGCCCTGGTCTATTCTTGACAAGATGAGAGCTTGCACCAGAGTTCTTCTGGTCTGGTAATAGCGGCAGAATTTTACGAATTATCCTTAGCAAGCCGAAGCAAAGTGCAGTGGTTTTCCTGGCTTGCACTTTGAACGAGAGCTCTTGGTCCAGCCAAATACCCAGGCTTTTTATTTCAGTTTTTGGGATGGGTACTGGGCCCATACAGGCTGGCCACATAGTGTTGGCTTTGAAGTTTATCTGGTTGCCCAGAAGCATAAGCTCAGTTTTGTCACCATTGAGCTTTAGGTGGGAGAGGCTCATCCACTTGGTGACTTCCTCCAGGCAGTGGTAAAGATCCGGGAGCAAACGGTTAGTCTGAGTCAAAGCCACCACCAGCTGAGTGTCATCGGCATAGGTGATTAATTGGATCCCAAAGGGGAGCACAATCTCAGCTAGTGGGTGCATGTAGACATTAAAAAGAGTTGGGCTCAGAGACGAGCCCTGTGGGACTCCACACTCAAGAGAGACCGGTTTAGATCGAGCGTCGCCTGAGAACACGTGAAAACACCTGCCAACCAGAAAGGATTGAAGCCAAGATAGCACTTTCCCGGACACACCCAGGTTCCTAAGCCGGTGTGCCAGTGTCTGGTGGTTCACCGTGTCAAAGGCTGCGCTTAGATCGAGGAGTATAATTGCGGCTGTGCCTCCTTGGTCGAGAATCTTCCTTGCTTCTTCCACGACCACCACTAAGGCGGTCTCGGTGCCTTGGCCTGGGCGAAAGCCCGTTTGGGTAGGGTGGAGCAAGTTGCTGAGTTCCAAGAAGGAAAAAGGGTCTGGTTGACTATTTTCTCTGTAATTTTGCCCATAGTAGGAAGCCGCGAGATGGGGCGATAATTGCCCATGTCTGCCGGATCCAAGTTTGGTTTTTTCAACAAGGGCTTTACCATAGCTACCTTCCAGTCGGGGGGAACAATCCCCGATGACAGGGATGAGTTGATCAAATTGATCATACTAGGGGCCACTGTATTGGCTGCCAAGCTTCCATATTCTTTGTCAGTTCTCTTATCTTTTCAGTCAACTCTCTTGTGGTTCTGGCTAATTCAGCTGTCTTACCATTATCATGTTTCACAGTCTGTGGTGTTTCTAATTTATTAAATGGACTATTTATTTCAGACAATCGTTCAGGGCTTTGGTTTCTCACAGTTTCCATTGACGGTGCATTTGGTGTCACCACCACAGAATCCTGTTGATATGGAGGGGTTCTTTTTTTTAAAATGTCCTCCAGCAACTCATCCTCTGTGTCGCTAACTCCATACCCATATCTGTTACTGCATGCTTCTTTTTCTCCGTACACTTTTTCCCTGTAAATTCTTCAACTGTTCTGACAGGAAACATGCCATCCGTCATGTTAGCATACCGCCATCGTCTCATCCTATCTTCATGATTCAAACCCCATACTCTTCCATGAATTAAACTATAATTCTTTGCACCTCTGTGTCTTTCCCTTTCATACATCTCATCTTCCAATTCACCTAAGGCTTCGAACTGTGTCGGTCTAGGTCTCGGTTCAAGTCTCATCATCTTTTCTCTCAAATTTCGAAGTACCGCTGTACTAAACGAACCATTTTCTGGAATAGCCAATACTCCATCGTCTTTGGTATTCTTCGCCCAATTTTCCAACCAAATGCAAGTATGATAGCCATATTTCATCATCATATAAGATGCTGGCGTTTTCGGCGGAGGAAGTACTTCTCCTTCCCTAGTCACAACCTTCTTATCTTTCTTAAAAAGATTTTTAAGCTTCGCAAACCATGACGGTTTCTCTCCATCATATTCATTATAATAAGCCATTTCACTGTTTTGCCGAAGCAATTCACACAATCCTTCACCAATCGGTTCTTTCTACTGCTCGGCTATTCGGACCTATCCCAGCACGTCTCACACCAACGCACCAATCAGAAAGATTTTACGTCATTCTCACACTAACCTATCCCAGCGCATCTCACACTAACGCACCAATCAGGAAAATCTTCGTTCTTCCACTACTGGCCAATCCCAGCGCGGTTCTTGTTGACGTCAGTTCTACTCCTGCTTCTACTGACCCCTCCTTTACCAAAATTATCGGCAGTTTTCTTAGCTTTTCTTTTCAACTAAATCGATTAGTTACAATGTAAAACACATTACCATTGTCTGTTTCTCTAAACAAAAGAGATAGTTTATTCCAACTTACAAGAATACTGTTTCGTTCGATAAGTGTAGCACTTCTCTCTACCTTACCCTTCTCTCAAGCAAGAGGTAAACCCGTTTCTCTGGGGATAAAACACATGTGGAGACTACACTGCTCCTGAGAATTAAGTCCAAAGTTTCACAAGAAAACCTGTTGCTATTTCACTCAAATGCAATTCATACGTGAAATTTCCCTAACATAACACAGTCCTGTGTTATCACCAAATTTGAAATCAGACAATGCACAATTCCGTGTGACTTCTCTTGCCACACGTGTCCACTTCCTACTTCCCGGAAGCTTCAAAATTCTGACTTACACATAACTTAATACAAACTCAACATAGAGTGTTAGACATGAGGAAAAAAAAATTAAAAAAATCAATAATCACCAAACTAGTCTATAGTAACCATAACTCTGCTACCAAGAAATCTGATCCAGCGCGGCTAATATACATTTTTCCTCATGACACTAATCCAGAAAAACATCTACGCAACCTTGATCACTTGAAACTTATGTCTGTGGGGCCCATAACACCGCATGCATACATTCACACGTTTTCTCTGGATTAAACGCTAAGGAAAATGAGCTGCTGGACAAACGGGATACCTTGTTAAAAATGACAATTATAACCTATACATTATATACATTAACTTAGGATCCTGTCGGTTCTAAACATCAAGGTACTCCGCTATTCGGTCGATGGACCAACTAGTAGAATCAGTTGATGGCGATTAAGACCAGCTCAATCACAATTAAAACCTTTAACATTTATTAATCCTAAATTTTTTTAAAGAACGACAGACTCATTTAGAGTTAGAATAATATTTTATCTAAATTTCTCGAGCAAATAAGTAAAATAGGCAATTACATTTAGAAATATCAATTAAGCATTTAAAATAAAATATTTAGAATAAAGAGAAAAGTACTCATTACCCTTGGGCATAGGGCGATGACCAGAATGGTTCACCAGGAAAGAGAGATGAACCGCAGGTCACAGGATAGGACTCCCAAAACTGACTGACTGTCCCGCTAACCTCCTCGGACGCAATCTCCTCCCGGGCAACTCCCGCAATGGTCTCGTTCCTTCCCCAGTCAAAGTCCAAAGTTCAAAATGACAGAGTCTCTCGCAGCATCAGGATAGAATAAACGAAGAAGTTTTTTCACAACGTAAGAGCAGACTCTCTTATACCCTATTTTCTGGCTCTCTACACTTAAAAGTTGCAATCTTTAGGGGGCAAGAATCACGCTAATTGGTCCATTGGAGGGGTGGTGATGGTCACCTCATCGCCCTCCTTGTTCGAACTGGTTTGAGGACAATAACGCATACAATAAGTCTCATGATCCAAACTGTCCAAAGGTAATTCAATTTGTTAATATATTTTTTGTAACAAACTCCGATGGTCACACATTAGTTCGTCCTTTGTCGCTCGATTTTCTCATTTGGTTGCCATGCATATATGCTGAACTCTTGGCATGATCCTTGTTGCAGGTCAGACTGGCCTTGACATCTGTCACTCCGGGCACAGGCCACATACACGTGACTGGAGCGTTCACTCTGCCCATGCGCAGAGCCATCTTATTCAGCACACGCAATCTCGTTCTTTTCCAGCGGCCATTTTCGAAGCATGGCCTAGCAGGCCTGCACAAAACTAATATAAGAACAAACACAATGGAAATTAAAACATGGAAAATAAGCCTTTCTGTTTAACACCCGCCATTCTAAGGACCCGTGTTGGGTATTACCTAGCAGAAGCGACATTTAAAGCCATTTTACTTACCATCTGCATTCTTTGCCACTGTGCAGTTTTACTACGCAACATAAATCATGCAATTTACTCTATTTACTACGCAAATCACAATACTCACGTTATTTTGCTTCACATTTGTAAATAAATTAGATTTTGCAATGCCAGCAAGTTGCCCACATGTAATGTTTAATAAAAAAAGGTGCATTTGTTGATTAGTTCATGCGTTTCAAACGGTTAGTATCATTAATCGTTATGGGGTCATTAATTTTCAAGGAGTACAAAAAAATATTTTGTTTCCCATGCTCCATCAATTCCCCCCTTTGGTGATTTTTAACATCACCACTAAAACCTATTCCTACAAAATTTATCAGAAAAATGTTTCTTGTCCACTTGCATTTGTTATTTTAGACAATCGTGTTCTTTTCATCTTGTCTTTTAGACCTTTTGTACATGTTCTCTTTAAACTCTTCCAATTAGATCTCTCCCATCACCCGCTCTTTCTTTATTTTTCTCATTTTCTCTTTTTGCTTTATTTTGTCTTTTTCTTCTTTTAACACACACATATGCTAATCTCAATAATAGTATTATCACTACTACTAAGGTCACTGGAATTAGTATTTTTCCAATTAGAGATCTACCTATTTCGGTGAACCATTTCCTTATTGAGGAAAAACCCTTACCAAGTTTCTCCCAAGCACCTTCAACCTCCAGTGGGGCAATTTCTTTAAGCAAATCAGTAATGTTCTTTATATACTTTTTAAAAAAAAAAAATTTTTTACTTTATTTATTGATTTTCCATATACATAACAAGGCTTTCAGTGTACGACAGGCAATTAATACATCATGTCACATTGTACTATGCAGACAGTTCATCACAGTATTCATTCGGGGCAGTGTGTTTACTTCATCTAACGACATTATCAGATAACTGGCTTTAGGTAGGGGTCCACCAGGCCTGTAGCCGCGTTTTCCCAAACTACAGGAACATGGAAGTTTCAGACTATGGGACAGGGTTATCTTGATCTCATATCACCAACCAACTTCTTCTAGACCATTTTATGCATCGTTATTAGTACAAACAGTCACCAAGTCATCATTTCGTTATTCTCAATCTTATTGCATTACCGTATGCAACATGTTGCAACCCATGTGTAATATTGGATGCGATGTGAGCTGATTATTCCCTTTCCTCAGGTGGTGTTTCCTCGGCAGCGCGTATGAATAAGTATTGTGTAAGAGGGCTCCATATTTCTTTAGGCCGTGAGCTCCGCGGCAATGTTTCTGCGTATATAGTAACCTGTTCCTGACAGTAAATTAAGTCCTCTAGCCAGTCCTTAAATTTAGGGGCACGTCCTCTACCCCATCTGCATGCCACTCTACGCTTAGCCAGCAGTAGGGTAATTGTGACATATCGCCGGTATGGTTTCGGGATTTGCTCAGTGTACCCCAATATTGCTAATAATGGACTGCACTCTACTGTGGTAGATGTCATCTGCGTTAGGGCTTCGAATACTTGTGTCCAGTATTCCAATACGCGTGGGCATTCCCAGGCTAAGTGTATAAACCCAGCTCCCGGGCTGCCACAGCGATCACAGTTATCTGTTTCCCTTAGTTTGAACCGGTACAATTTCACCGGGGTGCAGTAGAACCTTTGAATGAATTTATAATGTATAATTCGAAGTCTGCAGCTAGCAGATATACTTGCAGTTTGTAGGCAGCAATATGTCCATTGTTCGGGTGTTAGGTCGATACCCAAATCTGTGTTCCATTGTGTTAATGCAGTGTGTTCTGGGTCAGTTTGTAACGCGCGTGTGGCGTGGTATAGTGCAGAGACTAGATGCCCTGGGCTTGTGGTTTGCAGCATATTGTGGAGGGGTACCAAGTATGCGGGTTCTCCAGGGAACTCTGGTATAATGGAGCGCATTCCTTGTTTCAGCCGTATGTACAAAAATAACTCTAATGGGGGTATATCGTGAGCCTTGAAAGAATTGATCCACTGAGCAGAACATGCCGTTCCTAAAGAGATCCCCCCACTTGGCGATTTTCACTTTTTCGCATAATCTTTGAAACCCTCTTTCTTGGAGTAGTGGGATCTGTGGATGATAGGAGAGGGGCAGTATGGGCGAATATATGGTTTGATTCCCCAGCCGCTTGCTTAGTCTACGCCAGGCGTCGACCGTGCTGGTGATTGTTGTGGGTTCTACATTTCTGGCCCGTGGTAGTGTATACAGCATTCCATCGAGTGGCAACGGGTCAGCCAGCCAGTGTTCCACCGCGATTTGTGGCATGTATTTAGGAGGGTTAATCCAGAAATAGGCATAATGTGCCTGTGCACATTCAAAGTATAGTTCAAAATCCGGTATATCAAACCCCCCTTGTCTATACGGTTTGGTTAGTACTGACCATTTTAGTCGGGGTTGTTTACCTCCCCAGAATAACTTCAGCAGTTCTGTGCGTAGTGTCTTAAAAAATTGGCGCCCCGGGTTATATGGGATGTTCATAAACAGGTATAAAAATTGAGGGAGTATTACCATTTTTATTAAGGAGGCCCTACCAGCCATCGATAGTGGTAAAGCGATCCACCGCGTGATGTTACTAGCGAGGCGCTCAATGGCTGTGCCATAATTAAGGCGGATTATCTCCTCTCTGTTACCTCCAATTCGGACCCCTAGGTATCGTAGATCGGACTCACACCACTCTAATGGGTAGTCTAGGTCAAATTTTGTAACCGCCGGTGTGAGTGGGAAAATTTGCGATTTTGCCCAATTAATGTGTACACCTGAAAAATGTCCAAATTTTATAAATTCTCTTAGCAATGGATTAATGTTGTTTTGGGGGTCTCTGACGTATAGCGTCATATCATCCGCATAGAGGGATATCAGGATCTGCCGCAAGTTACACCTCAATGCTTTCTCCTGGTGATGCTGTCTCAATTTACACGCCAATGGTTCAATTGCGAGTGGAAACAGCAAGGGTGATAGTGGGCATCCCTGTCTGGTGCCTCTCGAGATGGGAATCGTTGCCGACGTATGTCCATTCATGAGTACCCTAGCTGTGGGGCGTTGGTACAATAGTTTAATCCAGGCCACAAATATAACAGGAAAACCCATGCGTTGTAATAGTGCTATAAGGTAGTCCCATTCTATTGAATCGAATGCCTTAGTGGCATCCAAGAACACTGCTGCCATAGGGAGCTCAGGTGAAATATTTTGGAATATATAGAATAAGGTTCGGAGGTTATGTGTTGTTGCGCGCCCGGGAACAAAACCTGATTGATCCGGCAGTACCAATTTGTCTATTAGTAGGATTAATCTATTGGCTATGAGCTTTGCAAGTATTTTCGTGTCGCAATTTAAAAGTGATAGTGGTCTATATGAGTCACAGGAAGTGGGGGTCTTGCCGGGTTTAAGCAAGGATGTGATCAGAGCCTCTCTCATGGATGGAGGGAGCACCTCGCGTTCTAGGGATTCCTCAAATACTTCCTTCAGTACTGGGGCCATAATATCTATGTATGTTTTATAAAATTCGGCCGATAGGCCATCCAGGCCTGGGGCCTTACTGGATTTTTGTTGCATTATGGCCACTCGAATTTCATCGATTTCAAGTGGAGCGCTGAGATATTCTCTCTGATTGTC
This sequence comes from Calotriton arnoldi, assembly GCA_963921515.1. Lineage (NCBI taxonomy): Eukaryota > Metazoa > Chordata > Amphibia > Caudata > Salamandridae > Calotriton > Calotriton arnoldi. Next base: position 2,380,171 of record CAWUFW010001282.1, on the reverse strand, counting down.
CTCCAGCCACCCCAGCGCCACGTCTCCCAGGAAACTATCCATTTCGAGGCCGCCCTGTCGCTGCGATGTGTATACCGTGGAATAGGGTGTCAATGCTGTCAAGATCTCTGTTGTGTCTGTATATGTCTCTCCCGTAGCCCCCTCTATCTCTATGACATATTGTGTGCAGTGTGGTTTCCTAATCATGTCTGCTAAGGACTTCCCGGGTCTCTCACCCTCCCCGTATTTCCGGGCTTGCCAGTATTTCCCTTTGAACTTTACCTCTCTTGCTGCGGTTTCCATGTAGTCTGTCAGTTTCTCTCTGATTTCTATATGTGTTCGCTCTGTACCCCCATTGGCCATCTTAGTCTCCAGCGTCTTGATCTCTCTTTCTAGTTTTTGTAGTGATCTTTGTATATCCCGGAGAATCCCAAAACTTTTGGAGATGCAAAACCCTCTGATTGTTACATTGAAGGCCTCCCATATGGTCTCTACCGAGTCTACTGACCCTCTATTCCGTTGAAAAAAATCTCTAATCTCCTCTCCTAGTTCGCTATGAAAGTCTTCATCTAATAGCGCAGTGGGTTGTAATCTCCAGTTGCGCCTGGGCATATCATATCCTGGTGGTAGAATCTGAAGTTTCACCGGTGAGTGATCCGAGTATGTCCTTGCCAAATGTATTACATTTTGTATAGCCAGCCCTAGTCCTTTTGAGACTAAGCAGTAGTCTATTCTGGCGCATGTTGCAGCCTGTGTGTTAAAGTGTGTTCCCTCCCGGGTAGTGGGATGTTGCTGTCTCCAGGTATCTATGAGATTCCCCTCCCTCAGAATCCCCTGCATTATGTTCTGTGCTCTGGTGTAGTGATGCGGCGCGGTGTTTGAGCGGTCAATGGCTGGATTCAGTGCAACATTAAAGTCTCCCCCCCCCCATATGATGTGGGTCGATCCAATGCCTAGTATTTTCCCCCATAAAGTAGCGAAAAATTCAGGCGTATCTACATTTGGGCCGTAGCAACATGCTAGTGTGACCGAATCTGTGCCCAGGCGACCCCAAACCAGTACGTATCTGCCTTGGGGGTCCGTCTGTGCTCCCATGAAATTGAATGGGGTGTGCTTTTTTATAATGATCGCTGTGCCCCTCGCATACGTAGAGTACGAGGAGAAGATCCTATGTTCAGCCCATGTATGTGCGAATGTGGAGGGTTGTTGTGGATTAATGTGAGTTTCTTGTAGCATGGCTACCTGTATGTGATGTCGATCAAGGTATCCTAGAATCTGCCTACGTTTCCTTGGGTCTCCTAGTCCTCTAACGTTCCATGTTACTATTCCCACTTGCTGTGAGTGTGTTGTCTCACCCGTAGTCTCCATTGTTCCCGGTATGACCACCCCGTCTGTGTATCCCCGTCATTGGTACATTGCTTACTTGCTCGTTTGCCTGTCGTGCTTGTTGAAACATATTCTGACCAACATTTCTACCATTCAACACCCCTCCCACTGAGGCATCCCAATCATGCCAGAGAAACCCTTCCCACCCCCTCCCTTGTTCCCAACCTGTACCTCTCCGCAAATGGTGAGCTACGTTCGGTTAACAATTCAATACTTCGTGAGTCAATAAGGGGATCTCCCGTTTGAGGGCTTTATGTAGGTGGCTCATCGGTATTCCTCCTGCCCCTAGGCGCCAAGCTGGGTCTGTTCGCCACTGCAGGGGCCAGCAGGCGTCCGATGATATTTGTTCAGTGGTACCTGTCTTTTGCCGACATTTCGGTGCTTTCTTATCGTCTGTTGCTCGAGCGGGTTGTGCACATCTATTCAGATGCGGTACTTCTGACCCGCAGTGTAAGTCTTCTTACCGCCTAGAGAGTTATTATTCCTTCTGCTGGCGGCCTATTTCTGGTGTGTCCGTTTGCCGCATGTCCTCAGGAGGCGGCCCTGCGTCCTTTTGTTTCTTCAGTTGTTTTAGGAATTCTTCCACCTGTTGGGGTTTTGTATATATCACTTGTTTGCCTTGGTGTGTTATCCGCAGTCGCGCCGGGTAGAGAAGTGCGTAGTCTATTTGCGCTTGTCTCAGTTTTTGTTTTATGGGCAAGAAGCGCCGCCTATCCTCCTGCACCATGGCTGTAAAGTCAGGATAAATGGCGAAGGGCACCCCTTCATAGTGCAGTTGTTTCTTCTCCCGGGCTATGCGTAGGGCTGCGTCACGGTCTCTATAATTTAGGAGCCGGGCTATAATTGGGCGCGGTGTAGTGCCAGGTGGGGGCCTCGGTCCTAGGGCTCGGTGCGCCCTCTCCACTATGAATTGAGGGGATAACGCTTCCGTACCCATTATCTCAAGCAGCATCTTTTCTATGTACAGTTCCATTTTCCCGGTATTGGCACTCTCTGGTATTCCCAGGACTCGTATGTTGTTCCTCCGGCTCCTGGCTTCAATGTCCTCATTTTTGGCTGCAATTATTTTCAACAGTTTGTCCATTTCTGCCACATTACCCTGTAGGTTCGTCGTAGCATCCTCATTGTCAGAAATGCGTTGTTCCGCCTCTTTCAGTCGTTCGTCATGTTTTTCCATTTTGTGGACAATATTGTCCATGCGTGTGTTCATGGCATCCATCTTGTCCGCCAAGGTAGCTAATCCTTGTCGCACTTCAAGCATGAGCGTTTTCATGTCGTCTCCCGATGAGGTGTTTGTCCCAGCCATTAAGGATTCTGGTCCAATATCCACTTCTGACTGTTGAGATCGTGTGGCCTTCTTTGGCTCAAAATGGAGGCGCGGTTGTTTTGCGTCCGGTTTCCCCATTCCTGTCTACGATTACGTATGTTCGTTCCTGCGTGGCGCTATCAATTATGGAGTGCAGGGTTTGGGCAGTGTTTGTGATATTGCAGTCCCCTCACAGAGGCCAGATTCTGCAGTGACAAGGCACCGGACACCACTCAGCGAGTGTGCATGCTCTGTCACTGTTGTCACTCTCTCAGGGCTGGTGTGCTCCTCACCACGTTGCTCTATATTTAGTTGTAGGTCTGTTAAACGAATCTGTGCCCTGTCCAAGTATAGCTGTGCCTTTCCTCCTTCCTTCTTGGCGCCCTCTCGTGCCGTGTCTTAATGATTTACCTGCTCCGTCATTCAGTAGCACGTTCGGAGCTCCAACAGCGCAGGTCTTCCACCGTGATGCCCCATATAATTATAGCCTCCTTCCTGAGTGTGGTAACATACTGCTCGCCTTAGGGGAAGAGGGCACTCGCCTTGTGTAGTCTCTATCTTGCTGCGCACCTCCGCCACCCTGCAGTCACCTCCCAATGTTATGCGCGCTGCACCTACCGCCGTTTCTCTGTGTCCGTAGGTCGTTCGGGTCAGCGCTCAGAATTTGTGCTGCGCCACCTCTTCTCTCATATTTACGCTTTGCCAGTGCTCCGGGTCGTTTAATTTTGGGGGAGGGGCTGGATGCCAACTGCGCGGCGGATCGTGTCAGTGGTTTCAGCCTGCAGCCTCTAACTCGCATAAGTCACTGTACCTCTTCTCTCACGGTTAGCGATTCACCCCTCTTTGCGCGTCGGGCCTCCCAATTCCTTCGCTATGGCGTGCTGTCGGAGCATTCACCGCATCCGAGGTCAGCGATTCCCTTTGAACTATTATTTCAGGCTTCCTAATCTCGGAGCCTTGCCGTTTTCGCAGTGCACTCACCGCGCCATCCGCTTCTGGTCGCTCTGCTCCCGCGGCCTGTATTCCACGAGGGGGACCTCGGCGCTCACGCTGCCTCCGGCGCCGCTTGCCAGTTCCACTCCTCTTAGGCCCTTCCACGCTGAGCCCTCCGGATGTCGATTGAAGGTGAAGTCCGGCACCGATTCGTCTCTAGGTTGGACTGCCGCCTCTTCAGTTGTTTATTTGCACCTGGCGATCATCAGTGCGATCTTACTTCCACTAAATTAGGATCTTTTGGAGGATAATAGCATCGGACTGCGGGAGCCTTACGTGAGTTCGCCATTCCGCACGTGCGCCACCTAGCGCCTCAATGTTATTTATATACTTCTGTATATTCTGACTTGTCTGGAATGTAAGTGCAACAATGTTGTACCTTCAGCATTCCACAGACTCCACCCTCTTTTGCCAAAAGAATGTCAAGGGCAAGTCGATTTTGCATTACCATAGCTCTCATGGCAACCATTTCGGTATTTACCATCAAGAACCCTCCAGCAGTATTCGTTGATAAATGATCTACTACTGTAGACAATTTCCGAATCTTGTATGCATTCAAAGATATACCCACTGCTGGTATTAATGCTCCAAAAATGTCACCTATTATCTCTGAGAAGCTTTCCCTTCTACGGGTTAATGGTTTACCTATCTCGTGAATTCCTTTCGTTCCTCTTTCCACGTGAAAAATCTTTGGAAAGACCAGGCCTAAATAACATGTTCCGTACCAATGGTCCGGCAACCTATGATAGGCTCGATTTCCGCAAATATGATAGATCCCTGGGAATACTGGATCTTTTCCTCCTTTGAATACCCATCCCCCTAAAATTTTGTTTGCATCTCGGCACTCACTAGAACCCACGAAATAGTTATCATACATAGTGTTATCTCTACTAATACACAATTTTCCCTGTTGGGGCCAATCTAAAAACCATAGCTGCATTCGTTTCGCCTTTGTCATAACTTCCCTCTTCAAACGCCCTAAGTGGGGTTTTTGTCCTTTCTCCTGTTGCCTTTCTTTGAAACTTAACCCTTCTGTCTTCTACCATGTCTAAGAAAACCTTTTCTTCCTTTCTTAACCTACAAGTAAGATTATGTCTAAATGGATATTCTAATGTTACTTCTTTTGTTTCTAAGAAAAATTCTCCAAAAATCTTGGCAAATTTCACCTTATTTAGTTCAGGGACTACGGGAACTTTAGCAAAAACAGCATCTGTGTCAGTGTAGTAATACTCTAATTTACTTATTTTATAAAATAAGCTAGCTAAAACACTACAGGTTATTCCATACGTCAAAGGAAGGTGATGATACGTCGCACCTTCTGTTACAGACACAGGTAACTGCATACAGACATAACAATCTCTTACATCCATTGTCTCTACATATTCATGTAAGAGTTTTGTGAAGACATTCTTGGAGAAATCAGTTATTGACTTATCCCTATGAAATTCAGTACTATCTACCAGTGTTGCAGTGTTCTTTGTTAGATTTCTTGTCACTATTCGTGTCATTCATGTTTACAGATATATTTTCTCCAACTAATCTAAGTGGAATTATTATTGCTAATATGAACCAAATAAGCATTAATAAACCTGTACAATAGAAACACATCTTACACCATCTACGGAAAAACTCACATCTAGATCTTCTATTCTCAGTGTCTACCATGTTGAAATATTATCTAAATATATGTACAGAAAATGTGTTTCCACACCTCAGAATGACTTTTCTGCCGTTTTACCCTTTACATTTTTCAAGACTCAGTTTTGTGTCTAGTCCGGTTTTCTTTTCTCCTCAGGATGGGCGCAGTTCACTCTCACCCACTTGTTCACAGTCTTTGTCTGGGTTCTCGTGACTGCTATCCACTTCTTTAATGTCAGGCAGTGCTATGTATACCCATTCAGGTAACTTGTATTTCAGGTTAGGTCTTTTCACTCTGTTTGGTCTTTGCAACTGTCTTTCACTTGTTTTTCTTTGTCTTTTCTGACTTATTTCATTTACTTGTTCTGCATTGTCTTTGTTCAAATTTATTAGTTTATATCTCAGTCTTTTAATTTCGTTGGGCCAATTGTCTCCTTTTCTTGGCCTTTTCAGTTCACTTTCTTTTTCTCCTCGTTCCGCTCTCCAAGTTCTCTTTGTTGGTCCTATTCTTTGTCTTATTTCTTCTTCACTTTCTTCAGATTCTGTCTCAGATCTCACTTCACTTCCTCTAACTTTAAACTTTATGATCTCAGTCTCTTTGTCTGAATCTGAATCTCCTTGTGTTTCTTCTGCTTGAAATTCTGAGTCTAATCCTCCTCGTGTTTCTTCCGCAATTTCCTCAATCTCTCTATCTGAATCTGAATTTCCCTGTGTTTCTTCTGCTTGTAATTCTGAGTCTAATCCTCCTCGTGTTTCTTCCGCAATTTCCTCAATCTCTCTATCTGAATCTGAATTTCCCTGTGTTTCTTCTGCTTGTAATTCTGAGTCTAATCCTCCTCGTGTTTCTTCCGCAATTTCCTCAATCTCTCGATCTGAATCTGAATTTCCCTGTGTTTCTTCTGCTTGTAATTCTGAGTCTAATCCTCCTCGTGTTTCTTCCGCAATTTCCTCAATCTCTCGATCTGAATCTAAATTTTCTTGAGTTACCTCTACAATTTCCGGAGGAATTTCCCCAAAGCTTGTACTTGGCTGTTCACCGTCACTGTCTATTGGTTCAGTTTCTCCTGTTTCAATATCAGTTCTTTTGTTTTCGGATTCTTCCTTTTGTCTTTCACTGGATTCAGGTTGGTCTGCTTCAGATGCCGAACTGGTATCTGATATTTCCAGATGTCGACTTACAGGTCGAGCTTCAGGATCTGGAACTCTGATTGTTTCAGTTTCTTCTTCAGTTGTCGAACTGGTACCTGATTTTTCCAGATGTCGACTTACAGGTCGAGCTTCAGGATCTGGAACTCTGATTGTTTCAGTCTCTGCTTCAGATGCCGAGCTGGTATCTGATATTTCCAGATGTCGACTTACAGGTCGAGCTTCAGGATCTGGAACTCTGATAGTATGGCTGGCATGAATCCAATTTTTCACACCTGCACACTTTACTGCAGTCGTTGTCACCAGGATCACTTGACGTGGCTTATCCCAACGTGGAACCAAGCAATTTCTTCTTCTGTGGACTTTTATGCGGATCCAGTCTCTTGGACTCAGATCATGAGCTGGTTTTCTCTCAAGAGTGGTCGCATCCGGCCCAACCTGATGAAACACAGAATGCACCACATCAGCCAATCCTTTGCAATAGTCCAGTATGAGATCATCAGTTATAGTCAGCAGTTTGTTGACAGGTACGTATGCTTGTCTCATTGCTCGTCCCATTATTATTTCATGAGGACTCAGGCCTGTTTTTCTGTCAGGTATGCTTCTTATGCTCATTAGCACCAATGGTAAGGCATCGGGCCATTTGAGTCCTGTGGCTTGACACATTTTCCCTAACCTATTCTTTATTGTGCCATTTACTTGCTCTACCACTCCAGAAGCCTCTGGTCTGTAGGCACAATGCAGCTTTTGTTGAATGTCTAGTGCTTCACATATCAGTTGGATAATTTCATTCTGGAAATGCGTTCCTCCTATCTGTTTCTATCGTTACTGGAAAGCCATATCTAGGAAGGAATTCTCCCAGTAGGAGCTTAGCCACAGTAACTCCATCATTCCTTCTTGCCGGATAGGCCTCCACTCAACGGGAAAATAAACAGACGACCACCAGGACATACCTCAATCTGTTACTCGAGGGCATTGCAATAAAATCTAATTGCATTCTAGTAAAAGGATCTCCTTCACGTCCTATTGTTCCCAAACTCACTACTGTCTTCCTTCCAGGATTTATCTGTTGGCATATAAGGCATCTTTGGCAAAGACTTTCAGCTATAGCCCTAAATTTTGGGTTGTACCAGGTCTGTTTGAAAAGTCTGATCATGGCATCTCTACCTATGTGTGCCTGTACATGGTACATCCGTGCCATGTTCAAGATCATGCTATCAGGCATAACTGGTCTTTCATCCCGGTAAACCCAGACTTCATCTTCCTCTCTCCGTCTGCAACCTGATTTTATCCAAACGTCTTTTTCCTCATCACTTGCCTCTTCCTGCAATTGTTTCACCTCTTCCCATGTTTCAACTGGGTTAGTAAACAGCAAGGGACATGAAACATTTTCTTTTCCCTTCTCCGATTCATTGAGGTCATATGTCTGGCACAATATTGAGCTAATTCATCAGCAAAATTGTTACCTACTGCAATGTAATCAGTTCCATTTTTGTGTGCAGTGCATTTTACCACCGCAATCTGTTTAGGCAGCTGTATCGCCTCAAGCAACTTCTTCACAAACTCACCATTCCTAATAGGAGACCCTGAGGAAGTCAGGGATCCCCTCTGGGACCAGATCTGTCCGAAATCATGGACCACTCCGAAGCCATATTGGCTATCCATGATCACAGTAATTCGGAAATTCCTTCCCAGTTTGCACGCTCGAATCAGAGCAATCAGCTCAGCAACTTGGGCTGAACGTATTCCTCTCAAACAGGATGCTTCCATTATGGTTGCCACCGTACATACAGCATACGCAGCACTTAAAACTCCATTTGTCCTCAGGCATGACCCGTCCACAAACATCACATAATCTGACTCTTTTAGAGGTTCATCCCTGATATCAGGGCGAGGCTTTGTGCAAAATTCAAGCACATCCAAACAGTTATGATCGTCATCTTTGACTTCTGCAGTTACTGCATCTGGCAGTGAAGTGGAAGGATTCACACTCGTGCATCTTACAATGGTTACATTGTCTGCACCCAAGATCACTTTTTCATACCTAGTCAGCCGACTATGTGTCATGAATTGGGTTTTTGTTCGGGTCAGAAGGATTTCAACTGAATGTGGGACATATACTCTCAAAGGATATCCCATCACAATGCCTTCACTCTGTTCCAGACTCTCACAAGTAGCAGCTACTGCTTTCAGATATCCAGGTAATGCTTTTGCTACCAGATCTAGAACAGCTGAAAAATAAGCTATTGGTCGTTTCATTCTTCCATGCCTTTGCACTAATACTGAAAGTGCACATCCGTCTCTCTCACTACAATACAGCTCAAATTCTTTCTCATAATCAGGCATTCCCAATGCTGGTGCCTCACACAAACTTGTTCTCAGTTCCTCGAAAGCCTTCATTTCCTCCTCATCCAGTGCAATCAGATCTTTGACATCCCTCTTTGTCAATCGCTGTAAAGGTTTTGCAATCAATGAAAATCCACTTATCCACTGTCTGCAATAACCAACCATTCCAAGGAACATTCTCACCTCTTTGTGTCATTGGGGCTCTCATTCCTTTAATAATCCTTATTCTTTCTGTTGTCACTTTTCGCATCCCTTTCTCAATCTTATGACATAAGTACTGTACTTCCTGTTGAGAGACTTCCAGTTTTGATGGGACACCTTGTGTCGTCCTTCTGCCAAATGATTCAGTAAAGCAATGGTGTCCGTAACACATGCTTCTCTGGTCTTTGATGCCACTAATAGGTCATCAATATATTGGACCATCACAGATTTTTCAGGCATTTTCAAATCTTCTAAGAATTTCTTTAGAATCTGATTAAAAATTGAAGGACTTTCAGTATACCCTTGAGGAATTCGACACCATGCCAAAATACGCTCTCCAAACCGAAACGCAAATAATGGCTGGCTGTCAGGGTGCAATGGGGTAGAGAAAAATGCATGGCACAAGACAATAACTGTGTACCATTCTGCATCATGAGGGATTTGATACAGTATTACAGCAGGGTTTGGCACAATTGGGCAGCAAGGAATAACAATTTTGTTCACCTTTCTCAAATCTTGTACTATTCTATATGTTCCATTTGGCTTTTTCAATCCCATTATAGGGGAATTACATGGACTGCTCATTATTTCTCTCAAAATTCCCTGCTCAATCATCTTATTAATTACAGGTGTTATTCCTTCAATAATTTCTGGCGTCAATTTGTACTGCGGGGTATTTCGGTAATTCGTTCCTTCTTTTACAGTAATTTTTACAGGATCAACTTCTCTCATTAGTCCAATAGCTTCACCTGTGAAATCCCACACATCAGACCTGACTATTCCTTTCAATTCAATAGGGATTTTCTCTGCATCAAACACAGGAAACATATAATTCACTCCTGGTTCTAGTTCTGCCATTGTCATTTTATACAGAACATCATCATCTGGTGTCTGGAAAGCAATACCATCTGGATTACAGTAGATGGTACAATTCATTTCGCAAAGCAGATCGCGTCCTAATAAATTTACAGGACTACAATCACACACCACAAAGCGGTGCATATCTTTAAATGGACCAATTCCCACCTCTACTGGTTTTGTAAGAGGGGTTTTAATTTGCCTGTTTGAAACACCTACAACTTGGATGTATTCTCCTGAGAGAGGAAGGTTTGGAATTTCCACTGATCTAACAGTAGAACGGGTAGCACCAGTGTCCACAAGGAATGTAACATTTACACCATTCACCTTTCCATCCACAAATGGACCTGACTGATCTACCTCTAGAGTTGCTCCAAGCACGCACTCCTCTTCCTCTCCTAGGCACCGTCATAAGCTTTCATCCGATTCATCTCCATCCTGCCGTAACCAATACTGCGAAACTGCAGCTGCGCGCGGCAATTTTGTTACCTGCTCTCCTCCGTAGAATCCTGCCTCTGTACTGTATCTTTGAGGATTTACACTCTTTGGAAGAGGTGGTTGCGGCACCTGACACTGTTGAGTAACTACCTGCGGCTGTTGTGGCTGTTGGTAACTCAACTCATTCTGCACCTGTGGATTTAATGGTTGATTCTCGGTATTAACTCTCGGAGGTAATTTACACTCGTTTCTCCAGTGCCCTAATTTTCCACAATTATGACATGGCCATTTCTTTTTAGCTTCTTCTATACTCATCTGACCTTTTCCCTTACCAATATTCGGTTTGGACTTGGTCTGTCCTGCGTCACTAGATTGATTATTCATCTGAGTTTCTTGCTTTTCTGCAACCTTTACTTGTGCCCACATTGCCTTTTCCTTGAGTTTACGCTGTCTACACTCAATATCATCACCGCAATATTTTGCATACCGTAGTACCTCATCTACTGTGCTATTCTGCCAACATAACATATGCTGCTTAATCATTTCACTTATCTCGGGTCTCAAGCCATTTACAAATCTATACACAAAGTGACATGTCGTTTTCACTCAAATTCTCGTATCCACTATACTGTTTAAAGACCAAAAGCAATCTCTCGTAATAAGCATGTACATATTCCTTATTCTCCTGAGTTGTTCTATCAATCTTTACCCAGTCCGTTTCTTTTGGTGGAATTTTATTCTTCAGAAACGTGATTGCCTGTTCATATTTTTTCATTACTTCTGAACCTGGGGCTCCTGTTTTTGCATCTCTAGGATATTCTTCCTTCGGCCAGTCAATTGTAATTTTACACTCTGTCCATAAATCTGCAGGAACAACAATCTCAAACAATCTATCCAGATCTTCCCACAATTCTTTTGAAACATTTACAAACCTTTCTACTTGTCTATACCATTCTACAGGTTTTTCTCTCAATCTTGGAAAATCATTTGTAAATGACAATATATCTTGTCTGGACCATGGGACATGTACATAACTTCCTCCTGGAGTTTCTCTCATTGGACATTCTATTACCGTTGGTTTTTTCTCTTTTACTGGAAAAGCCAATGATGCTTTATCAGTTGTTCCCTCCTTTCTCCTTATCCACCTACTTCTCCACTTGTCTACATCTCCCCATTTTCTCAGTAAAACAATCAGTTCTTTTATCTGTGTTAGTCGTCCTGAAGTGTTCAGATTTACTATGTCCTTTTCACTAAAATCTACCCTGTACGGTTTCTGCAATCCCCTAATTTTTGCAAAATCTACTCCTAGTTCATTCGCTGTTTCTTCCAATTTGTCATGCAAGTTCCTAGCTCTCCAAGTGATGCTTTTACACATAAACATTAATTCATCATCTTGATAGGACTTCAATCGATCTGTATCAATAGTCCCTAGAATTAATTCCTCCATATCTATCTTTAATCTGACTACATCCAGAAGTTGTGGTTCGGCATCTTTTTTCTGCAGGCTCCTCACCCAATCATTTAATTCCTCTGCAGTCGGACCCACAGGGGTTTTATTTAATTCTATCCAATTTGCACTTTTCTCCGGGGTTTCAGTTGCTGACTCGGCTCCCTTAGGAATCTTATTTATCTGACTCTCATTAATTGTCAAATTTACAGGTGGACTTGATCTAAATGGACCAACAGAATCTTCTTTCTCTCCATTTTCTGGAATTATCCCTTCTCTTACTTTTTGCATACTGGAATTTAATGGAATTGTTAAGGAGTGTTCATCTATCTTTTGATTTTCAAATACTGGGATTACTGGCCCTATAGTTACTGGCACAGCTTGGAATGGAATGGAATGGCTTTTATAGAGCGCATGGCTACCCGGAAGCATCCCAGCGCTGCGAATCACTAAGAGAGAGGGCCGGACCTCTAAGGAAAGAGCCAGGTCTTGAGCTGTTTACGGAAGGCTGAATGATTACATTGACTGCGGAGATGCAGTGGGAGACTATTCCACAGCTTGGAGGCATTATACGAAAAACGCCTGCCTCCACTTGTGGCCTTCTTGACCCTTGGTACCACTGCAAGATGTAGCTCATCCGAGCGGAGGTTTCTATTTGCTTTGTAGGGGCGGATCAATGATTCAATAATGCGAGGACCATTTCCTCTCAAGGACTTATGGGCAATGCATAAGGCCTTGAAATCAATTCTTTCCTTCACTGGCAGCCAGTGGAGCATCTGGAGTGCAGGTTTTGCAGAGCTGTGTTTCTGGGTGCCCGTTAAGAGCCTAGCCGTAGAATTCTGCACCGTTTGCAGTTTAGATGCAACATTTTTGGGGGCTCCAAGATAAAGAGCATTGCCCTGGTCTATTCTTGACAAGATGAGAGCTTGCACCAGAGTTCTTCTAGCCTGGTCTGGTAATAGCGGCAGAATTTTACGAATCATCCTTAGCAAGCTGAAGCAAAATGCAGTGGTTTTCCTGGCTTGCACTTTGAACGAGAGCTCTTGGTCCAGCCAAATACCCAGGCTTTTTATTTCAGTTTTTGGGATGGGTACTGGGCCCATACAGGCTGGCCACATAGTGTTGGCTTTGAAGTTTATCTGGTTGCCCAGAAGCATAAGCTCAGTTTTGTCACCATTGAGCTTTAGGTGGGAGAGGCTCATCCACTTGGTGACTTCCTCCAGGCAGTGGTAAAGATCCGGGAGCAAATGGTTAGTCTGAGTCAAAGCCACCACCAGCTGAGTGTCATCGGCATAGGTGATTAATTGGATCCCAAAGGGTAGCACAATCTCAGCTAGTGGGTGCATGTAGGCATTAAAAAGAGTTGGGCTCAGAGACGAGCCGTGTGGGACTCCACACTCAAGAGAGACCGGTTTAGATCGAGCGTCGCCTGAGAACACGTGAAAACACCTGCCAACCAGAAAGGATTGAAGCCAAGATAGCACTTTCCCGGACACACCTTGGTTCCTAAGCCGGTGTGCCAGTGTCTGGTGGTTCACCGTGTCAAAGGCTGCGCTTAGATCGAGGAGTATAATTGCGGCTGTCCCTCCTTGGTCGAGAATCTTCCTTGCTTCTTCTACGACCACCACTAAGGCGGTCTCGGTGCCTTGGCCTGGGCGAAAGCCCGTTTGGGTAGGGTGGAGCAAGTTGCTGAGTTCCAAGAAGGAAAAAGGGTCTGGTTGACTATTTTCTCTGTAATTTTGCCCATAGTAGGAAGCAGCGAGATGGGGCGATAATTGCCCATGTCTGCCGGATCCAAGTTTTTTTTTTTCAACAAGGGCTTTACCATAGATATTTTCCAGTCGGGGGGAACAATCCCTGATGACCGGGATGAGTTGATCAAATTGATCATACTAGGGGCCACTGTATTGGCTGCCAAGCTTCCATATTCTTTGTCAGTTCTCTTATCTTTTCAGTCAACTCTCTTGTGGTTCTTGCTAATTCAGCTGTCTTACCATTATCATGTTTCACAGTCTGTGGTGTTTCTAATTTATTAAATGGACTATTTATTTCAGACAATCGTTCAGGGCTTTGGTTTCTTACAGTTTCCATTGACGGTGCATTTGGTGTCACCACCACAGAATCCTGTTGATATGGAGGGGTTCTTTTATTTAAAATGTCCTCCAGCAACTCATCCTCTGTGTCGCTAACTCCATACCCATATCTCTGTTACTGCATGCTTCTTTTTCTCCGTAAACTTTTTCCCTGTAAATTCTTCAACTGTTCTGACAGGAAACATGCCATCCGTCATGTTAGCATACCGCCATCGTCTCATCCTGTCTTCATGATTCAAACCCCATACTCTTCCATGAATTAAACTATCATTCTTTGCACCTCTGTGTCTTTCCCTTTCATACATCTCATCTTCCAATTCACCTAAGGCTTCGAACTGTGTCGGTCTAGGTCTCGGTTCAAGTCTCATCATCTTTTCTCTCAAATTTCGAAGTACCGCTGTGCTAAATGAACCATTTTCTGGAATAGCCAATACTCCATCGTCTTTGGTATACTTCGCCCAATTTTCCAACCAAATGCAAGTATGATAGCCATATTTCATCATCATATAAGATGCTGGCGTTTTCGGCGGAGGAAGTACTTCTCCTTCCCTAGTCACAACCTTCTTATCTTTCTTAAAAAGATTTTTAAGCTTCGCAAACCATGACGGTTTCTCTCCATCATATTCATTATAATAAGCCATTTCACTGTTGTTTTGCCGAAGCAATTCACACAATCCTTCACCAATCGGTTCTTTCTACTGCTCGGCTATTCGGACCTATCCCAGCGCGTCTCACACCAACGCACCAATCAGAAAGATTTTACGTCACTCTCACACTAACCTATCCCAGCGCATCTCACACTAACGCACCAATCAGGAAATCTTCGTTCTTCCACAACTGGCCAATCCCAGCGCGGTTCTTGTTGACGTCAGTTCTACTCCTGCTTCTACTGACCCCTCCTTTACAAAAATTATCGGCAGTTTTCTTAGCTTTTCTTTTCAACTAAATCGATTAGTTACAATGTAAAACACATTACCATTGTCTGTTTCTCTAAACAAAAGAGATAGTTTATTCCAACTTACAAGAATACTGTTTCGTTCGATAAGTGTAGCACTTCTCTCTACCTTACCCTTCTCTCCAGCAAGAGGTAAACCCGTTTCTCTGGGGATAAAACACATGTGGAGACTACACTGCTCCTGAGAATTAAGGCCAAAGTTTCACAAGAAAACCTGTTGCTATTTCACTCAAATGCAATTCATACGTGAAATTTCCCTAACATAACACTGTCCTGTGTTATCACCAAATTTGAAATCAGACAATGCACAATTCCGTGTGACTTCTCTTGCCACACGTGTCCACTTCCTACTTCCCGGAAGCTTCAAAATTCTGACTTACACATAACGTAATACAAACTCAACATAGAGTGTTAGACATGAGAAAAAAAAAGGAAAAAAAATCAATAATCACCAAACTAGTCTATAGTAACCATAACTCTGCTACCAAGAAATCTGATCCAGCGCGGCTAATATAAATTTTTCCTTATGACACTAATCCAGAAAAACACCTATGCAACCTTGATCACTTGAAACTTATGTCTGTGGGGCCCATAACACCGCATGCATACATTCACACGTTTTCTCTGGATTAAACGCTAAGGAAAATGAGCTGCTGGACAAACGGGATACCTTGTTAAAAATGACAGAATTATAACCTATACATTATATACATTAACTTAGGATCCTGTCGGTTCTAAACATCAAGGTACTCCGCTATTCGGTCGATGGACCAACTAGTAGAATCAGTTGATGGCGATTAAGACCAGCTCAATCACAATTAAAACCTTTAACATTTATTAATCCTAAAAAATTTTTAAGGAACCACAGACTCATTTAGAGTTAGAATAATATTTTATCTAAATTTCTCGAGCAAATAAGTAAAATAGGCAATTACATTTAGAAATATCAATTAAGCATTTAAAATAAAATATTTAGAATAAAGAGAAAAGTACTCATTACCCTTGGCCATAGGGCGATGACAAGAATGGTTCACCAGGAAAGAGAGATGAACCGCAGGTCACAGGATAGGACTCCCAAAACTGACTGACTGTCCCGCTAACCTCCTCGGACGCAATCTCCTCCCGGGCAACTCCCGCAATGGTCTCGTTCCTTCCCCAGTCAAAGTCCAAAGTTCAAAATGACAGAGTCTCTCGCAGCATCAGGATAGAATAAACGAAGAAGTTTTTTCACAACGTAAGAGCAGACTCTCTTATACCCTATTTTCTGGCTCTCTACACTTAAAAGTTGCAATCTTTAGGGGGCAAGAATCACGCTAATTGGTCCATTGGAGGGGTGGTGATGGTCACCTCATCGCCCTCCTTGTTCGAACTGGTTTGAGGACAATAACGCATACAATAAGTCTCATGATCCAAACTGTCCAAAGGTAATTCAATTTGTTAATATATTTTTTGTAACAAACTCCGATGGTCACACATTAGTTCGTTCTTTGTCGCTCGATTTTCTCATTCGGTTCCCATGCATATATGCTGAACTCTTGGCACGATCCTTGTTGCAGGTCAGACTGGCCTTGACATCTCTCACTCCGGGCAGAGGCCGCATTCACGTGACTGGAGCGTTCACTCTGCCCATGCGCAGAGCCATCTTATTCAGCACACGCAATCTCGTCCTTTTCCAGCGGCCATTTTCGAAGCATGGCCTAGCAGGCCCGCACAAAACTAATATAAGAACAAACACAACGGAAATTAAAACATGGAAAATAAGCTTTTCTGTTTACCACCCGCCATTCTAAGGACCCGTGTTAGGTATTACCTAGCAGAAGCGACATTTAAAGCCATTTTACTTACCATCTGCATTCTTTGCCACTGTGCAGTTTTACTACGCATCATAAATCATGCAATTTACTCTATTTACTACGCAAATCACAGTACTCACGTTATTTTGCTTCACATTTGTAAATAAATTAGATTTTGCAATGCCAGCAAGTTGCCCACGTGTAATGTTTAATGTTTAATAAAAAAAGGTTCATTTGTTGATTAGTTCATGCGTTTCAAACGGTTAGTATCATTAATCGTTATGGGGTCATTAATTTTCAAGGGGTACAAAAAAATATTTTGTTTCCCATGCTCCATCACGTGGTACAAACCAAATGGACTCCACTGTGATGAGGGCTAGCAATCAGCTGCAACAAACGATAGAACTTCAAGTTCTTCTGGAATTCCTAAGCTCCAGTGTACCTGTGGCCAAGGATGAATAAAAAAGCTCTGCCAAATTGCAACTTGGTGATTCCTCATAGCTCGGGGCAGTACGCAAGCACAAAGCAAGTGCCATCCCTAGGCATGTAAAACATCCCTTTAATGTTTGACAAATGATTAGCAGCTAAGCAAACCAGAAGAAAGAGACTTCTTTACCAATAGGCCATGCCCAAAAACACAGAACCAGAGCTATCCGTATGTTCTTTTAACCCAGGAGCAGGATGCAGGTTATATATTTTCAAAAGATTTTTAGTTGTGCATTCATTGTCAATATTTCGACAGAAGAAATTGCAGGTCGATGAGCCATGATGCATAACTGAAGGCTAGAGTACCACAGCAGGGGACCTTCCTTCTGTGGATTCAGAATAAATCCTGCAGTGATGGGTCAGAAGCGAAGTCCCACATCTTTGGGCAAACCTTTATGAATCAAGGCTTTATCATTTATTGCTCACAAATCTTGAACAGCGGCACTCATTCAAGTAACTCAAAATCTATTACTATGCCTTGCATTTTTTACTCTGAGGTTTTTTCTTCCAACTGAGTTTTATCCCACCCGAATTCAACACATTTTTCATTGTTAAAATGGTTTGCTCCTGCACAAATGTATCTAAGAGTCCGAAATCACCCGTCAAATCAGAATGAGGGCTAGAGACGAAATGTCAGTACCCATATAACCTTTCTTCTTGTGTTCATTAAATGTTCGCTTTGAAAATTGTATGTCGTTTTTATGCCACATGCATCACCCGTGAATCAATGAATGGTACTAGATACTGCAAAGTCCAATAGTAATGAGATCACAGACTTGTGTATTGTTTCATAAGTGTCCTTGGCTCTCTTATATGGGCTTATTTATCCCTCCAGCATTGGTTTCTCCACAAATGTTGTTTAACGTTTAGACTAATTCTCAAGTTAAACGACTGGGCCTTGGAAACCTTTTTTCAGCACTTTTTCAGCACCTCAAAAATAACTCCTTTCTCTTTATTTACAAAAGGATTTTAGAAATTGAAAAGCAGGAAAACAATGGGAACCTGCCTCTGTGTTTCTGAGAAGAATTGGGCTTTCTTTTGGTCGGATGGCTCAGCAGCAGGAGACATTTTACTTTGGCTCTTTTTTCGGTTTTGTTTGAACGGGACCTTAGAATTCCTTCTTAGTATGTGTTCTCCTTTCTTTGTGTCTCATTTACAGTCCTATGGAATATTTAGTCCATATAGCAAAGATTTGCTTACCAAATGGAAACCAACGAACAATCAAAACTTTGCTATTAGGAAGCTATGGAGTATTACTTTTGACAACTAAAAAGAGGGTGATTTTGCCTTTTACTCTCTCCGCCTCTCTCTGACAGCATGGATTCCTTGAAATAATGCTTGCATAAGACGGAAATATAGAATTGATCCATGACCTTTGTAGGCACACATTGCTATTGATCACCTCAGCTTGGAAGGTTAGCAAAATCCATTATGCTCTCTTTAACCTCACCCTATATTCTCATGAGAAAAGGTGGTCATGCAGATGCTTCAAAGTTTTATTCTCAAGATGGTGGTGGGCATTGATGTTACTCAGTCTATTCCACTGCCAACATTGTTTCATTGTCTTTCACCTTCAGCAGAAAGGTCTTTGGACATGCTTGATGTTAGGAGCGTGTTTAGTGTACCTAGACAAAGCAAGCAATATTTCAGAGGCTAAATATTTAATTGTAATGTAAGGCCTTACTTTGGGTTTGGCAGATGTGACAATTCTTCACAACCATAGAGGATGTCCCGTCTGCTATATTACAAGTCCATTAGATCGCCAGTGGCACTTGTAATGTGATGGATGGGATATCTGTCACATTTTGATGGAGTATCTTGTCAAACTCCAAATGAGACCCTTTGTGCACATTTTTTCACTTTAAAACAGTTCATCTCCAAAATGGATTGCTTCTGTACACTATGGTGTTATCAAAAACCCATCAATAAGCGGTAAATCTGCAACTATTGCTTTTAGTAAACATCCTGACATCTCAGAGATTTGCAAAGCAGTTGCCTAAAGGTGAATCTGTATGTTCACAATGTTCTATATTATTGAAAAAGACTCCAGAACAGATTCTGAGGTAACTCATAATTCTCTGAGCAGCCTTTTTATGTAAAGCCTGATATTTTCTGTTTTCTTCAACAACATTTTCAGGGAGTAGGCTTACTACTTTTTATTGCTTATGGTTACGAAAGTAAATATGCTGAAGGATTAGGAAAAGCTACTTTTTGGGGGAAATTATTTTCATAGGTATTTCTTCAAACAGAATAACACCCACAGCATACTGAGGCATAGTACAGTTATATCATGGCAGGTTGCTATCCCATCCACTCCAGGTGCAGTATTTTAGAACATGACAAAAAAACCTAATGCAGCAGCATGCTTCACATATCACTGTTGTATTCATAAACAGTTGCAAGAGCGAAGAACTAAATTACCCCCACCCCCTGCGCCCGCCTCCCTAGCTTCCATCTGGTTAAAACATTTTAGAACAATGTATGGATGCAATCACAGGCCTATTGAAGGTTAGCAAAACGTAGGAAAAGCTACTTGCTTGTAGTCCTATTTCTCCTTTTTTGGAAGTGTCCATTGAAATCAGAGGCATCCCCTCCTCGGTGGAGGGAAGAGAGGTGGCTTGCATACAGTTCAGGATCCTAAGTCATCTAACAAAAGAGCTGGAGCCACTGTCATGGCATGATGGAATAGTGGTGGAGTGTGCTTTTTAAAGGAGCAGTATCTGTTTTCCAGGCTTTAAAGTCTACATCCTATCTAGCCACATCCATTCTTTTCTCTCAGTTTTTCCTTAAAAAAAGTTTGTGAAAAATTCTTCTCGTCATTTACAATGTTAAATGTATGATTGCCATATTATTTCAAGACAATAGGTACAATTCTGCCAATATGGCCTAAAGGTAGACTGTAAAAACAGGGTTTTCATTAAAAAAAAACATCCTTCCCAAAGAAAAGTTTTTATTGTATATATTTTATTAAAATCCCTTGTGAACCTGCACATTGGGAAGACTATTCAGAGATTTTTTTCTATGGTGAGTCCCCTAAAGGAGGACTAAGGTTACAACTAATTAACTTTCATCATGAAATGCCAGGTCAACGTAGTCTCCTCTGCCTGCTTCCACACCCTCCGCATGCTTCGAAAGATCTTCAGATTGATCCCCATCAACACTAGGAAAACGGTCACGCAAGCCCTCGTCACAAGCCAGCTGGACGAGGGAAACACACTTTACGTCGGAACCACCACCCAACTCCTCAAGAGACTCCAGACCATACAGAATGCAGCAGCCAGACTCATCCGCTGCCCCCCAAAAACAACCTGCATCACCCCCCACTTCAAGAAACTCCACTGGCTCCCTGTCCAGAAGAGATACCAGTTCAAGATGCTGACCCACGCCTACAAAGCCCTCCACAATCAGGATCCAACTTACATCAACCACCGCCTGTACTTCCACCAGCCCGCCAGACAACTGCGCTCTGCCTCCTTGCTTCACGTTCCCCGCATTCGCCAAAGCCACAGCGGAGGTCGTTCCTTTTCCTACCTTACTGCCAAGTCCTGAAACGATCTCCCCTCTCTACCTATGAACATCACCCTCACTCGTGGACTTTAGAAAGGGACTCAAGACCTGGCTCTTCGACTAGAGACCTTCGAGACCTCAGCACCTGGATACCCCCAGGGCTGAATAGCTTCGCTGTATAAGTACTGTTTGATTGATTGATAGCTTTTCTTTTTTGTTAAGTAAAAGGTACTGCAGCAGGCTGTGAATATTAGGAAGTAAAGGATGTACGATCCATTCCAACCTCGGGAGGTGATAAAATTCTGAAGTACGAGTCTCTTATCATTCAATATTAGTGATTGGATAGCATCTTGAAGTTATGTTGACATGTTCCCTTTTCAGTGTGTAATCTGCAATTTTACTGGTTGTGAGAGCAGGATTAGGTTGACATTTTTCAAATAGGCAATGGGTCGGTCAAATCCCAAAACGTTGCCCTGATTTTCTTCAATTATCGTCCCATTGCCATAGATGTTTATCGTAATCAGGATTTGTTGAGACTAGTGTTAGCTTTCGCAGCCAATGCATCAAAGACACTCTTGTGGTTCGAAAATCAAAGTCTTATGGAGTGTTTCCATGCATTAAGATCAGTGTCGAATAAAAGGTCAGTACTAATTGATTTTTCAAGCATTCCATTCATCACATTTTGTTTTATAATGATGCCTTAAGTGCAACGTGTATGCTCCGATGTAGATCCCATACTTTCTGTGCCATAGTATCCAAGCTGCATCTCACTGATGATGTGCAACAAATCTGAAACCTCTCTGGGGTTGCTTCTGATCACATTCAGTGAGGCCGTGGGCTGCCAGTTCGTACTGGACTGTTTCTCTTGGAGCAAGGCACTAACTGATTTGCCTAGCTTTGCTGCCTGTCTGGAGTGGCGCAGTGGGCAAAAAAACACAATGGCCTGAAAGCGGACCTCAAAGGATTGCCAATGGCTCAGACTTTTGTTAGTATTCCCACTGATCACCTTGATTTTTGGGTGAAACCTAAAAACAAGGGCTTAGTAGACTGCTTACCAGTCATGGAGAAGATGAGTGAGGAAATAAGAACTGATGAGTGTCCCTGGTGCACAGAGCAGATGGTGGGAGGTGAATTCTTTCAAATAACAGGATATTTATATATTTCTGTACGGTGTCCGGGAGTAATTCAAAGGGATAGTTTAGGCCACTGGTGGTAGATAGTATTTACCAACTTATGGTCATTATTTATGAGAGAGTCAGAACATTGATCACCTTGAAAGTTTAGGGAGCAATTTTAGTGTAGCTTGTCAAATTAGAAAATGTATTCCCATGTATAGTACCAAGACGGTCAACCTTCAATGGCGACCAGGAACTGCCTCAGTACAACAAATTAGCAATTCTAAATAATTCCCCTCACACTTGAACTGTGGTAAATTAGTGGATCAGTCATAGTACATAGAAGATTAATTTCAGCATTGGTGCTTGGGGGAAATAGTGCCCATAATACCATAATTTGAATACTTCCATACTTATACTCACCAGTTTACAGACAGAGCCAAGGATGAAATAACTGATTCACCCTTCCCACAGTGACCAAAGAATAATATATAAAAATAGATAATACTTATAACCACGAGAGCTCTGAAGCAGCAGACACAGCAAAAATGGTAAGGGTTATCATTGAGTTCAGAAAGCACTCAGTAGGGCAACCCATAAAATTACAGCTAGCACTAGAGTCCCTCCTAATATTGAATTGTTTCTGGTAGGTATTGCCTTTTCCCTGTATTTATTCAATGGAAAGATGAAACAAAATGAACCTTCATGGTGGCTGGGCTATCCCAGTGAGTTGTAACCAGGCCTGGGCGTGGTTCGCGTAGTTTCGCTACGCGGAACTCCGCGAAGTGACAAAAAACTCAGCGGAGTTCTGCAAGTGGCGGAGTGCAGTGCTAACTGCCGTTTGCACTGGTTTTCCTGCCGTTCGGGTAGAAATTCTACCCGAGCGGCAGCTAGTGCTCGCAGAACTTACCGTTCGCGAGCGGGGAAAAAACTGCTGCGGAACGCAGTTTTCTGCACTTCGCGAGCTCTGCGGAGTGCAGAAAACTCCGCGAGCGGAGTTTACCGCCCAGGCAACATACTGGCCACTGATAAATTTCACATCTTTTATTTATTTTTTTCTTAACATTGGTTCCACCTATATTCGGAGTACATTCTAATGGTAAAACTCCATTACAAGAATTACTTTAAATGTTAGTTGTGCAGTCTACCCTTTATATGGCTATGACTTTTGGTATCATGCAGTACTGGGGAAGACGTTGTGCAAGAAGAATGTTCTCACGTAATCATTCTGCATACACCTTTAAATAGGAAGATTTTCTGTAATGTGGTTATTCTTGTGGTTATTCTTGTGGCATTGTAGTGAGTTTCCTTGCAGTCTCGTATTCCCATGTTAAAGCTTCTTGTCAACTCTTAATATAAACACTATACCGTGATGTTCGACATGTTATATTTGTTTTTTCTTTTGATTTAGGTAGTCCCAGTCCTCTAGATTTATATGATAACATCCCTTGTTCTACAGGACCACAAACTTCAGATGAAATTGGATCTAGCGGTATTGATTTAAGAAATACCTGCTTGCTTTCTCTTTGTGCCAGTACTAATCATTTTCATCATTTAGCAGATGAACGCAGTGTGGTGCAGAGCATACTGTCTTGCATGAAAGCTACACGCTATTGCCGCTCTTCTTACTGCTGTAACATTAACAAGCATGAACTTAATTGCTGTACAGTCATGCAGCATAAACATTTAACCAGTGTTCCGTCTGCATAGTGACTGTCCCTTTTAAGGAGGCAATAACAAACCAGATTCAGACATGCCCTATAAGCTTCAGCTTGTTCTTGATTTGCTAACTTGACATTTTTATTTTTTCTATCTTCAATTATATTATCTTATTGTGGGGCAGGTTGATGAAATGCTTTTTTTGTACAGAATACATTTAGCATGTATACAAACGGTGTACTTGTTCATTCTTAATATTTAACGGGAGATTGTGAAAAAATGAGTCAATGTGACTCCTTATTTAAAAACAATGATTAATTACTAGTGCATGATTAAAAATGGATTAACCTAATAAAACAATCTAAACAGATAAAAGCAATTAAAAATTAAAATTGCAATACAAGCTATTTGCATTGCAGAGCGTCCATCAGTTAAGAATGTTAATGAAATTTTAATTATTGAATAATGCACACCTTCTAAGCAAATGCAAAAAGTGCAACTCAAACAATGGTTTCCAGAATGAAGTAGCAAGGTGGATGCTTATTGGACGTGTGCACCACACTGTATCCAGGGATCCGTTGATTTTCATAGAACACATCACCCCATCCCTGTATTCTCCTTTCAGGCATGCTTGGTGACAGCAAGGATTCTAATAACTTTTGACAACTTTTACTTTGGTAGAAACCAGCATGGAATCACATAGACCTGAATGAAAAATACCTCCAGAAAAGAGAAACACACGCACACACACAACAGCTAAAGGTGTAGAATGTGCCAGCTCATATGCTGTTAAAGCTCGTTAGTTTTGACCATGGCATCTCAGATGTACAAATGTAACTTTTTTTTTTTTTAGATGAAAAAGTTAGTTGACTATTTGTTGACAAGCATTACCCACAGAGCCTTTCATTGGCATAGGCAACTGTTCGTTTGTAAGAAACTGACTGAATATCTGCAGTTTAAAAGCTTGCAATCAACATCTGAAAACAAGATGGTGGTGCCTATACCCCAACGTGCTAAATTGGGAGGTAGATCCTTCTCCTACCGGAAGGCAAAACTCGAACTTGTTAACATTGAATGTTTGCAAAGTGGAAAATCACCAGTGTTTAAATACACATTCTTCCCTGAATCACTTTCAGTTATGCTATATGTAACCGTTTTAAGATTTGCTTCAATTGGTACCATTATGTGATCAGAAGCCTGCACGCTCCGAAATAATATCAAGTCGAACTTGTTTAACAGAGCTTTCCATGAGTAACTGCTGTTCTAATTAGCCCTTGAGCCTAATTCATCCAGTCTTCTTTAACAATATTTCATATCCTTGAACCCATGTTAAAAAGGGACACTAAATCCTGATGCATACCTGTGTTTTGGTGTGTCCCTGAGGCATGTTCCGTGCTGCTCAATTAATTTGTTAGTATAAAACACAATACATGAAATCTTCTTTGTCCTGAATTAGATTTTTAACCTGTAGGTACTTATTATTCAGATTTGTAGTCAGTACTTTTTAAACAGACCAAATAAAATGTATTGTAACCAATAAGGTTTTATTCCATTTTCTTGATAAAGTGGTTGGTTTACTTTCCAGTTAAACATGCAACCGCTCCTACACTTTCTAGTGTCCCAATTAATAATCTCGTTCTGAAGAAAATTTTAAAAGCAGGTGTGAAACAATTTAATGCTCTAAAAGAAACACGTGATGGAAGGTTTTTCACCTCAGAATCAAGTCAATTCACTAGCTGCTGTAGTGCTGTGGAATGTTAGCCTCTCGGCTATAATAAAGTATAATAAAGAGCAAAATGGTCAGAAGTTCCTCAGGCAAAGACAATGCCACTTTAAACAGACTTGTTCCGTTTGATATATAAATAGCGCTAAAATAAACGTGCTCTTTTTTTTTGTTTAGTATAAACTGGCACTATCCTTTTCAAGTGCTAAAAAAAATGAGTCTTCGATATTCTGTAAAAATATTATATTCACTGTACAGCAAATGCCTTTTTGTGTTCCAATTTTACTTGTAGCTACTAAGCGCTCTACATCCTCGTCCAACCTGAAGCAAGCAGAAATAGTAATAAACAAACGATTGTCCTCGTCTTCTGCAACATTGCAAAATGCACCTGACAAAAGTAAGTTAAACATATTCTTTGTTTTAGTTTCATCTAATCCTTTATCTTTCATGTCTGAAGTACTTTTCCAAATGTGTTTAATCTTAGCACACTATGTAGAGTTCTATTCACTTTATACACTAGAAATTAAATTGGCTGGTAATTCACATCACTAATTGTGCTTTTCTGGAACACAGTCCATCTGGTTTATTGTTTGCTTAATGAATAAAGGATAATATTCAGAGTGTGCTTACTTAAACTGCACAGCAATCCTGTTTTAATCATGACGTGATGTCCAAATTATAGCGTGAGTGCATAATCTTGACTGAAATGTGAACTCTAAGAGTATGTTCAGACATTGAAAATACAGTTACTACGTCCTGTAGTAATATGCAAAACACCAAATATTGTAAAAAAAAAAAAAAAACATTTTGGGAGCCAACGGTCTGATTTATCAGTGTTTATTAATGTCTGTTCCCAATTCACAAAAGTTGTGTCGAGAAGGTAGAAATATGGTCGCCATACAGGTTTGTGTAGATTTCCGACTTTTTGGATATTTCCCTTCAGTATGAATTGAAATCTGTGCTGGTGTTAGATTTGCACACACACACTCACCTATTAGTAGTCCATGGTTACTTGAGGTACGGGGTGACGGGGGATGGAGGGAGCCTATCTACATAGTGGGAATTCCACTGTAGCACACATGGAAGCCTGAATGTACACTTTTTGTTTTACTTTCTTCTCCAAAGGTAAGTCATTTTTCACTGTTAAAAACCACTTCACAAACCTCTTTGGAATACTCAAGGGTTCTGTTCTTTTTCCTTTCCCATCTTATAAGAGGCATTGACTCCTTCCTTTATAGGGGTAGTTTTACATTTGTGTTTCTCGATAGCAAACAGTGACATTTCTTTTTAATATCCACAAACGTGTGTGTTTTGGTATTTGTAATTTGCATGGCTACTCCCACTTAAACACCATGTTCTTTGCCTTTTTCACTGAACTTGAAATTTACTCCTGCATTCACTCAGCTCTATCTGCTGTCTTCAATGTTCACAGGTTCTGATTGTTAGTAGTTCTAAATTCACCGGTACAGGTGTAAAATGGACATTGCTAGTAAAACACTTTTATTTTATGTGCAATTTCATCATTGAGAAATGTGTGCAACCAAGTTTATAGCTCTCAAACTCTCTTTTGAAGATGCCCACCCTTTGAGGCTGCATAAAGCTTTGTTATAGTTAAAACAAATGTTTTATTATGCTGGCAACATAAGTGAGATTCTGTCTGGTCATTGGTGAATTCTATTTTTCGTGTGTCCTTACCCCTTCAGTCCCATCTACTAGATGTTCTCCCTTTGAATGATACCATTGCCTGTGTCCTAGTACTTTAGATATCTTAAAAGTCTATGTTGTTGGAAGCCTCACTGCTAGTCTGCCCTCCGTTTTCACAGTTCGATTAATCTGTCGTCTTGACTCTGACCTGCGGAGTGAGCCCCTTTTCTGGATATTTTTTCAGAGTACTTCACATTTTTAGCTATTAGTCTGTAGTCTCCATTTGACATCTCCTGTTGTATAACTTTTTAGCACAGGTTCCTGGTACAGAAGTTCTTCTTCTTTCATAGATACACATGCTTAAACCATTCCCAGTTGCCAGGCTGGAAATCGCTGGTAACTTTAAGGAGCAATAAATTGTGTTAAAATGGCGCTAGGCCCAACAACAGTTTGTTTAGTAGCACATCTATCTAATTTGAAACAACCCCAACTTCAGCCAATGAGTATTCAGGTCTTTACTCTCCACAGAGGCGCCATAGCTTTGCTATTTACTACTTGTCATATGCTGGGGAGTCTCTGAACAGAGCTTTGCTCTTACCTATCTCAACCCTTATTGCTATTTGACTTTGACTTCTATTTTGTCTTCCCTTCACTTCAGCCAGTGCTGGCTTCACCTTCCACAAACTGTGGGTTGTTGCTAGGGTTTTTAAGAGTTTACATCTTCTGGCCCAGGGAACACCTAGAACTGGGACTATGGCAGAGAAAGAGAAAATATTTGTCTTCAAGCCCTGCTCAGAATGTGAACAAAAGAAACTTTATACTAATGATCTTCACAGTCAGTGCATTTATATATAATAATCTTTATACGTCTCACAAGCCATCATGTTGTTACATATGTTAGACTGTTACATTTAAAACATATTAAGGGAGTGTGATTGTTTCTTCTTGAAAAGAAGCAATACTCTCTCCAAAAAGGGGCAATACCTCATCTGGGGAGGAGTCAATGAAAATTACTCCTTCAAGCACTTCCACTGAAGTGCCTGCATCCTTTTCTACTAAGGGCAAGACTAAGCCTTTGTGAGAAAAGGCATTGGAATAAGGAGAGGACCAGTCTGCGCAAAAAAAGGCTTTAAAATTAAGCTCCACTGACCTTTTGTCAGTAATCCTGTCTAAACCATCCTCGACAAAGACCCTTCCTTTGATAACAAAGAGACCATCTTGTTGATGAAGTCCTCAAGTAATGTCCCATCGATGGGTAAGAAGATCCCCCTCGACAACAGCACTGTTGGTGATCCCAACAACTGTGACCTGTGCACCCTTGTCAGTGATGTACCGGCCTCCTCGTCGACATCCATTTTGTTAGTGGCTATGGTACTGTCCTCAATGACAAATTTACCTCTAATGCCGTCTTTGGAGGCCCCGTCAGCCTAATTGCACTCACGATTGAAAATCTTTGCTCAGTTACTTGTGCAAAGGTAGAGCTTAGCCTTAGAGGCTTATGTTAGTTACCAAGATCAAGCCTCAGGTACGGCATATAGACGCATGCTACATTCCAGAATACGAGGAAGGGGCTTACGAAAAGGAGGAAAGATATACAGACTTCCAACGAAGCTATGAGGATAATAAGCCCCAAAATTTCCCATCTGAAGGCCGTCCAGGAGATTGTGGGTTGCTAAAGAACCTAGTTGCCTTCATGACCACGCTGAAGCAAATAATGGAATCTTTCCGAAGACTGATTCCTTAATTGCAGCATCTCTACACTCTGCAAGGTCCTTCCACAGGACCTCCACCACTACCACTACCACCGCCACCACGTCAACTAGTGCTGCCCCAAGCACCTCCTCCACAACCTCAACCAGAAGTACCTACTTCACCAGCCGTTCCAATTCACCAGTACCTCAGCAGTACCCCCAACTCCAAGGAATATGGGATAAGAAGGCTGTCCTGATAGTTGTCATGAATCAAACCAAGATGAGGAGTAGGGAAGGCAGGCATGTCCAACAAGTCTATTGACAGCTGCTAGTAGCTCGCAGAGTAGCTCAAAGCTTTGAGTTCATTTTTAAATGAGCAAAGGGTCACATTTTACTTTTAAAGTTAAGGGAAGATTGTGTTTATTTTACATTATTATCACCAGGCTGCAGATAGCAGGGCTTGATAATGAGCAGTGCTGGAGTCAGATTTATGACCCATGATGGGGCACAGAGGTGAAGAACTGAAACACTGAGGTATTTAACTCTTAAATAAAATTCCTTGTCAACTCAATATTGGAGCTTGAGAACAAAATTATGTTTCTGAATGCTGTTAAATGGGATAATTAAAATGAAAAGTTACCTTAATGATTACATTAATTGCTCATTTTAATTTTCTCCCTTTTCAACGTATTGCATTAATAAACAGCCGGCCTCTTGCTCCCAGTGGCTAGTAGACACTGTGCCATATTTATAACTGAAAAATAATAAAAATTAAATGGGAGAATTTAAAGTGATAAATGTCTATAATACATTAAGAGCCTGATTATGGCATTGACGGTCCGCCCGCCGGACAGGCTGATGCTGCGGTCGGGAAAACAGCTCAATGCCTGTGGTGTTTAGACCGCTGTATTAAGAGTGTACTACCGGGCTGGTAGTCTGAAGTCTACAGTCCCACTGCGGCGGCATGGCTCGGCCATTAAGAAGGGCCGCAGCAGATGCTGCCACCGTGCCACGCTTTCTGCACGTCTGTGCACTGTGTGCTGTGCACCATGTCGTTCACGGCACACAGTGCCCGGAGAGAGGGGCACAACGTGCTCCCATGCACTAACCCCCCTGGGCGACAATCGCCCGGGGGCCCTGTTTGGGTCCTTTTCCTTTCCTCTTTGCCATCCTTTTCTTCGCGGTGTTCCTGCCATTAAAAGGCTGGGGAAAAGGGAACTCGTAATCCCGATGGCGGTGTCTGCTTCACTGCCGCCTTTGCCTCCGCGGTACCGTTGAGATCCAAGATCCTGGTGATGTTGGCAGTGTTGTAGCGGGCTGGTGGCGGTCGGACAGCTTAGGTTGCGGTGGTCGGACTGCCACCATGAGTACGGCCGTCCTGTGAGCTCTGCACTCATATTCCGCCCCTAAAGCTTAATATTTTTCTCCACTTTCAGGTAAGCCAATAACATCTTAATGTTTTATGAAGCATATTTCTTTTGTTTAAATTCCTCCCATTTAAACAAATGGCTATATTCTTTGTTATAAATACGGTGCCATGTCTACAGGCCACTGGGAGCAAGATTCCTCCTGTTTGTAAATGTGACACTTGGAAATGGCAGAAAATAAATTGGGTTTTATGGAATCCATATAAACATAAAGTTAACTCTTCAGTTTAATTTTCTCCAGTTTAAAAATGTTGTCTTTGCACACAGCAGACATCTTGCTTCCGGAGGCTGGTAGACACGGTGCCCTATTTATAACTGAAAAATACAGCCGCCATTTTAAGTGGGAGAAATTTAAAGTGCACATAAATGTTCCATATTTTGAACATTTTTTCAGAACATTTTTCTGCACTTAAATTTTTTTCCCATTTAAAATAAATGGCTGTATGTTAGTGTTATACATGGAGCTGTACCACGTATGGCAAAAGGTATGTACTCTGCCACAAGTCCATACAACACAGGTTCTCAATCACCCATTCACACATATCCCATTCATACGCACACATTTTCGTACATCCCCAAAGACCATGCTCTCACTGATACATTGCAGCTCTGTCATAGTGCCCCTAGTCAAAGTAATTTGTTTAAACGATAGCATCTGGCTCTACGGTCATTAAGCTTAAGGTCAATGAAGCCGGGTGTGGGGGTGTCTAGTAACAGAGCGCGAGCTCCTTAGCCTTCAGTAGCTCACAATGATGTTCACTGATCAGAAGTAGCTCTCACTACATAAAAAGTTTGAGACCCCAGGGGTGACGTCATGGAGGAAGAGCAAGAGATTGCTGGTGATCCCCAGGATGAGCAAGAATGTTCGTACTTCATCTTACCCAAGGAAGGAGGCAATCCCAACACCCCCTCCCACAGCCAGAGTCTCCAGCAAACGACATTGCCCTGGTTCATGCCCTACTAGAATGACCAGCAAAGGAGTTTGATGTTCTGGCCCAGAAAGACCACAAAGTCCATCCCTATCCTGGAAAGAAGGACCTGTATTCATGCAGACATCGGCCATTGCAGAAGCAGTGGTATCATGCCTCACGAAGAAGTACAGGGAACCTGACCCTCCAACAGCTGTTTAACTGACCATCCTAAGCCAAACTCTTCAAGGTGGCAGCTGCTCAGTGGTGTTCAAAGAATCCTCTTTCGCCGGCCTTTGCTCCTCCAGATATAGGTGGGAGGAATATAGACAACTTATGCCACGGAATGTGTTCCATGGCGGCGACTTTATTGAAGGCAGGGAATGCGCTGACCACACTAGACTAATACAACTGCCAAATGTGGCAAGACCGATAGTCCTGAGCATTTACTGAGTCTGACTACGCTCTACTCCACAAGTAAGGAGGTAGGGATAGTTTCTAAGGGATCTGTCTTAGTCCTGATGAAAGCCGGGGATTTCATGTTAGCCGGCTGAAACATGTCGACATTTTGCAGAGTGGAGGGGTAGGTGGTTCATTATCACCCACTATACCACCTTCCATTGGTCCTGGAATGACCTTTTAACTAGACCAAGGAATCCATCATTAAAGGGTTTGTTTGGGAGATCCTGAGGTCTATTTTTAATAGTATTCTGCACTTTTCACTTGATCCCTCACATTGTCTTCTTTTTTTGTGTTGTGTTTTGTCTTCCCCTCCCTATTGCTCCACCTCCAGCGTTGGCTTGCGCGGAGGTGTGTCAGCAGCCCTATGATGAAGCATGCCACAGATTTCTGTGGGTGAGGGCAGTATTAAAACACTTGTGGGTTTTCCCCTGTTCTTCTCAGCGACAGTACTTATGAAGCCCCATTTCTATGTGTGTAGAAGTATACTTAGGAGGGCGGAGTGGGGCATCTCCTCCTACCCCTTAACTATTGTGTGTTGAACCACTTCTTTCCAACCCAATGTGCAGGCAAAAGGGCTTGACATGCCTTTTGACAGTCACTGTTAGGGAAAGCATTTGTACAGTGCATTGCAAAGTATTAAGACTGACCTGGATACGGCATGCTCGCACTGCAATATAGACACACTCCAACATCCTTTCGTAACGCCAGGCGTTCCAAACCATACATGGGATGTACAACCAATGCAGATTACAATGTTAGAATTACTTTCCAGCCATACATTCCGTTTATGACCGAGACTACTTATCAGGCAGAGGACAGGCTGTGTGGGTGAAAAAGAGGGGAGCTTCTCAGTTCCACTCAAAAGTTACTACAAAGGGAACCGTAGTTGCCAATGCTGCCCCCATGCTAACCCCATGTAGGCCTGAGGAAGGGGGGCTTCCTTGTTTCTTTTGCATGGGCAAATATTATGACCGATCGCTGGGTGCTCCAAATCGTGCAGCCAGGGCACACATTGAAATTCATCCAACTACCTCTCACTCATCTACCTAGAAAAGAGCACCATCTGCACCTGCAGGAGCTGCAACACAAAATTGTGCTTCTCCTTGTTAAAGGAGTGGGGGGGGAAAAGTGCTGAAATCCCAAAGAAATCTGGACTTCTATTCCAATTTCTTCCTGATCAGGAATTAAACAGAAGAATGGAGGTCTATCCTGGATGTCAGAGAAATAGAGCAAAAACAAGGAGACGGTGGATGGAGAGCTGAAACTTTTCAGACACTCACTCCCAGTCATTACTGATCTGGGTTGAATGGATCATCGTTCTTTAGCTCACTTCGCTGCGCCAGTTCAGACCCAGCCATATGCAAATCAGTCTTGACACTGTTCCTCATGGGAACAGTCCAGCCCGAACTGCCAAGCCAGGTCTTCCCTGGAGCGGACGTATCCTGGGACCAGTTTCAGGGTAACACCCCGCATCAGCCAGGCTAGCTTGACTCCAGCAGCTTACGGAGCAAGGGACTCCCGTCTGGGCATATCCTGCCAACTTAGGGCGAACAAAGCAAACACAAGGAGATGATGGACGGAGCGCTGAAATAAACACAGACAATCTGTCCGGTTCTCTTTGGTGAGGCAGTTATAAATTCTCCCTTGTGGCTTGAAATCTGTCCTGCTCCACCCTCCCCCATCCCTAGATATTCAGAGAGTGCCTTGCACCCGTAGCAGGCTTCCTAGGCAGGCTGGGTCACCAGGTGTACCCGTACTTGAATGATTGGTTTGCCAAGACTCCCTTGAAGGAAAAGGCTCATCCTTCCAAGTCAACTGGGATCAACCTATTCCATCAGCTGGGTCTGACACAAAATTTACAGAAGTCTTCCATTCGCCAGTGATAAAACTGAAGTTTCTCAGACTAGTCTTAAACACGCAACTCAGCAAATCGTTCCCCTCTGAAATGGGTTGAAAATCTCATAGCGCTAGCGACTATGTTCTGTCCCAGTCAAACGATCCCAGTCGGGACTTGTAAATCATTGCTGGGCCTAATGTGATCATGCTTAGGGCTGGTGCTTTTCTGCCATCTCCAAATTAGGTTGATTCAGCAGGAGATCGATCAGCAATTGTGACAGTCGGCAAGATCCTGAAGCAACACTGTAATAGTCTCCCGACACCTCCAAACACCTTGGACGAGGAAAAACTACTCCACATAAACATTCTGCATCTGAAGAGCCATCATGTTAAGACTGCAAGCATTCCTGAGGATACTATTAGACCAGGCTGTGTTGGTCAGAAAAGGCACCACAAACTCAATGCACTAAATCGTCAAGCAGTGGGGCACAGGGTCTCATTTCCTATCAGAGCAGTCACAGATGCTGTGTGACTGGGCCATAGCAAACAGGGTGGACAGTTCAGTTGAACACCTTCCAGGGATCCAGAATGGCTAAGCAGATGTACTCAATTGCATACTGTCAGACCGCCGTGAGTGGGACCCCTACTGGGACCAGCTGCAATATATCCACCTGAAATGGGGTCATCCAACTCTAGACCTGTTTGCCGCATTGCAGAACAAGAAATGCCTGTACTATGCCAGTAGGTACTGGCAACTGGTGTCCAAGGCCAAAGGCTTTTTGATGACACAATCAAGCGTTTTTGCTTGCCCCTTTCCGTCATTTCCTCTCATTCTCAGAGTGCTGAGTAAGGCCAAAACAAATCACTGCTCACTATTACTGATTACCCTAGCATGGCTGTGTCAATTCTAGTGCAGCGTCCTGTTGAGTCTATCACAATATCCACTGATTCAGTTCAAGAGCTAGCTCAGGTGGCTCTCCAGACACAATCCATAGGTCCACCATATTGACCTTAGTTCACTCAACCTGAAAGCATGTGTCAATCAACCGGACAGTGTGGTTCCTTAATGCTTAGTTTGGCTATCTCAGCATTCCTGTGGATTACAATGAAGTATTGACACAAGCATGGGTCCCTGCTATAATGAGGACTTAAAACGCTAAGTTAAAGTGCTTCTGTGTTGGATGTTGGAGAAATGGCTTAACCTTGTCTTGATGCAACCCTGATCAAGTACGGCTTTTATTAATGTCCTTAACACAAAAAGATCTCAAATACTCCTTGGTGAGTTTGCTGCCTGCAATATCGAGATTTAAGAGAACCAACAATGCTTCACCACTAGTCTCCCAGAGGATCCTCAAACTACTTATGAAGGGCCTTTTGGGGCTTTTACATCAGTAAGACACGCTCCAGTATTACTGGAGTTGAATATAGTGCTTAATCAACTGATGCTGCAGCTCTTCGAGTCGATTCATAGGGACTTATCAAGTTTCTGTTATGGAAAACTGGCTTCTACTAGCTCTCACCTCAGCAAGGAAAGGTGGAGAGCTTCAGGATTCACCATAAAGCAAGTATACCTTTGCTTCAGAGTCACCTTAAGCACCAACCCTAGATTTATGCCCAAGGTCCCCTTGGAGTTTCATCTAAACAAACCTGTCATTCATTCATTTATATCCATTGGGCGCCGATGTATCGGTTTCTGTATGGAAAGTCTAAAACACATATTCTTCTGACCAGTTACTTGTCTGGTTTGGCCACTGAGGCAGTGGTTGTCAAATTATATACAAAGAACTGCACACTAGTTGTCAAACTGCATCACCTTTGTCACAGTAAAACTAAAAACTAAGCACCTGCTTCAAGTTAGAGTGAGGGTGCATTCTATGGGAAGCATGGTGATGACAACTGTGCTCTGCGCAGGATTACCACGTCTGTATTTTTGCTGCACAGCCACTTGAAAAAGCATACACACTTTCCCCAAGCACTACTGCCTGCACGTCAATGCGGCAACCAGTGCTTGAGAGGGTCCAGCACTCCCACACAATCTATTTCGGTATAGGTGAGCCTGATTTCCACTTTATTTGTTTGTA
Organism: Calotriton arnoldi; assembly: GCA_963921515.1. Classification (NCBI taxonomy): domain Eukaryota; kingdom Metazoa; phylum Chordata; class Amphibia; order Caudata; family Salamandridae; genus Calotriton; species Calotriton arnoldi. The sequence goes on along the minus strand of CAWUFW010001282.1, from coordinate 2,345,053 downwards.
ATGTACTGCTTGCTATTTTGATTCAGACATGTAAATCTATATTTGATCCATCATTGGAGTTCTAGGTAAACTTCTAAAGTCTTTCATCCTATCACATTGGTTTCCAGATTCTGTAAATAGTGCTTGACATGCCTAGACCTCTTTTTTCTATTTGGAAAAGCAGCACAAAATTATTAATAAATATATCAATAGACAGAAAAAATGTGCATTAATTAAAATGTAGATTGTAAACTTTTTACCAATATTTTGTGATAAAATGTAAATAATAATCTGAGTGCCCATCACATAAAGTATTGTAAATTCAAACCAAGCCTGCTGTTTCTTCCTCCTGCTGAACTATAGTCCATCCCAAAAATATCATTCATCTTTCATCTTCGCCCTCAATAACGAGACTATTTATTATGAGAAAGTCCATGAACCTATTCCAGTAGTGAAAAAGCTGCAGAGGATTCTTATCTAGCCAACATTTGGTGGTGCGGGCTTGCTATTAAAATGTCGCCAAAGAATATTCCCCCACATCAGCTCTCACTTTCTAGCAACATCTCAACATTATTAATTACTAGTATTATTTAGCAACCAGTAAATACCCCCAATTCTTGAAAAATAGCATAACATAAATCTCTCAAATTTCGACTAGATGCAAACGTACTATAGCATTGGGGCAGACAAAATCCTGGTGGAGGCCCAATGTAAACTGTTCTCTCGATTGTATAGTGTAAACCCGGGGCACTTCTGTAACATTGTAGCTCTAGATTGGCTGTGACCACCTCATCATTTTATCTAAATTTAGAGCTATATGAAGTCCAGGCAACTCTTGCGGTTGATTAGCCATAATCTGCGTTTTGTTATTATTTAGCAAATAATCAACACCCCCTCCCCCCCCCAAATTGTCATTTCTCTTCCTATCACCTGTATACCAAAAGCAGAATCCGCAGTGAACACCTCAGTATCAACCACATATGCAGCAAGGTTTGTTTGTTTTTTAGAACAGGAGTTTCACAAGAGTGTGCCAATTGTGGCAGAAATGGTTCCAGGTATACTGTGAAGAAGGGTATGAGATGATGACACCTCTGCCTTGTGCTGCTTGCAATATTAAAGTCTTCTGATATTACCCCAGTGCTAACAATGGAGGCCAGTGCATCTAAATAAAAATTATAGATGCAATCAACTTTCTCCTATGTCAGCCACAAAAGTACTGAGTGGCTCTACTGAATGCTTTCTTTGCATCTAAAAGGATCACCTTACCCCTAATATTCAAATTGGTGGCAATGTAAAAAAATAGCAGTTACTATATTGCTGTAGGAATTGGCATCCCACAAAAGTGAAACAAACAGCGAAATAAAGTTAGCTATACAATTAACCATTGTTGTGTAGTAGATTTTAGCATCTGAGTTTATCAGAGTTCTCAGGTGATATGACCCATATCTCGTAGGGTCTTTCTCCTCCTTCAGAAATATTGTGATATTGGTCCCTTTCTGTTATGCAGGCTCTCTGCCAGCCAGTTCTCAAAAGGTAGGGTGCAATTCACTCAAAAATATCTTGTAAAACTCAAGAATGGAGTCCCCTCAAGCAAGCTTTCGCATTCGGTGACTCCTTAATTCTCAGTTTTACTTCCTCCTGGTAAAGAGTACCTCCAAGGCAACAGTTGTCTCTCCAAATCTTCTCCTCTCCACACTACAATTCTTTAATTCTTTCCCACTGGGCTGTTCTATTTTTTTCCTGGCGTGTTTCAGAATAAAATTCTCAACACCAAAAAAGTATGGGTTTCTTCCATTTCGGTTTGTGTTTGTCGAAAACACTGTCTATCGAATTCGAGGTTTCCCATTCCTTGACCTTCAGACCAAAAAGTCAAACTCATCTGTTAAAATACTTCCTGACTCACTGAGCTATATGTTCTTTGTTGTCATCAATGATGATTACTGTCATATGACTGTAAATGCTTCTTGTTAACTGCTATATTTGCACCTATCCATAGTTTTTATTGCTGTTTTCTTTCCCTGTATGAGAACCTTCAGTATTGTTCATTCTCTTTTTCTTTCTGATGTAAAGTACTTAAACAATCCGCTTTCAGTAGTGAGACACTTCTCAGTGGAAGGAAGGGGAGGAGCCTACGTGGGCAACCTTACAGTGCAGGAGAAGTGGTCCACCAATAAACAAGCATTCCACATCAAAGTGCTGGAGCTTAGAGTGGTCTGTCTAGCTATGTGGCTCCAGGGTCCTTTCTGTCTGCAATTTTTGATGTATACTTCTAACTGCAAATTCCTCACTGTGTGAATACCATCCAGGTGCAAGACAGGATCTGGAGAATTTAACTCCCCCCCGCCCCCCCCGATCCCCCCTCTCCCCACCACTACAGGATTTAATCCCTGAAAGGACTATCACAAATAGATGTCTGTGACAGTCCATCACCAAGTTTGTCTATTCTGCCAGGGTTTGTTGCATGACTACAGTTGTGCGAGGACTGCAGCAGGATGAACCCGAACGCTATACGCAAGGCCAAGCTCTTTACTCTCCCAACACTCTTGGAAGGCATGCAAGGGCTAGTCTTGCTCCAAGTCGAGGTTGTAGATGTGTTACCGCTCTCAAGGCCATTCTCAAACAAGGTCCTCATTCCACACCCACGCTTAAGGTAAGTTGAAATCCAAGAAGAACATAAGAAGTTAAAACGTAAACCCTTCATGTTATGTTATGTTAGTTAGCTTATAAAGCGCACAGCTGCCCCAGCAAAGGGGCGTCCCGGCGCTAATGCAGAGTCTGAGAGGGCAAGAGCTAGGCTGTGGGAAACAGGTAAGTTTTAATGGCCTTCCGGAAAGATAGCAAGCAGTCTATACGGCGAGTCTGCACAGGAAGGGAATTCCACAACTTAGCAGCCAGACAACGGAAGGACCTGCCCCCTGCCCTGATACGTTTCACTCGTGGGACAGTGGCCAAAAATTGTTCAGCGGAACGTAGCTGGCGAGCAGGGACATAGGGGACCAACAAATTGGATAAAATCTCCGGGGAAGAGAACTTGAGGATTTTAAAAGCCAGACATAATGTTTTGAATTCGATCCTCTTGGAGATGGGGAGCCAGTGGAGGCGGCGTAGAGCGCCTGACGTAGAACATTTTCTAGGGAGTCTGAGCAAAGCTCGAGCGGCTGCGTTCTGGACTCGTTGAAGACGGTTTACTTCGGCCTTGTTGGCACCTAACAGTAGAACGTTGGCATAATCAAGTCTTGATAGAATAGTCGCCTGGACTATCAATTGACGTGTAGCTGGGTCGAAAAACCCCAAAATAGGCCTCAGCCCCCGTAGGAGACCGAAGCAGGTGCCGGCGATCTTCTTAGTGTGATCCTGGAATCCAAGAGTGGAGTCGAGCCAGATCCCTAGATTCTTAACCAACAGCTTAGGTGTAGGGGCATAGCCCAAGGATGCCGGCCACCACTGTGTACTCCAAAGCCCCTTATCATTCCCCACCAACAGCACCTCAGATTTGTTGGCGTTGAGCTGAAGGCAGTTTGTGGTCATCCAGCGTGCAACCGCCTCTAGACCGTTCCGGAACTGTGTAGCGTCCCGAGGCTGGTCATCAGAGAGGGCTACCACCAGCTGAGTATCATCAGCATAGGAGACCATGGTCAAGCCATGGTCCCGCGCCACTCCTGCCAAGGGTTGGACATAGAGATTAAACAAAGTGGGGCTCAACGCCGAGCCCTGGGGAACCCCCTGTTTGATGGAGTGGGCATGAGAGAGAAAGGGGGGGGCGGAGACCTGAAAAGATCTGTCGGACAGAAAAGACCGAAACCATTCCAGTGCCAAGCCGACTACCCCTGCTTCCTCTAAACGGTGCAGGAGGATCTGATGGGAGACCGTGTCAAACGCGGCACTGAGATCAAGCAGTATCAGAGCCGCCGTTTGACCCTCGTCCAGAATGGTCCGCAGGTGTTCACTCACTGCTAATAATGCTGTCTCGGTACTATGACCGGAGCGGAAACCATTCTGGGAGCGGTCTAAGATACCGCTGTTGTTCAAGAAGTCCGAAAGAACTTTATTAGTGTGAGCCTCCACGATTTTAGCAACCCAAGGCAAGAGAGAAATGGGTCGAAAATTCTCCAGCTTGGTGGGATCCAATGAGGGTTTTTTCAGCAGGGGGATCACCCTAGCCTGCTTCCATGCCGAGGGGACCATTGCTGTGATGAAAGAAGAGTTAATCGACTGACATAAGGGCGAGAGAAGTATAGGTAGACAATCTCTAAATTGGGCAGGCCTCATAGGGTCCAAAGGGGAACCGGATTTGACCTTAGTGCTTAATGTAAGAAGCTCATCCTGAGATATAGGGGGAATTGCTGCCAGGGTAGCAGTCGGCCAAGATGCTAATGGGGCCACAGGGTCCGGGAGGCACGTGGGGAAAGATTTATAGATAGCTTCTACCTTCTGGACAAAGAAGGTGGCCAGAGCCTCACATTGCTGCCCAGATACAATTGTCGGGGTAGGAGGGTCCTTCCTGCTCTTAAAATCTTTGAGAATTTTAAAAATGCGCTACGCAGGGTTTTTGCTGGACTTAATCTCGTTGGTAAGATAGGCCGCTCGTGCCCGGTGTATAGCCTTATGATATCGTTTGACAGCATCCTGGTACATCTTTTTATCTACAGGGTCGTAATCCTTTCTCCAAGCCCGTTCTAGATGTTTACGAGTGGTACGCAAGGCAGCCAAAGAGTCATTGTACCAGGGATTAGAACTAGAGCAACGCCCTTTGGACCATTTAGCAGGAATAAGGGTGTCTAATGCCCGTAGTATCCAATCACAAAGAGCTTTATACGATTGCTCTGGATCAGTGTCATCCGACCATTCATGTCAGGAGAAGTTGCATGGATGTCAGGGTACCACCTGAGCTCGGTCCTGGTCCCCCACCGTGAAACTGATCCCCCAGCTCGTCCGGATTCAATCCGAATTTCCAGGTCTGTCAGCGATTCAGCAACAGGTTGAAGCCTTCAAAGATTTCATGTTGTGTACATTTTCCATCCTTCCAGCTCCCTCTGGCGCACCTCTGGGCCCCAAGGACCCGAGGAGGCATTACTGCCAGCAGATCTGTCTGCGATGATGTCTTTTTAAAAAAAAAAAAATTAAGAGTCTCATATGGTGCAAACTCTGCTGCGAAGGTATCCAAGCGCTTTACATGAACACCAGTCGCTTTACAGATGGACACATTCATTTTATTAGGCACGGGGAGATTAAGTAATTTGCCCAGAAACACAGGATGTTGAGTGTCCCTGCCGAGAGTCGAACCTGGTTCCCCAGTTTGTAGGTCTGTGCCTCTTGGCCCTGCTATGGGGCCTGCCCTGACTGTGGGGCTGACGGCCACCCACATCCTTGTCGGTTTCCTGGGTGTTGATGCGAACACTGATACCAATGATGGAGGAAGAAAAACTGACTGTCCTTTCAGACTCTAAAGCGAATCCACCACGGAAACGGTTGAAGTCACGTCCGATCGCAGGCACACCCAATTCATTCCCATTTGTATTAGATGCCAAGCTACCTTTCCTTAGACTAATGCCTTTGGCTTCACACTCAGAGCAGCATGATAAAGGAGAGGATGAATCTCAATCTGATGAGGGGAACTTATTTTTCGACCTTTAGGACGCCAGTGGGCTGGACACTTCTCAAGACACTGCACTGTACTCGCCACCTGGGCTCCACAGAGGAATCACCCATCTTCGTTGTGGTCATTAGAAGGTGGCAGAGGTTCTGGACCTCCAATTCTCATGGACGCCTGTCAGTTAACGCAGATGGTGATGGGACCAACCCATATAGCAGGCCATCTACTCGATCCTGTATTCTCGCATCTCCAGACGATGGTGGCTAGCCCGCCCCTCCCTATGCCCTGGTCGGATCACTCTCTCATCGCTCTATGCCTCTGTAGAGTTGGTCCCCCACTGCAATCCCCCCGTCAGTCCTCTATGAAGCATCCATGGCATAAATTGGACGCAACCATCTTCACATCCACTCTAAACTCGCAGCGCCCAGAATGGCCTACAGTCTAGAGAGGCAGCAGACGCTGCATTCAGGGGTTGGGTCAATAAAGCTCTAGATCACTGCATCTGAAAGAGACACGTTAGTGATAGATTCCTTACCTTAGAATATCCCCAGGCGTCAGGCTGGATCCGGAAAGTTTTGCGTAGCAGTACCCTTGCGCGTCGGTAGGCGGCGTCGTGCGGCTCCGCGTCCGTCGTCGGCGTCGTGATCGCCGGGATGACGTCGCGGGCAGTACTTAGGCGCCGCCCCTGCGCGCTGACGTCAGTTCTTCTTTTTCCGCGCCAGTAAGCGCAGATCCGGGAAGAGCAGTGCCCTGGTCAATTTTTGACCATACTTTTTGGTGATTTTTTCACTGTCTTTTTTTTCAGGTGTCGTAGGGATGCCCGGCTTCAAGCGATGCGGCGCCTGTGCGCGGATGATGTCCGTCACCGACCCGCATTGGGAGTGTCTCTTCTGCCTCGGCCGAGGCCACGACACCGAGTCTTGTCCCGAATGCCAGGCCCTCAACCCGAAGGCTTTGCGAGAGCGGTCTCGAAAGCTCCTCGAGGCCCGGCATTCGGCTCCGCGGAAGCCCCGGTCGCGTGAGAGGTCCAGGGGTCGCTCGCGGAGTGCACACCGGTCGTCGGCGTCGAAGTCTTCTTCGTCCGGTAAGTCCTCGACACAAGAAGTCCAAGAAGCATCGTCGCTCTCGGACTTCGCCTCGCCGGTCTCGCGACTCGGCTGAGGCCCCTCCCGGCACCGTCCCCGCCCCGCGGCCCCGGACTTGCCTGTGGAGTCGCCCCCGTCATACCCGCCCTTCCCGGGTTCGGGGGCGGATCCGGCCAAGGTACAGGAGTTCCTGTCGGCCATGGCCCGCCTCTTCGGGCCTTCAGGCCCCTCCGGTGCGCCTTCGGGCCCCGCGGGCCCTGATGGGGTTGATCCGGCGCCGCCGGCGGCTCCGCCCCGGCGTCGCCCGAGCCTCCAGCCTCGATCCCGGCTCCGGCTCCGGCCCCGGCCTCGATCCCGGCTCCACAACTCCCATCGACGCCGGTCGACCTTACGACACCTCCGCCGGCGCCGATGTCTCCGGTGCCGCTCTCGACGCCGCCCTGGGCTCCGGGCGGCGTCGTCCCCCGGTTCCTTCCGGCTCCGGACATGGACCCGGAGCGACGTCGCTCGACGCCGGCTCCGGCGCCGATGGGACCTTGGGTCCCAAATGTCCCTCCTCCTCCTTATTTTGAACCAGAGGAGGACCAGGAGGACTGGGAGGGGTCTGATGACCCTCTGACACGCAACTGTCAGTATGATGAGGACTGGACAGAGAGTCTAGGGGAGGCCAGTGGTCTGGATACTTCTCCTGACACTGGCATGCTGTCTCCTCCCGTGGCTACGGAGGAGGGGGCCAATTTTGGTACGGTGTTGCGTAGGGCTGCTGGGGCCTTACGTCTCCAGCTCCCTACTTTGACGGTCAAGACTAACATCTTGACAGAGGTGCTTCAGCCGGCAGCCTCCTCTGCGGAGACTGTGCTGCCGTTTAACGACGCCCTCACGGACGTTCTTTTGGGCGCCTGGTCCAAGCCCAACACAGGGGCTCCTGTGGATCGGAACGTGTCACGACGCCATCGCCCCGCTCCGGGCGACCCCCTGTTTCTTTCTGTCCACCCCACTCCTGAGAGCTTGGTTGTCCAAGCCTCCGCTTCCCAAACCGCCTTCCCTACCGCTCCTCCGGATAGGGAATCCAAACGCCTGGATCAGTTTGGGAAGAAAGGTTTTTCTTCCTCCAGTGCTGGCTTGCGGTCCGTTAACACCGCTTGTCTTTTGGGCCGATATACCCACTCCCTGTGGGATTCGGTGGCGGATGTTTTGCCCCAGTGCCCTGAGGAGGTCCAGGCACTGCTTTCCCGCGCCATTGCGGAAGGAAGGGATGCGGCCAAATACACTATCCGTTGTGGCCTTGACACCGCCGACTCGCTGGGCAGGTCGATTGCAACGACGGTGGCGCTCCGGCGCCACGCCTGGCTGAGAACCACTGGTTTTTCAGGGGATGTCCAGAATACTCTCATGGACATGCCCTTTGATGGAGTCGGTCTTTTGGGTCCAAAGCAGACCATGCGTTGGAGCGCTTTAAGGACTCACGGGCTACTGCAAAGTCCCTGGGCCTTTCTGCTACACGCCCTCCGCTGCCTTCTGCTTTTCGCCCCTATCGTGGCCACGGTAGGGGCGCCCTTCACGTCAGCAGCCCAGCCACCGGCCCGCGCAGCAGGCGTCTTCGCGTGGCCGAGGACGTGGATTCCGCCGTGGCGGATCGGGCAACCAGCGTGCGGGTCAGGCCACCACCTCCAACCCGTCCGCGGCCTCCAAGCCCTCCTAGTCCCTCCTTTCAGGTGCACGGCACGCCAGTAGGGGCAGGGTCCGCCATCACCTTCCCCACTGGCGCACCATCACCTCGGACAGGTGGGTCTTGGACATTGTCCGAAGGGGCTACTCCCTCCCCTTCGAGACCACCCCCCAGCCATGCCACCTCAATTCCACCGCATGTCAGGGGATCACTTGGTGCTTCTACAGAAGGAAGTCACGGCCCTCTTGACCAAGAGGGCCATCGAGCATGTTCCGACCCCAGAAGTAGGGCGTGGTTGCTACTCCCACTACTTTCTGGTGCCCAAAAAGGACAAGGAGGACATGCGTCCTATCTTGGACCTCCGGAACGTCAATCGCTTCCTCCGGAAGGAGAAGTTCAAGATGCTCACCCTAGCTCAGGTCTTGACTGCCCTCGACCCTGGAGACTGGTTGGTAGCGTTGGACTTGCAGGACGCGTATTTCCACATCCTCGTCCTGCCGGCCCACCGGCGTTACCTTCGGTTCACGGTAGGCCCCGAGCATTTTCAGTTCACCGTGCTCCCCTTTGGCCTTACCAGTGCCCCTCGGGTGTTCACGAAAGTGATGGCGGTGGTCGCAGCTCATCTGCGCCGGGCAGGGGTTTCAGTCTTCCCCTACCTCGACGACTGGCTGCTGAAGGCGGGCTCGTCCCAGGCAGTCGTCTCCCACCTCCAGACTACGGCCGAACTCCTGCACTCGCTGGGGTTCTCCATCAATGTGCCGAAGTCGCATCTAATTCCTTCTCCACAGCTCCTTTTCATCGGAGCAGTTCTGGACACGACGCAGTTTCGGGCCTCATCCTCCCGCACGGCGAGTCCGGGATATTCAGGCTATGATTCCGATCTTTCGGCCTTTATCCTGGGTTTCGGTACGGATGACCCTGAGGCTGCTGGGCCTCATGGCCTCCTGCATCCTGCTGGTCAACCATGCCAGATGGCATATGCGGGCTCTGCAGTGGGACCTGAAGTTCCAGTGGGCGCAGCACCAGGGCAACCTGTCCGATCACGTCCAGATCTCGGAGGGGACTGCAAAACAGTTGCAGTGGTGGCTCTCGAACCGGCAATGGGTCATGGGCAGATCCCTCTCCCTTCCCCAGCCAGAGCATACAGTTGTGACGGACGCGTCCCTTCTGGGATGGGGCGGTCACATGGGAGAGGCGGAGATCAGAGGCCTCTGGTCTCCGGCGGAGTCCCGGCTCCATATCAACATTCTGGAGCTCCGGGCGATCCGGCTTGCACTCAAGGCATTCCTTCCCTCTGTCAAAGGGAAGGTAGTGCAGGTGTTCACAGACAACACCACCGCCATGTGGTACTGCAACAAACAGGGCGGGGTGGGGTCTTGGACCCTTTGTCAGGAGGCTCTGCGCCTCTGGACATGGCTGGAACATCAGGGCATGTTCCTGATGGTTCAACACCTGGCAGGTTCTCTGAACGCCAGGGCGGACGAACTCAGCCGCAGGTGCATGATGGATCACGAATGGCGTCTTCACTCGGAAGTGGCGCAAGGACTCTTTCTACAGTGGGGAGAGCCTTGGTTAGATCTATTCGCCACCGAAGAGAACGCGCAATGTCATCAGTTCTGCGCGTTGGAATTTCCAAGGCGGCACTCGCTCGGCGACGCTTTCGTCGCGAGTGGAGTTGCGGTCTGTTGTACGCCTTTCCGCCTATACCACTTCTACCCAGAGTGTTGAAGAAGATTCGGCACGACCGGGCCCAAGTCATTCTTGTGGCTCCGGACTGGGCTCGAAGAGTTTGGTATCCCGAGCTACTCAATATGAGCATAGATCCCCCGATCCGTCTGCCTCTTCGGGAGGATCTTCTGTCGCAGCAGCAGGGGACGGTCCTCCACCCGAACCTGTCCAGTCTACACCTGCTTGCGTGGAGATTGAGCGGCGGCAGTTGATTCCTTTCGACTTGCCTCCCGAAGTTTGTGATGTGATTCTGGCAGCCAGGCGTCCCTCCACTAAGGTGGTATACGCCTGCAGGTGGAACAAATTTGTGGCATGGTGCACAGCAAAGGCTGTGGATCCCCTTTCTGCCCCTCTTTCTGAGGTCCTTCTGTTCCTTCTCTCTCTGGCCCAACAGGGTTCTGCCCTGGGTACCATCAAGGGTTATCTTTGTGCTATCTCGGCCTTCCTCAGGCTCCCTGATCAGCCCTCCCTTTTCAAGTCCCCTGTTGTTAACAGGTTCTTAAAAGGCCTTACTCACCTCTTCCCTCCTGTTCCGTTTGTAATGCCTCAGTGGGACTTGAACTTGGTTCTTACCTTTTAATGTGCGCTCCCTTTGAGCCTCTGCATAACTGTCCTCTTCGTCTTCTGACTCTAAAGGCAGCCTTTCTGGTGGCCATCACCTCCGCTCGGCGGGTGAGTGAGCTCCAGGCTCTTTCTTGCAAACCTCCCTTTCTGTCTGTTCATCCAGACAAGGTTGTTCTTCGGACGCGTCCGTCCTTCTTGCCAAAGGTGGTTACTGCTTTCCACATTGGGCAGACCATCACTTTGCCCACCTTCTTTCCGCCTCCGCATCCTTCCAGAGAGGAAGAGAGGCTCCACCGTCTGGACCCAAAACGTGCGCTCTCCTTCTATATCGACCGCACAAAACACTTCCGGGTGGATGACCAGCTCTTTGTTGGCTACGTGGGCGCCAAAAAGGTCGGGCGGTGCACAAGAGGACGATCTCCCGCTGGGTTACCTTGTGCATCAAGACCTGCTATTCTTTGGCTAAGAGGGAGCCTCCTGTTGGGCTGCGTGCCCATTCCACCAGGGCAACGGCTGCTACCACGGCCTTGGGCCGCGGTGTTCCGCTGCCGGTTATCTGTCAGGCAGCTACGTGGGCCTCGCTGCACACGTTTACTAAGCACTACTGCCTTGACAGTCAGGTCCGGAGGGACGGCTTCTTTGGCCGTTCTGTCCTCCAGGACTTCCTTGTCTGATCTTTGTTCGCAGACCCACCACCGGGGTTGGTATTGCTGGGGTATCTATTCTAAGGTAAGGAATCTATCACTAACGTGTCTCTTTCAGATGCACAAGTTACTAACTTGTGTAACGATATATCTGTAAGAGACAGTAGTTAGTGATAGATTCCTTACCGCCCCACCCATCCTCCCCGTTCTGCGAACTGATTTCTAGGGTTAAGGACATCCCTTTCAGGGCCCTAGTATTTTTCAGACACCTGTGTCAGCTTCTTGCATGGCTCTGCGTTCCTGGCGCGGAAAGTCGTGTACAGAACTGACGTCAGCGCGCAGGGGCGGCGCCTAAGTACTGCCCGCGACGTCATCCCGGCGATCACGACGCCGACGACGGACGCGGAGCCGCACGACGCCGCCTACCGACGCGCAAGGGTACTGCTACGCAAAACTTTCCGGATCCAGCCTGACGCCTGGGGATATTCTAAGGTAAGGAATCTATCACTAACTACTGTCTCTTACAGATATATCGTTACACAAGTTAGTAACTTGTGCATTCCGGCCAAAATGATCCAGGCAAAACGTAGCCATACCCACGCCTGGTACGATGAGGCACTGAGCGCGGAAAAGGAAAAATGCAAAATTCTAGAACGTGCCTGGAGAAGTGCTTATGACCTTACAGCAAAAACTACCTACAGGAATGCAGTCAAAGCATACCATAAACTGGTCCGGAAGACCAAGGCCATGTTCTATGCGAACATGATCACGACGAGCTGCAATCCCCCCAAAACTATTTTTGCCCTTATGAAAGACATGGTAAAACCCCCGCCTGCTGCCAATAATACAATATCCTCCAATCTACAATGTGAGATGTTAGCTAAATATTTCATCAGCAAGGTGGAGAATATTTATAACGCTCTCTGCCCGAGAAAGGATGCCCCTGAACTTCGGGAGAATTTTACCCTGATAGACATACCTCACTCCCTACAGGACCTTCCGCCCTTGTCCTCTAAAGACATGGACGTTCTGTCGGCCAAGGTAAAATCAGGCTCTCCTGATGATCCTTTAAAACCGGATCTTTTCAGGAAATTTCAGGACTACCTTCTGACGGAGGGGCGGGAGCTGATCAATAGGTCACTCTCAGCGGCGATGATCCCCAAGTCATGGAAACACGCCAAAGTTATCCCCCTACTAAAAAAAACAACACTAGATCCGTCTCTGCCTGAGAACTTCCGCCCTATATCCCTACTACCATACCTGGCTAAAATTATGGAGTCCTATGTTAACATCACCCTGACCAAATACCTGGAAGCAAACACGCTCCTGGATAGGTCACAAAATGGCGTTCGGCCTAGACACAGCACCTCATCCGGGCCAGCCTGGATGAGGGCAAAACCTCAGAGCTGATTCTATTAGACCTCAGCGCGGCCTTCGACACGGTCTCCCATAGGATTCTACTACAACGGCTAGAGGAGATCGGGGTCAAGGGCAAGGTCTTGGCCTGGTTTGCATCCTTTCTGACCACCGAACCTTCCAGGTCTCAGCCCCTCCCTTCACGTCCAGCGTCCACCCTCTCGGATGTGGTGTCCCGTTGCTGGGGCAGCCATGCGCTTTATAAGAATCCATAACATAACATTCTCATCAGTTGAGGTCAAAACAAATCTAACAGAGGTCCTACAACCTGGACAAACTTCCTCAGAACTGCTCCTTCTTTTCAGCGAATTCCTTATGTGTACCATAATGGGATACGTGGTATATTGCCCTCTAGGCTATAGACTGGTTGCCAGATGACACAGACCTGCTCCTGTAGACCCACCGTTCTTCCTCCAACATCCTACTCCTGAGAGCTTTGTAGTTCAAGCTTTCACAAGCAGACTGAAACCAAATTCGTTTTTGACTATACCCCCTGATAGGGAAACCATGCGCAAGCAAGCATTTGGTAAGGGAATGTTTACCTCCAAAGTCTAGTCCTACGCTCCATATATCCCACTTGCCTCCTGAGATATAATTCGCATATGCTATAGGACATGGTGGGTGAAATCTTGCTCGCAGTTATAGAAGAATTTTGTGCTATTTTGACACAGATCATTCCCAGACAGACAAGAGGTTGTGAAATATGTCATCTGTTCTTGGCAGGACACCATTAACTGGGTGGGGCAATGGGACCAACGTTGTGTTTTGGCTCCACATCTAGATAATATCCACAGGCTTTTCGAGTCATGACCAGACATCGCTTATGGGCATGCCATTCTACAGCGCTCTTCTCTTTAGAGATAAAACAGACTCCTCCCTGAATCTCTTTGAAAAGAGCAAAGCCAAAGCGCACTCACTGTGGCCTTTCAGAGACAATGCGGCAGCATCCCCAGCAGGTTCGCCCGTTTCAAGGTTTCGCAAGGGGCTTCCAACAGAGACCACACCAATGCTGCCCCCTCGTAATCCCCCTCCTCCAAGCAGCCAAATCCTCAGTCCTTTCAAGGTCAGTGTTGGGAATTCGGCCAACAACGTCCAGTCCCCCCCCCCGCACTCCCTGCCGCTTCAAAACCCCTTTAGATTGCCTTCAGCGGCACATGGCCATCCAATTGGAGGCAGGATATGGTTTTACTTCTACGGTTGGCAAAGCATCAAATCAGACAGATGAGTGCTGCAAATTGTTCAGGGTTTTTACGCTGTACCATTTTCTGTCTTTTCCACCACACAAACAACCTACATCACCGTGACTTCCGGAATACCTCTTTATACATTCTTGGAAGGAAGTTAGGACTCTCTTCGACAAGGTGGCCATCAAAAAGATTCTGGCTTCAGAAATGGAGACTGTTAGCATCAGGAAATAACTGGAAAAGCACTCAAAGGAGAGAGGACTTCATCCTATTTTAGATCTATGCCCTCTGAAATTTGTTCTGAAAAAGGATAAGTTAATGATGCTCACTATGCCTTATGTCCTGTGTGCTCTGGATCCAGGCGACTGGATGGTGGTACTGGGTTTGCAGGAACTTTATTTTCACATTCCCACCTGCAGTCCCTCAGGCGTTACCTGTGGGTCCAAGTGAGACAAACATTTCCAGTTTTCTGTGCTCCCCTTAGGCCTCACCAGTGCTCCTCGGTGTTCACCAAAGTTATGGCTGTGGTCGCTGCACACCTTTGAAGGTTGGGAATGTCAGTCTTCCTTTTTCTGGATGACTGGTTGCTGAAGGCGTACACCACCTCCAGACTATAGTGAGCCGCTTCACATCTTTGGGGTTTTCACTCAGTATGTCACACCTGACACCTTTGCAGAAGCTCCTGTTCATCAGAGCTTTCTAGATGCTGTGCATTCGAGCCTTCCCTCCACCTGAATCAGTCTAGGACATTCATGCTAAAATTCCGATGTTTCAGCCTTGAGCCTGGGCTTCAGTCAGAGTGGCTCTGAGGCTTCTTGGCCACTTGCATCCTGCTAGTTGATCACACCAGTTAGCACGTGTGGGCTCTGCAGTGGGATCTGATGCCTCATTGCGCTCAGCATCAAGGGAATATATCAGATTCCATCTAGGTGTTGGTGGAGACTGTGAAAGAGCTGTAGTAGTCGTTATCAGACCGCAATTAAACTGGTTGCAGACCCTCTCCCCACACCACCCAGACCTAAAGGTTGTGATGCATGCATCGTTGCTGGGCTTGCGAGATCATCTGGGAGAGGTGGAAATCAGAGGACTCTGATCTCCAGAAGAGTCCGGCCTCCACATCAGTTTGCTTGAGATGTGGACAATTCGCCCGGCACTGAGAACTGTCCATCAAGTAAGGACAGGTGCAGGTCCTTACTTACAACACCCCGCAATGTAGTATTGCAACACCCCACAATGTAGTATTGCAACAAAAAGGGCAGAGTGGGGTTGTAAATCCTGTCAGGAGGTTCTGTGCTTTTAGAACTGGCTGAGTTGTCAAAGCATCTCCCTGATAGTCAACCACCTGGTGGGATCTTTGAACGCGAGTGCAGACAAACTTAGTCGGCGTTGTCTAGTAGATCACGAATAACAGTTACAGTTAGAGGTGTTGCACGGCGTCTTCTAGTAGGGGGGAATGCAGTGGCTGGATATTTTTGCCACCTCTGAGAATGCACAGTGTCCAAACTTTTGCGCGTACGAGTTCTCAAGGACATTCTCCCTCAGGGACGTTTTCCACCTCGAGTGGGGTATGGGACTCTTGTATCCTTCCGGACTTTACCTCTCCTTCCCAAAGTTCTTAAGAAGATCAAGCGCGGACAAGCCCAAGTCATTTTAGTGCCTACGTATTGGCCCAGCAGAGTGTGGTACTCTAAACATCTGGCTATGAGCATCTGTCCTCCGATTCGGCTTCAGGCTTATCTTCTGTTGCAGCAATGGGGCGGAGTCTTTCATCCGAGCCTGCACAATTTACACCTCCTTTCTTAGAGATTGAGCAGTAACAGTTAGATGCCTTAGTCTCCCTCCTCAGGGTAGTGGATGTCATCTTGGCGGCCAGCCACCCAAACCATCTATGCTGGGAGAAGTTTGTCGCTTGGTGTACCTCTTAACAGATGGAGACCCTACCAGCAAAGTTGTCTGATGTATTGATGCTTGACCTTTCTCTAGCCCAGCAAGGACTTGCTGTGGCCACTGTTAAAGGCTATTTGTCAGCCCTACTGGCCTGCCACAGTTACTAGGTCAACTCTTGTTGTTTAAACCACCTGTTGTGATGCTTTTCTTAAAGGGGCTGAACCACATGTTTCCACCCATACCTTTTGTGATGCCCCAATGGACCTCAACTTAGTTCTCACATATTTGATGTGCACTCAGTTTGAACCGATGCATGGTTGTCTGCGTCTTTTGACTCTAAAAACAGTGTTCCTCATAACGAAAACATCAACTCGTCACAAGAATGAGTTGTCCGTACAGCAAACATACACCTCCTTTTTCCAGATAAGCTGGTGCTTCAGACTAGGACGGCTTTTCTGCTTTCCACGTCAGGCAATCCATTACCCTTTTGGCATTATTTTTTCCTTCTCATCCCTTGACAGAGCCGGAAAGACTCCATCGTTTGGGCCCCAAAAGAGACTTGAGATTTTACATTGATCACACCAAGGGCCATCGGGTGAATGTTAAGCTATGTGAAGCTATGTGTGGGGTTCACAAGGGCAAAGCTGTGCAGAAGAGAACCATAGTTCTCTTTATCAAAAATTGCTTTGCATTGTCGAAGTAACCGTCCTCAGAAGGATTGAGGTCTCATTTCACTAGGTTCTAGGCTTCTACCACTGAGTTAGCATGCAGTTTGCCTCTCTTGGACATCTGTCAGGCTGCAGCGTGGGCATCAGTTCAGATATTGATGAAGACCTAGTGTCTTGATCGCAACATCTGGCAGGAGGGACACTTTATCCAGTCGGTCCTGCAGAAATGTTTGGTTTGAGCCATTCCACTAACACACCAACTTGGGAGCTACTCTTCACAAGTTGAGCAATATGCAATTATAAGTATCCATCAGAATAACAGGTTACTTAAATTCAGTAACGCTCTTTCTGGTGCAGATTCCTCATCAACCTTCCCATCTATACGTTCCGTGGAAAGGAGGTTCTAAAAAGAAGTTAAATAAATAGGCAAGCATTTATTTGTAGGTTAATATATGCTTGCCTGTTTAACATTTTATTCTGAATATTAATGCTCAGCAACTAAACTGCAGCTCGTGCTGCTGTTCACCAGGGGGGCCGCATGTAAAGGTCAAGAGGGCCACACTTTGAGTATCACTGTTATAGACTGATCAAGGACATTCCTTGTATACTAGTCCTCTTATTTCACCTCCTATCCAAGGTAATCAGCAAGGTGGAACTATACATTTTGGAAATGATCCTCGTAGTCCCAGATGACCAGCATTGGTACTCAGATTTTCTCATCCAGGGGATACTCATCAATAGTCATAATCTATGAATAATCCCCGCCCACGTGCGGGATCCCGGAGTATATAGAAAATACATATATATATATATATATATATATATATATAAAACATATACTTGCAGCCTAAAAATGTTTCCAACTTGGCAGAACTGCCAAAATTACATAGGTTTGCATTGTAAGACAAATACCCTCCTAACCCATAAGGAAAAGAGGACATGCACAGAACAATTGACATATACCAATGCTTTATTGCCACAAGGAAAACTTGTAATTGCAGGCATTCGCCTGTAGGCTGCATTGCAGAGCAATAATGAAACCAAGACAAAAAAACTGGCACCTTGCCTTTAAGGCTTCCAAGGGTTAGGATACCGTGCCTTTAAGGCCTGCAGGAGACCCTCTGCTCCCATCATGCACCACAGGTGACAGGTCAGTTCTTTTTTCCGGCTCCTTCTATGAGGATCCTGGAGTTTGAGCTCTTCAGTTTTTTGACTGAAAGATATATATTTGATATTTCCTTTGAAATTTCGACAGTTTCTGATTCCTAGAGGTATATTCTACTGGTTTTTGGTAAATTTCCAGTCAGAATGGCTGCTTTATTTCGGAAATGTCCTTCCTGTGGCAAGAAGATGGCACTGTCAGACCCACACTCGGTGTGTATTGTGTGCCTTCCATCTTCACACAATCCTGACCAGTGTTATCATTGCCAGAAGTTTACTAAAAGGACTCTGCGTGACAGAGAACGCATCAAGCTTCATGCCCTGCTGGAGAGGGATGGAGGCCATCATGGAGGTGGCCATGGATTCAGAGCTCCCTCTTCAAGCAAACAACACCGAAAACGGCATCGTTCCACCTCTCCTGAGTCCAGGAAGAAGCAGGTGCCTGAATGTTCGCCGTCGACGTCAAGATCGCCGTCGGAGAGGCCGAGGCATTCTTCAACGTCGAGGGACAAGCCAGTGTCTAGACGTTGAGACACTCCGCCGCATGCCAGTAAGTCGGCGTCGAGGCACAGCTCTTCGGGCTCGAAGGCTGTGGGTCCAGAGAGACCTTCCAAAGCTCCGTCGACGTCGAGGCTTCCGTCGACGTCGAGGCATTCTCTGCCACCCTCGAGGGGGTCGGCGTTGAGAGACTCGCCGGCGAAGACTATGCCGCGAGGGGACATATCGACGTCGAGAGCAACGTCAAGGTCCCATCATTCGACGTCCAGGAGGTCGACGTCAGCGAGAAGGACGACGTCAAGATCCCCCCCATCGATGTGGGCGGTCGACGTCGAGACCTCATCATTCGCCGTCGAGAAGATCGGCGTCAGTGGCAAGGGCGACGTCGAGGTCCCCCCATCGACGCCGACAGTCGACGTCAATGTCCCCCCATCGACGTGGGCGGTCGACGTCGAGATCAAGATCGCTGCACAGATCGACAGTGAGGGTGCAGACCTTATTGACGTCGAGGGACAGGAATGCAACGTCGAGATCCCGTTCGACGTCAAGGGCCCAGTCATCTCCAGGGCTGAATATTGTGCAGATTTCTCCAGAGAGATCTCCTACAGCTGGCGAATTGAAGGTTTGCGCCCTGTCGCCTCGCTGGCTGCAGGGTGTTGGAACAGGTGCCCGCAGAGGTCCGGGCTCGGACTACTCGCGGTCATACACAGCAAGACCTTCTAAGTCGCCTCCAGCAAGGCCTTCCAAGTCGCCTTCCAGAAGACGCCGATCTCGGTCAGGGGGTCGTCGCAGCTCGCACCACGATCCTCCACATAAGAGGAGGCGCAGAACATCATCCACCTGTTCTTCGTCTTCTATTCGGGACTACTCGCCAACTTTTTCATCTACGCCACCTTCAAGGGTGTCTCCAATTGATGACATTGGGACTTTCTCTGACGTACTTGGCAGAGGAGCTAAGAAACTAAATATCAGTTTATGCACTCCGGTGGTCCCGACATCGATTATATTTGAGACATTGCACCATCGTACAACTCCCAGACCTTTGCTACCTCTGGTGCCAGGTTTTTTAGAACCAGCTATGGCCACGTTCCTCACTCCTGCCACAGTGGGATCAGTTCCGTCCAGGATCGCAAAGAAATACAAAGCTCCAGACCAGGATCCCTTGTTCCTTAGGTCTGATCCTCCGGCGGATTCAATCATTGTGGCAGCCGCCAGGAAAACGCACTCCGCAGCCTCATCAGCTTCTGTTCCTCCAGAAAAGGACAGTAAACAAATGGACTCTTATGGCAGGAAGATGTGCAATACTTCGGCATCATCTATGAAGATTGCAAGTGCTTCAGCCCTTCTTGGGCGCTACGACAGGTCTCTTTGGGACTCCCTGGCTCGGTTTACTGACAAGCTTCCCAAAGAAGATCGACAAGACTTCCACGAAATCTTGCAAGAGGGTGGTTTAGTAGCCAATCAAATCATCAGCGCGGCGGCTGACGCCTCGATCTCGCCGCGCACGGCTATTCACAGGGCATCTGTTCACGGCGCTCTGCGTGGTTGCGCCTCACAGGTCTAAAACCGGACGCCCAGAAGAAGATCCTCAACCTTCCTTTTAACGGCTCCTCCTTATTTGGTTCTCATGCTGATGAGGAAATGACAAAGATGAAGACCGAGCTGGACACGGTCAAAGCAGTTGGACTGGAAAAGCGGAAGGAGTTTCGTAAACGCTTCCGTCAGAACGACAAGCGACCCTTCCAACAGAGGGTTCAAACCCCTCAATGGTCCTCCCAAAACCAACAAAGGTTCCAATTCCAGCACAAGCTTCCTGGCAGGGGAAGAGGGAACAATAAGCAACAGCAGTCCTCCACCAAGCAGCCTCCAAAACAGTGAGGCATTGCTTCCTCCGTACCCGTTCGCCACTCCGGTAGGAGGGAGTATCGTTTTTCACCTGGAAGAGTGGGAATCCATATCAAGAGACAGATGGGTGCTGAATATTGTACAGCATGGTTACTTGCTGAGGTTCAAGACCCCTCCTCCGCAAGTTGCCCCTCAATTGACGTGCCTTCCTCAACAACACAATTTGTTACAGGGTGAAGTGTGTACCCTACTCTCCAAAAAGGCCATAGAAGAGGTCCCACCTCACCAGCGAAATCAAGGGGTGTACTCACGGTACTTTCTGATCCAGAAACGAGGAGTAACCAAAGAGTACAGACCTATCCTCGACCTGCGCCTGCTGAACAGGTTTATAAGAAAAGAGAGATTTCGGATGCTAGCCATGCACCAGATTTTCCCACATCTTCATCTGAGAGACTGGATGTGTGCCATCGACCTGCAGGACGCCTACTTTCACAGTCCTGTTTCTGTGAAACATCGTACGTTCCTCAGGTTCCAGGTGTCTCGACAGTACTATCAGTACCGAGTACTTCCGTTCGGGCTCAAATCCGCCCCCCGGACGTTCTCCAAGTGCATGGCGGTGGTAGCTGCTTTCCTCCGCAAGCGCAAAATCTTCGTCTATCCCTACCTAGACGACTGGCTCCTGAAGAGTTCCGCACCTTCACTACTCCAGAGCCATCTCACTTACTGTCTCAACCTGCTTCACTCCCTGGGGTTGCAAGTCAACTACAAGAAGTCAGTTCTCAACCCCACGCAGAAGATACATTATATGGGCGCGTCCCTAGACACCGCAACGGCAAGCGTGTGTCCTTCGGAGGAGAGGTTGTCCTCAATGTTGATCAAGTGCCGTGCTCTTCTCAGCAATATACATCCCACAGCAAGGCAGGTGTCATCACTGCTGGGATCGATGGCCTCATGCATCTTCATTGTGCCCAATGCCAGACTTTACATGCGGCCTCTACAGCAGTCCCTCGAAGATCAATGGACACAGCGCTCAGGCCGTTGGGAAGATCGGGTCTCTCTTCCTCAGGCGGCCAGGGACTCCATCAAATGGTGGATGAAACGTTCACACCTTCTGCAAGGGGTCCCTTTTCACCAGGTCCCTCCGACACAGACTGTAGGTACAGATGCCTCACTGCAAGGTTGGGGAGCTCACATGGGCCAGCTTCAGGTACAAGGTCTCTGGTCCGAGACAGAGAGAAGTTAACACATCAACTTCTTGGAGCTAAGGGCAGTCCATCTGGCTCTCAAGTCTCTGTACCCGTGCCTACAGTCCAACTCCATTCAGACAGACAACACAACAACAATGTACTATCTGAACAAGCAGGGAGGCACCAGGTCACGGGTCCTGTCTCTGGAGTCACAGACCACATGGAAGTGGCTTCTGGCGAGGAGTCTCACGATCGTAGCCGTTCACCTTCCAGGAACCTTGAACGTGCAGGCAGATGTTCTCAGCAGAGACTTCGTAGAAGCACACGACTGGGTGTTAAACGAAGAAGTCGCTCAGGACATTTTTCGGCAATGGGGAGTGCCAGACATCGACCTGTTCGCAGACGCGGCAAATACGAAATGCCCCGTCTTCGCGTCCAGATTCCCACAACAAGGATCACGGGGGAATGCACTTTTGATAAGATGGTCGCAGACATTGCTGTACGCTTTTCCACCACTCCCTCTGATCCCGGCGGTCATACAGAAGTTTTACAGGACCTATGCCAGAATGATCCTGATAGCCCCAGAGTGGCCGCGCCAGTGGTGGTATCCGGACCTCCTTCAGCTATCCGAAGCTCCACACCGGAGGCTTCCCTGCCGCCCGGACTTGTTGACCAAGAACGAGGGGAGAGTTTTTCATCCCTACCTCTCGTCCCTGCGATTGACTGCATGGCTCCTGAAGTCATCCAGTACGGGCACTTAGACCTCCCTGCGGAGTGTATGTCCATTCTCAAGGAAGCAAAGAGACCCTCCACCAGGAAATCTTATGCTTTCAAGTGGAAGAGATTCTACCTGTGGTGCAAGGACAACGCCTTTGATCCGACTAAGGGTCAGGAGCAAGTGATCCTTCCCTACTTGTTATACTTGGCAAAGTCAGGCCTGCAATATTCCTCCATTAGGGTTCACCTGGCTGCTATAACAGCTTACAGGAAGTCCCCTACCCAGGGTTCATTCTTTCAAATGCCAGTGGTAAAGGATTTTCTGGAGGGACTCAGAAAGGTTTATCCCCCAGTGAGATCTGCTTCTCCCCCCTGGGAACTTAACATTGTGCTTACTAAACTTATGGGTGCTCCTTTCGAGCCTATTCATAAGGCGTCTTTGCAGCATTTGACCTGGAAGGCTGCTTTTTTGGTAGCCATCACTTCAGCCCGCAGGGTGAGTGAGATTCAAGCCCTGTGCTGTAAGGCACTGTATACTGTTTTTCATGCCAATAGGGTGGTGCTACGTACACATCCGAGCTTCCTCCCGAAGGTGGTTTCGGATTTTCACATCAATCAGGTTATTACGCTGCCCACCTTCTTTCCTAAACCTTCAACTCCCCCTGAGAGATCATTACACTCTTTAGATCTCCGGAGAGTGCTGAAGTTTTACCTTGACAAAACTCACACACTTAGGAAATCTGACCGGCTCTTTATTAACTACGGTTCTACTAACACTGGTCTAGCTGCATCTAAAAGATCCATCTCTCGATGGATTGTCTCTTGTATAGCTTTATCCTACCAGTTAGCCAACAAGACCTTACAAGGCAGACCTAAAGCGCACTCTACCAGAGGCAAAGCCTCTACCACAGCTCTCCTTCGCAATGTTCCAATGTCTGAAATCTGTAAGGCAGCCACATGGCGATCGGTGCATACCTTTACACGCCATTACTGTCTAGTTCTCTTCCAGGGGATCCTCATCAATAGTCATAAGCACTGAATATTCCCGCCCACGTGCGGGGACCCCGGAAATATAAAAATTATATATGGAAATCACATATATACAGCTCTACATATATGCATATACATATATCATTTTTTCTCATACCAATGCAGCTCTCAATAGGAGGCTAAACAATGTAATTACACACATAAAAAACTACATTTGCCAATATATAAAAACACCAGAGGACAATTAGTACTTGAACTCTGTTTTTTTTAATGAGCAAAATACTCAAAGAGTAAAAACTGCAAAATAAGTAGACATTGTTAGCCTACAGGCTGCATTGTAAACCAATAGCATAGAAAATGAAAGCATTTTCAACAAAAACTGGCACCGTGCCTTTAAGGCAGCCATGACCCCTAGCTTCCCATCATGCCTCAGGGGTGACAGTTAGGTTAGTTGTTCTTTCCGGCTCCTTCAGTCAGGACCCTGGATTTTCAGCTCTTGCTTTTTTGACTTTCTGTCAAAAAATATCTATAAAGATCTAGTTTTTTCTACTTTCACTCGACGTCTTTTGGTCCTAGAGTGTAAGTAGCACCTTTTCTGTGTTTCAGAAAAGGTTTATTTTTTGGAAATGCCTTCTTTATTCGATCCTTGCCCGTCATGTGGCAAGAAGAAGGCCAGAACAGATACACATCCTGTGTGTATTCTCTGCCTCCCTGAGTCCCACTCTTCTGACAACTGCCAGCATTGTAAGAAGTTATCAAGAAGGACTATCAAGGAGAGGGACAGGATCCGTCTCTATGGCCTCTCTGAAAGAGGTAGGTCTCCTGTGAGGCAGAAGAAGAGGAAAACTCGGTCGACGTCGAGAGGAAAAGTCCCGACCTGTTCTCCGTCGGCGTCGGTATCGACGTCGAAGAAATCGGCGACGAAGAAATCGGCGTTGAAGACTTCGGTGATGCCGGCGCATCATCATTCGACTCACGAAATCTTCGTCGACGAAGGTAACAGGTCCTCCGTTGACGCCAACCAGGCGGCGCTCAACGCCGAGAGACAGGTCTCCGTCGGCGCCGGGTGGGCGTACGACGTCGAGGCACAGCGCTCCGTCGCCGCAGGCGCGATCGACGCCGAGGCACAGCGCTCCGTCGCCGCAGGTGCGATCGACGCCGAGGCACAGCGCTCCGTCGTCGCCTCATCAACGGCGATCGACGTCGAAGCACATCTCCCCGTCTCGTCAGCGGCGATCGACGTCGAGGCGCATCTCTCCGTCGTCGCCTCCTCATCGGCGATCGACGTCGAGACACAGATCTCCGCCGGGATCAAAGCAATGATCTTCGGCGTCGAGACACAGGACACCTCCTTCGGCGTCGAAGCAGACGATCCATCATTCCACGCCGTCGAGGCGGATGACTCCGCCGAGTGGATTTTCGGCGTCGAGACCAAGACCTCCGTCGCCGGCAGTCCAACGCCGGTCGACGTCGACACAGCAATCTCCTGAAAGGTTGCAGGGAGTGTCAAAGCAGGACACTGCACCAGTGTTGGAGAGACGTTCGTCGCCGAGAAGTCCACTTTCTAAGAGAAGAAAGTCAACGTCGAGACATACGTCTCCGTTGAGAGGGCAGTCGACGCTTAGACGCTCCAGGTCAACGTCAAAGCGCCCTTCTGGGAACACCTCACCTCCAGTGAGCCTGTCTTCGTCACCTTCAGGTTCGTCCAGATCCCCGGAGGTGGTTATCTCGACGTCCAACAGCCCAGTGTCAGGGGGACACCAAGATTCTCCAACAAGGCATGAAGAGCTGAGCTTCACACCTCCTGCTCAGTCTCCTAGGGAAAGAGAGAGCCACAGATCGCCTTCCATCCATTTATCGCCACGATGGCACAGGCCTCTACATCACTGGGCTACGGACAGGAATTACTCGAGCCATCAGAACAGATCCCCGTTGGCTCGTTTAACTCAGGATAAAGAGCGATCTCCTTCAAGAACAAGAGCTCGCAGCCGCACACCGGCGCACTCACACAGGAGGAGGTCTAGATCAAGAAGCAGGAGGAGAGCACACAGATCGCCTACTCCGTCCTCTTCTTCCACTCATACATCCCATAGAGACTATTCGCCTACTTTGATCGAACAGTCCACCGTCGAGGGTCTCTCCGGTGGACGACATCTACACTTTTCAGGACATTCTTGGCAGAGGAGCGGTAAAGCTGGGTATCCCTATGCCAACTCGTCAAAGCAAGTCCTCGGTGATTTTTGAGACTCTACACCAAAGAGCAGCAACTAAACCTCTACTTCCCTTGGTACCAGGCATCATAGAGCCAGTGATGGATATCTTTCTCACGCCAGCGAGTGTTAAGACCGCCCCAGCGAGGATCTTAAAAAGTACCGTTCACCAGAGGACGATCCGCTCTTCCTCAGGGCTGACCCTCCTCCGGATTCAGTCGTAATTGCGGCGGCAAAGAAGACTCATGCGGTGGCATCCTCCTCTACTGTCCCACCAGACAAGGAGAGCAAGGTGCAGGATTCCTGGGGAAGGAAGGTTTGTGGCACTTCGGCCTCCATGTTGAAGGTCTCCAATGCAGCGGCACTCCTGGGCCGCTACGACAGATCTCTGTGGGACTCACTACAGAGATTCACTGAAAAGTTGCCACAGGAAGACCGTAAAGATTTTGAAGAAATCTTAACAGAGGGCAGTCAGGTGTCTAACCAGGTCATCAGTGCTGCGGCGGATGGAGCTACCCTTTCGGCACATGCTTATGCTCATGGGGTATGCGCAAGGAGAACATCATGGCTACGTCTTACAGCACTCAGGCCAGAAGCGCAGTCACGCATCCTCAATCTTCCGTTCTCTGGTTCCTCTTTGTTCGGGACTCACACGGATGAAGAGATGACGCGGATGAAAACGGAACTGGACACGCTTAAAGCGGTGGGCCTGGAGAAAAGAAAGGAATTCCGTAAGAGATTCCGTCCTCATAATAGACGATCCTCCCAACAGAGGGTTCAAACCCCTCATTGGCAGAAAAATCAGGATCAGCAAGGCCAGCAAAAACGCAGTATCGGGCAGACGCTCCTCCAGAGGAGGAAGAAACCAGCAACAAGGCAACAATTCCGCCAAGACGCAGTCGAAACAATGAACACTCACTTCCCCTGTCGCCGTTCACCACTCCAGTGGGGGAAATATCGCAGATCATCTCGAAGAGTGGCGAGCTATCACAAAGGATCGGTGGGTACTAGCCACGTTGCAGAATGGGTACTCTACGTTTTCAACATCGCCCACCATCAATCCCTCCAGTTCCTCCGTCGTGTCACCAGTTAAAACTCTTGCAGAAAGAGGTTGCCACCCTTCTCAGAAAGTCAGCCATCGAGAGGGTGCCAGTATCTCAAAGAGGAAAAGGGGTTTACTCAAGATATTTTTTGGTGAAGAAAAAAGGCCAAAAAGCAGAGTACAGACCCATTCTGGACTTGCGGTCACTCAACCTATCCATAAAAAAGGAAAAGTTTCGCATGTTGGCTCTTCATCAAATATATCCACATCTCAGGCAGGGGGATTGGATGTGCTCTCTGGATCTGCAAGATGCATATTTTCACGTTCCGATCAATCAGTATCACAGACAGTACCTGCGATTCCTAGTGGGATCCGCTCATTACCAGTTCAAGGTTCTACCCTTCGGGTTGAAGTCAGCCCCCAGAGTGTTCACGAAGTGCATGGCGGTGGTGGCAGCCGCACTGCGCCGCAGGGGCGTCTTCGTATACCCGTACTTGGACGACTGGCTGTTGAAAGGTCCTTCCCCAGACAGTGTGAGGATTCATTTCTTGAGCTGTCTCGAGCTGTGTCACCGGCTGGGCCTGCATGTGAATTTCGTCAAATCAACTTCACAGCCAACACAGAAAATACATTTTTAGGAGCTCTACTAGACTCCACGGTAGGAAAAGTGTTTCCTTCGGAGGAGAGACAGTGTTCCCTCATACAGAAATGCCAGCTGGTTCTGCGCAACAGAAAACTACCTGTGCGTCGGATTGCCTCCCTGCTAGGGTCGATGGCATCCTGCATCTTCCTGGTTCCCAATGCCAGACTACGAATGCGTCCTCTTCAGCAGGATCTGGAGGACAAGTGGGACCAGCAGACCGCTCGTTGGGACGAAAAATAAGTCCATCAAACGCGGCTCGAGCTTCCATACCTTGGTGGATGAGAAAACAAAATTTGCAAGTCGGAGTTCCTTTCCATCAACCTCCGCCTGCTCAGACACTGATCACGGACGCCTCGCTGCAGGGTTGGGGAGCCCACATGGGTTCTCTCCAGACTCAAGGGCTGTGGTCTCCAAAGGAGCGATCCTATCACATCAACATGCTAGAGCTGAGAGCAGTACACCTAGCCCTCAAAGCTTTCCTCCCTCGATTCAGGCAACCTCAGTGTTAGTACAGACGGACAACACCACCACCATGTACTACCTGAACAAACAGGGGGAACTCGCTCACGCACACTTTCCCTGGAAGCTCAAGCACTCTGGCATTGGCTCTTGGCTCGGAATCTGGCAGTCACAGCAGTCCACCTGCCAGGAGAACAGAACGTGAGAGCGGATGCACTCAGCCGTCACTTCGAAGACAGAGAAGACTGGGTGCTCAACGACGAGGTCGTCGAAGACATCTTCCAGACATGGGGTCGTCCCACCATCGACCTCTTCGCGGACGACGAAAATGCCAAATGCCGAGACTTCGCCTCACGGTTCTACCGACCAGGATCGAAAGGGAATGCCCTTTTGATAGACTGGTCAGGGGCATTTGTGTACGCCTTTCCACCCCTTCCGCTGATCCCGAAGGTGGTGACCAAGCTGTCCCATTCGTGCACGAGGATGATACTAATTGCCCCGGACTGGCCGAGACAATGGTGGTACCCGGACCTTCTGCACCTATCAGAGTGTCCTCACAAGAGGCTGCCGTGCAGACCGGACCTGCTGTCCAAGATGAACGGGAGGATTCATCATCCCAACCTTCCCTCACTGAACTTGGCGGCATGGCTCCTGAGGTCCTCCAGTATGGCCACTTAGGACTACCGCAGGACTGCATGTCCATCTTGAAGGAAGCAAGAAGACCGTCCACGAGGCATTCGTATGCATGCAAGTGGAAACGGTTTTACATGTGGTGTATGCAGAACAATTGTAACCCAATCAAAGGTCAGGAAGAGGTCATCCTTCCTTACCTACTTTATCTGGCGAAAGCAGGTTTGAAGTTTTCTTCCATTAAGGTGCATTTAGCAGCTATAACTGCATATAGGCGTTCACCTTCCCAACCTTCCTTCTTCCAGTTACAGGCTGTTAAGGATTTTTTGCAGGGTTTAAAGAAGGTCTACCCTCCGGTACGGCCTCTTTCACCACCCTGGGAGCTTAACCTGGTGCTATCAAAATTGATGGGTCCGCCTTTTGAACCCATACACAAAGCAACCTTACAACATCTTTCTTGGAAGGCGGCTTTCTTGGTAGCGATCACGTCAGCTCGCAGAGTGAGTGAAATACAGGCTCTCTGCTCTAAAGAACCCTATACAGTCTTCCATCTTAACAGGGTTGTGTTGAGGACGCACCCCTCTTTCCTTCCAAAGGTGGTGTCAGATTTTCATGTGAATCAGACCATCTCTCTACCCACCTTTTTTCCCAATCCCTCCACTCCAGCTGAGAGGGCTTTGCATTCTCTGGACCTCAAAAGGGTTTTAAAATTCTATCTGGATCGGTCCAAATCTATAAGAAAATCTGATCAACTATTTGTTAACTATGGGTCGATCAGATCTGGGTTCGCAGCTTCAAAGCGCTCCATCTCCAGATGGATAGTTTCATGTATCAAGCTTGCTTATCAATTAGCGCAGAAGCTCCTGGGGTTTACTCCCAGAGCGCATTCTACTAGAGGAAAGGCAGCTACTACTGCTTTTCTTCAGAATGTGCCCATGTCTGAAATCTGTAAGGCGGCAACTTGGAGGTCCGTCCATACATTTACGAGGCACTACTGTCTGGAATCAGACACCAGAGCAGACACCCAAGTAGGCCAGGCCTCCTTGAGGAATCTGTTCAACAGCTGATTTCGGCTGTTATGTTTTTTGTTGGGTCACTTTACTCTCATTTACCTGCAGGTGGTTGATGGGCTTGCTATTCTATTCAGTGCTTATGACTATTGATGAGGATCCCCTGGAAGAGAAGGATAAGTTACTTACCTGTAATCCTAGTTCTCTTCCAGGGGTATCCTCATCAAAGTCATAAGCAACCCACCCGCCTCCCCAGGTAAATGAGGGATTTCTAAAGTGTTAAAGGATATCTTTGTGCCCTGACCTTCAGGGTTATGCAAAGAACAACTGACCTAACTGTCAGCCCTGAGGCATGATGGGAAGCTAGGGGTCATGGCTGCCTTAAAGGCACGGTGCCAGTTTTTGTTGAAAATGCTTTCATTTTCTATGCTATTGGTTTACAATGCAGCCTGTAGGCTAACAATGTCTACTTATTTTGCAGTTTTTACTCTTTGAGTATTTTGCTCATTAAAAAAACAGAGTTCAAGTACTAATTGTCCTCTGGTGTTTTTATATATTGGCAAATGTAGTTTTTTATGTGTGTAATTACATTGTTTAGCCTCCTATTGAGAGCTGCATTGGTATGAGAAAAAATGATATATGTATATGCATATATGTAGAGCTGTATATATGTGATTTCCATATATAATTTTTATATTTCCGGGGTCCCCGCACGTGGGCGGGAATATTCAGTGCTTATGACTTTGATGAGGATACCCCTGGAAGAGAACTAGGATTACAGGTAAGTAACTTATCCATTCTGATGCACAGGCCGATGCCCAGGTGGGGCAGGCCTCTTTGAGGAATTTGTTTGCATGATTGCAATTTGAATGTAATGTTCTGTATACTCCGTTGCTCGTCCGCGAGGTACTGGGTATGGGCTTGCTACTCTATTCATAGATTATGACTATTGATGAGTATCCCCTGGATGAGAAGGATTAGTTACTTACCTGTAATCCTAGTTCTCATCCAGGGGTATACTCATCATAGTCATAAGTTTACCCTCCCTCCTCCCCGGACGAGCATCTCTGGAGTTCTTCTTTATTATTGCATCCTCCACTCAGGTGTCTCTACATTATACACCGTCAAAAAGAACTGACCTAACTGTCACCTGTGGTGCATGATGGGAGCAGAGGGTCGCCTGCAGGCCTTAAAGGCACGGTATCCTAACCCTTGGAAGCCTTAAAGGCAAGGTGCCAGTTTTTTTGTCTTGGTTTCATTATTGCTCTGCAATGCAGCCTACAGGCGAATGCCTGCAATTACAAGTTTTCCTTGTGGCAATAAAGCATTGGTATATGTCAATTGTTCTGTGCATGTCCTCTTTTCCTTATGGGTTAGGAGGGTATTTGTCTTACAATGCAAACCTATGTAATTT
Organism: Calotriton arnoldi; assembly: GCA_963921515.1. Taxonomy (NCBI): domain Eukaryota; kingdom Metazoa; phylum Chordata; class Amphibia; order Caudata; family Salamandridae; genus Calotriton; species Calotriton arnoldi. The sequence goes on along the minus strand of CAWUFW010001282.1, from coordinate 2,314,830 downwards.
TGGCAGTTTTGCCATGTTGGAAACATTTTTAGGCTGCATGTATATGTTTCACATATGTATATGTATATATATATATCCACAAGAAAGGTGCTCCAAAATTGAGGCGCCACTCACAGCGTACTTCTTCTCCTTTTATTAGCGGACTTTAAAGGGTTTCAGCATCATTCTCCAAGCATTAAAACAGCATTAGTCCATAAAAATCCTCCGATTTCACCAAACGCGTTTCGGGCTCTCAGTAGCCCTTGCTCACTGGCATTGGACATGGGAGACTGCAACAAACATTTCTGGCACACCTGCACCACTTTATATCTCACGCCTTGTGGGCATATGCTCAACATTGCATCATGGTAGTTGGAGTTCAACAAACTATCTTAACCCCAGTGGGTGCAGTGAATCCCATAATAATGAAAGGCGTGAGATATAAAGTGGTGCAGGTGTGCCAGAAATGTTTGTTGCAGTCTCCCATGTCCAATGCCAGTGAGCAAGGGCTACTGAGAGCCCGAAACGCGTTTGGTGAAATCGGAGGATTTTTATGGACTAATGCTGTTTTAATGCTTGGAGAATGATGCTGAAACCCTTTAAAGTCCGCCAATAAAAGGAGAAGAAGTACGCTGTGAGTGGCGCCTCAATTTTGGAGCACCTTTCTTGTGGATTTGTTTACGGCCTGCTCAGGTCGTGAGGCGCCCCGCTGCAGATCGAGCGGGTCCCGCAGCGCTAGGGAAGTGAAGCGCTAAAGGAACGGCGTCACTGTTGGTGGGACAAATCAAAAGAAAGGGCGACAGCATCGGCTGTCTAAGCAGCCCACTGTGGTTTTTTGAATTATGCATTATTATGGGATTCACTGCACCCACTGGGGTTAAGATAGTTTGTTGAACTCCAACTACCATGATGCAATGTTGAGCATACGCCCACAAGGCGTGAGATATAAAGTGGTGCAGGTGTGCCAGAAATGTTTGTTGCAGTCTCCCATGTCCAATGCCAGTGAGCAAGGGCTACTGAGAGCCCGAAACGCGTTTGGTGAAATCGGAGGATTTTTATGGACTAATGCTGTTTTAATGCTTGGAGAATGATGCTGAAACCCTTTAAAGTCCGCCAATAAAAGGAGAAGAAGTACACTGTGAGTGGCGCCTCAATTTTGGAGCACCTTTCTTGTGGATATATATATATATATATGTATTTTCTATATACTCCTGGATCCCGCACGTGGGCGGGGATTATTCATAGATTATGACTGATGAGTATACCCCTAGATGAGAACTAGGATTACAGGTAAGTAACTAATCCTTCCTCACTTGTTCGAGCAACCGCAAAGGAGGCTTGTTTGCAGGATAAGCCGTCTCTCTAGAATGTTCAGTTTTAAAATGGCCATTGCTTTCACTAACTGACATCTGAGTTGCAGCAGTATGGTCACTTGAATCCTGAAGAAGATTTGCATGGCTGTTGTGAAAGATGCAAAATTACCCTTTCATTAGATGATCATGCTCTTTCAAGTGAAAGCAGTTTAACATCAGGTGCCTGGAGAAGCAGCTTGACCGATAACATGCAAGAGGAGATTTGCTTATCTTTTACGTGTGTCAAAATGTGGCCGCCTATCTTCTTCCGGAAACATACATTTGGGTGCCATTACTGCATATTGCAACTGTACTTCCATGGCATGTTTTCATTATTCCTATGATTAAAGATATTTGAAGAGCACTAAAAGGTTTCGTCCAGTCAGGTGATCTTCCCTACCATGAAAATTAAATAGAGTGCCATCCATATTAAAGCCCCTCTCATTTGGAAACAGTGCATCAGGTGGATCTTCAATACCAGGTCTGGAAGGCTAACTTCCTAGTTGGCTTTACATGACAAGTGAATGATATGTCTAATTATGAGCCTTGCACTGTACTTTGTTACAATTAAGTCTCTTTGGAGACTCGCCGTTCTATTGCACTTGTGAGAAATTGAAATATTAATTACGAGAGCTCACCCCACTACCCTATTCAGGGAATATATGCTCATTATAAATAATACAGTTCAATGAAAAAACTCTGCTGAATCCCTGAAAACTGTGACCGAAGAAGTAGGCTTTTCCTCAAAGAAATGCTTGAAATGTTTAAGCAGTTTCAAACACTGAACAAGACAAGACATTAAAATTCTTAAAGCAATATAGAAACATCAGAGAAAAAAATGAATAAGCTTAATGACATAACAATGGTTAAAATATGATCAAGGAAAACAGCAATATGATTTTTAATGTGTTGAGGAGGCAAGATGAAATGAGAAAGCACCAAAGTCAATTTTGAGGTTGACCAAAATCTAGGCAGGACTTTAGGCCAACTGTGATGGAGTAGAGTCAGGGAAGCCTTGTGAGTTGCAGTGGTCAAAGCTTACATTAGGTTGTCTACTCCCAGGTGAGGCATGATGCTTGAGGTGAAGAGGGTTCATTGAAGATGGAGAAGTCAAGTCCCGGATCCCTCTGAAACTTTCAGATTTGTGAGCAAAAGCTCTAAGCAGGACAATGCAGAAATCATAGCCACAAAAGTCGCTTTACCACTGGGATGAGTTTGCGGTCTCAACTCCTATATCAGTCTCAGTTGTTTGGACACTCACTTCTTTGGTGACAGGAAGTTGTATTTGACCGGGGTTTCACAGTATTGGATTCTTATTTTAGGCGGTCCCACAGTAGTCTTGAACTTTGCTGGAAAAAGCACCAAGCCTCCGTAACAGACAGTCTATGGCTGGATAGGTCACACCTTTCTCCTGGAGCTTTGGTGCCTTGTCCTGTTCCTCCAAATACCAAAACTTGACGTACACCATATTGAAGATTGTGGAAATATCATTCCTAGTTTGTTTCGCACCTTCAGGCTTACAGGTAAGGCCCCTAGGGCCAAGTCAGTCTACAACCATTGCTCCCTTCTGGTGCAGGGCATTCGTTTCCCAACTGGACTTTTGGTTCTCTCGCATAAAATGGGGCCCTTTTTCAGCCTATCGTGTCCCTGATCAGTACAGGAATCGAGCCATCTGACTGTTGGAGAGCTGTTCCAGTACCTGGTTTGAAGTAGAAAGCAGAATGTTCCTCCGGTTTCTTCACAGGCATGTCCTAATAACATTATTTCTTCTTCGGAGGCTTCACCATTTCTGGAAGTGTTTGGATGTGCTGATGGTAGCTTTTAGCCTGTCCACTAGCTAGTGATTGGTGACATTCCTGGTCCAATACCTGTAGGATTCTTACCATTAGTCATTGCATATTTGCAGAAATTCTTGCCATGTCTGCCTACTACTTGTAGACAGCAAAAGACACACAATTGATGGACGGAATGCAGAACAAATCAAAACATTCACCCCCAGTCAAGAGATCTGGGTTAAATCCATCATTCTTTTACTCACCATGCCACCCCAGTTTAGACCCTGACATATGCAAATCAGTCTTGACACTGTGCCTCATGGAAACAGTCCAGCCCGAACTGCCAAGCCAGGTCCTCCCTGGACCGGAAACAAGCATCCTAGGACCGGTTCGGGGTTTCACCCCTCTTCAGCTAGGATAGCTTGATTCCAGTGGCACAGTGAGCCCAGGATCCACGTCTGGCCATACCTGGCGCACTTAGGGCGAGAAAGCAAAAGACACACAAACTACTTGTAGACAGACTTACTATTTCCAATACATAACATATGCTTAGAGCAGGCTTTGAAACTGCCTCTTGCTTATGACTGAATAGTGTTGACTATCTCAGGTGACTGCTGTTGATTCAATGGCTCTCTCCCTCATTCTTGGGTTTGTCCCATGCAGGAAAACCTTGGCTTCAAAGAGTTCTGATTGAATGAGTTTTCCTTTTGCTGCATACTTGACTGGAGTTTTTAGGTCTTGGTTCCAGTCATTTTCTTTTAGCAATTTGTTGGAGACCTATTGTTTCCAATACGTTACACATGCATAGAGTGGGCTTTTAGGTCAGCTCGTTGCTCCTTATTTGAAGCCTCTCATCCCTATTCGTGTATTTGCCGCAGCAAGGGGCATAAGAGGATGCATCTTTCCACTGCTGATTTCAGAATTTGCATTGCAGTGCATACGATGGAGTATTTAGTCCCCCCAGCCAATCGCTCTACAGCCCCCTCCTCTCCATTCGACTCTTTATTACCTCCTTTAGTGCCCACCCACCTCCTCCTCTAAATGGTCACTTGTCCACCTCATCCCCCTTATTCTTTGAAGGCCATCTTAGAATGTTTATTAACCAGGTCACAATGGTCAACTGTGAGTGAGCAGGAGCAAGCATGCGTGGCGGCCATATTTTAAAGTATATTGTTAATACTTAAAATGCATTAAGTTAGCTGCTGCAGAAATGCGTGCATACGCACAACTATCTTTGAATGTAATTTGTTTAATACATTGAAAGATGACCACCGCGGATTCATGTGCTTCCTTGGCAATCATCTAAAAGATTAAGTTTGTTTCTGATGGAAACATCTACCTGTGGATTCCTCACCTTTTGAATTACCCCTGCGCCAGCATTCCACGGAAACTTTTTTCTAGCTCTCCCACGTCGACGAGGACGTCATAATGGCACGGCTCCGCTCGTGACTCCATATGATGTCACCAAAGCCACAAGAAGACCTCGTCGGCGTGCTGACGACAGTTCCCTTTTTTCCGCACCGTCGACGCGTAACGGTTTTCTGGGACTCTCCATTTTCTTCGTAGGTTACTTTGTTTCTGCTGTTTCCCTTGGTGTAGCAGTGCTATGGCGACATCGAAGAAGTCGGGTTTCAAGCCTTGCAGAGAGTGTGGGGGTCATATGTCTATCATAGACTCCCATGACGACTGTTTGTGGTGTCTTTCTTCGGACCACGAAGTCAGAGGCTGCTCCAGTTGTCGGAAGATGAATCCGAATGCTTTGAAGGAGCATGAGGCTAAGCTTTTTATGGCGAAGGCAAGAAAGGAGAAGAGGGGCCGAAAGAGGTCAAAATCGAAGTCGTCGACCTCGCATACTTCGAAGTCGAAGAAGCTCAAGAAGAATAGAAGGCATGGTTCCTGACATCGTTCATCGTAGGGTAGAGCTTCGAGGTCGCCGTCTCCGGCTTCGCGACGTCGCTCTAAAGATTTCATCTCGCCGTCGCCTTCTCCTTCTCAAGCGACTCTGGCTCACTCTCCGACGCCGAGGAGTTCTCCGGCGCAGTCACCGACGCCGAAGGGTTCTCCAGCACCAAGGATATCTCCGGCGTCGAGAGATTCTCAGGAGCCTAGGATGTCTTCTCCTGTATCTGCGGCATCTCCTTTTCTGGGTCCGACGTCCCTGACGTCTACTTGGCCTCGAGTGGATTCAGACTCTGCTCCTTATCCACCCTTTCCTGGACCTGGGTCGAATCCTTCGCATTTTCTTAATGCGATGTACGGCATGTTTGCCAAAGCAGCTTACCCTACCGGTGCGCCGTCGGGCCCCGTGGGTCTGCTTGCATTCAATTTGGACGTTCCTCAGCAATATGCCCAGGCACCCTTCGTGCCCTTTATGTCGACGGCGCCGTCCTGGCAGTTTCCGGCTCTGAGGTTTTCAACGCTGTTTTCACAGTCTCCGGCGCCATCTGGTGGTCCTTCTTCCTCTCAACTTTGATCGGCGCCGTTGCCCACATCGGAGGCTCTTCCTTCGACACTGGTGTCTCCGGCGCCGCGTTTGGCGCGCCGGATCCGAAGTTGCGGTCAAGAAGAGAAGCCCAAAGACTGCTGGAAGAGGAAGAATTTCAGCGGGAGGAGTCTGAAGAAGGTGAAATTGAAGAATCTGTTGACGAGTTTGAGGGCCTTCAAGAGGCGAGTGGTCTAGACACTTCCCCAGAGTGGGAGCTTTCATCACCAAAGGCCTTACCCTCTAAGGATGTGGCACCATACCATGCTGTTATTAGGAAGGCTGCTGAACTTTAAGACCTTCAGTTACCCACTGCTGAGTTCAGACCAAATATTCTTACAGAAGTATTACATTCCCCATCTTCTGTGGTTGAACCTCTTTTGCCTTTTAATGAGGCTTTGACTGAGCCAATTCTAGAGGTGTGGCGGAAGCCCCTTTCAGCTCCTGCTGTTTCAAGGTCTGTGGCAAGGAGGTACAGGCCTACTCCTGGTGATCCTGCTTTTCTTTCTGCACATCCTTCACCGGAAAGTTTAGTGGTACAGGCTTCCTGTTCTAAACAGTCTGCGGGATCTTTTCCTCAGGCTCCTGGACTCAGAGACTCTAAGAAATTGGAGCAGTCTGCCAAGAAGGTCTTCTCGTCCTCAAGTATGGCGTTGAAGTCCACCAATGCTACGTGCTTGTTGGGGAGGTATATTGACGCCTTAATGGATTCGGCCAAGCAGTTGGCTCCCAAGTTACTGGACAATGATCGTGGCTCCTTTTTGGAAGTTCTGGCGGATACGCAGGCTGCGGCCCGTCAAGTTATCCAGTCTGGTCTGGATACTGCTGATTCGGTGGCCAGGGTGATGGGTTCCTCTATTGCCACCAGGAGGCATGCCTGGCTCAGGTCTTCGGGGTTTTCTCCAGATGTGCAGGCTACTCTCCTTGACCTTCCGTTCGATGGAACCAAGCTTTTTGGTGAAAAGGCTGATTCTGCGCTGCAGAGATTTAAAGACAGTAGAGCCACTGCAAAATCATTAGGTCTTCCGGCCCAAACCAGAGGTTTTGGATATAGCAGGTACCGTGGTTTTGGTAAGGCGGCTTCCTTTTGTGGCCGTCAACAGCCTCGGCAGCAGCAGAATCCTCTGTACAGATCTTACAGAGGAAAGGGCGGAGGACGTCTGCGAGGTGCATCCCGTCAGCTCTCCTCCTCCTCTTTCTCTCCTGTCCCCACCCCTGGTACCACAGGAAAGCAGCTCTAGATCCCCCATCGTGGAGCATGCTGGTCCTGTAGGGGGTCAGGTGTCCCATTTTCTTCACGATTGGAAATCTATCACATCAGACCTTTGGGTTTTGAATCTTGTGGAAAATGAGGAGTTTCCTCCTCCTTACCCTCCTCGCCAGGGCTGCTGTTCAGAGGACCATTTGCTGCTTCTGCAGCAGGAGGTTCTTGCCTTATTACAGAAAGGTGCGATAGAAGTGGTTCCGAAGCAGGAAAGGGGTCAGGGATGCTACTCCCGGTATTTCCTGATTCCCAAGAAGGACAGCAGATTAAGGCCTATCCTGGACCTCAGGGTCTTGAATTTTTACCTCAAGCAGGAGAAGTTCAAGATGTTGACCCTAGCTCAGGTTCTTCAGGCGCTGCAACAAGAGGACTGGTTGGTGTTGATCAACTTGCAGGATGCTTATTTTCACATTCCCATCCTGAAGTCGCACAGGAGGTATCTCCGTTTTACGGTAGGGTCTCAGCACTACCAGTTTGCAGTCCTTCCGTTTGGTCTTACTTCCGCACCTCGGGTCTTCACAAAGGTGATGGCGGCCCATCTCAGGAAGTTGGGGATTCCTGTTTTCCCCTATCTGGACGACTGGCTGCTCAAAGCGAAGTCGCCAGAGATGGTGCTTCGTCATTTACACGTAAAAGCACGGCTGTTGTTCGACTTGGGCTTCTCGATAAATGTGCCCAAATCTCACCTGGTGCCCTCACAGCGCAACCTGTTTATAGGGGCAGTACTGGATACAGTTATGTGTCGAGCTTTCCCGCCTCCGCGGAGGATTCTTGACATTCAAGAGTTGAGTCCTTTGTTTCACGATGGAGCGGTTGTTCCAGTCCTGAAGGTCCTACGCCTGCTCGGTCTGTTCGCTTCCTGCATACTGTTGGTCAGCCATGCGCGCTGGCATATGAGGGCTCTCCAGTGGTGCCTCCGCAGGCAGTGGTATCAACACAACGGAGATCTCAGGGAGATGGTCAGGATCTCCAGAGACACTGCAGCGGATCTGTCTTGGTGGAGTGTGGAGGGCAATCTGTTGCAAGGACAGCCCTTTCATCTTCCTCCACCGGTGGCCACAGTAATCACGGATGCCTCTACTCTAGGGTGGGGTGCTCATCTGGGGGATCTGGAGATCAAAGGCCTTTGGTCTCCGGAGGAAAGGTTGTTTCATATCAACCTGCTGGTTGTGCGGGCGATACGTTTAGCTCTCCAGGCCTTTCTTCCCTCCTTTCGCGGTCAGTCGGTTCAGGTTATGACGGACAACACTACCGCGATGTGGTACATAAACAAACAGGGAGGAGTAGGGTCGTATCGTCTCTGCAGAGGCTCTGCGACTCTGGTCCTGGGTTCAGGACCATCAGATTTGTGTGATGGCAAATCATCTGGCAGGAGTGCTAAATGTGCGTGCGGACAGTCTCAGTCGGCGTTTCTCGGCCGATCACGAGTGGTGGCTTCATCCGGAGGTGGTCCATCATATCTTCAGGATGTGGGGGTTTCCTTGGTTGGACCTGTTTGCCACTCAAGAGAACGCGCACTGCCCGTCGTTCTGCAGTCTTCGGTATCCGACGCAGGGAGCATTGGGGGACGCATTCCAATTGGATTGGAACTCGCAACTCCTTTTCGCGTTTCCTCCCATACCCTCGATTCCTCGAGTTCTGAGGAAGATTCGCCAAGACCGGGCCCAAGTCATATTGATCGGCCCGGATTGGCCAAGAAAGGTGTGGTACACAGATCTACTTCCTCTCATCGCACCCTCCGCTCCGTCTCCCTCTAAGGGCAGATCTCCTCTCGCAGGGGCAGGTTCTACTCTCCCACCTCCAGAGCCTGCACCCTAATTCCTGGAAATGGACAGGGCAACCTGAGTTCTTTCTCTCTCCCACCGGATGTGGTGGACGTTATTTTATCATCCAGGAGACACTCCACCAAGTCTAGTTATTCCTCCAGGTGGTCCAAATTTGTGAAATGGTGTGGAGAGAGGTCCATTGATCCTTTGAAGGCCCGTTTGTCTGATGTGCTCAGTTTCTCTCTTTCCTTGGCTCAGCAGGGTTGTGCTGTGGCCACGGTAAAGGGTTATTTGTCGGCCTTGTCGGCTTCCCTCTGTTTGCCGGACCAGCCGTCTCTATTTAAGTCTCCCATTGTTATGAGGTTCATTAAGGGCCTCACCAATAGGTTTCCTCCCATTCCCTTCATTATGCCTCGGTGGTATTTAAATCTTGTACTCACTTTCCTAATGGGTTCTCCATTTGAGCCTCTTCATAGTTGCCTGTTGAGGCTTCTTTCTTTCGAAACGGTCTTTCTGATCGCTATTACCTCGGCCAGGAGGGTAAGTGAGCTTCAGGCTCTTAGTTCTAAACCTCTGTTTTTAACCATTCATGCAGAAAAGATGGTTCTCAGGACCAGGGCGGCTTTCCTGCCTAAGGTGGTTACTCCTTTCCATCTAGGGCAATCTGTTACCTTACCTACCTTCTATCCTCCCAAGGAGGAGGAGAGATTTCATCGTCTGAATCCTTAGAGGGCTGTCAGCTTCTATCTGGACAGAACTAAGGATCTGAGACTGGACAATCAGCTCTTCGTGGGCTACATTGGACGAATGAAAGGCAAGGCTGTCCACAAGCTCAAGATCTGCTACGCCTTGGCCAAGAAGGAACCGCCTGAAGGTATTAGAGCTCATTCCACCAGAGCCAAGTCTTCTTCTGCTTTGGCTAGAGGTGTTCTGTTGTTGACATTTGTAAGGCAGCAACTTGGGCCTCCCTCCACACCTTTGCGAAGCATTACTGCTTGGATTCGGAGGTTAGGAGGGATGGCCATTTTGCATTTTCTGTGCTGCAGGATTTTTTGGTATGAGTAGGTGGACACCCTCCTCCGGGAGCGGGACTGCTGTGGGATTCGAGTCAGAAGGTGAGGAATCCACAGGCAGATGTATCCATCAGAAGAACAAGTTACTTACCTTCGGTAACGCTTTTTCTGGTGGATACAGTATCTGCCTGTGGATTCCTCACTGACACACCCTCCTCCCCGTTGTCCACCTTCGTATACCTTCGTATACCAAAAGAGTTTTTAGTTATTTGACATTGTTATTATTTCTCTGTCTTTTGATTGCCTTGCTATTGGTGTTTAGGAAATGCTTTGTTTCTTTAGCTTTTCCTATTTTTTTTTTATGCTGTGTGTATTTATGTATATATTGTATACTGTGTATACTCCAATTATGTTGTCGGTCCACCCGTTCGCCTCGAAGGCACGGAAAAAATGGGTGAACTGACGTCAGCGCGCCGACGAGGTCTTCTTGTGGCTCCGGTGACGTCATACGGAGTCGCGAGCGGAGCCGTGCCATTATGACGTCCTCGTCGACGTGGGAGAGCTAGAAAAAAGTTTCCCTGGAATGCTGGTGCAGGGGTAATTCAAAAGGTGAGGAATCCACAGGCAGATACTGTATCCACTAGAAAAAGCGTTACCGAAGGCAAGTAACTTGTTTGTTTGGGCTGGTAAAATAAAAAGGCTACAAGTGCCATATTTCTTACTTGCCTTCTACAGACGTTCAGCCGCATTGGAATATATATTTGTTTACTGCAGTAGATTGTTACACTAAACATGCAGATACAGTGTTAAGAAATGTTCTTCATGGAAATAATTTGTTTCCAATAAATACGTGTTTGAGTGATTCAGTATGCATTGTTGTGTTTGCATTTGATGATGCTATGTTGAATAAATGATGAAATAATGCAGGAGGAGTTGGGTGTTTGGGCCACTTTGAGAAGAGGAGTTGCCATTAGTATCTGAAAGAGACACGTTAGTGATAGATTCCTCACCTTAGAATATCCCCAGGCGTCAGGCTGGATCCGGAAAGTTTTGCGTAGCAGTACCCTTGCGCGTCGGTAGGCGGCGTCGTGCGGCTCCGCGTCCGTCGTCGGCGTCGTGATCGCCGGGATGACGTCGCGGGCAGTACTTAGACGCCGCCCCTGCGCGCTGACGTCAGTTCTTCTTTTTCCGCGCCAGTAAGCGCAGATCCGGGAAGAGCAGTGCCCTGGTCAATTTTTGACCATACTTTTGGTGATTTTTTCACTGTCTTTTTCCACCATTCAGGTGTCGTAGGGATGCCCGGCTTCAAGCGATGCGGCGCCTGTGCGCGGATGATGTCCGTCACCGACCCGCATTGGGAGTGTCTCTTCTGCCTCGGCCGAGGCCACGACACCGAGTCTTGTCCCGAATGCCAGGCCCTCAACCCGAAGGCTTTGCGAGAGCGGTCTCGAAAGCTCCTCGAGGCCCGGCATTCGGCTCCGCGGAAGCCCCGGTCGCGTGAGAGGTCCAGGGTCGCTCGCGGAGTGCACACCGGTCGTCGGCGTCGAAGTCTTCTTCGTCCGGTAAGTCTCGACACAAGAAGTCCAAGAAGCATCGTCGCTCTCGGACTTCGCCTCGCCGGTCTCGCGACTCGGCTGAGGCCCCTCCCGGCACCGTCCCCGCCCCCGCGGCCCCGGACTTGCCTGTGGAGTCGCCCGTCATACCCGCCCTTCCCGGGTTCGGGGCGGATCCGGCCAAGGTACAGGAGTTCCTGTCGGCCATGGCCCGCCTCTTCGGGCCTTCAGGCCCCTCCGGTGCGCCTTCGGGCCCCGCGGGCCCTGATGGGGTTGATCCGGCGTCGCCGGCGGCTCCGGCCCCGGCGTCGCCCGAGCCTCCAGCCTCGATCCCGGCTCCGGCTCCGGCCCCGGCCTCGATCCCGGCTCCACAACTCCCATCGACGCCGGTCGACCTCACGACACCTCCGCCGGCGCCGATGTCTCCGGTGCCGTTCTCGACGCCGCCCTGGGCTCCGGGCGGCGTCGTCCCCCAGTTCCTTCCGGCTCCGGACATGGACCCGGAGCGACGTCGCTCGACGCCGGCTCCGGCGCCGATGGGACCTTGGGTCCCAAATGTCCCTCCTCCTCCTTATTTTGAACCAGAGGAGGACCAGGAGGACTGGGAGGGGTCTGATGACCCTCTGACACGCAACTGTCAGTATGATGAGGACTGGACAGAGAGTCTAGGGAGGCCAGTGGTCTGGATACTTCTCCTGACACTGGCATGCTGTCTCCTCCCGTGGCTACGGAGGAGGGGGCCAATTTTGGTACGGTGTTGCGTAGGGCTGCTGGGGCCTTACGTCTCCAGCTCCCTACTTTGACGGTCAAGACTAACATCTTGACAGAGGTGCTTCAGCCGGCAGCCTCCTCTGCGGAGACTGTGCTGCCGTTAACGACGCCCTCACGGACGTTCTTTTGGGCGCCTGGTCCAAGCCCAACACAGGGGCTCCTGTGGATCGGAACGTGTCACGACGCCATCGCCCCGCTCCGGGCGACCCCTGTTTCTTTCTGTCCACCCCACTCCTGAGAGCTTGGTTGTCCAAGCCTCCGCTTCCCAAACCGCCTTCCCTACCGCTCCTCCGGATAGGGAATCCAAACGCCTGGATCAGTTTGGGAAGAAAGGTTTTTCTTCCTCCAGTGCTGGCTTGCGGTCCGTTAACACCGCTTGTCTTTTGGGCCGATATACCCACTCTCTGTGGGATTCGGTGGCGGATGTTTTGCCCCAGTGCCCTGAGGAGGTCCAGGCACTGCTTTCCCGCGCCATTGCGGAAGGAAGGGATGCGGCCAAATACACTATCCGTTGTGGCCTTGACACCGCCGACTCGCTGGGCAGGTCGATTGCAACGACGGTGGCGCTCCGACGCCACGCCTGGCTGAGAACCACTGGTTTTTCAGGGGATGTCCAGAATACTCTCATGGACATGCCCTTTGATGGAGTCGGTCTTTTTGGGTCCAAAGCAGACCATGCGTTGGAGCGCTTTAAGGACTCACGGGCTACTGCCAAGTCCCTGGGCCTTTCTGCTACACGCCCTCCGCTGCCTTCTGCTTTTCGCCCCTATCGTGGCCACGGTAGGGGCGCCCCTTCACGTCAGCAGCCCAGCCACCGGCCCGCGCAGCAGGCGTCTTCGCGTGGCCGAGGACGTGGATTCCGCCGTGGCGGATCGGGCAACCAGCGTGCGGGTCAGGCCACCACCTCCAACCCGTCCGCGGCCTCCAAGCCCTCCTAGTCCCTCCTTTCAGGTGCACGGCACGCCAGTAGGGGGCAGGGTCCGCCATCACCTTCCCCACTGGCGCACCATCACCTCGGACAGGTGGGTCTTGGACATTGTCCGAAGGGGCTACTCCCTCCCCTTCGAGACCACCCCCAGCCATGCCACCTCAATTCCACCGCATGTCAGGGGATCACTTGGTGCTTCTACAGAAGGAAGTCACGGCCCTCTTGACCAAGAGGGCCATCGAGCATGTTCCGACCCCAGAAGTAGGGTGTGGTTGCTACTCCCACTACTTTCTGGTGCCCAAAAAGGACAAGGAGGACATGCGTCCTATCTTGGACCTCCGGAACGTCAATCGCTTCCTCCGGAAGGAGAAGTTCAAGATGCTCACCCTAGCTCAGGTCTTGACTGCCCTCGACCCAGGAGACTGGTTGGTAGCGTTGGACTTGCAGGACGCGTATTTCCACATCCCCGTCCTGCCGGCCCACCGGCGTTACCTTCGGTTCACGGTAGGCCCCGAGCATTTTCAGTTCACCGTGCTCCCCTTTGGCCTTACAAGTGCCCCTCGGGTGTTCACGAAAGTGATGGCGGTGGTCGCAGCTCATCTGCGCCGGGCAGGGGTTTCAGTCTTCCCCTACCTCGACGACTGGCTGCTGAAGGCGGGCTCGTCCCAGGCAGTCGTCTCCCACCTCCAGACTACGGCCGAACTCCTGCACTCGCTGGGGTTCTCCATCAATGTGCCGAAGTCGCATCTGATTCCTTCTCCACAGCTCCTTTTCATCGGAGCAGTTCTGGACACGACGCAGTTTCGGGCTTATCCTCCCGAACGGCGAGTCCGGGATATTCAAGCTATGATTCCGATCTTTCGGCCTTTATCCTGGGTTTCGGTACGGATGACCCTGAGGCTGCTGGGCCTCATGGCCTCCTGCATCCTGCTGGTCAATCATGCCAGATGGCATATGCGGGCTTTGCAGTGGGACCTGAAGTTCCAGTGGGCGCAGCACCAGGGCAACCTGTCCGATCACGTCCAGATCTCGGAGGGGACTGCAAAACAGTTGCAGTGGTGGCTCTCAAACCGGCAATGGGTCATGGGCAGATCCCTCTCCCTTCCCCAGCCAGAGCATACAGTTGTGACGGACGCGTCCCTTCTGGGATGGGGCGGTCACATGGGAGAGGCGGAGATCAGAGGCCTCTGGTCTCCGGCGGAGTCCCGGCTCCATATCAACCTTCTGGAGCTCCGGGCGATCCGGCTTGCACTCAAGGCATTCCTTCCCTCTGTCAAAGGGAAGGTAGTGCAGGTGTTCACAGACAACACCACCGCCATGTGGTACTGCAACAAACAGGGCGGGGTGGGGTCTTGGACCCTTTGTCAGGAGGCTCTGCGCCTCTGGACATGGCTGGAACATCAGGGCATGTTCCTGATGGTTCAACACCTGGCAGGTTCTCTGAACGCCAGGGCGGACGAACTCAGCCGCAGGTGCATGATGGATCACGAATGGCGTCTTCACTCGGAAGTGGCGCAAGGACTCTTTCTACAGTGGGGAGAGCCTTGGTTAGATCTATTCGCCACCGAAGAGAACGCGCAATGTCATCAGTTCTGCGCGTTGGAATTTCCAAGGCGGCACTCGCCGGCGACGCTTTTCGTCGCGAGTGGAGTTGCGGTCTGTTGTACGCCTTTCCGCCTATACCACTTCTACCCAGAGTGTTGAAGAAGATTCGGCACGACCGGGCCCAAGTCATTCTTGTGGCTCCGGACTGGGCTCGAAGAGTTTGGTATCCCGAGCTACTCAATATGAGCATAGATCCCCCGATCCGTCTGCCTCTTCGGGAGGATCTTCTGTCGCAGCACCAGGGGACGGTCCTCCACCCGAACCTGTCCAGTCTACACCTGCTTGCGTGGAGATTGAGCGGCGGCAGTTGATTCCTTTCGACTTGCCTCCCGAAGTTTGTGATGTGATTCTGGCAGCCAGGCGTCCCTCCACTAAGGTGGTATACGCCTGCAGGTGGAACAAATTTGTGGCATGGTGCACAGCAAAGGCTGTGGATCCCCTTTCTGCCCCTCTTTCTGAGGTCCTTCTGTTCCTTCTCTCTCTGGCCCAACAGGGTTCTGCCCTGGGTACCATCAAGGGTTATCTTTGTGCTATCTCGGCCTTCCTCAGGCTCCCTGATCAGCCCTCCCTTTTCAAGTCCCCTGTTGTTAACAGGTTCTTAAAAGGCATTACTCACCTCTTCCCTCCTGTTCCGTTTGTAATGCCTCAGTGGGACTTGAACTTGGTTCTTACCTTTTAATGTGCGCTCCCTTTGAGCCTCTGCATAACTGTCCTCTTCGTCTTCTGACTCTAAAGGCAGCCTTTCTGGTGGCCATCACCTCCGCTCGGCGGGTGAGTGAGCTCCAGGCTCTTTCTTGCAAACCTCCCTTTCTGTCTGTTCATCCAGACAAGGTTGTTCTTCGGACGCGTCCGTCCTTCTTGCCAAAGGTGGTTACTGCTTTCCACATTGGGCAGACCATCACTTTGCCCACCTTCTTTCCGCCTCCGCATCCTTCCAGAGAGGAAGAGAGGCTCCACCGTCTGGACCCAAAACGTGCGCTCTCCTTCTATATCGACCGCACGAAACACTTCCGGGTGGATGACCAGCTCTTTGTTGGCTACGTGGGCGCCAAAAAGGTCGGGCGGTGCACAAGAGGACCATCTCCCGCTGGGTTACCTTGTGCATCAAGACCTGCTATTCTTTGGCTAAGAAGGAGCCTCCTGTTGGGCTGCGTGCCCATTCCACCAGGGCAACGGCTGCTACCACGGCCTTGGGCCGCGGTGTTCCGCTGCCGGTTATCTGTCAGGCAGCTACGTGGGCCTCGCTGCACACGTTTACTAAGCATTACTGCCTTGACAGTCAGGTCCGGAGGGACGGCTTCTTTGGCCGTTCTGTCCTCCAGGACTTCCTTGTCTGATCTTTGTTCGCAGACCCACCACCGGGGTTGGTATTGCTGGGGTATCTATTCTAAGGTGAGGAATCTATCACTAACGTGTCTCTTTCAGATGCACAAGTTACTAACTTGTGTAACGATATATCTGTAAGAGACAGTAGTTAGTGATAGATTCCTACCGCCCCACCCATCCTCCCCGTTCTGCGAACTGATTTCTAGGGTTAAGGACATCCCTTTCAGGGCCCTAGTATTTTTCAGACACCTGTGTCAGCTTCTTGCATGGCTCTGCGTTCCTGGCGCGGAAAGTCGTGTACAGAACTGACGTCAGCGCGCAGGGGCGGCGTCTAAGTACTGCCCGCGACGTCATCCCGGCGATCACGACGCCGACGACGGACGCGGAGCCGCACGACGCCGCCTACCGACGCGCAAGGGTACTGCTACGCAAAACTTTCCGGATCCAGCCTGACGCCTGGGGATATTCTAAGGTGAGGAATCTATCACTAACTACTGTCTCTTACAGATATATCGTTACACAAGTTAGTAACTTGTGCGTTAGATGGTCACTGCCTGTAGGCAGGGTTCGGGGTGTGTGGTATCAGTCCAGCACTGGACTGCAGCCTTCGGTTCTTAGTCAGCTGGGGCGTGACATGGCAGAACTGGTGCAGCTACCACTCTGTGCCCCAGCAGAGGATAGCAGCCGGTGTAAGAGTGAGCCTGGGGCTCACCCATGTATCAGCTGCATATGGTTGTGGCTTGGGATCTACATGCTGATGCTTCTATGCACCCGAGCTGTCACCAACAAAGACACATGCCTGTACGACTTGTGCTACTTATATTTTGTTGTTACCACTCTACATTCCAACTGCCTTCAAATGGATGGAATTTGAAGCAGCCCCAAGCAGTCAGCCTTTGCTTTCCCTTCTCCCACATGCCCTAAACATTGAAAAAGCCAATAGGTTTCATGGACACGAACTATTGGTTTTGCCAGTGCTTGTTTTTATTTACTATTGAGGACTTGCTGGCTACCCCTTTTTCCACTACGTCCCACCCTTCTCTTTTTGCTCTTCCCTTCCCTAATGCCCCACCTTAATGTTTTATGCTAAATATTGTTTCTTTTCTTTTTACTTTACAAAGGGGCAGTAGCTGCAGATTGCGGTTAGGCTGCTTGCGTGCTTTATCACACACGTTTCTTTTTAGCCTTTTTAACATTTTATTTTTTAATTTACTGTTCTAATATTGCAGTCCACCATGTTAGGAAAGTAAATTAAAAATGCCCGCCTCCCTCATAACACACACATTATGATGTACACGTGTCAAGACGCATGCATGGTTTTCGGGTTGGCCTTCTTGGAATGCAAGATTTCCAGCCATGCGTGCACACGTGTCCTGTTGAAAAAACATTTGAAAAGCCAATCGCTCTGCCTTTTAGAGCCGAGACCTATTGGCTTTGCCAATGCATACTTATAAATAGCTTGTAATTATTTTAAAGAAAAAATATGCTGTTCAAGGAAACCACAATTGTTATACAGCATGGGTATATTTGGTTGAGTCAGTCGTGCTCTACCTTTCTTCTGCTTTTTGGGTTAAATTATTTAATGATTTACTCTAGTAAATGTAAAGAATACATTTGGTGGGGAGTACAAATTATGACATAATTGAACATTTATGGTTGCATTGCTCCAGGAAGTTTAGCAGAAAACAAAGCATATTCTGTTTGGCTTTATACTAAAACAGGTACCCATGCTGAACAACTGTTGTTCCCTTTCCATGCTATCCATTTGCTTATAAATGGTGTGGTGTTGGTTCCTGACGTTGCCTAACAAAGATTATTCTTACATAGCTAACCTTTGTTTAATCTCATGATTTGCACTTTGACTTGCAGGTGGTAAAACGAGAAGTTCCTCCTTAAGCAGACTAAGTAACAAAGATCCTCTTCATTCACAGCAGCCACCAACCAAAGGGTCACAGGTGGAACTGAAAGGTGCAGGAAACAGATCACGTGCAGACATCTTGATTTTTCTGTAAAATTTCAATACTGTGGAAAGTATAGTGACTCTAGGTTTATGAGAAGGGCTGCGTTTAAAAAACGCAGACTACATAAAGTATAGGTTTTTACTAGGCCATGTAATATATATCTACAATTATAACACTTCACCACATACATGTGTTAATGCTTAGCATAATTGAAAAAAATCTTACCAACACGTTGCTTTATAGAAGGTCCAAATACGCTTTACAACAGTGAGACATTGACCTACTTGAATTTCAGTGTTACTTGTCCCTCATTTGAAGGCCCACAATGAGTGTAACTCATGTCTCAGATATTAGGTAGTACAATATGTTTACAGAAGAAGTCAAATGGGGCAATACTAACAAGGCCTAGTTGTTATTATTTTATCTCACTGCACAAATTTATCTCTTGTGCTGTGTTTATGACTAAATTCTCTTCTTTAAATGTTAAGTACAGAACATGAAAAAACAGCGTGGCTTAAACTATGCACGCAGACTTTAAGGGTGGAGTATTCTATTTCTTACCACTCTTGTGGTATGGGTGGGCTTCGCGATCCTCTCGAGGCCTTGTGTCTTGTGATTCAGGGCCTCTCCTCACACTGAACAATGCTAACATGTATTTGTCCTTGATCTCTAGGCGGAGTGGCCAGCAAGAGAAGCTCGTCTTTGAATAGACTGACTAGCCAGTCTAATTCTCCTCAGCAGTTAGAGAAAGTGAAACACGAAGAAAAATCAGGTGCTTAGTTATCTATAAAGTCCAAATAGATGTTACCTTGTGTGAAATAATATCCATTAATAATCAGATATTTTAACATAGAAAGCTCTTGTCTGTTGGGTCCTATTTTTACCTACCCTTGACTAGGCTGATTACTGCTACCATGTTTCTTTAAGAACCTGCTTTACCCATGGTAGTATCATATAGAAATAATTGCTGCCTGAGGATTGACGATGGTCCCCATCCTTGTGTACCTAAAGCATCTTGTAGTGTTTGCTTGTAATAACCTAATTTTTACTTAATCGTCCTGAAACTGCACTAAACTATACTGCAGGAAACTGCTCTCTTGCTATGCTACCAATGTTTCCTGCACTCTTTTGGAAATGTCATGCTGTGACTAGTTGCTTGTGTGTTGTATGTTGCTAGATGAATGACTTGATACCACTAACTGATATACGTTCTAACATACTTTAGGGCACCGTCGCACGTGGTGTTTGGCTTCATTTTTTTTATCTGATAATGCAGGGCACTGCTCTTGACGTGAAACACTAATACCCTCCACATAATGAAGAATACTCGAATGAGTCCCTCAACATTATTTCGTTTCCAGGTGTTTTATTTGGAAACTCGTTACTAACCAATATGGGATGCTTGGCATTGTCTTTCTTTAGCAAACTTGCCTGGAAATGTTTTTCTTACTGTGCATATACTGCATCATAACATTTCTAACAAAATTATAATCATGTGCTGTCTGTACAGGTTGTAGTTGCCTATAGCCTTTTATTAAACGTTTAAGTGAGAATACGTTTTTCTATACGTAGTACACTACACAAATAAGGCTATAATTTAATTCATATAGGTGCCGTAGCTGCAACTTGTTTTTTGTTACTTTAATTTTACTCGAGATTCTCGTCAGAATACAAAGGCCATAGCATGTCACCCCTATCGTTCATATTTTTTCCTTTGATTCTTGAGTTTCACGTTGAATCCATTTTGATTTGTTCCCATCATTCAGCTCGCCGCTCCCAGACCAGTCCTCTGGAGAGTAATATAATCAGCCGCCTGCTCGCCCCCACACAGGCCTCTTTAGCTAGAAGTAAAAGTGCTGCATTACCGGCTGATGGAAAAGATTCCCCAGGTAACAGGCGCGCAGTGCACGCCTGAAAACAATAGCAATTTGCTTCATGCAGAACACTGCGTTGCATCTACTAACTGCGCTGCCTTCAGGCACAAAATTGCTTTTAACTGCTAAGCCATTGCTCATTGTCGAGTGCGTTCTCCATCTTTTATGGAGTTCTGAATAAACGAAAATGCAAACAGTGTTGTGTATGATAGGGGGCTTGTATGTTTATTGTTCTATAGAGTATACTGCTTTAAAAACTGAGGAAATGGTTGCCACTTCTACATTCAGAATTGGTGGAGGGTATGGGTTAGTGTTAGTATGAATTGGTTCTGTTAGTGTCTAGGGGGGTTGTTTTCTAACTTGGATAGCTTTTGGGTAATCTGTGGGTTTTTAGCAACTCATAAAATGTGTTTCGAGATTTACAGAAAAGCCTTTGGAGAAGACCATCTGGTTTTACATTAAAGGAGTTATAATTAAGACAGGAACATATATGTATGTAATGTTTTTGCAGGCATTCTCTGTTGATGTATATCATCCTATCTGTTTGTTAATATACCAGCATTTTATCCACGTGATTAGCCATTGCTACTCTGCATAGTTAATCATTTTCAAGTGTTCTCTATATATCGTTGTTGTTATTATTTACATTTTATTCTTGCGTTCTATTTTTTTGGTATCCCTGTCTGTTGACAATTTTCGACTGGTACAGAAGTTCCCTCGTCACTTCTGCAATCCTTTCTGTTTGAGAGCCTTAACTCCATAGGCTGGCTCCCGCATGTGGGTTTTCTCCAATGTGTATGCTGTCATTCTCTCATTCCATTTCCCTCTCTTTGAGGAACACCTTTAATCTTTTGCATGGGTGGGCTGGCCGGTTTTAGAAATCTTTTCGAAGTGTCAGAGCTGGGAACCTAGAGTTTCTTCAGGCTTCATTCACTCAGAGAATCATAATTCTGAATGTCCGAAGTAATCTGCTTTTAAATCCAATTCTTGAGTGCAGAGTACACCTCGCAGTGCATGATTACTGTAGATATTAAAGCTAAATATTTGAACTGTAACCGATTTCGAATATCCACGAATGACTTTAATTTTATAATAATTGTTTTCTTGGAAGGAAACAATGATCATTTTTTGTGGTATATCTGTTTCTATCACCAAAATCGTAGACTTTGCAACCTTGCACAGGACGATGCAATGGAAATTGCACTTCCTGTTCAAGTCTGGTAATAGAGGAAATTTGCTGAGCTGCAAACCTATTTACTATTTTATATAATGCAATAGACTTTAATGTCTACAGTAGTCATACGTCTTTTGTAGGTATACTTTTTGTGCATTCGCTGCTAAAGTACTAATCATGTGGTGATGGATTCTTGTCTCTGATCTGTTGCAGTGTGCGCTTCCTATTTATTTCTCTAGCATCTCTAACATAGTGTATTTATCTTTTCTTTTTCTGCTTCTGTGCTCTGGACTTTTCTTTGTTTTGTTCTTGTTAAATTCCTAACTTTATAGACTCTCACCTCTGTCCTCGTTCAGCTTCAGCCAATTCCATGACCACCCAAGCACATACT
Organism: Calotriton arnoldi; assembly: GCA_963921515.1. Taxonomy (NCBI): domain Eukaryota; kingdom Metazoa; phylum Chordata; class Amphibia; order Caudata; family Salamandridae; genus Calotriton; species Calotriton arnoldi. Next base: position 2,293,616 of record CAWUFW010001282.1, on the reverse strand, counting down.
CCTAAAGGACCCATGCGCAGCCGTAGCATTGACAGACAGACGTCTGCACCAACTGGCACTGCATCTTCAGCTGAACTCAGCTCCCCAGAATCTACTCAGGTTTGTTGAAAGGTTTCTGGTTAAAAAAACGAACCACTTTTTTCATATACAGCTAGCCCTATGTCAAGGTAGATACATCTCTACGTAATAAAAGTGTTCTGTCAATCCTTTCTGTATATTCAACCTCTACAAAAGGTAGCAGTGGGTTATAGATTTGCTGCACATCCTATATTATGTCCAGTACTCTTATGCATTGAGAAGGCGACAGATGTACAAACAAGTGCTATAGAGCCAACGTGCTGCCACAATAGCCAACATCCTGCTACCATGGGTACGTAACTAGAATCTACCTCAAGGGTTCTGGTGACTGAATAATGTAACATATGATATTGGAGCACACAAAGTACAGCTTACTAGGTGATTCTTGAAGACACGCATGTAAATGTGTATTTCTTGAAGATGATTTTAATCTTTTCTTCTGCAGGTTAGTAGTGTCATTTCTTTCAAAATCATATATATAAGTACAAATCAACTTCTGACAGCCAACATGTGTTTCATACTGCAGACTTTCTCAAGGCTGCAATTATAATAGTGTGTGATAATTTAGGAACTTTCAATGCAGAGTATGCTTTCATAAGTCCTTCAATGGAAAAACCTATGTTTAATGTATTATATAGCAGCTGATCCATACTCATAGTGGCAAGAGAATAGTCTCTTGAATACAGAGTTAACCCGAGAGAGTGCCCAAACAAGTGCCGGTGGTGTCACATATGTGTGGAGATGAAGCATGCCACACGTTTATCTGTGTATGCTAACTAAAACTGAATATTTTTATTACAATTTATCCAGTGCACACCAATAGAGCAGGGTGATCCCAAAACGTACATCTGATGCTGTTTGGTAAGTGAATTCTCGTGTTCAGAATCGTATGTAGAAAATAAAGTATTACAAACAGAGATTCATGCGAGTGCCCAGTAACCGGTGCTACTTATGTAACATAGGAATACAGAATGATAATGTGTACCTTGATGAACAAGTTAGTCATTAGAGATCAGTGCCGAAAACTGTAATTCACAGATAAGGATGTATTAATGAAGAGAGAATTGTTCGGCCACGTGAAGATGTGGAGAAAGAAAAATATTATTTTCTTATTATTTAACATCTACGTTGTTTACTTACTAATGACATTAGTTGAGTATGGGAGAACAAGTGAATAATTCCCAAGCTTTTCAAAAGTGATTTCACAGGCGTGTCCGTAGCGGATTTCCATCCTGGCAAGAAGAAGGGATCAAAAGCAATGTGCTAATTTAATTGTGTTGATAAATAAAAAAATCAATAAAGATAAGGTTAAAGTAAAAGCAATGAAATAGGCCAAGAACTAGGTTTAAGTGTATGTTAAAGATGATATATACTGACCAGTTGTGAATTGGGTCTCATTTTAAGGAAAATGGAAGCTAGTTGGATTATTTGATTAAGGGCAGCAGACATGGTTCTGAGCATTGAAGTCTTCTGTCTTCATGACAAAGCCAAAGGCTGCTTCAACTTCTTTGATTTTTTTTTCATAGTGCTTGTGGCACTTATCTGACTTGCCCGATGTCCTCGAATGCAACGATGATCACTGGGTGCGGCTCTGTGAACGGTCCTGAGACCTTCTGTGCGACCGAGATCTTGAGCGTTGTGGAGTCGACCCACATCAGGCGGCGAGGAGCTTGAGGGATCGCTCCCTCAGCGCCGTTGAATACATGGCGCGACAGTCCTCATAGGTCTTTGACTCGTGGTCCCTCTCTAAGCACCATAAGCCCATCAAGTGTGGGTCTGTCACAGACCTCAGTCGCTCGAGCTCCGGTAAAGTCGGGAAAGTGCAGAGCAGACCCTAACTCAGGCTCCGCCGATGTGCGTGGTCTGGAGTTCCGATGTAGCAAAGTTCACCATGTGATGTGGACTGGACATGACCAGCTCGCTGGGTTGAGCAATTTCATCATCGGTGGCTTTGCAGCGCCACGCCTGGCTAAGAACCACTGGCGTTTCAGGGGATGTCCAAGCCTTGCTTATGAACATGCCCTTTGATGGCTTTCGTCTTTTCGGAGGGAAGGCGGACTCAGCACTGGAGTGCTTTGAAGACAGCAGAGCTACGACCAGGTAATTGGGCTTGTTGAAGGCTCCTCGTCAACCCCAGTCTGTTATTCTGTCCCTTTCGTGGCCACGGAATGGGCCTCCAACTGAGTCCACACCCTCCCAGCCACCATGGCCAGCAGACCATCCCAGCCTTTTCCTTGCCGAGGTCCCGAGACACCGGTCACATAGACCACGTGGGACAGGTAGCCAGAGGTTGGGCCAGTCCACCACCCCTTCCCCCACCCAACAAGGGGCAGCCTTCAAACCCCTTTAGTTTGCCCTCCAGCCATCATCAGCATCCAGTGGGGGTCAAGATATGCTATCACCTGCACTACTAGCGGTCAGTAACATCGGATCATTGGGTTTTGCTATTCGTCCAAAGGGTCTACTCCCTACTCTTTGTGACTACTCCTCCCCCCATTCCACCATTGTGAGACCGGCAGACGGAGTACCACCTCTCCTTTCTCCGTAAGGAGATGCTGGCTCTCTTGGCTAAGAGCGCCATAGAGAGGGTGCTGACATCAGATGTAGGTCGTGGTTGCTATTCCCACTACTTTCTGGTGCCCAAGAAGGACGGAGGCCTTTGTCCTATCCTAGACCTGCACCATCTCAATCTCTTCCTGAAAAAAGAGAAATTCAAGCTGCTCGTGCAAGTTCGGTCTGTCCTGGACCCGGAGACTGGATGGTAGCATTGGACTTGCAGGACGCATATTCCCACATCTCCGTCCTCCCTGCTCACAGATGTTACCTGCAGTTTACGGTGGGCCAAGAGCACTTTTAATCTGCCGTGCTCCCCTTCGGCGTTACCAGCACTCCCTCCGGTGTTCACGAAAGTGATGGCGGTGGTTGCAGCTCATCTACGTAGGTCATGGGTTCCAATCTTTCCCTAGCTTGACAGTTTACTGTTGGAGGCGGGCTCACCCCAGGCAGTCGTCTCCCACCTCCAGACTACGAAGAACCTTCTGCACTCTCTGGGGTTCACTATGAACATGCTGAATTCACATCTGACTTCCTCTCAGACCCTCCCTTTCATTGGAGCTGTTCTGGACACAGTGCCATTTATTGGCTATCCTCCCGAGCGGCGATTCTGGGATATCTGAAAGAGACACGTTAGTGACAGATTCCTTACCTTAGAATATCCCCAGGCGTCAGGCTGGATCCGGAAAGTTTTTGCGTAGCAGTACCCTTGCGCGTCGGTAGGCGGCGTCGTGCGGCTCCGCGTCCGTCGTCGGCGTCGTGATCGCCGGGATGACGTCGCGGGCAGTACTTAGACGCCGCCCCTGCGCGCTGACGTCAGTTCTTCTTTTTCCGCGCCAGTAAGCGCAGATCCGGGAAGAGCAGTGCCCTAGTCACTTTTTGTGAATTTTTTCACTGTTTTCTTCTACGAGTCTTCACGACTCCTAAGGTGTCGTAGGGATGCCCGGCTTTAAGCCCTGCGAGGTCTGTGCCCGCATGATGTCCATCACGGACCCGCATCTCGAGTGTCTCTTCTGTCTCGGCCGAGACCACGACACGAAGTCGTGCCCTGACTGCCGGAAACTTCATCCGAAGGCTTTGCAAGAGCGGTCTCGAAAGCTGCTCGAGGTCCGGCAGTCGGCTCCGCGCCGCACCAAGCCCCGGTCACGGGAGAGGTCGAGGGCCGGTCGCGGAGCCCCCATCGTTCGTCGGAATCCAAGTCTTCGCGCTCCTCCGGTAAGTCGAAGCACAAGAAGTCGAAGCGGCGTCATCGCTCTAAGACTTCGCCTCGCCGGTCTCGCGACTCGGCTGAGGCCCCTGTCGGCACCGTCCCCGCGGCCCCGGACGTGCCTGTCGAGTCACCCCCGCATTACCCGTCCTTCCCGGGTTCGGGGCGACTCCGGCCCAAGTACAGGAGTTCCTGTCGGCCATGGCCCGCCTCTTCGGGCCTCAAGGTCCCCTCCGGTGCGCCTTCGGGCCCCGCGGGTCCTGATGGGGTTGCTCCGGCGTCGCCGTCGACTCCGGTCCCGGCGTCGCCTGTCCCACCAGCCTTCATCCCGGCCTCGGCCCCGGCCTCGATCCCGGCTCCGGTGGTGCCGCAACCCCCATCGACGCCGGTTGACCTAACCACGCCTCCGCCGACGCCGATGTCCCCGGTGCCGTTCCTGACGCCGTCCGGGGCTCCGGACGGCGTCGTTCCCCGGCTCCGGACATGGAGCCGGACCGACGTCGCCCGACGCCGGTTCCGGCGCCGATGAGACCTTGGGTCCCTAATGTCCCTCCTCCTCCATATTATGAACCTGAGGAGGACCAGGAGAGCTGGGAGGGGTCTGAGGACCCTCTCACACAACAGTGCGAGTTTGACCCGGACTGGGTTGAGGAACTTGGGGATGCCAGTGGTCTAGACACCTCCCCTGACTCTGGCATGCTGTCTCCTCCCGTGGCTACGGAGGAGGGGCTAATTTTGCAACGGTGTTGCGTAGAGCTGCTGGAGCCTTGAATCTCCAGTTGCCTACTGTGGCCGTCAGGACTAACCTCCTGACAGAAGTGCTTCAGCCGGCGGCCTCCTCTTCGGAGACTGTGCTGCCGTTCAATGATGCACTCACTGACGTTCTTTTGGGTGCCTGGTCCAAGCCCACCACAGGGGCTCCTGTGGATAGGAACGTGGCCCGACGCCATCGCCCTGCTCCGGGCGACCCCCTGTTTCTCTCCCAACACCCCACCCCTGAGAGCTTGCTTGTCCAAGCCTCTGCCTCCCAAACCGCCTTCCCTACCGCCCCTCCGGATAGGGAATCCAAACGCCTGGACCACTTTGGGAAGAAGGCTTTCTCTTCCTCCAGTGCTGGCTTGCGGTCCGTCAACACCGCTTGCCTCTTGGACCGATATACCCACTCCCTGTGGGATTCGGTGGCGACTGTTTTGCCGCAGTGTTCTGAGGAGGTCCAGACACTGCTTACCCGCGCCATTGCGGTAGGGCGAGATGCGGCTAAATACACCATACGTTGTGGCCTTGATACCGCCGACTCGCTGGGCAGATCGCTTGCAACGACGGTGGCGCTGCGTCGCCACGCCTGGCTGAGGACCACTGGTTTTTCGGGTGATGTCCAGAATACACTCATGGACATGCCCTTTGATGGAGTCGGTCTTTTTGGTTCAAAAGCAAACCATGCGCTGGAGCGTTTCAAGGACTCGCGGGCTACTGCCAAGTCCCTGGGCCTTGCTGTTGTGCGCCCTCCGCTCACATCTGCTTTTCGCCCCTTTCGTGGCCACGGGAGGGGCGCCCAGTCACGTCAGCAGCCCGGCCAACGGCCCGCGCAGCAAGCGCCTTCGCGTGGCCGAGGACGTGGATACCGCCGTGGCGGTTCGGGCAACCAGCGTGCGGGTCAGGCCACCACCTCCAACCCGTCCGCGGCCTCCAAGCCCTCCTAGTCCCTCTTTTCAGGTGCACAGCACGCCAGTAGGGGCAGGGTCCGCCATCACCTTCACCACTGGCGTCCCATCACCTCGGACAGGTGGGTCTTGGACATTGTCCGAAGGGGCTACTCCCTCCCCTTCGAGACCACCCCCCAGCCATGCCACCTCAATTCCACCGCATGTCAGGGGATCACTTGGTGCTTCTGCAGAAGGAAGTCACGGCCCTCTTGGCCAAGAGGGCCATCGAGCATGTTCCGACCCCAGAAGTAGGACGTGGTTGCTACTCCCACTACTTTCTGGTGCCCAAAAAGGACAAGGAGGACATGCGTCCTATCTTGGACCTCCGGAATGTCAATCGCTTCCTCCGGAAGGAGAAGTTCAAGATGCTCACCCTAGCTCAGGTCTTGACTGCCCTCGACCCTGGAGACTGGTTGGTAGCGTTGGACTTGCAGGACGCTTATTTCCACATCCCCGTCCTGCCGGCCCACCGGCGTTACCTACGGTTCACGGTAGGCCTCGAGCATTTTCAGTTCACCGTGCTCCCCTTTGGCATTACCAGTTCCCTTCGGGTGTTCACGAAAGTGATGGCAGTGGTCGCAGCTCATCTGCGCCGAGCTGGGGTTTCAGTCTTCCCCTACCTCGACGACTGGCTGCTGAAGGCGGGCTCGTCCCAGGCAGTCGTCTCCCACCTCCAGACTACGGCCGAACTCCTGCACTCGCTGGAGTTCTCCATCAATGTGCCGAAGTCGCATCTGATTCCTTCTCCACAGCTCCTTTTCATCGGAGCAGTTCTGGACACTACGCAGTTTCGGGCCTATCCTCCCGAACGGCGAGTCCGGGATATTCAGGCTATGATTCCGATCTTTCAGCCTTTATCCTGGGTTTCGGTATGGATGACCCTGAGGCTGCTGGGCCTCATGGCCTCCTGCATCCTGCTGGTCAATCATGCCAGATGGCATATGCGGGCTCTGCAGTGGGACCTGAAGTTCCAGTGGGCGCAGCACCGGGGCAACCTGTCCGATCACGTCCAGATCTCGGAGGGGACTGCAAAACAGTTGCAGTGGTGGCTCACGGACCGGCAATGGGTCATGGGCAGATCCCTCTCCCTTCCCCAGCCAGAGCACACAGTTGTGACGGACGCGTCCCTTCTGGGATGGGGCGGTCACATGGGAGAGGCGGAGATCAGAGGCCTCTGGTCTCCGGCGGAGTCCCGGCTCCATATCAACCTTCTGGAGCTCCGGGCGATCCGACTTGCACTCAAGGCATTCCTTCCCTCTGTCAAAGGGACGGTTGTGCAGGTGTTCACAGACAACACCACCGCCATGTGGTGCTGCAACAAACAGGGCGGGGTGGGGTCGTGGACCCTCTGTCAGGAGGCTCTGCGCCTCTGGACATGGCTGGAACATCAGGGCATGTTCCTGGTGGTTCAACACCTGGCAGGTTCCCTGAACGCCAGGGCGGACGAACTCAGCCGCAGGTGCATGATGGATCACGAATGGCGTCTTCACTCGGAAGTGGCGCAAGGACTCTTTCTACAATGGGGAGAGCCTTGGTTAGATATATTCGCCACCGAAGAGAACGCGCAATGTCATCAGTTCTGCGCGTTGGAATTTCCAAGGCGGCACTCGCTCGGCGACGCTTTTCGTCGCGAGTGGAGTTGCGGTCTGTTGTACGCCTTTCCGCCTATACCACTTCTACCCAGAGTGTTGAAGAAGATTCGGCACGACCGGGCCCAAGTCATCCTTGTGGCTCCGGACTGGGCTCGAAGAGTTTGGTATCCCGAGCTACTCAGTATGAGCGTAGATCCCCCGATCCGTCTGCCTCTTCGGGAGGATCTTCTGTCGCAGCAGCAGGGACGGTCCTCCACCCGAACCTGTCCAGCCTCCACCTGCTTGCGTGGAGATTGAGCGGCGGCAGTTGATTCCTTTCGACTTGCCTCCCGAAGTTTGTGATGTGATTCTGGCAGCCAGGCGTCCCTCCACTAAGGTGGTATACGCCTGCAGGTGGAACAAATTTGTGGCATGGTGCACAGCAAAGGCTGTGAACCCCCTTTCTGCCCCTCTTTCTGAGGTCCTTCTGTTCCTTCTTTCTCTGGCCCAACAGGGTTCTGCCCTGGGTACCATCAAGGGTTATCTCTGTGCTATCTCGGCCTTCCTCAGGCTCCCTGATCAGCCCTCCCTTTTCAAGTCCCCTGTTGTTAACAGGTTCTTAAAAGGCATTACACACCTCTTCCCTCCTGTTCCGTTTGTGATGCCTCAGTGGGACTTGAACTTGGTTCTTACCTTTTTAATGTGCGCTCCCTTTGAGCCTCTACATAACTGTCCTCTTCGTCTTCTGACTCTGAAGACAGCCTTTCTGGTGGCCATCACCTCCGCTCGGCGGGTGAGTGAGCTCCAGGCTCTATCATGCAAACCTCCCTTTCTGTCTGTCCATCCAGACAAGGTTGTTCTTAGGACGCGTCCGTCCTTCTTGCCAAAGGTGGTTACTGCCTTCCACATTGGGCAGACCATCACTTTGCCTACCTTCTTTCCGCCTCCGCATCCTTCCAGAGAGGAAGAGAGGCTCCACCGTCTGGACCCAAAACGTGCGCGTAGGTGTCTGGCGAGTTGTTGAAAATTCAGTCAATGGTTGAGGTAGGCAGGTCCTAGGTCATAGAGGGCTTTGTACGCATGTGTGAGGATCTGGAACTGCCATCTTTTCTGGCTGGGGAGCCAGTGGAGGTCTCTCGGGTGGAGGGCGATATGGGTTCATTTGGGGAGGTCCAGGATGAGTCTGGCTGCAGCGTTCTGTATGTCTGGAGTCTTCTGAGGAGCTGGGTAGAGATGCAGGCGTAGAGGGCATTGCCATAGTTGAGGTGGCTGGTGACTGTCTTTCTGGTGTTTCTTGGAATCCATCTGAAGATTCTGTGGAATTTGCGAAGTGTTTGGAAGCAGGAGAAGGCAACTGCGATAACTTGTCATTTTGTGGTCGGTTGGCTGTCAAGGATGATGCCAACATTGCATGCGTGGTCGGTCTGTGTGGGTATGAGTGAGGGTCCAAGTTCTGCAGGCCCCCAGCTGTGGTCCCATGCAGAGGTGTTCTTCTCGAAGATCAGCACTTCGGTTTTGTCGGAGTTGAGTTGGAGGCAGTTGTCTCTCATCCATTCGGCTACGTTGGGTGCCTTGCCAATGCCAAGTTGGTGTTGGCATTGGAGGGGTCATTGGTGAGCGAGAGCATCAGTTGAGTGTCATCTGCTTAGGAGAATATATTGAGTCCGTGAGATCCGACAATGTCTGCGAGGGGGGTCATGTAGATGTTGAACAGGGTGGAGCTGAGGGATGATCCTTGTGGTATGCCGCATATGATGTCTTTGGGTGCGGAGGTGAAGGGAGGCAGTCTGATGCGCCTGCCGAAGAAGTAAGTTTGTGATGTGGTGTGATTTCCACATAATCCCTCTCTCTGTGCCTCTTTCCAAGGTACTTCTGTTTGCTGTATCGTTGGCCCAGTAGGGCTCTGCTGTAGCTCCAGTTAAAGTTTATCTTTCAGCCATTATGCAGTGGCCGGACCAACCTTCTTTATTTAAGTCACTTGTTGTGGCTAGTCATGCCCCAGTGAGATCAAAATCTTGTTTTCAACTTTTATGATCTGTGCACCCTTTGAGCCTCTACACAATTGCCCTCTTAAACTATTGACCATCATAACTGCCTTTTTAGTGGCCATGGCTTTGGCCAGTAGGGTCAGCGAATTACAAGCACTCTTGGCACACTCTCCTTACACTACCTTCTACCCAGATAAGCTAATCCTCCAGGTCCTTCCGAAGGTGGTGACTTCCTTCCATGTAGCAAAACCAAAGGGGATGATGGACGGAGTGTTGAACAATGCAAGCACTCACCCCCAGTCAACTGATCTGGGTTTAATCCATCATCATTCTTTAGCTCACTCCGCCACCCCAGTTCAGACATGGCCATATGCAAATCAGTCTGACCCTGTGCCTCATGGGAACAGTCCAGCCCGAACTGCCAAGCCATGTCTTCCCTGGACGGGTATGCCCAGACGTGGGTCCCGTGCTCTCCATGCCACTGGAATCAAGCTATCCTGGCTGAAGAGGGGTGAAACCCCGAAACCGGTCCTAGGATGCTTGTTTCCAGTCCAGGGAGGACCTGGCTTGGCAGTTCGGGCTGGACTGTTCCTATGAGGCACAGGGTCAAGACTGATTTGCATATGGCTGGGTTAAAACTGGAATGGCATGGTGAGCAAAAAAACAATGGATTTAGGCCCAGATCTCTGTACTGGGGTGAATGTATGACATTGTTCTGCATTCTGTCCATCAACTGTTGTTTTTGCATTCCTTCCATGTAGGCCAGAACATCACCTCTGCCTATTTTCTTTGCTTTACTTCACTTCTCCAAAGAGTAGGAGACACTCCACCGCCTGGAACCAAAAAGAGTGTTGCCGTTCTACCTTGATCGCACAAAACAGTTCCGGGTGGATAATCAACTTTTCATGGGGTACGTGGAAGCTAAGGGAAGGCTGTGCATAAATCTGAAGATGGATAGTGTTCTGCATCAAAATCTGCTACAGATTGGCCAAGACGCAATCACCTGAGGGTTTGCGTGCTCATTCCACCAGATCTAAGGCTGCGAACACTGAGTTATCCCGCAAATTACCTGTCCAGGATATCTGTCAGGCAGCAAAGTTGGCGTCTTTGCACGCATTTACCAAACACAATTGTCTGGACATTTAGGTCCATCGCGATAGACACTAAGACCATTTGGTCCTGCAAGACTATTTGATTTGAAATAGGCGCTGCAGACTCAACTCCGGGGAGGTATTGCTTGGGTATTTATTCCAAGGTAAGGAATCTGTAGTTGGAAGTCTCTCTCAGATCAACAAATTACTTACCTTCTGTAATGCTTTGTATAGCCGCAGATTCCTTACTGACACTTGTATCCTCCCCTGTCTGCGAGCTGATTGAAGTGCAAGGGACACCTTTCTAAGGGCCTTAGTTTAAAAACCAGCGGCCAGTTCTCATCATGGCTCCGTGCTCCTGGTTATGTAAATCACTAAAGTAACTGAAATCCGCGCAGAGCAGAATGACACCACCTACTGGCGTGCAGGGGTACTGCTCAAAAACTTGCGGATCCAGTCTGACTCCTTTGGGATTATTCTAAAGTATTGAATCTGCGGCTAGATAGTCTCTACCAGATAAGGCGTTACCGAAGGCAAGTAATTTGTTAATTCGGGGCAACAGCAAATTCCACTTTGGCTGGTTTAATCGGGTCTGTACAACAGCTCACAGGAACTTGAAACTATCATTAAACATCAGCCCAAGGGACCCAGTAGTCATCAAAAATTTGAGAGACTTATACAAAGAGGCTTTAAACACTTTAAAAAAAGAGCTCCAATGTGAGGCCTGGGAAAAGTTGCTCTGAGCAGCAGAAATCAGGGACTCAGTTTTATTTTGGAAAATTATAAACAACTCTTATGTTGGGGAAAATGAGGCCCCTAAAATTGAGTCACTGGTGCCTGAAGAAGATTGTATTACCCACTCATCGGCAGTGTTCAATTCAGATGATAGTGTGCGATAAGAAAATAAAGATTCACCAAAACTAACATTCTCTCAGGTTAGGTTTGAGCTCGATGAGGTCATCGGAGCATTGGAAGGAAGTCTAATAGGAAAGGCTGCAGGACTTGACAGGGTGCTATTAGACTGTTATAAAAACCTTATATTTTATGGACCCCACTGCTTACAGATGTTGTTAATGCAGTCAGTGCAGTGCAAATTCCCTCTTCTTGGTCATACTCGGTTATCGTTCCTATTTTCAAAAAAGATGACAGAGGAAATCCCTCCTGCTACCGGCCAGTATCCCTCCAAGACTCCTAAGCAAAACTGATAGGCAGGGCTCTCCTGGAGAGGCTAGCCGCGCTATATCTGATCAGGATATATGTCAGGCAGCAACGTCGGCGTCTTTTCACACGTTTACCAAACACTGCTGTCTGGACAGTCCGGTCCTTTGCGATGGCCACTTCGCCTGTTTGGTCCTGCAGGACTATTTGATTTTAAATTGGCTTTGCAGACCCACCTCTGGGTTGTATTGCTTGTGGTATCTATTCTAAGGTAGGGAATCTGCGGCTAAAAGTCTCTAGCAGATCAACAAGTTACCTTCGGTAACGCCTTATCTGGTAGAGACTCTATATAGTCGCCGATTCCTTACCCACACTCCCATCCTCCCCTCACTGCAAGCTGATTGCCATGCAAGGGACAAGGCCTTAGTTTTTCACACCAGTGGCTAGTTTTCATTGTGGCTCCATGCTCCTGGCTTGGAAAGTTGCGAAAGTAACTGACAATCACCGCAAAGCCGAACGACGCCTCCTACCGGCGTGCATGTATACTGTTGAAAAACTTCCTTTTATGGGCCCGCTGCTTACAAATGTTTTTGCTGCAGCCAGTGCAGGGCAAACTCTCTCTTCTTGGTCATACTCAGTTATTGTCCCAATTTTCAAAAAAGCTGACAAAGAAACCCCCCCCCCCCCCCCACCTGCTACCGTCCAATATCCCTCCTAGACTCATCAGTGAAACTGATGGGTAGGGTTCTCCTGGAGAGGTTAGAAGGCTGGGCAGAAGAAAGCTTTGTCCCGTCGAAATGGCGGTATGGGTTCAGGAGGGGATTGGGATGCCCGAACAATGTCTGAACCTTTTGTTGATTATCGGGAAGTGTACTAGGGCAATGGAGGGCTTGCTCTGTCTATATTTTTTAGACTTAAGTATCAAAAACTGGCTTATTTTAAGAAACCTGGGGGCCCCAGAAGAAATAATTTCCCTACTAGCTACTTTGTATAGCCGGGCATCTGCCAAAGTCTGATTTGGACCTGTTGGGGAATATATCAATGTTTGTTGTTGTATAAGGAGGGGAGTTAGACAAGATTGCGTGCTTGCCCCTTCCTTTTTCCCTTTATAATAATGAAATAGATGCCAGGTTACAGGACCTACCCGCAGATAGACCTAGGGTTGGTTCCCAACCTATTTCCATCTTAATGAACGCCGATGATGCTGTATTGATATCGTGTACAGGGAAGGGTTTACAACTACTGATTAATCTATTTGTTATTTTTATGGAGATAGGGACCTTAAGGTGAATCTGGGAAAGACCCAGACTATGATAAGTGGGAAGGCCCGGCCGTAGAACATCAGGCATCATATTTGGGGGGACGTTTCTATCTAGAGTCGATGCATTCTGATATCTGGGTATCTTCTTTAGTTCTAGTGATTTGTGGGTTTCACACAGACACCCGTGGCTAACAAACTGACTGGAACGGTGACGTTTTTTTTTTTTTAGATGTGCTTCAAAATTGGGTAGAAAGCCAATTAAGGTAATGATGGCACTGTATAATGGCAAATGTCTAGCCGCTGCTCTTTATGGGGCAGGGGTGTGGGGTGGAGGAAATAACCATGTAATCCAAGTCCAAGAGGACAAATTTCTTTCAAGATTAGTTGCCTTATCAAGTTTGACATCTTCTTACATTTGCCACAACGAACTGGGTATTCCTTTTATAGAAGACGTGTTACACTACAAGCCAGTTCAATTGTGGCATATTACTTGGTCGAGGCAAGAATGACCTTTTTGTAGAGCAATCCTGAAGGATTGTTTGTCTCTAGATGATGCAATGGAAATACCATGGTTGCATTACATTAGAGAGTACTTAGGTGACAACATAGATTCTTCACTCTTTGCAGATCTAGAGTCCTGTTTTGTTTCCAAGTTAGATTAAAGGATATCATTGAGAGAAGCAAGTGATTGTAAAAGATTACTATGAGAAATGCCCAAATCCACAGTTACAGATTATCTAATGATACATGAATCTATGGGCGTTCAGCCATATCTTGTCTGTATTTGAAATAAGTATTATAGATTCATTCTCATGTGCTTCAGACTTCGAATAATTCTCATCTGGTCTCTTTTCCCCCAAAAATGTCCAGAAATGCTCATGTGATAGTTATTTATCCCAATCAACAATGCACTTTTCTGTTTTTGTAAGTTTTACACAGCACCAAGGAAATGCTATTTTAGATCACTATTTAGAGATATGAACATAACTGGCATAAATTGCCATTTTGTACTTGTTTAAATGGTTAAATGTGCCAGTTTGCAACCTGTACTCGCCATTGTATTAGAGGCCTTTCAAATATGGAAAACCCTGCGCCACCTGGATATTTTGACATTTGAAAGCCCAGAGAATTCATAACAATTATAAACGTTTTGGTAATTCATAGTCTAGGGATGAAGTGCCAGTTTTTTTTAGTTGTGCCTTTTAATTTGGACTAAATTCTTACCTTATATTTGAATTGTGACTTGCATTTTATACCTATATTGATTTTGTTTTTACGACGCAAGTACTTCTGTACTTTATATGCATCTTTGTACAGTACTTGCATTTGTTTACCGGACTTTAGCATTTTTGTACTTATTTTCATTTTGTACAGCACTTGCACTTTTTGTACGGTTTTAAATGTTGCTGTATACTGTATTGTATGCATCTTTTATAGTTAAAATCTTTAACCAAATAAAGAATAATGAATGAGTAACTTATTTTTATATTATACGACATCGTTATTATACTGATATGTTCCTTATGGTTTTGTAAACAAAATATGTGATGCATAAAAAGGCTACACTGATGTGATCACCACTGGCACAAGCACATTGCGGTTCCAGTGTACAGAACTTTAATTGATTATATGTTACTCATTACCATGCACAGTATGGACATTAAATGACTTGTGAATTCTCTGTTGATATTATCAGCTCAATCACCCTTTTTTTGAGAAACATATAATAATTTTCTGATGACTATATCATGGGGCTAGAAGGGATTATAATTATATTTTCCCCTCAGCAAGTTACATATTTGTTTTTGATTTTTCCTACAAAGTCAAGATACGTTCTCTGGCGGGACTGACTATTCACAGTCCATTTTCCCAAACACGTCTTATGCATGCATATTTTTATGAAGTTGTTATTGATTGTGTGTCAGCTTTAATAGTTGCATGCAGTCAGCTTTTTTATTTTCTATTTTTACCGCTTATGTAGTAATTGTGACATTTAAATTAGATGCCGTTTTACATAACTTTTTAGTCTCATAAATAGTAGGCAGATGTCACATTGATCTTTTGGATATGCAATAGTGTGTACTGTTGCCACCGATGCTCTATATGTAACACTACCAATTATTCAAATTCTGTTACTGCCTTTTCAACATGTGAGCCTAAAATATTCCAAGATGGCTTCCATGGAACTCCTGCCATTTGCTGCAGCGCACTACCTGCTGATCTGTTTCAATTAATTTTGCCTGTCCGTTTTCTATTTCTCAAACATCACGTCATCTGCTATAGCATTGTTTATTTTTTAGTCCGTTCTTAATCTTCTATGACCATGCTATTTCAGCATTTCTCGATCACCATATCTAAGTACCAGAGGGAGAATACAAACACTTGCAGGTCTGAACAGGCCACACATTGTCTTTTAATTGTTACGTCTCCTTTCATAGTAGCTTTGATACGAACAAGTGACATTCTTACATTTATATTAATTATGACAGTTTGCTTCTAATTGGGTTACGACAATTTTTTTTTTTTAATATTGTCCCTAATAGAATCAACTCTTGTAAATTATAGTAATATATTTTATTTGTCAACAGTACTTGACATTCGGACGCTTGCAAAGCCTATTAGAACCTACATCATAGAGATTCTGTACACTCATTTTACGTTTTATATACAGTTAGATCCAGTTCCTGGTCTACGCCATTGCTTTAAACCTTAAATATTTGCTGTGTTTGTTCTTCAATCCATACCATCAAACAGTCCCAGAAGATCACAGACAAGGCAGCACTTTTCCTCAGCAAAGAGTTTCAGGCAAGTTTAAGTCGCTTTGGCATTTATCATTTTTATTTTTTCAGGTATTTTGTCTTCATTCGGTTTCAAAAGTGCAAGATATCAGGTGCATCAGGAAACAAACAGAACGACCTACGCGTTTCGGCCAAAGGCACACACATTGCCTTTGATCCTTTCTCCGTGCTGGCATGGAAATCCGCGATGGAAACGCCTGCGAAAACACTTTTGAAACCTTTGTGAATCATTCACTTGTTCTCCCATACTCAACTAATGTCATTAGCAAGTAAACTACATAGATGTTAATAAATAAAAATCCTCATCTGTGAATTACAGATTTTGTCACTGATCTCTAACGATTAACTAGTTTATCAAGGTAGTTATCGTTCTCTATTCCTATGTTACATAAATGTCACCTGTTAATGGGCACCTGCATCAATCAATCATTTATAGATTGCAGCAAATCACTCTTGAGAGTCTCGAGGTGCTGGAGCTATTGGTTGCTGCTTGGAGGTTTGGTCATTCAAACATCCAGGTTTTTAGATCTCTTCTGAATTGCTGGAGCAGTCCTGAGGTGCAGGTAGAGGATGTTCCAAGCCTTGGCTGCCTGATGCAAGAAGGGGTGTCCTCTGCTGTTGGTTCGGCAGATCAGTCGTTGTGCAGAGCCTGTAGGCGTGGGTCAACGTCTTGAACTGGCATCTCTTCTGAATCGGGAGCCAGTGTAGCTTCTTGAGATCGGGTGTTATGTGGGTCCGTGAATCACTGTTTGGAATAATTTATTTTCTACATACAACTCTGAACATGAGAATCCACTTAACAATTGGCATCAGATATGCGTTTTGGATCATCCTGCTTTGTGAGGTGCACTGGACAATTTTAATAAAACATTCAGTTTTAGCTAGGGTACACATATAAACGTGATAGCATGCTTTATTTTTGCCTATATGTGGCACCCCGGCACTCTAAGTTTTTTGGGCACACTCTCAGGGTAACTCAGTACCCAACTGACTATGCTTTCTGTTCTAAGCCTTGAAAAAGTCTTCAGGACGAAACACGTTTTGCCTGCCAGAAGTTGATTGTAGTTGCAGATATTTTTGAAAGGAATGACACTACTAACCTGCTGACGGAAAGATTAAAATCATTTTCAAGAAATACACATTTACGGACTTGTCTTCGAGAATCGCCTACTAAACTGTCTTTTGTGTGCTCCAATAGCAAATTTTACACCTTTCTGTATAATGGCTAAATGAAACATACTCATTCAACGTGGTAAAGAAATGTGTGTGTAAGTGTGCCTTTTTTTTGTTGCCGCTACCTCCAAATTGTCTATTGCTCTAAAATCTGTTACTTCAAATTCAGTATGAAAGGGGGGCAAAAAAAGTTTCCTCTCTGCTCGATTACTTTCTACTGAATAGCTTATCAAAGCAAGCATTGACAATATCATTAGATCTGAGTTATACTTGAAAGTATGTTTCAGTACTGGTGTGTTAAAGCGCTTAACTCATAACTCATGCTCAAAACGGATGTGCAATATGTGCATTCTCCTCTATTAGGTCTTATATAGATTCACAGGCTTGAACCATTCCCCGTCCTGGAGATAGAAGGTTTGCACTGTGATGATGATCTTTGACAGATAAACTTAGAAAGGAGTATATGTTGTTTTGCCACTTTAATTTTGTAACTATTTCTAATGCTGTGTGTAGTATTTAGCTGTGTGTGTATCAAAGTACTTTCTACGTCTGGCCTGACATCTCTAGCTGCTTACCATGCTCTTGTCATAAAAATAAAAACGATATCTATCTGTCTGGCCTGACAGCTCTAGCTGCTTACCAGCTTGTGTAATATAAATAAAATCTATATCTACATATTTGTCTATACACACACAAATATACACATACATAAATATAAACAAACATATACAGAGGAGCTTTGGGCCAACCCTCTTCAGCTATTGGTCTGTTGAGCGCTATTACATTCTGTTTCCACCCATTACAGTATATACCATAGGAAAACGAGTCAGTCTATGTTAGTCACTGACTCTGTTGCCCTGGTAGTGCTGATATTTGTCCTGATCATGTGTGCACATCCTTTGAACTTGAGTATGCTTCAGTGCAGAGGCTAGTGGGCAGTCATGTTAGTTTTCCTTTTACGCATTTATAGGTCCCCTGCTTCTAAGTCAGGTGACCATCTTGGATCTTGGAAAAATATTGTGTTTAGAGTGCCATTGGTTATCAGTCCAAGGTTGCTGTTAAGTCTAGAAGTGCCAAGCGGCCATGAAGGATCGGAGCAACTGTGATACATAATACTATTCAAAGATGGCCACCAAGTGCTATGTTTACTGGCTGGCTACCTTGGAGTGGTATTGTACATAGTTTATCATTGCTTTACTATTCTAAGGTGACTGACCGATTGAAATGTGGTAGCCATGCTGGCACTTTAAAATAATGATGCAGTAGAACATAAGTTACTTACCTTTAACTGTAGTTCTCCAGTATTGGCATCTTTCATAGATTCATTTGCTTGCATCATTCCTCGTCATCGAAGTGCGAGTCCCATGGTATAATTATAAAGCAGTACAGTATGATACACATAGACTGTAATAGTTAGAAAATATTAACATCTGATAGAGACTACTAGCCGCAGATTCCTTAACGTAGAATTATCCCCAGGCGTGAGACTGGATCCGGAAAATCTTTTGCCACAGCATCCCTGTGCGCCGTGGGGGCGCGTGGCACCACACGACTACGCCCTGACGCTGTCCGCGTACGTGACGTCAGCGAGGTCACAAGTCCCACCCAGGCGCGC
This sequence comes from Calotriton arnoldi, assembly GCA_963921515.1. NCBI lineage: Eukaryota > Metazoa > Chordata > Amphibia > Caudata > Salamandridae > Calotriton > Calotriton arnoldi. The sequence continues at coordinate 2,275,420 of CAWUFW010001282.1, read as the reverse complement.
TGACGTCAGTTTCCTTCTTTTGCGCGTACAACGCGGATCCGGAGTGAGTTCCCTTGGCCTGTTTTCAGGCCTCTTTTAACGCTTTGCGTTGGGAACAGTGTGCAATGCCTTTGGGTTTCAAGACGTGTGCTTCTTGTACGCGTAAGATGTCGACGGACCCTCACCCTATTTGTATGTGGTGTCTGGGCGAGCACCATGACTCTACGGACTGCGACGCCTGTCAGCATCTCAAGCCGAAGTCCCGGCGGGTGCGCCGGATGAATTTGCTTTCGGCCCGCTTGTCCAGATCGGTCTCGTCACCGCGTCCGTCCCCTGCCTCAGAAGGGTCCAGGAGCTGCCGATTCCGGTTGCGGCATCGTCCTTCACCGAGGCCCCACGGGCGTCGCTCGCCCGCCGGTAAGTCTTGCAGTTTGTCACCGAGGCACTGTCCTCGTTCTGATGAGGGCGCGGGTTCCTCTCGGGGCGTGCGCCCTCGCCCGTCGCCAACCTATCCGCCATTTCCTGGTGTTGGGGCGACAAGGGCCCAAATGAAGGCCTACGCTTCGGCTCTGCTGGCTTCTTTGGGCCCCCCTCCTCTTCCTGAGACGTCCGCGGATCCCTCGCCATGCGCGGGGCCTCCCGCGGACCCGCCGGCGGATTCGCCCCCGGCGCCGACGTGTTCGGCTTCAGGTTTTGGAGGTGTGATGTCGTCGAGGTGCGGCCCTCCGTGGTTCCCCTCTTCGGCCCACGGCGTCCCTGCCTCGCCGCAAAACCCCGCGGGGTTCCCTGTGGTGTCGCAGGAGGTAGCCGGGACTCGCGGCTCGTCCCCGAGTCCCCCTCGGTCCTCTGGGCAGGCGGCTGTCTTACCGGAGGCCGAGCCGGCGCCTTTCCGGCACCGACGGCTTTCCTCCCCGGCCCTGGCGGCGCCACGGGTGGAGGCTGGGACCCGGGGCGCCTCCCCGAGTCCCTCTCGGACCCCTGCGCAGGCGGCTGCCTCGTCGGGGGTCGAGCCGGCGCCTTTTCGGCACCGTTCATTGGCCGCTTCGGCTCCAACCCTGCCCCTTTCTCCTAGACTGCGTGTGGTGGTGGAGGTCGACTCGGCGCCCCTGGTGGACTCTTCGACGCCGTTCGAGGACACACCGGTGCCCATGGCGGACTCTCCTGCGCCGTCCCGGCGTCGGAGCGTCGACTCCTTCTCTCCGGAGGGTTGTCATCTTCTTGTCTCCTCTTCACCGGAGACTGGACGCTGCATTGTTGCCTTTTCCCCGGCGGCTTCCGGGGCGGGTTCTATGCCGTCTCCGCGTCCACAGTCCCCGGACCCGCTCTTCCACACCTTGCAGTTGGTGGCCCTGCAGGCTTCTCCGCCTCCTTCGGAGACCCCTCAGGCTCCCCACTCGTCCGTGGGTCCTCCATCCTACAGGGGCTGGCCGTTTCTTCCTCCGGCAGGGCATGGGGACGGGCGGCTTAGTTTGCAGCCTTCGCCCACGGAAGAGTTGCTCTCTCCCCCACGTCGCCCTGCGGAGGCGAGTGTGGCCTTTGTCCGGGCCATCTCCACGGCCACTGGCATTTTGCAGATGGGCAATCCGGTCGCTCCGCTCCCAACGGATTACTTGTTGGAGGTTCTCCACCAATGCTCTGGTGGAGGGGATCCGCTTCTTCCGTTTGAAGCTTCGCTCCACAACTCTCTTCTGGGGGCTTGGGGGCATCCTGCTATGGGGGATCCGGTGCCTCAGCCGCTCCTCCACCGCCACCGTCCTGCCTCGCACGATCCAGTCTGCCTTTTTTCCCACCCATCTGCCCAGGGCCCTGTCCTGCAGACTGCTTTCCCCTCCTTACCTTCGGTGTTGCTCCCTCCGTCACGGGAGGCCCGGTGGTTGGACTCCTGGGGGCGTAACATTTTCGCTTCCACTAGTGCTGCTCTGCGCGCGCTCAACACCTTTTGTGTGTTGGCCAGGGCTACCTCTGACCTATGGGATTCCGCGGAGTCCCTTCTGTCTCGCACTTCCCATGAAGGTGCCCGTGCTGATCTGCGGCACCATGTGCTGGATGGTCGGGAGTTAGCTGCTTTTCTTCTCCGTTCGGCCTTGGATGTCTCTGATTCTCTCGCCCGCGTTATGGCGCGTTCCGTGGCCCTCTGCCGCCATGCTTGGTTGCGGGATAGCGTCTTTCCCGAAAATATTCGGGAGCGTCTCGTTGACCTGCCTTTTGATGGGATTCTGTTATTTAACAGCCACCCGGACTCCGCTATTCAGCGACTCCTTGCGGGGCTCCGTCCTCCTCCCACTCCGTAACCTTCGGGTTGTCGGTCCTCAGGTGTCTTCTGGGAGGCGTTTGTCCCGCTTCTCTCCTTGGGCCTAGTGTTTCGGTTGGCCCCTCTGTGTGCTGTGTGGGGCTGGGACTGCCTTTCGGGTCTTTCAGTTGGCCCCTCTGTCCTTTTGGCTGCGGGTACGGCCTTTTCGCTTTGTGGTGTGTTTTTGGCTGTTAGTGAAGCCGTATGGGTCCTCAGGTTGGACCGTCTGTGTCCCCTTTTTGGCTGATTGGTAAGCCGTCTGTGGTGATACCCACAGGTCTTTCTGTTCTTCACCTCTGCTGCGGGTTTTTCCCTAAGAGGTGTTCCCCTGTTTTGTTTTGGGTGTGCCAAACCCTAGGTGGGGTACTTGTTGGCTATTGTATAGCCCTGTCCTAAGCTGGGCGGATGTGGATCCCTTCTTGGGTTCCTCGCGTTTCCTGGCGTCACTGTATTCCGCTTGGTGCGGTCTCTTTTCTTCAGCCTTCGCGCGGCTTCCGCTGCTCCAGGTTCCGTCCTGCTCAGTATCCGCTGGTGTTTCGACCCCTCTTCTGCGGGGCTTGCCTGGAGTACGTTTGCCCTTGTTCCCGCGGGATGTCTGCCTCTGTGCGTTTTTCCTTCCCTCCTCAGCCTCTGGATCGCCAGACCGACTTTTGTCATGCCGTCTACGGCGTCGTGTCTTGGTGTTTCCGCCTTATAATCCGACGTTTGGCCTGGTCCTCTACCTTGTGTTCCAGAGGGGCCAGGATATTCCTGGTGTTCTCCTGTGTTCTGGTTGACGGCTTTAGGTCTGGGCTACATGTTTCCCACTTCTCTTCGTGGGCCGGGTTGTGCCACTGGGACGGTCCTTCTTTGGGGCTTGTGCGGGGGATTCCCTTGCCTCCGCCCTGGTCTTGCGCTCGGCTTGTTCTGGGCACTTCTTCATAGTCTGTGCCAGCTGCCGGTTGCGCACGCCTGGACGTTATGGTCCTCCCCTGTGGGCCTTGGCCTGTACCCGTGTGCTCCCGTCCGTCGCTCTGCTGGGGCTTGCGTGACTGTGTCTTCCTTCTCACGTCTGCGCTTCTTGGCTGTGGGGCCGTTCCTGCTCCTGAGGCGGGCTCTGCCCCCGTTTCCACCTCTTCTCCTTGGCTTCGCAGGTGGTTCTTTTCTTCTTTGATACTCTCTTGGTGCCGCCTGTCCCTCCGGGTTTTCTGGCGGACACCCTTGGCCCCTCGGGTAGGCTTGTGGTATCCTGGCCTTCCCTTCTCCTTGTTCTTCTGCTGCTTGGTGGGGGCTGGGCCATCCTTCCTGTCCCCATGACACATCCCCTGTTGGGGTCCTGTGTTCTTCCAAGCTGGTGAGATTCTCTCGCAGACCCTCCTCCCCTCTGGGTATGGCTAGGGTATCTATTCTACGTTAAGGAATCTGCGGCTAGTAGTCTCTATCAGATGTACAAGTTACTTACCTTCGGTAACGATGTATCTGGTAGAGACGATTCTAGCCGCAGATTCCTTCACGGCCCGCCCTTCCTCCCCGTTCTGCGAGGACCTTCAGTTTGGTCTTCTGCAATCGCCTCCCTCAGGGTGGCTTGTCTTCTGCGAGTCTGCTGTTTCACTTCCTCCCTGGCGGGATGCTTCGTTCTGTTTCTTTGTTCCACCCCTTCCTTTCTGGTACTTGGACGGTGGGTTTCAATGTCTTTCTGCGTCCCTCCACATTGGTTATTCCAGTGTGGGGCCTACTCATGCTCTTCTCCCTTTCTCATTGCTTGGGGTTTCTGACTCTGCAGTCCTCTGGGTTAGGGTCTCTTGGCTGTGCCTCAGCCCATGGCTCTTTACAGGGGATGCGACGCTCCTTGGTGGTGTTGTCTTGGGGTCATTTGTCGTTACTCATCTGTCCCGGCTTGTTGCCCTTCACTGTTGTGGCTTGTGGTTGCAGACTTTCTGTCGTCTGTTATGGCATTTTTCCCTGTTGTTTCTGTCTCCAGGGTGGATGTTGCTTTGGCTTTGCTGGGTTGCTTCTCAGAGGCGGTACTCTGCTCTTTCCCTTCCATGCCTTTCAGTGACACAGTGCCTGGCACTGTCCCTCATGGTGCTGTCCCTCACCATTCGCTTCTAACCTTTCTGTTTCACTGCTTTTCGCACACTGTTCCCATGCTTTCCCAGTTTTGTTTGTGATGGCTCTGCGTTGTGGCGCGGAAAAGTTCTCAGAGGAGAACTGACATCAGCGTGCCGGGGTGGGACTTATGTGACCTCGCTGACGCCACGTCCGCGGACCGCGTCAGGGCGGAGTCGTGTGGTGCCACGCCCCCCCCCCCCCCCGGCGCGCAGGGATGCTGTGGCAAAAGATTTTCCGGATCCAGTCTCACGCCTGGGGATAATTCTTCGTTAAGGAATCTGCGGCTAGAATAGTCTCTACCAGATACATCGTTACCGAAGGTAAGTAACTTGTACTTTAGTAACTTATCCACATTCATTTATTAAGAACCAAACTTCAGCCAATTAGGCAACAGCACCCTCTAGACCACTCCCCCCAGAGGCTTCATTCCCTCAGATCTTCTATTGCACATCGTGTGATGGAGTATCCCTGAGCTCTGCTCAGTTTATTACCATTATTTTCTCATTGTAGAGACTTATTCATCAGGAAAGATAGTTTTGATTTGCACCTGCCAAGATCTGACTACTCAGAATGTCAGAATCATCAAAGAAAGAACTATTCAGACCTTATGGAACTTGTGAGAAGAAAATACATCACTCAGAAGACCTACATAGGAAGTGTGTTTATTGTTAATATCCTTCAAACAAGGTAAAAGATTGTAAAATATGCTGTACTTTTCTTCCAAGGCTCTTAAAGATGGAGAGGGGCGGCTTCTTATATGGCTACAAAAATTAAAATCTAAGGAGGCTTTGATTTCTGAGGATCAAGAGAGCAAAGGACATCAGGAGAGTGCTTGCACAAACAGAAAATGGAGAAAGTCTCCCAAGAAAAAACAAGATCTGAGCCTACCACTTCCTCCGCTAGTTTGACATTTACATTTGAAGAATCCCTCCTAAGTGCCATCGACTGTAACTGGTAAATCAATTTCAAAATTGTCGTCGGCGAAAAAGTTGTTGACATCGGCACTGGCGATGACCTCTGGATCGACTCTGACAACGGTGACATCCACACAGACAACAACTACGTCGATGAAAATGACTGCACCATCGACGAAGACACCATTGACGATTGTAGCACTGTCGATGAAGAAACCTCTGACGATGCTCTCGGCGGCGGGAAAGTGTTCTCCGTCGGCTATCAAGATTACAGTTGGATTGTCGACGACACCATCGACGAGAGAAAAATTACAGTCCGACACTTTAAGGCTGAAGCAAATCTCCCCAAGCAAAGTTTCTCCTCTCCTGCCAAGCCACTTACTAGATGAAGAGGATTCAGATGATTGGGGCCATTTGGATCGGCCCATAGTCCTTCCGAACTGAATGTTAAGTATCAGGACGAAGATGAAGAGGAATACTGTGACAATTTTGATTCCTCATGACAATTTATCGAAAAACCTGCTCCTTATATGGACCAATTCCAACATTATGGTCACCATCGGCTTCAAGAGGGCATGGTTAAAGTGCTAATAACTTTAGTACTAACATCCAAGGTATGCTGCAAGATTATTATAGGAGGTTTCCAGAACCTACAAAGGCTGTATCACAGCCAATGCGGACACTACAATCCCCACTCCGTGTACACTGCATGCTTTACTTCTGTCTCGGACACCCAAAAGAACACCAACTTTGAACATAGCAGTGCCGCATATGGAAGAGTCAGTTTCCTCGGATGAGGATAGAGGAGTGGAAATCCTTGAAAATCAATCAACACCCAATGAGTGGGCTGATTACATGATTCCAGCATCATCTCCACCTGCACCACAACTTGTGGATTCTCCACCTGATGACATAGGAGCATTTCATAATTTGATGGAAAGAGCAGAGAAAAGGTTTCATTTGCCATTGACTATCAAATAGTCAGTGTTTTTTATATGACTTTAAGGAACCTGCTAAAAAACAGTCAAGGCAATCCCTATAGTAGAACTCAGCTACAGTCTCTGCGGTATTACCTAGATTGGATAAAAATAGAAAGCACCAGAGAACTCATGCTTGATTAGTCATTCAGATTCTGTAGTAACACAAGCAGCTCAATGTCAATCCTAGAATCCGTCCACCTCAACACCACCTGATAGAGAAGGCCAAGGCTTGGACAACATAGGTAAACTCTTTTGCACTATGTCAGCAACTGCCAGTTCATTAGCTATTCTTGGCCGTTATGACAGGCAAATGTCGTCGGACATCGCGGCATGCATAGATCTCTTGCTGGAAGACGTTGGAGGAGAAGCAAAAAAGATCTTGCAGGAAGGGGAAAGAATTTCCTCCGAAATTATACATACACTGTGCGATGGATATAGCGTTGACAAGTTTTCACCAGCTAGCAGGAGCTGCTGGCCTCAGAAGGCAAGGATGTTTAAAAGCCACATCGTTCAGCCTGGAAATTCAGAGTAAAATATTGGACATGCCATATGATGAGGAAGCATTATTTGGCAAGCACGTGGGTAATTAAAGCAGAAACAAATACCTCAAAATCTTTAGGTACCTTGCAGTAGTGGAAAATACCTTTTCGAGGAGAAAGAGTTACTTCAAATAGAAGAGGATATTAGCCCTTTCAACAGCAGCATCTGCCTATATATCCTCAACAACAATTTAGACAACCACCAACAGCAGCTTATAACAAACAAGCTCCGAGAAGGAAGCAAACTTCTCAAGGAAGGGACATTGGTCGAAAACAGCACACCCTCTCTATCCCACCAACTAATTGGGGCCAGAATCTCAAATTATTTACATCAGTGGAAACTGATAACATCAGACAAGTGGGATTTTAATTTAAACACCTACGATCATTCCTCGGAATTCACTCAAAGACCACCAAATGCTCCTCCAAAAGGAGCATCATCACCCCATCTACACCAACTGGAAATGCTCACCATGTTCAGCAAAGGAACGATAGAATGGGTAACCCACTCCCAGAAAGGAATGAGTTTCTATTCCTGATTTTTCTTAATAAGAATGAAATCAGAAGAATGGGGACCCATTTTGGATCTGCGGAAGCTAAACCAATATCGAAGAAAACAATCCTTTTGCGTGGTTACTCTTCAAGACATCCTACATCTTCTCAATCATGGGGATTACATGTCAACTTTGGATCTACGGGATGCCTACTTTCATATCCCCATTCACCCAAAACATCGCAAGTTCTCGAGAGCCAGGGTGGCTGGCACTCATTGCCAATTCAAGGTTCTCCCTTTTGAGCTGAAATCAGCTCCCTGTAGTTTTACAAAAGGTTTAGTTCCGGTAGCAGCTCATTTAAGACACATTGGTATTCAGGTATTCCCATACTTAGACGATTGGATGATAAAGGCACCAACTTCTCATCGGGCATTGAAAGCCACAAGAGCCTTTCTAAGACTGTACAACAACCTAGGTCTTACCATCAATCAGTAGAACTCTTCGATCAGTCCTTCAACTATTTCAGTCCACCCATTCAAGTCACTTCTGGAGATGATGTCCTATGCCATTTCCGTAGTGCCGTTTGCTACCTTGGAGTGCAGCCTTTAAAGGAATAGTTAGACAGGCAATGGCTTCAGACTAGAGGATCATTTGACAACTTAATCCAAATCACTCCGTACATGACAGCATCTTTACCTTGGTGGACGAAAGATGCCAGTCGGTCGACAGGATTAACTTTCCTACCTCCGATATGTGACTTAGTTACTACCACAGACACTTCCTTATAGGTGTGGGGTGCTCACCTACAGAATTTAAGAATAAGTGGTAACTAGATTCTGCGTCAAATGAAACTGCATATCAGTTTTAGAGCTCAAGGCCATAGCATTAGGTTTGCAATCATTCCTCCCCAGGATAAAAGGTTTGTCAGTATTGATTCGTACAGACATCACCACTAGTATGCATTATATAGACAGTCGAGGGGGCACAAGATCTCTAGCTCTATCACAAGAAGCACAAGAATTTTGGGAGTGGGCTCTAAAACAACAAATAACAATCATGGCAGAACCTGTTACAGGGACAAGCAATGTTCCGTCATATGGCATATACTTTCTCAGTAAAACCTGTGCATTTGTTGGACAACATAAACGTCAAAACTGTGTGAAACTGATTCTGAGCACACCATCAGGATATATTGACATTAGTATTGTTGGCTCACAGTTCATCTGTACTACAAACCTGACAAGGTAACAAATGGCATATGCAACCTCAGAACATGACGACCCGGACTCCCCAAGGAAATTGTGGTAACAATTCTAGAACCTTTTCATTCGATAACTCATGCATACCCAAAGAGATACACAAGAAATACATAACATGGCGTTTCAATATTTTTTGAAGCATTGTGATTCTTGAGTAAAATACGTGCACTGCAATAATCAATAAGAAGATAAACAGTTAAACCATTTTGCTATTACAGAGAATATATGCTTGCATATAAGTACTGTAATATATTGTACTCCTGTCTAGCGCTTCCTAACCTAGTGTGCCTAGGTTGGGTGAATCTGACAAATCCCTGTAGGGTTCTCAAACTCCATAGTTACCGTGGGTATGTGTCGTCAGGAAGCCCTTAGTGGAGAGCTGGGCTTCATCCCTTGCATGAGGTAAACAGGAATCCGCTGGGCTGGAATTCCGTCCTGGAGTGACCTCTCAGTGCCAGCGAAATGCTCCTCTAACTAAACAAAGGGGTGATGGCGTTTATATAATAAACATCACCCATGTTATCATGCCGAAGTCCCAGTCCGGCCGCTATTGTTGATTCTGTTGTGATAGCTCTGTCACCGAACGGACAATAACAATCTACAACATTTTGCGCAGTGAACTTAGCCCTTGTACAGAATGTTCAAGGTATTTGATAATATGCCTACGAAGTAGAAATGTAAGTAAAGCAAGTTCAGAGACTATTATCCTGCACAGGTACGCAAGCAAATGTGTGTCAAATGGCTTGTCACAGTGCGTCCCGTGTGTAGGGGTAGCCACTTGAAGATCTTGCATAGCATGCACAATGTGAGGAAGCAGGCGGAGGAGACAGCGTTGATCTGTGATTTCATCGTGAGATGGTTGTCAGCGATGATTCGGAGGTTTTTGGTGTGGTTGGAGGGAGTGGGTGCCGGTCCTAGGTCTGAGGCCACCAGAAGTTGGTTCTGGTGGGGTCGTCGGTGAGTGAGAGGATGAGTTGGGTGTCGTCTGCGTAGGAAAGTTTGTTGAGACTGTGGGTTCTGATGATGTTGGCCAGCGGGGTCATATATGCGTTGAAGAGCGTGGCCTAAGGGATGTGGCCTGTGGGTCACCGCAGGTGATCTCCTTGGGTTCAGAGTTGAAAGGTGGCAGGTGGATCCTCTGGGTTCTTCCGGTGAGGAAGGAAGCAATCCATCTGAGCGCGTCCCCTTGGATGCCGATGTGGTGGAGTCTTTCGATCAGTGTGTGGTGGGATGCGGTGTTGAATGCTGCTGATAGGTTGAGGAGGATCAAAGCTGCTGTCTCTCCTTGGTCGAGAAGGGTTTGTATGTCGTCGGAGGCTGCAATTAGGGAGGTTTCAATGCTGTGATTGTTGCGGAAGCCAGATTGGGAGGCGTTAAGTAGCTGGTTCTGCTCCAGGTGTGTCATGAGTGGATTGTTGATGATTTTTTTCCAGTACCTTCGCTGGGAATGGGAGCAGGGAGGTTGGCCGGTAGTTTGAGTTCGCTGGGTTCGACAAAGAGTTTTTTGAGTAGTGGTGTGACTTCGGCGTGTTTCCAAGCGTTGGGAAATGTTGAGGTGGTGATAGATGTGTTGAGTAGGGTGGTGAGTTCATGGCCGATCCTTTTGTTTCTGAGGTTGAAAATGGGGTGCGGGCATGGGTCTGTGGAGGCTCCTGTGTGGATGCATTTCATTGTGGAGGTGGTGTCCTGGGTGGACAGTATGTTCCAGGTGGTCAATGTGTGGTTCGTGTTGGTTACAGTGGTGACTTGTCTGTTGAGGAAGTTCGTAGGTGTGGGTTGGAGTTCGAAGTTTCTGTATATGGTTGCGATCTTATTGTGGAAGAAATGGGCGAGGTTGTGGCACAGTTCCTGTGAGGGTGTGATGTTTTCGCTGGCAGTCGGGTTGGAGAATTCCTTAACAATGTTGAAAAGTTCCTGGTGGTGTTGGCGCTGGTTTCGATGCGTGCAGCAAGGGCTGTCTTCTTTGTTGCCCTCAGCAGGCGGTGGTAGAGGTTGAGGGTCTTGGAGGCTGTCCTGTCGGAGGTGTCCTTGCTGGTGCGCCATCTCCTCTCCAACTGTTTGCTGTCTTGTTTCACTGTTCTGAGTTCTTGGGTGTCCCAGTTGGCCTTTTTAGAGGATTTTCTCTGGATGTTGCTCTTGATGGGGACGATGCTGTCTGAATAATTGGTGATCTAGGCGTTAGAGTTTTTCACTCCCTGTTCGAGGTTAGTGGCGGTAGCAGGGTTGGAGGTGTTGAGAGCGTTCGCTCAGCTGGTTTGAGATTTTGTTCCACTTCTGGTGGGGGGGCGTTGGTCATCTTGGTGGTGGCAGTGCGAGTTCTGGAGATGCTAAAGTGTATGATGGAGTGATCGGTCCATGTGAGTTCTCTGACATGGCTTTATTTGATGCGGTTGCTGGAGGTGAAAATTATGTCCAGCATGTGTCCTGCGGTGTATGTAGGATCATGGATGATCTGGGTCAATCCGAGGCTGCTCATACTGTCGAGGAGGTGTGCAGTGTTTTGTCATTGGGGTCGTCTATGTGGAAATTTAGGTCGCCGAGGAAGATGTAGTCCCTGGAGTCTAAGGCTAGGGGCGCAATGAAGTCTGCGATGGTGTTGCAGAAGCTGGAGCGCGAGATTGGGGGTCGGTATGCACGGGTGCCTCTGATTGTTGTCTTGTCCATGTGGAGCCTGAAGTTCAGATTTCCATGGGGCTGGTGGTGTTGGTGGTGGTGGTGGTAGTACACTGTATGGCCTCTTTGTGAATGATGGCTGTTCCTCCTCCCGGCTGCGGTCGGTCCTGGTGAGTGATTTTATATCCGTCTGGGATCACTGTGGCAGTGTCTGGGGCGGTTGTGAGGTTGAGCCTGGTCTCAGTAAGGAAGATGATGTTGGGTGCAAGGGTAGCAATGAGGTCCCATAATTCAGTGGAAGGCTTGCATAGTGAGCGTGTGAGAAGGGCGCATGCGAGTTGGTGTTTTTGTTCATGTGGTGTGTTTGGGGAGGGTCTGGTCGGTGGGCTAGTATGTGTTTAGTGGCAGTGGGTGCAGGTGAAAGGTCTTACTGTGGAGTGTGGGTGGGCGCTGTGTTTATTGTGGCAACGGGGTTCAAGGGTGTAGAGCTTCGAGGGGTGGGAGGACCAGGGGTCGGGGCGCTGGGCACATTCCAGGCGCAGACAGGTTTGCCTTTTGCACGCCAGCAGCATGGTCGCGCTGCGGCCTGCATTAAGTAGGTCCTGGGGTGGGCGGGGCTTCTGTTGGCGCGGAGAACGGTGTGTGGGAAAACCCACTATCTTTTGCCGGATTAGATCACTGATCTTTGGAATCCAACCAGAAGTTTCTGGTGCTTCATTCACTTCACCAGTGGCGAAATGTTTCTGCTGGATGTTACTCTAAGCCTCTCAAAAGTTGTTCAGTTCCTGTAAAACATCCAAATGTTCATTGATGTCAAAAGGTATTTTTGCTGCTACTGTTTTGGGACTGTCAAGGTCTGAAACCTACATCTTAACCCTAAACAGGATCTCATAGGCAGTCCAACCACCTGGGGATTTTCTAGGCATATTATTGAGGGATCTCTGGACCCCATATAGATCATGGACCCAACTGCGATCTGAACCGAATACCCTAGCTGTTAAAGACTGCTTTAAGTCTTAGTTCTTCCTCTCCACTACCGCTTTTCCCTTGGGGTTTTTGAGGAAGGAGTTCTGCACAGTAACACCAAATTTTCCCATGGTGTCTGTAAGCCCTGGAGGCAAACGCTGGACCATGGTCCGAATTGGAATGTGGCTACTGCGTATGTCCTAATGAAGACATGCAAGTCTTTTATAACAGTTCGGGCGTCAGCCTATCGCTGTGGCCAAATCCATAGGAATCGAGAGCAGGAATCCACTGCTACCAAGATGTATTTGTAAGCCCCATCTGATTGTAAGGGGCCACAGTAGTACAGATAAACACAAGCCAGAGACTTATTTGAGATCAATAGAGGTGTCTGTGGTGGGCGGGCTATGGTGAAAACCTACATCTGCTGGCAGATGTCGCATTTAAGGACAAACTCCTTGGTCTGTTTGTATAACCCTGGCCAGCAATAGCGTTGCTGCATTCATGAAATTGTAGCTGCCACCCCTGCATGAGCAGATGCTAGGCCCTCATGTGCTGCTAGGATTAAGCGTAATCTGCAATCTGAATTAGGTGTTGCTGTATCCCCCACTCCGAAAATATGAGCAAATGGAATGTTTTGCGCACTTAATTGGGTGCCATTGTGTGCAGCGTAGACAGCCATCAAGATGTTTCCATCTATCCTCATATTAGAACGAGTAATTGCAGCGACTGCAGCAGTTTGCACTGTTTCTTTTGCGGCTTCATCAGTCATGGAATTCCCTACAATGTGTATTCCTACATGCTGGTGACTCAGTGTGTATATTACATGAGTCCGTGGCAAACGTGCTTTGAGTTTAGCCACCTGTCACCAAAGCAGCTTGTGCTTTATCGTGCACCCTTTGGAATCTCAATCTATTCTGGTTCCAGTAGTGTTAGTACTCATTGTAAGACTGAATACAATAATACGAATCACACACTATCAGTGTGGGGAATCCGGGATCCATATTCTCAAGTGCCAGAATTAGAGCTTTCAGTTCAGCCAGCTGCGCTGTGCAATCACTTAGTGACTGCGTGTAACTTATGTGGGTGAAATTCTTCATCCTGCATTCTACCCTTCACAGCGGCGCATGCTGCAGAGTATTGATGCGTTGTCCCTATGGAAGGCTGTGCAAAACCGTCAGTATAGATGATGTAATCATACTGATCTAGAGGCATGACTTCATTAGGCAGATGATATTCGTTTTCATATTGCAGGTATGCCTGTGTTTGTAGTGTAGAGTCAAATATGTAATCTACATCTGTAAGAGTTGGCCCTTCGTATCCCTCGTAGATGTAAAGCTTTTGCGTTTGGAATGCTGGCCTTTGTGTCAGCCTCTAAGGCTGGCACCAGAGTCATGAAAATGAAGCGTTTGTCCTGAGCCAATGATCTTTCTCTCACCACAGCAGTCTGTACTGTGCAAAACTCATCTCTTCGTTGGTGTATAAGTGCGATTTATATGTAATTGGTACAGTGTCTCCTTCGTTGAATGTGAAATAGGTGTATCCTGATGCACCTGCAGCTATACGGATCACCAGGTTTGTGGTGTTTACAGGTGTGTTAGTGTTTCGAAGCGAAAATTCAGCTTATACTGAATATAAAATTTGTGTGTTCAGATGTCCAGTGTGTACTTAAAGTCCGGACGAATCAAGTCTTAGAACAGTTTTACCCATTCTTCATAGTCTGGTATGTATCTTCTGCCAAAGTTAAGGAAACCCGATATTGATAGGAGTTTCTTCAATGTGTTTGGTGCTTGTAGAAGTGCACACTTCTCTGGGAAGTGTGTTGCAGGGCTTCTGCCTACACTTGACAGCTCGTATCCCAGAAAAAGGGCATTGAAGCAGGCTATTTTTGATTTCATTACAAGACCGGAGGCTGCCATTATGCATTGACCTTTTTATTGTTGCCCCAACATGCAGCCCTTTAAAGAATAGTAATATACCATAAAGCATTTAGAATGTTCATGAACGCATATAAATATCCAATGCACGAAGACATCCTCATCTTTTATTCGCTGCTCCTCAACGAGAAAAGTACATGACTTTCTGTTACTTCTTACTATTTTACAGCTACATATGTATATGGCTTTTTTATTGTGCTTTTGAATATGTGCCATCCAATTTGCGGTCAGGCTAGGTAAGTTTTATTCATTCAACTAAACTATTGATTGTGCATCGGCACATTTAAAAAAAAGAAAAGGAAGAATCCACATTTATTACCGGTGCCTGGGGATAGTCATCGCTCAAGTTTTTAAAACGATTTCCCGCTCCCAAAAGCCTGGCTGCAAGGAACATGGGAATACAAGCAACGGGGGTGTGACCGCGTCAGCTCTGCATCGCACCCTCTCTACATTAAAGGCACTTAAAGGGATTGCCAGCGTTTTAAAATTATTATTTTTTTTTTTAAAAAGCAACAAAAAAAACCCCAGAACTTCTTTCGTGGGTTTCCAGGTAACGCTCGAGTTGCCTGGAAACAAATGGTGCACAAACTCTCTTAGCCTGGTGGCATCGTGTCTTTTAATGCGTTGCCAGGCTGTGCTTCTGTTTACGAGTGGATGCTTGTAAAGGAATAAGACTGCCTCGGAAGCTGTCCTTCCTTTATGTTGCTGTATTTTAGGCCGCTTTGCCATGGAAACAGTTCCCCGCTCGAGAGCTGCAGTGGTTACACCCGCATTTGTTTGTAGTCATTTGCAAGCATCGGCAGCCCCTCTGATTTTGCGATCTTAAGACCTCTGCTTCCACCTACTGGTGAAAGGTGACATTTATTTAAAGAAATGATTCTGTTTTTGATTGGGGGAGAGTTTTGGGCAGCTATTATGCCAGGATTTACTGTTTAGTTTTCCCTTGGCTTTTAGTTTACAACCACACGAACAAACGGTGAGTAAAATATTTTGGGCATCCTTGTGACCCAAGATTTAAGCATATATTTATATCTTTGGTTATATTATACCAATAATGAAGGGCATTGACCCCCAGATCCATGCAGTGTCTGAACTCATGGGAGAATATATTAAAAGATTTTTAGAGGAGGAACTTAGGTCCTCCATGAGAGGCAGTTGACGCCGCATTGACTAAGAGGAAGAGGGAGACTCCTGCAGAGGAGAATTATTTTTCCTCTCAGATGGAGACTCCCTTCTACCTCTGAATCCCAGAGAGGGGACAAGGTTTCTCAATAAGAGAAAGCATATTGAGAAGGGGTTTAACTACGTCTATGGCACTGGTAGCCTTTGCGCTACAATAGAGAGTGGTGTTTTTAGCAGCACAATAGAAAGAGGCCACCTTGACGGGGGACAAGGTTGTCCGTAGCGGCATGATTGAATGGAGGGACCTTGATGGCACAAAAGATTTACAGAGCACTCTAAACTCCTCGGCGGAGAATATTGATTTTGATGTTTTGGAGATGGATCAATTTATTTTTGATCCTCAGGACAGCTATGATATTTTCGGGGGGTCTTGATGAGGATCTGGATCTAGCCTCTTGATCCCACGAGGTTAAAGACCCCTTTGGGGGTGAGATGTTTAACCCCACTACAATTAAACATCTGTGCAGTGCTGAATGGTGCCAATGGACCAAGTGGCAAAGTACCTTACACATTGGGTCAGGAAGTCACTTGACAAGGAAACACGCAATTTACTTCGGACAGAATGCCCTTGGCCCTCTACAGAGGTTAAAGTGTGTAATACACCCAATCTGGACCCAGAACTTGTTACTTTTCTATTTAAATTCTGCAAAGACCCTAGAAAGGGTATTGAAAAATGTTTGAAACAATGCCAGGATAAAGTCCTTGATATATTGGGCCCTCTTACTCGCATCCTAGATATGGCAGAAGATGCCAGGGGTAAGAATGGGACGGTAAACATTGACCTTTTAAGGGATTGGGCACAGCTTGCCTTATGTATGTTGGGCAAAGCCAATGCCGGCCTGATTACTGAAAGACGAAAGGCCGTCTTAATGAGGATGAATCCTAAATTGGCAGATCTGTCCTCTATAAAGGAAATGGGGGTTACCAAAGGTCTACTTTTTGGTGAAAATTTTGTGAAATCATTAGTAAAATGTTTCCACCTTTACAGCCTTCAGTAAGGCTTAAACTAGCTAGTGCAGAATCTTTGGCTCGTGGATTATTTTTGGACGGGCTGACAGAAGGGGACTGGACACGCCCCATAAGGGATAAGGCGAGTGCGTTCCAGAAGGTGACTGACCTAACCAGCCCCCCGTCACTCGGTTTGTGTTACATTGCTTCCTTATCTGAGCTGTATAGGTGACCATAATTCCGAAGTACCGGAATTGTTCGGTTTCCCAGCGCAGGTGTACGGGGGGGGGAAGTGCGGTGGTGTTTCAACATCTCCAGCTACCCAGTGGAAATATCAAGGTCTTGGTCATGTTTATACGCTGTCCGGAGATGTCGCCGAAAACGTAAAAATGCCCCCAACAAGCATGGACGCGAGACTGTCGGCACCACCAGATAAAATAAGGTGCGATTGACATATAACAAAATCACAAAATCAGATGCTCCCTCCCGCCAATCCGTATCCCGTAGTGTTCCATGTCCCTTCTGATTCTGATGGCCAAGGGCTCCAATGCCATCGCAAATGGGAGGGGCGACAGCTGGCATCCCTGCCGCATGCCCCCATGGATCCCGAAGGGCGTGGAGGTCAGCCCTTGCAACCCCCTCCCCCATTCTCCCCACAACCCCCCAACCCCCAGTCGGACTCTAGCGGTGGATTCGGTATAGAGTAAGTTCACCCAGGTCCTGAATCGGGGTCCAAGCCCCATCCTCTTCAAAACCGCCTGGAGGTAGCACCAGTTTACTGTGTCAAACGCCATGGCTTTATAAATAGAACCCAAGGCGAGGCCCTGGTCGCTATCTTCCACCTCGTACATGACATGCATAAGCCGCCTGATATTCATAGTGGTATTTCTACCAGGTATAAACCCACATTGGCCTGGGTTGACCAGCCTCCCCATCTCCGGTCCCAGTCTCTGGGCTAGGGTATTGCACAAGATTTTCATGTCTAGATTTATCATTGTGATCCTGCTATAGGAGGCTGGGTCCGAGGGCTCAGTACCCGGTTTCGGGATCATTGTTATGATGCGCTCACGAAATGACAGGGGAGGGCCCGCTTGTCCAGAGCCTCTACGTATACCTCATGCAGGCGGGGGGCTACCACAGTGGGGAATGCCTGATAAAACTCTGCAGTATACCCATTGCTACTTGGTGTATTCCGGGATGGGAGAGATTAAATAGTGTCCTGCATCTCCTCCACTGTAAGTGGTTCGTCCAGAACCTACTTTCTTCCCCCCCAGATGTGGGAACAGCAGGTCCCTTAGGTACTCATCGAGAAGCCCCTGGGTAGGGTTTCCCGGGTTGGTGTACGCCTGCTCCACATATCCCCTGAGCACCTCCACTATGTCACTCTGGGTACGTGCCTCTCCTCCCCTGGGGTCGCGCCTCTCCTACCCTGGAGTCCATGAGGTGGAGCACCGCTCTGCGGGGCAAATCGCGTCAGAGGATCCAGGCCAGGAGGCGTCCTGATTTGTCCCCTTCCCGACGGAGTAGCTGGCGGTATGACTGCAGGGTATATTTTTCTAATCCGTCTCTTGTGTCCATAACTTGTCGCAGTAGTTCCGTTTCGGTTTCCTCCCTATAGGGCAATTTATTGTTATAGGTCTGCAATTTCTTCTGGTCATGCACTGGTTAATAATTTGGCAATTGGGAGTAATCCTCCAATAAGAAGAGTGATGAAGGGTGTGAGGTTGAAAAGACCCCCTAGGGCGCGTTAGGAGTCCCTCTGGGATGTGAATTTGGTTTTCAAACACTTTACTTCCTTGCCAGCCGAAGTTTACCTCTCTCTTAAACAAATATCAATGAAGTTGGCAACCTTGTTATGTTTAATTTCCTTTAGGAGAGTTTCAGAAATCAAAGCCCTAGAGTTGTCTAACAGATTCTGTTCACCAGAGGGTGTATACTTTGACGTTTGGAAAAGAACAAAAACTAAGTCGGTATCAGTCTTCTGTCCCCTTTTCCATGATTGTGAGAAATTGTGTGTGGTAAGTTGTATGTGAGTGTATGAGAGCAAGGTCTCAGAGTTCAGAGCACATGGTGTTGATCAACTGCTTTTATCCTATTTAAAACCTTATAAACCAGTATCTACAGCCACATTGGCCAGATGGGTACTCATGATTATGAGCGTAGCTGGTGTAGACTGTTAAAACGAAGAATGATGCGCAGGCTAGTCTTGTAAGAAAGGTAGTAGATTTATTCTTGAGAACTTCTTAGGTTACAGGATGTTAGTCTGATCCATAAAAGTGCCCCACCAGGAGCAGCCTCCTCGCTGCTCAGCCCATCCATTCCAACTGACTCTCTCTCCAACTCAAACACTCACAACATTCCGATGACATCACCCATGACTGAGCAGCTAGGCAGAGGACATCAATAGGGAGGATGCACTAATCAAGTAATAGATTATAACACATCCCCCCCTCTATAATGATTAAAATAACATTAAGGTATGCAACTTCATAGCACACACAACGACATGTAACAGATGTTGATTGCATGCAAGATGAAACACACACACTACACATGTCCCACAAATTCCTAAAAATCACATGCCCAACCCCAACTAGAAAAGATAGGGAAAAGACAAGTAAAGCGTTCCACTTTATAAATCAGTGAGAACACACTCACGTTAACTCACACTAGGGTAATAGACTACCCACAACCACAAAATAGTGGTAAACCAGAGAAGCTTACCAAAAGGAGTCTTCTCACGTGCGTACCCGTAACGCACAGTCCAACACCTCACACGAGGTAACAACCAATCAGAAGGTATAACCAAAACAGGTAAGTCAGAGAAGCTTCATAAGAAGGAGTCTTCTCACATGCGCACCCGTAACGCACAGTCCAACACCTCACATGAGGTAACAACCAATCAGAGGGTATAACCAAAACAGGTAAGTCAGAGAAGCTTCATAAGAAGGAGTCTTCTCATGTGCGCACCCACAACGCACAGTCCAAGCACCTCACACGAGGCAACAACCACCAGAGGGTATCACCAAAACAGGTAAGTCAGAGAAGCTTCATAAGAAGGAGTCTTCTCACGTGCGCACCCGCAACGCACAGTCCAAGCACCTCACACGAGGCAACAGTTGTAAACAGTGGGAATGAGCCAACCCACCTCGTGGACTCACAACCACAACGTTACTCACCCCCCCCCACTAACTAGACAAAAGAGCACATCCCCTCACAGTACTCCCCCTTAAACATGCTAGAGATATATGCTAACATAAACACAACAAATAGCATAAGACTTTGAAAAACAAGGAATAAGGTACTTCTCTCCGGTGAGCGATTTCTCACCCGATGCTCCAATCCCAGAAACCTCTAGTTAGTAGACTCTCCACTCAATGATATTCCAATTGTTAAGGAAGGCGTAAGTTAGTCAAGAAGATAGTAATTTCATTTCAGCAGGTGTGTTGATAGTACTGCGCAGCTAAACTCCCAGCTGTCCTATGTCTGAAATTCACACTGACTAGTAGCCGAAGTCCAAAGCCAGGATACGCAGTTGATCGGGATGCTCCCAAGAGATCACAGCTCAGAGGAACAGGAACTTGCTTCAAATAGCCACGGAGCTTGACGGGGAAACTAGCATGAGTACCAATAGCGCCTTGGTGTTGCGTGAGAGCGCCGTTGAATTTAACTTTAATAAGTTGAGAGCGCCAGTGAAATTAACTTTATTGTGCCACAGCCGCACTGACGAAAGAACAACAGTAGACAGCGTCGCTGAAGTGCAGGACTGCAATAGAAACACAAGATGGCAGCACGTTGTTACGCCCGCGCCGGGTGGCTCGCAGCGAAGACGTGCGTTCAATAGCAGCCGAGTTCCAGTCAGCACGACGCAACAATGAAGGTAAGAGTGTGCGCGCCTCTCGCGACTCGGGCCTCAAATTTTCAAACATGTTAAAAAAAACTGTTTAACTGGCACTGACACAAGGATTGCGGAAACTGCCAGAAATAATAATAGACGAAAGATGTCTTACTTGCAATTTCAATGTCACTGCAACATCTCTATGCTCCAATTTCTGCCAAGAGACAGAGAGAACTGTCACTGAGAATAAAACGTACTTGCTGCCAACACCGTAAAAATACTAAAAACGCAACTAAAAAAACGCAGCAACACCAGTAAACTTCATCTGCGGGAGGCATATTGTGGTAATAAGCAAGTTCCCTTCAGTTGCACTACCAACAGTTGAATTACTTAACAGTTCACAGCACATGAACACAGGT
Source organism: Calotriton arnoldi (assembly GCA_963921515.1). Classification (NCBI taxonomy): domain Eukaryota; kingdom Metazoa; phylum Chordata; class Amphibia; order Caudata; family Salamandridae; genus Calotriton; species Calotriton arnoldi. The sequence continues at coordinate 2,254,974 of CAWUFW010001282.1, read as the reverse complement.
TTATCCAAAAAGTTTGATGGCAGCAGTTTCCAATCAAAGTAGCGATCTCACTCTCTGTTCAAATCAGTAGACTGTTTGCTAAACGCAGGTTTGGAGCATAGGGTCACAACTAAAAATATCCAATACGTAGGCAGACAAATCAATGTTGTTCAAACATTTACCAGCTGCTGACAAGCTAAATGCAGGATTACTCCATGTGATATGTAGACCATGACATCCATGACATCCAATAGTTCGTAGGTAGGCATATTTCAAACATAAGGTGATACTGTATATCTTCTGCACTACAAGCATGTGGGCTCTCCTTAATCAAGCAGATTTCAAACCAAATAAAGTCTAACAGGAACTGGCAGGCCCAGTCTAGGGCTGACCGTTCACAGGTGGTGAGGAATGTCAGGAACTTCTGTTAGTCTAGTTACTCATTTGGGGAACACTCACCCAAGTCCATCATTAACTGGCACGTCCACGATGGGGCTGACCGATCTTCTGGTCACTGGTGGGGCTTTTGGACTGCCAGCTTGTTTCTTCCAAATGCGCTTCTTCAGTTTCTTAGATACCAGTCTATTCAAGGTAGCTCACGTAGGTTCTTTAAGATCGTCGCCAGTGTTAAAACGAAGAATGATGCGCAGGCTAGTCTTGTAAGAAAGGTAGTAGATTTATTCTTGAGAACTTCTTAGGTTACAGGATGTTAGTCTGATCCATAAAAGTGCCCCACCAGGAGCAGCCTCCTCGCTGCTCAGCCCATCCATTCCAACTGACTCTCTCTCCAACTCAAACACTCACAACATTCCGATGACATCACCCATGACTGAGCAGCTAGGCAGAGGACATCAATAGGGAGGATGCACTAATCAAGTAATAGATTATAACATAGACCTTTCAAGGTTTGGAGCCCATTCTTCAAGAGGGGCAGTGGCTAGTAAGGTCTTTTGGGAAGGAGGTTTCCTACTTGAAATATTTGAAACAGCCGACTAGTTGAATGCAAATACTTTTGCAAAGTTTTATTTGAGAGCAGCGGAGCATGTTAGTAATGTAGCTTTGTATGGCTTTAAACCTGCATCATGGTAACCTCCGGTCTTGTAATGAAATGGCGATTCTCCAATTAATATGCATGGAGAATCTTGATTTCATTAAAGACAATGGAGGTTAACATTATTCCACCCTCCTCACCCTTGAGGGGAGGTATTTAAATGGTGAGCATCTAAAATATGCTGAATTCAATAATTTTCTTTGTGAAAGTGTGTAAAGAAAACATATCTCTTTTAAGCAGCTAGTTTTTTACAGCTCTGACGTCTGCAGTTTGGATTACATTTATTGTGAGGTTTTTTCAATTGTACTTAATAGAATTCAATAGAAGGCCTCGAAATGCTTCGTTTCCTGTTTTGTCTTAGCAGAAAGAGGAGGATGTCTTAGTTCACTGCGTATTTATATGCTTTCAAGAACATTCTAAATGCTTTATGATGTATTACTATTCTTTAAAGGACTGCATGTTGGGGCAGCAAGAAAAGGTTATTTCATAATGTTAGCCTCCGTTGTCTTTAATGAAATCAAGATTCTCTGCATATTAATTGGAGAATCGCCATTTCTTGAGATTTAATTTGTAGCCCATGTGAGCAAATCCCAAAACTATGCGATCTGCTCTTGCCAAGTGAGTTGATGGGTCATCATCCATTAGCTATGTCATCGACATAGGACAATGCCTGGTCATCAAAATCTTGCAAAAGTTCTGTAAATTGGGTTGAAAACAACCCTGGACTGTTCTTATACCCTTGGGGTAATCAACAGAACTGTTTTTGAGAACCTAGAGCATGAATGAGGTCAAGTACCTCCTTTCAGGCGATATGTTTTGTCAGAAAAATCCATTGGAAACGTCTAATGTGGTTTTATAATTTTCTCGCACACTGTTTTTCATTAGTACTGCACTATGCTTGTTTTGTACAGCGAATGTGCGTGTAGCGTTGTTCAAGTGTCTGTAATCTACCACACGACGATACCAATGGTCTGGCTTCATTACTGGAAACAAAGGATTATTCATTGGTGTGGTGCAACGTTCTATTGTACCTTGGTATTCAAGTTGTGTGAGGATTTCTTTAACTTGTTTTTTAGCCACATGTTTAATGGGGAATTATTGTTGTGGTGTCGACCTCACAGGTATGATGTGACGAGGAGAACTATCATCCCACCCCACATGGGTGCGGTATAAGCCGGAGCTTGCCTTAAGGCCCACTCCTTGGCATATGAATGCTTAACTTCATCTGGGACAAAGTTGGAAAAAGCAGGTAAAATTACTGTCTCTCCCCTGGGGCAATCCATAACAAACTCTGGTAGCCAATCCTTTTCATGCAAGAAAATATCATAGCCGAATGACAAGTTCTCCCAAGAGAGAACATTTATGGTATGTTGTATATCCCCCTCCATCTGGAGTTGCATTTCATATAATTGATGCGGGATACTCAATCTCCTATCCGGTGTTTACACCTGGATATAGACACCCGTTGCTACTGCCGCCAGACACTCCGTTAGATTCCAGCGAACTGTCGTGACTTCTGACAGGATGTCCGGCATGGTCAGAGCCCACTACCTGCCCAGAAGCAGTATCTTCAATATCCGTGCCGTGGCATGCTTGACTTTAAAACCAGCCACCACCTTATTTTTGAATTGAGGCTTGCACTGTTTAGGTTTGTCTTCCTTTTTGATTCTAAAGTCAGAAGAGCGTTGAGTCCTCCTTTGGTTTCACGTACTCCTCTGATCTGTGCTCTGACTGTCCTCCTCTCTCCGAGCATTTTTCAGATGATGTATGAAAGGAATGATAGGAACATGTATCAGTATCCTGATACCTGTCAGGCGTTCTAATAGTTTCGTGGTTACGCAGGTTGAAGCATTTTTCAGTGGACTCCTGTTGAGATCTACCCTGTGATTTAGTCTTTTCTTTATTTTTCTTATTAGCCCACTTCTTAGAAGACTTGGCTGCCTGCTTCGAGTTATCCTTTTCAGAATTCCCCTTAATTTGTGGTTTACTTGGTCTTAAATGAACCTATTGTCCTGAAAACCTTCTTTGCGAATCCTCGAAGTGCAGCCGAAAGATCTTTACATATATCGGACGTTAAAAGATCCCTGACGTTCTATTTGCACCGGACAAAACAATTTAGGAGAACAGACCAGTTACTGGTGGCATATGGAAATCATCGCAAGGGTTTTCCAGTTTCCAAGCCGAGCATAGCTCAATGGATCTCAGCGGCTATCCAACTTTGTCACAATAAGGCTGGAAGACCTTTGACGGACAAAGTTAAAGTGCACTCTACCAGAGTTTTGTACAACTACCGCTCTGTTCGCTGGTGTGTCTCTCGAGGAAATATGTTGAGTGACAACATGGAAGAACACGCCCCCTTCACACAGCATTGCTGCATGGAGTCGTCAAAGTGGAGTGATGCAGCTTTGGGACAAGCAGTTTTGCGCCATTTCTTCCAATAAGGTGAGCCTTTTCCTATTCGATTACCCCACCATTCGCTGTTGTCGTACTTTTGATTGAGCATGTGTTCTTACTGCTAGCTATTCTGATTCAAGCATGTGAATCTATGAAAGATCCAATACTGGAGAAGAAAATAAGTTACTTACCTGTAACTGTAATTCTCTGGAATTAGCATCTTTCATAGATCCAGATGCAATCCACCCTCCTACCCGTAGAGGCTCCCCTTTTTCTTATGGGAATTATCTTTCCCACTGGTGCTTGAAAATCTGAGGGAGTCATGCCTCTGTGGGGAGGATTCTATAGGGTGCTGTCGCCTAATTGGTTGAAGTTTGGTCCTTAATAAATTAATGTAGATAAGTTACTAAAGTGAATGTTTTCTCGCCATTAAAGGCTATGTATATTATACTGAGCTGCTTTATATTTATACTGTGGAACTCCCACTTCGACAACGGGGAGTGATGCAAGCATGTGAATCAATGAAAGATGCCAATACTGGAAAACCACAGTTAGGGGTAAGTAACTTATTTTCTACTGCATCATTATTTTAAACGTTGCAGCATGGCTACCACATTTCAATCTGTCAGCCATGTTTGAATAGTAAAGCAATGCTAAACTATGTACAATACCACTCCAAGGTGGCCGGCCAGTAAACATCACACTTGGTGGTCAACTTTGAATGGTATTATACATCATAGTTGCACCAACCCTTGATGGCCGCATGTTACTTCTAGACTTGGCAGCATTCTTGGACTGGTACCCAATAATACTCTTTAAGCACAATACTTTTCCAAGATGGTCACCTAACTTAGAAGCAGGGGACCTATAATTGCAATAAAGGAAAACTAACGGGACAGCCCACCAGCCTCTGTACTGATGTATACTCAAATTCAAGTGATGTGCACATTTGATCAGGACAAAAACCAACACTACCAGGGCAATAGAGTCAGTGGCTAACATAGACTGACTCGTTTTTCTATGGTATAATGTAATGGGTGGAAATAGAATGGAATAGCGCTCAACAGACCAATAGCTGAAGAGGGCTGGGCCAAAACTCCTCTGTATATGTTTGTTTGTATTTATGTGTGTGTATATTTGTGTGTGAATAGATAGATAAATAGACAGACAGATAGAGAGAGTTTTTATTTTTATTACACAAGCCTCGTAAGCAGCTAAAGCTGTCAGACCAGACCTAGGAAGTACTTTGATACACACACAGCTGAATACTACACATAGCATTACAAATAGTTACAAAATTACAGTTGGTAAAACAATATATTCCCCTTTCTAAGTTTATCTGTCAAAGATCATCGCAATTTATGTGGCAAAAGTTCGTGGAACGGGTGCTTGGGCATGCTCCATTCCACCCGGAGTTACCCATCTGGCAGTTAGTGCGAAGAATGGTAGAACATATGTCCTTACAGGCTTGGAGGGAGGGCGGTTGCCTGGTCCTGGCGGTCTTATATATACATGACACCTTCATTACTTTCGAACAGGCGTGTGAAGGATTTAATTTGGGACTGGGACAGTACCTTCAATATGCGGGCCTGTTGGAACTGGTCAGGGTTACATGGCCCACTTATCCAAACATGCCTCAGACGACAGAGACTGTTGATGTACTGTTGACGTGTGGCAGCGGGCGTCGGCTAGTATCGCTGCTATATAATGCCATGAGAGTGGACTCGGGGTCCCTTGCCCTTAAGGCATGGGACGCATGGAATGAGGACGTGCAGGGACTACATTCTGAGAAAAACTGGGCTAAGGTATGTGCATTAACATGTAAGGTATCCTGCAATGCCCGCCTGAAGCTGCTGCATTATAATTTCTTGCAGCGGGTGTACATGACCCCTGTGAGGCTCCATCGTATAGATGCTAGCCGCCCCCACTAATGTCCTAGATGTCGTAGTGCCCACTCGGGATTTATGAACCTGGCGTGGGAGTGTCCAGACGTACGGCAGTACTGGATCAATATTGTAACGAGGGTCCGCATAGGGGTTGGGATATCAATAGATGCCAAACCAGAGCATTGCCTATTGGGACTAGTGCCACAACCCCGGAAGCGAAAAATGGCTAATAAATTGCTACAATTAACCCTGGTGTTGGCCAAACGGAGGGTGGCTATATGCTGGATGAGTGTGTGGGCCCCGACATTTGAAAGTTGGTTAAGGGATGTTGGAGAGTGGTCTCTTGCAGAAGAATTGCATATAAAAGCTTGTCGGAAAGACGAAAAACTAGTTGAGGACGTTGCACCATGGAGGGAGTTATGCAGGGAGCTACCAAACCCAACGGGACATGGAAATGGTCAGGACGATGGATCTGACAGTAGTAGTGATATGTAATATTGGTGACTGTGTATCATCACAATCCTGTATGCTGCTAAGTCTCCCACTATGTCAGGGATATATGTATAATCACAATGTGCGCTCTGGACTTTGATGCAAACTGGAAACAAGATGTTGTTACAAGTCTATGTATGACCGCTCACTTTTTGTGTGAATAATTCAATAAATAAAGTTTAAGAAAAAAAAAAAAGTTTATCATCGCAGTGCATACCTTCTACTTCCAGGATTTGTCATAGATAATCAACAGCAAATCATTGCCTATTACGGTAGCATAATCTTTCTCACAGCGTAGCTATTCAGAATACAGTCATAAAATTACAAATACTTACTAGATTACTCTTGGAAAAACAATATTTGACCAATATCGAGGGCCTAGCAAGGATCTGAGTGCAAATCTTCTACCCACAAGGTTTGCTGGAGGGGCCAGGGTGTATCAAACTCTTGCCTACTATCATAATCTGTAACATTGCATGTTACAGAATACTTGTCTGTAGACTTTACCACAATGTAATATTAATCCATCCTTAAAGCATGTTGGCTTTAACACATTCTTTTGGGAAGAAATAGTTCAATCATACTGCTTTTATCATGACGTTTCTTAACAAATGCAGACTTATGGAATCCAACCCATTTTTTCCCACTTAACCAAATGGGCCTGTAGCCTTTATCAATGGTTTGTCGCAGTATTGAGCATAAGCCTTCCCACAAGCCAAACATCAGGCATGTAGTCATTACAAATATTTTCGAAAGCACAGTTGGTAAAACAGTACATGTGCCTAACGAGGATTGTCATAGTGCATATCTTGTACTGCCAGGGCTTGTCAAAGAAGATCCGAGAAATACCAAAACAATTGCCTACTATGGTAATCTATGAGATTTTTTTGTAACAATATCTTGCTACATGTTTTAACAAAGTGAAATAACAATACACTATTAATGGCCTATTACCTTTAACATGCTTTTCATAATAGGTTTGACCAGTGGCATCTGGTATATGTCATACTTGGTTTGTCACCATAACCAGTTCAGGCCTATTGTATTTAGTATAAGCTTTCCAAAAAGCAAGAAGCGTAAAACAAGCACTTTTTTCAGAGGAAGCGCGCACTGTTTGCCCGAGCTAATTCTGTAGCTAAGAGGAATCAACATATGTGCAGCGCAAACCCCTTTCTCAGTAGTGCTTCTTAAAGCTTTTTCTGTTGATCACATCAGGTCTGGAGACATCTGGTCTGTCAAGTCAGACCTAAAAAAGAAGGTAGAAAGGACTTCTAGTAAGCTCCCAACTGTGCAGGGCTTTCTGCATAGTAGGACAAGTGCAGTGTGGCTCATGTGCACAGTCTCAATGTATTTAACTGCTTTGATAAGTAGTCCTGTCATACTACCAGTTTCTCACAGGACTCTGAAAACTGTGGTTTCCATAACTGTGTTCAGATCAATACTCAATTTCCAAGATTATGCCACTGAAAATATCTAGCATTGTGCTCCTTCTACCAAAAAGGATTGCTGCAGACCTGATTTGGGTAAATATGCAATTTATAGCACCAACAAAATGAGTCCTTTTGAAAACTTTTTGGAGACCCCATTAATCTGATCAAATTTACTCCCATTGCAGATATAGGGCCAGATGTACTAACGTTTTTTGCAGGCGCAAATGGGTTTTAGACCCGTTAGCGACTGCAAAAAACGTGTGGCCCATGTACTAATTGTATTTTGCGAGTCGCAAATCAATTTGCAACAATTCCAGGGAGCCCGGGCAGGTAGGAAACTGATCCAGGGTCATGCTGCCAGGGCCACAGTCACCTTTTGACGGATGGGCCGGTGTTATAAGGGCACAAATAGACGGGGCGCTCAAAACAACAGAACACCAGCAGAAATTTTTTTGTCATGCAAGCTTTCACAAACCTTAGTACCCCCACAAGGCCCCGGGCTTTTTTTTGCTGGCAATCAATCGATGGAAAGGAGCATCAGTGGCCTGGCGGCCCTCTCTTTCCCACGTGGGACCTGGGTCCAGTCTTGTAGGATGTGAGAGGCCCCTACTCTGATTTCGTCTCCGTCACCCATCGTAATTATAGGCAGCTGACACAGTCTAGGTCACAGCCCGACAGGCTGTGGTATTTCAAATACATAGCCATTGACAACTCAAGTAATCAAATAAAAAACATTAATTATAGCTGAGCGCCCGAGAGCCGCGTGGTCCAACTGCCCCCCCCCCCTCGCTACCTCAGCTTAGTTGCACCACTATTGTTAGTCCTTCAAATTACAGATATGGCACAAGTTTACTTGAAGACAGATTAATGCTCTGGTACTTACTTCTTGCAGACAAGCCGGCGCCGCCGCAAAAGGCAGGCCCTCTGCAGGGCCATCCTGCAACAACGCAACGTGAACTCCTAGGCCTACATTGCGACCAATGCCACCCCTTCATTTTTCATGGTAATTAGCCACTGTTCACACACTGGTGGTGACAGTACTCACTCTGGCAGGGGGGCAGGCTTCTTACTCGGACTGGCATCAGCTCTGTTTCCGGCGCTGGTGGGCTCAAGCCGTGTGAGACATGGTCGCGGGATCCATACCGCCATGCCAGTGAGCATTATATGGCAATGCTGAGCAGCTTCACAAAACTGCAAGTCAGCCGTGGTCAGCGCTGGGTCCAGTAACCGATCCTCATCCACACCGCCGTGGTGTGAGGAGGACCTGCGCTGCCATTCAGTTGCCCACACACTGACACAAGTGCAGCCAAAACTTCTTGAAATGCTGCGCGCTCTCACCGCCGTGGGTGGCTCCCGCAGCACTGCAGGATTGACCCCGTGCCTCACCCCCCACCTATTAAAACCTCTCTAGTCTTCACAATTACATTGTAATTGTCTAAGAAGCCAAGCCATTGGGCAGTGACTCCGCAGTGATGCCGGCCGGGGTGTGTCAAGTCCTGTTTTGGTCTATACATTGTAACAGAGTGCACGCACTGTGTAACAGCGAAGTAAAGGGGCCAGTAGCCATGGGAGGATACCAATGACATCATGGCCGTACTAAGGCGGGACTAACAAACCTATTATGGAATCACACGCGAGCATTTACGAAGGACAAAGGCAGAAGCCAATCAAAAATATGCGTGGAGAGTGGGGGCAGCTTGTCTCCCATACTCTACTACCACCGTCTCACAGAGTGAGCAGCGCATGTGCGCTGCCGCTAAAGCTCGACCTAAAAAGGGATGACATCTCCCTCTGTTTCTCCGAGTAGGTATTATTTTTCAAATTGGTCATCAACATTATAACCTTCTACATCAACTTCTCCAACAGCTTCTCCTGCGAGGTTTTAACAAATAGACAACATCATGATCTTCTAGGACGAAACATACCAGTCGGGGTTCCTCAGACTTCAGTCTATGTTATAATGGAGACTTTGCTTCTTCGCTCATCACCTAGGCCTCTTTTACAATTAGAACCTGTATTTGCAGAGCCAGTAGAATGAAAAATCCTCCCCCACTACAGCTAAGAGTATTATACTGAGACTGCTCAAGAAATGCAAACCATAAGAGCAGGACCCCGCATTTCTCCGTAAGTAGCTTAAACCAGGCTCTGTAATAGTGTTTGCAGCAAGAAAGAAGCATGCTTCACTCCCTGAGTTTTCTGTTCCACCTGAACAGGAAAGAAAACTTATATTTATATATATATGGCAGGAAGGAATTCTGTGGCACAGCGGTAACAGCCTTCAAGACAGCAATTTTCAGTGCTTGTAGGAAGTTATGTCAGTAATTTGGGAGACTCTGCTGGGCTTTGCCAAAGAACTTCCGATATAACACAAATAGGCTTTCTAGAAGTTTGTTCTAGAAGGGTTTCTAATCTTCATCCATAACAGCAGTGCCTCCATAGATGCAGCAGACCTAGTCATCTCAGAATTCTGACATGGTATGTCTTGAGAAGGTCCTTGTGGCTGCATCTCACTTTCTTAAAAATGGCTGCAACCCTTCCCTTCACTGGCTTGGGATGCACACAGACAATGAGAGGCAGTGTATAAGGCACAGAATCTCAAAGTGGTAGGCCTTGAGTTGAAGAAAAGGTGCCTTGACCGCTATTACCAACCAAGATAGGTTTTCCGTTTCTTTGGTGGGCATTCATTCCTTATTGTCCAGGTCAGCAGCCACATCAACACTGCCATACCACATATGATCTTCTGAGATATGGACCCAACAGCAGCAATGTTCTTTCTCTTCAGTGAAGCAGTCTCATTTCAACCACAGACTGCCCTACTTCCTCTCCTCTGTAGAACACTCCATGGGGCTCGTATATTTTACTATCTAAGAAAGTAGCAAGATATTACTGTTGGCAAATGGGTGCTTCATAATGATTATCTAAGAAAGTAGCAAGATATTACTGCTGACAAATGGGTGCTTCATAATGATTACACTTTTATATTCAAAATTCTTTCACCGCCCATTCCTTATTTTGGAAGGAACTTGCAATACTGTTACAGAAGCATGCAGTAGAGTCAGTTTCTTCCTGTCACAGAGGAAGGGGCACCAATTCAACATATTTGTTTCTCTTAATAAGCCTCTAAGCACGAATTCAGACCAATTTTGGATCTCAAGTTAGCCAAACTCCTTAATTTAATCCACAAAAAGAACAAGTTACTCGGGGAAGGTAAGGGGAAAGGTGCTAAAGAGATGACATGTGTGAAACCGCCTACCTGTGCTAATATGTATGGTGAGGATGTTTTAAATTTTTTTTTTTAGGACAAACTCTCACACACCTGCAGAGTCGTCCTGCTGCATCATAGGGTTGTCTCATCCACCCAACAGTTTGTTAGGGGGGCGGATGGACTCATCAGATAGCTTTGACACCACTTTGGATGTTGTGGCGAGCTCACTCTTGATGAGTTTGGGGATCGGTGTAAAAAATTATAAATCCCTTGCAGTAAAACCCATCCTCTATTGTTTATTCCGGGACACTTTACGGATATAAAACAAAACTATAGGAGGTTGTCACGGCTCCCTAGTCTCTCGGGTCTGCATGTTTCACTGTCCTTATGGCTGCCAGGGGGTCCATGGCCTTCCTCAGGACGGAGATCCCTCTGTGCTGCAGCTTCCATCAGCAATCCTAAGCATTAAGGAAGTGTGATAATTATTGTAAGTATGACACTCCCAGTGGATGGATCACTATTATCAAAGGTGTAGTACCTGTATGATAAAAAGACAAGCGATACATAAAACATAAAGAAAATTGCCAGGACATTGTTGTGGTTCCTGGAGTACAGCGTCAACTGGCTGATCGAGAAACAATGTGGCAGGATGAAGTGGCACAGCAATTCCATGCAGCACCCGTGATTGTGAGAAGCACTGCAAACAACACAAAGATGCATAGAACCACGAAGAGGAGGAATAAATTAGCATACACATCATTGGTACAACATCTCACTCTCTCATGAATACATTTCTTTCATACTTCTACACTCTTACCCTAATCGTGGGTGATATAGCCTTATGCATGGGAAACCTGGCGTGCCCTGTAGTCACACACTGCGTGCCATCAAATGGCAATTAAAATGTGGGCGGTAGGAGGAAAAAGCCATAACCAGGGTGGAATCAAAAAATCGATAGAATGTTAAAAGTACTCACTTTGTCAAGGATGACGCCGGTGATTATCCTACCATGTGACCACCACATCTGGATCATAACCATAGTTGTCGGAGATTGGCTTTTAAAAAGGGAGAAAAAGCTGCCACTGCCATTGGAGCGTGATGCATAACGTAATTACTCATTTGACGTGGTACTTCATGTGTAAACGTTATTTGCCATGGTCTAGCTATGACACATTGTTGGTTTCTATGGAGACAACAAAGACTGCAAGTGAGCAATGCTAGTGTAACCCGTGAGAATGGGAAGGGCTCAAGACACATTATGAAGTGATAAAGAGAATGACTGAAAACGGTGTACTGGGCGAAACCGGCTCCCAATTGTGGAAAAGACATGGCAGTTTGATAGCTGTGTTTATTACAAGCTGAGAACTTGCTAAAGACAAGAGTTTGGACCAAAATTTAAAAAAAGGAATTTCCTCTGTAAAAGAAAAATGTGTACTCAAAATATAGACTCATAGTCTTTCTTCTTTCTTCATTTCTTTATGCGGCTATAAAATAGCTGTAAAAGCGCATGTTAAAATACAATAAATATAAATAAAACCATCATATTTCATAGGTCATTAAATGTTTAAAACGTTAGAATAGGAGAGGAAGAAATCAATAATCTAGCATTGTTTTCTTAGAGAAGACAGCAGCTTGAAGAAACATAGTTATGCAGCAACAAGTTTCATCATCAGAGTATGTAAGAAGCAATATGCCTGCGTACAAGATCGTATCTTTCTGACTCTCATAAATGGTATAAAAAATGTCTGAGTATATAACATATAGAAACCACAGAAGAAAAGAAAATGCAGCATATTTTGTTTTGAATAGTTGTTGCATGGGCGTGTCCTCAATTCAAGCCCCTGCTGATACCCACTTAGGAAGCATAAAAGATATTGTATCGTTCCAGCCCTAAAGCTGAACAATAAGGACCGTGTCCAGCTGCTTTTCGTATTCCATAAGTAATCTTGGCTGAGCTCTCCTAAGTTAAAATGCGGATAATCTAAAACACTACGCCTTTTTTTGGCTATTTGGAGTAGTTTGCGCTTAGACCCCTGTAACTTTTTGTCCACATAAGGTATCCATGCCAAATTAGCGTCCTTTTCTTCCAACATCTTGAAGATTCTAAAGGTACCCAGGGTTTGTGGAGTTCCCTGGAGGGGACCAAGAAATTGGCCAAAATACAACTAAGCTGGTACTTGGCCCACCCACACAAGTGAGGTACCATTTTTATCGAGAGACCTGGGGGAACACTGGGTGGTAGTAAATTTGTGATCACTGCGCTGGCACAAATTTCCTACCACCCAGCGTTCCCCTCGGTCTCCCGAGCAAAATGATACCTCACTTGTATGGGTGGGCCAAGGTCTTGCGACCAGGAAGGGTCAAAAACATAGGGATTGAGGGGATAGCACAGCAAGCTCTAAGCGCTATATATTTTTTTCCTATGTGTTTTTAGGCTGACTCTGCATTAGACACCCACACAAGTGAGGTATCATTTTTATCAGGAGCCCAAGGGGAACGCAGGGTGGTAGGATATTTGTGCGGGCACGGTGATTCCAGACAGAAATGTAAGGAAAATGTGATTTATTTATTTTTTCCAGCTAAATTTGAGGTTTGTAGGGAATTTTGGGTAGGAAAATGTCATGGGATTCTGCAAGCCATGCCTCCCTGGACTCCCCAGGGTGTCTAGTTTTCAGAAATGTCTGGGTTTGGTAGGTTTCCCTATATGCCCACCAAGCCCGGGACCAAAAATGAAGGTGACTCCATCGCAAAACCAAGTCTTTTTGTGATCGATAATTGTGAAGTCTCCACAGTACGTTTTGGGCCATTTCCTGTCGCGGGCACTAGGCCTAACCACACAAGTGAGGTACCATTTTTATCGGGAGACTTTGGGAAATGCTGGGTTGGTGGAAGTTTGTGTCTCACCGCACATTCCAGAACTTTCTATCACAGAAATGTGAGGAAAATGTGTTTCTTTTTACAAAGTTTGATGTTTGCAAGGGATTCTGGGTAAACAGAATCCGGTGAGAGCCGCACAAGTCACCCCATCCTGGCTTCCCCTGGGTGTCTAGTTTGCAAAAATGTACAGGTTTACTAGGTTTCCCTAGGTGCTGGCTGAGCTAGGGCCCAAAATCCACAGCTAGGCACATTACGAAAAAAGTGTCAGTTTTCAGTGGACAAATGTGATGTGTCCATGTTGCATTTTGGGCCATTTCCTAGCGCGGGCACTAGGCCTACCCACACAAGTGAGGTACCATTTTTATCGGGAGACTTGGGGGAATTCCGGGTGGGTGGAAAGTTTGTGGCTACCCGCAGATTCCAGAACTTTCCATCACAGAAATGTAGGAAAATGCGTTTCTTTTTACACAGTTTGAGGTTTGCAAGGGATTCTGGGTAACAGAACCTGGTGAGAGTTACGCAAGTCACCCCATCCTGGATTCCCCTGGGTGTCTAGTTTAAAAAAATGTACAGGCTTGCTAGGTTTCCCTCGGTGCTGGCTGCGCTAGGGCCCAAAATCCACAGCTAGGCACATTGCAAAAAAAAGGCCAGTGCCTAGTGTGCTTTCTGCCCCCACTGGAGGGGGTGGGGGGAGGTAGATGGGGGCTATTGCCCCGATATTCCCCCCAAGGGGTGGCAGAAAGACTGTGGCCACTTTATTGGGTTGGGAGGGTGGGGGGTGGGGTGGCATTAGCATGCCCATTCTGGGCAGCCCCCATCCCTGGTGTCTAGTGTGCTTTCTGAGGGCAGATTGGGGGCTACTGCCCCCTGGGGGGGGGGGAGCAGGTGAATAATCCCATTTAAATATGGGGGAGCAAAGACCCTTGCCCAAGGGGCCGATCCCCAAGCAGGGATCCACTAGGGAAGGGTACCATCCATTGGAAAGGGGAGAGTCCCCCCTTTCCAATGATACCTCTCCCGTCTGCCTACGTGCTCGAGGGGCTGAGATAGTGCCATGAGCACGTAGGCAGTGAAACTGACATGAGCCAATCAGCTTGTTTCAGTGAAATTATTTCAGTGCGCCGTGCGCGCTGATCGTCATTTCACTGGGGAAAAAAATGCCTCTGGAGTTAGGGAAAGCTTTTCCCCACCTCCCGAGGCAAAAAAAAAAAGAAATCCCTCTGCTGTCTACCGCAAAGGGATTTAGTGCTTGTGTGCACGCGACGGAATGGTTCCGTCATGAGCACACGAGCACTGTGGCTCATGACGGAACCATTCCGTCATGAGCATGGAAAGGGTTATGATCTTTGTTGCCGTTACACTTTGGAATTAAATGTGCTTTTATAACTGCTGAATGTGTACAGTTTGTTTACAGATATTTACATTTTGTTGTGCATTACTAAAAAATGACATCCTACAGCCTTCCCATTCACACTCCCTGTACTCCAACAAGATTCTGTTCTTGGTATTTCTAGAGTGCATGGCTACCCAACGGGCCTCCCTGCGCCAATAGGCCATATCAGTCTCAATATCCTCAACACTTTAGGTGAACAGCTTGGTCTTTAGCTGCTTTCTAAAACTTAATTTGTCTTTCTTAATGCTACAGGCAGCGCGTTCCATAGTTTGGGAAGCAAAAGATCGTCCTCCGCTCCAACTTTTTTCCATCTTAGGAACTTTTAGTACCCATAAGGCAGCGGAACGTAAAGATCTCTTTGCACTATAAGGGTATACCAAGTGCTGTAGAAGCTGAGGGCCCCTATTATGCAAAGCCCGATGGGCCTTACAAAGAGCCTTGAACTGTTTCCTCTTAGAGACAGGCAACCAATGCATAGAAGCCAATGCACTAGAAACAGTGTGGCGTCTAGGTAACTTTAACAGTATTCATGCAGCTGCATTTTGCATCACTTGTAGTCTTGTAATAAACTCAGGACTACCAAGGTAAAGCAAATTATCATAGTCCAAACGTGATAACACTGTTCCTTGCACCACCACTCTCCGCATGGCGCAAGGTAGCGTTACCAACATTTTCCTAATTATCCTCAATAGACCAAAGTAGCTCATGGCTAGCTTCCTAGCCTGAACTTCCTAGTAAGCTTACTATCAATGCAAATCCCAAACTTTTTAAAGCTGATTTAAGGATTGGATGGTCCTCTAAAGAGTCTGGCCAGCGCAATTCAATCGAACGAATAGGGTAGTTTCCGACTACTAGTACTTCAGTTTTGTCCCCATTTAGTTTCAGACAACTAGCTGATATCCATTCTGCTACTTCTTTAAAGCACACATTCAGCTCGTTAGAGACCGCCGCCGGGGTAAGCAAAATGACAATCTGCGCGTCATCTTCATATGACACCATTGAAAACCTGTGTGCATGTACAATCTCTGCCAGAGAACAAACATACAGAATGAATAGCGTCTGGCTTAGCAAGGACCCCTGAGGCACCCCACACTTTAGAGGATCTGATTTTGAATAGAAAGGCTCCTTATAAACTTGAAAACTTCTCTTGTTAAGGAAAGAGGGCAGCCATTGTTCATTATTCCAGCTTCCTCTAGCCTCCGAAGTAGAATGGGGTGGGATACAGTATCAAAGGTTGCACTAAGATCCAATAATATAACTTGCTGAGGATTTTTTTCCAACTCTTCCATAACAGCTAAAACTGCATTTTCCATACTGCTTCCAGGACGGAGTCCTGTTTGGGTGAGATGTAATATCTTTTAATTTTCCAAAAATGATGACGGATGCCTATTAACAAACTTTTTAAGTATTGTACTTATGCCTGGAAGCAAGGATATTGGCCTGTAGTTTTCTCTTAATGCAGGGCCTAGTGATGGTTTCTTTAACAAGGGTCTCACGACAGCATGTTTCCAAGAAGGCGGTACAACACCGCTCTTGAGTGACAGATTGAAAATGTAAATTAAAACATGGTAGATTACATTTTCCCCTTGCATCAGATTGTCACATAATTCACTTTCGTTTTCTCTCACTGACTGCAAAGTGAGAAGAGTTTGTAAACACCAATCCCCATGTTAGCAAATTAAGCAGCAATTTGTCAGGAGACATAACCTGACGTTTGGCCTCTGTCTTTGAAGAGCAGCACGTGTGACGAGATGAATACAGAATAATCAGTTCGCGACCCACAGTTTGTGAAACACTGCCCTAGTGTTTTCAAGAAAGAACTGTTCCAAAAGCCTTATGTGCATACATTTGCCATTCTGCTTCATTGCCATCTCCAAGCTGTCAGGATATTCTAGTTTTGTCTTTGTCTACCTGATCCTGAGCTTTCAGGCCTAGTTCTAATAGAAATAAACAGGTGGCTAACAAAACATGCGGAGAGAAGAACGGTCTTTCTGCAGTTTAAAATGTAAACAAAAAAAGGAAATTAGTTAACCACATGACTTTCTGCCACTTCCGTAAATGGCATCTCCACTGCCTGATTATTTGCTCTAAAGACTGAGACAGTATCTTATACAATGTAGTAGGTCCCAGATGTTCTGGGAGTGTAAGATCCAGGCCCTGGTAAATTGCCAGTTTCTGATGGATAAGGCATCGGAATGACCTGAAGAATTCTTCCAGCAACGCTAATGCACACCAGTAGGTGCTATCACATGGCTCCTTGGTGTCATATGGCTGCGTGGTGATTCCATACCACCACAGAAGTGATGAAGACCTGGAATTCCTGATCAAGTGTTCTCCACCGGAGAGCCTGATTATACAAGCTTCTACAAGCAAGTTTGATCTTAATTCCTTTCTGACTGAGACGAAGAGGCTTGATAAATGTTTTGATCAATGTTTTCTTGGCTAGTCTAATCCTTAGATCAATAGCTGAAGTTTGTCTTTTGAGTGTGTACACCCATGTATTATGGGACATGGCCCCTGGCATCTTACCAGCTGTCCCGGAGGCCAAATATGTGCTCAGAGCTGGCCTGGACACTACTGATTGAGACTGCATAGGCAGAGCAACTGGCACCAGTATCGTACTCAGAAGGTAAGCCTAGATGAGGTCCACCCAGTTCTCTGGATACGTGCTGGTGCCCCTATTGGGCATATCCATAGATGGCTCTAGGCTCTTTGGGGAAAAAGCTGATTCAGCGATGGAAAGATTCAAGGACAGTCACGCCACACCACAATTTCTGGGGATATTGACACCAGCTAAACTGTTCCCCCTCTGATGAAGAAAATCCAGAGGCTATTCCAGGGGTGTGGGGGCTAGCTTACAAACCATTCGAACCCTCCAGCCTGTTCTGAAGCAACCTACCTAGTCCTCTAAAGACTGCAGACATAGCACCAGTAATAACAGTTTACAGCAGCAGCATTCCTCATGTTTTTCCTTCTGTGCTGCTGCGGCAAGCCAAGCAATTTTAGTTTGTCCGTTTAGCCTTACGCCTGGCTAGTAGGAGTCGGGTTTCCTCCCCAGCTGGAGATTTGTCATGTTTTACAGGTATGTATTGCAAATTGTTCAAAGGATCTGTAATCTGCCCTTCATCTCCTCATCACTCTGCCTTCCTCACACCAGAGTGACTTTTGGAGGAGCTGTCTATCTTGAAGCAAAAAGCATTATTTCTCCAGTCTAAGGGTGACATCAAGCAGGTGCTGGACTCCGAGAAGGTGAACGGATGCTATTTGTGTTACATCCTCATTCTGAAGAAGAACGGAAACCTCAGGCCTATTTGTGATCTACACCCTCTGAATACTTTTCTGAGCCGTTTCAAAATGCTCATTCTAGCTTAGATGCTTTTGGTTGTGAATGCAGAAAACTGGATTGCATCCTTGGACTTACAGGACATGTATTTCCATATACCCATCCAGCAGTCCCACAGGTGTACCTGGGGTTCAATGTAGGGGAGGAACAGTTTGAATTTACTGTGCTCTTCTTTGGCCTTACTTCGACCCCTTGAGTGTCCAAGGATGTGATGATGGTCTTTGGAGGTTGGGACTACACGCATATCCATACTTTAATTACTGATTTCTAAATGTGGGCTTGCCACAGTCAGTCGTAGACTACCTTCAAACCACAGTCAAACTCCTGGCTATATTGGATGTTGCCATCAATGAGCGAAGTCTCACCTGACCCTCAGACAGAGGATTCTGTTCATCAGGGTCCCTTCATCAGTGCAATTCTAGACATAGTGTTATTCAAGGCATTTCCTTGGACACAACAAGTGTGGGGCATTCGGGATATGATCCAAATGTTTTCAGATCAGTCCAGGGTTTCTGTGAGACTGGCTCTGAGGCTTATTGGTCTTCTGGCTGCATGTGTTCTCATCCTGAACGGCAGGTGGCACATGCGGACCCTGCAGTGTACTGTCGGGCCCTAATGGGCTCAGCATCGGGGCTTGCTTTCTGAGTCCATTCTGATCCCAAAGGAGATGACGCAAGATCGGCAGGCCACTCTCCCTTATGGTGTCATCTGGGAAGAGGTGACTATCCAAGGCCTCTGTTCTTTGGAGGAGAGCCAGTTCAACATCAGTCTTCTGTAGCTTTTGGCTCTCCATCTGGCCCTTAGCCTATCTGCCGTCCACCAAAGGGAGGCAGCTGCAGGTCCTCTTGGACAACACAACTGTAATGTGGGACAATGACAATCAGGGCTTTGTGGGCTTTTGGATCCTGTGCTAGGATAGAGTATCTGCCAGAAAGAGCATTACCAAAGGTCAGTTACTTGTTCTTCTGGCCAATGTCTTATTACTTAGAGATTACAGACATTTCAGAAGTACTATGGTCAAATCACTCATTTATCGCTTTTAATATGAACTGGTCCCAGCCAGTGAATACATTTATTTTAAACCACCTATGAAGACCTTCTTCCATAATTAAAAAAATGTTAAACTGAGTAACCTATAAAACCCCCCCGACTCTACTTCTATTCCCTATGATTCGGCCGCACCAAAGTTGTTTCTGGACTATTCGAATCACGCTTTTATACTGCTTAGAGACTGGTCAATCAAACCTAAGTACATTAGTTGTCAGTGGTTTACTGAGGATAATCCTCTGTAATATATTTAAAGAAAGCAAGGGAGTCCGAGTTTAATGATCATGGCAAAGTGATATAGGTACACCAGTTCAGAAAATATAGCTATACACTTAGACTAGCAACAAAACACAGTACTAATCTATCAAGGTTAGCTTGATGATAAAAGTACTGACTCTCTGGTCAATTCAACAGTCTAAGTTGATCATTTGAGAATACTCTGTTTTTTGTGAAAATCATGGCAAGTCGGAATGATTTTGCGCAAATTGCCTATTCAAAATATTCAGAGAGTAGGATCTTATTACATATCACAGCATCCCAATGCTTTGTGCTTTGCCAGTTTAATCCTGTTAACCTCAGCGGTATTGGCCAACTTGTTCTATAAATAAATGACTCCAGGGTCTCTTATGGATATTTGTCCAGGTAACTTCTTCAGTCACAGAGAGAGGTACTTTGGTCCCTAATACACTTAATTCTTCTTTTGAGGCAGCACTGTTCCATCTGAGCACAAGTAGGTGATTTTTCATTACTGGATCCTTCAGGCGCAGTTAACTTCGAGAATTTGGAGAGTGTGCAGCTATCATCCAAATCTAAAGGGGTTTAGACCATTATCTAACAGGTTTGCAACCTAGTTTTGATACAGTGATCATGATAATCTCAGTAGTAGATGAACTAAAAATGATAGCTGATGGTCTCAGGCCCTGATTTCTTAGCTCTTTTGGCAGCATTTGGTGACCATCAGGTTCTCCTTCTCTGTCTTTCTAAATTGCTTATTCCAGGAAAAGTCCAGAGTTGGACTTGATCATTTCTGTAGAATAGATCCCTGGAAGTTCAACTTTTCTCCTTTAAACCCAGTCTGTTGGTCTGTGCCACAAGACACTGCCCCCTCCTCTGGATCTTTGTCCTCTCATTGATCCTTTGCATTAACATGACTTTGACCCAGTTCTCAATCAGCGCCGGTCATAAGAAAATCTTAGGTCTAAGATAGACTTTTATTTAAATTTGTAGTATCAAGTTTCGGCTTTGATGACATTCTTCCAGTTTTATTTGAAAGTATTATGAATGATATTCCCCTAGCTGCATTTTCTCCAAAGAGTTTTGATGGTTAATGCCTGTGTATATTACTGTGTGGACTGGACAGCATACTTAAAATGCTGCAGCATGTAACCTACTTTGGCTCAAAAAATGTAATCTTTTTTTTAAGTTCACTGCTATCTTCACTGGCTTACATTATCTGTATTACTGATCAGCTTTATTACAGATCGAGACACGTATTCGGCATTCAATTCAAAAAGTTTCCCTCACAGAAAGCTTTGAGGTCTGTGAATCAATTCACACTGGCAGTCCCCAAATTTTATTTAACAAGTGGGTTTGAAGAGCGTTCCAGATGCACAGAGCTGTTCATTAGAAACATATTACTGTCAATATTTGTTGAAATAAAGGACATCTAAGAAATCCCAAGAAAATAAACACAGAGCATTTCTCAAACTAATACACAGTGATATTCAGTCGTATTCCATCTTGGGTGAATGGCAGTGTTCTATAAAATACCTCACAAAATAAATAATTTGCCCCATCTAAAACATTTTTTATGAAAACAGCTGTCACAAGGCAACTTCACTCGTTCATCAAAACATATGGCATTCTCCTGTGTAAGCATGTTACAAAATCCTTGATGGTTTCAGGTTGGAGGGAAATGTTTTGTACAGTGCGCAAGAGTATTGGTCCTTTCCTTAATTTTCATTTGCCATACTTAGACAAGTCACTTTTAATTCTAAAGTTTATCATACAACTCCCATCATTTAGCAACCCAAAATGTTTTACCCACTTCCCTTAATTCTTTCTTGTTTTTTCACTTACCCTTTACAAAATTGATCACCATTTTGCTGAACTTCATCTTTGTCCAACTTGTCTCTTCACGCTAGTTCGGGTATTGCATCCTTTGTACCATTGCTTAAGGTATCTTCAGGTCCAGATATTGCCTTAAATGTCCCAGCTGGCTGTAGTAGTTGTCCTGGGGATGGAGTAGTGGTCATCAGTAAAGACTCCATCTCTTTTTTTTTTTTGTGGTAGCTTTTCCCATGCTGAGCCCTTACCGATTAATATTATGCTCAATATGATAGTTAATTAAACATTGCTAGTTTAGCGCCCTCTGGACCTGTGCCATCAGTTTTCATACTTCTTACTAGAATCAGCTGCATCTTTAAAGCTCAAATCAGACAGGGTCATTCTTCTGGGTGACTTCAGTATTTGGGTAGAGGACCCTTCTGCTGACAAAGCCTTTAACAAGTTAATTCTGTGCTTCATTTGATGCCTACTCTGATATGTGTCAGTCCCAGTCTACTTTAGAACTGACCTGGTCTGATACTGGGAATGTTTTCTTTTCTCATATTTAACCATTTAGTGTTTCAGAATGTGGTAGTCTTACTTGTTCAATCTACAAGACCTCAGTCCTAACTCCAAATTAGTCTCTGCTGCTGGAGTCATCTAACCCTGCTGTGAATACCGATATAAATGATAAAACAGCAGCATTTACCAGCTGAGTCACATCTGTGCTGGATTCAACCAGTCCTCCCAAAAACTACTATATCTTACAGGCTAACCCCGAGATAAAGTTGCAGCAGTCAAACAACGCTGCAGGATTTGAAAGGGGCTTGAAAAACAGTTACATGATACCAGATGGGGACGTATATAAACAAAAGCTTCAGAAGTTCGGGAGATTTCTGAAACAAGAGCTTGAACGTTGCTATCAAAACCACATTGAGAATGTAGCAAGCTCCACTAAAGAGGTTTTTAATATTTGTGACCTCACTTACCCTCATGTAGGTAAGTTGGCTGTGTCCCCCTCACTGCAAAAGTATTCTGATCTGTCTGATTTCTTACAGTTTAAAAATGATATCATTCTCGAGCCTCTCTCTCCCAGCATTAAACCTCACTGTGATGGATGTGCTCTCCTAGTACACCAGAACAAACTGACGTCCTTATTACTGTTTTTGTCCCACCATTGTTTCTCTGATTAACTCTAAACTCCATATCCTTCGGGTCCCCGTCTACCCATGTTCAATAAAAATTGAGGTTACATTTGCTTCTTGGAGCATCGAAGCACTCTCCACTCTGTGTAATCGCTTCCTCACTACGGGCTCAGTTCCTGGTGTTTAGAAAGAAACTCTCGCAGTCCCCCTTCTGGAAAAAAAGCTCAGCAGATGCTAGTGCATTGGTTAATTAGAGGCCTGTTCTTTTATTGCCATTTACCTCAAAAATTGCTTGAGGCTACGTTTATCAACAGCTGTTTCAACATGTAGATCGAATCCCATTCTTGACACATCAATTTGGTTTCCGGACCTGATTTGGCACTGACACTGTATTCGTCTCTGCAGCCGGCGACATGCACATTCTGTTTATAGGGGCTGGTGAAGCGACTTTAATATTCAACCTTCTGGCAGTCTCCTGTACGGTCTCTCATTCCATCCTGCTGTTCTACTGGGTCAATATTGACGTGAAGGATCTAGCTGCTCACTGGCTTCCATCTTTTCTCGAATGCTGCTCTGACTCTCTCCTTAGTTCCTGTTATATCTGCTTTTAAAGAGATCTCCTGTGGTGTTCCTTAGGGTTCTACCTCAAGCCCAACCCTATGTAGCTCCACTGTTCATTGGTATCCGTGCATTTACTCTGCAGTTCTGTGGTTATGCAGGTGACTCCCAATTCTTCCTCCTCCTTGATGGAGGCCAGATTTCTCTTCAAGCCAAATTCAAGGATTGAATGCTTGCAGATGCAGATTGACTGAACTTTAACTTCTTGCAACTATTCTGCATGCTCCACTGCTTGGTGGTCTCTAGATCTGGGTTCTCGTGTGCAGGAGCCGGCTCTGTTGAGTATGGTCAGCTGTTCATCGAGAGCAGGGCTGTTTTAGGGGCTAAAATAGACCGAACGTTGTTAAGGAGTGCTCCATGTCTGATCCTGTATTTGCTTTAAAACCGTGATTTGCTAATGAGCTTCTTTTATTCAGGAAAGGATAAACAATCTGTTCGAGGCATATGAGCTGTAGATCTTATGCTTTAGCATAGATCGCCATCTGATGTTGGGTCCGGATGTTTGCACTTTGTTTTTGTTCGAAGAAGTCGTTGTAGTCACAAGGTAGGTGACTCCTCCTTTCGGTGATAGTGCGCATGGGCATCGACTCCATCCCCAGATTGTTTTTTTCCGCCATCGGGTTCGGATGTGTATTGCTGCGCTCCGGTTCGGTATCGTTTTCGAACCCCTTCGACGCGCAATCCTCTACTCTCGACGGTATTGTTTATCGATTGGGGTTTCCCATTCGACGCACATCGTATAAATCCTGAAAACCTTTGATCGGGAACTTCGAGGCGGGCCGTCGGGCCTACTCGTGCCGACCATGCCAGCAGTCGATGGAACGGACTCCGTTCAAGCTATGTCCCGGGTGTCGTGCTAAATTTCCACGCACCAACCTGCACAAGGTCTGCAACCTGTGCCTATCCCCGGAACACGAAGAAAAATCCTGCGAAGCGTGTCGATCATTCCGATCGAAAAAGACCATCCGTGATCGTCGGGCTCAACGCCACGAGATGCAACGCGGCAGCGGCTCCATTCCAGACATCTTCCGAGAAGATTTGGAATCCCACAGTCCAGCCGCAGAAGCCGAGAAAGAAGAACTGGTCTCCGTGTCCGAAGCTGACTCCGACATGGAAGAAGACCTCAACGTCACTCCGGGTCAACGTACCGTGAGTACAGATCCCCATGTGCCCACTCAACCAAAACCTAAGGCTCCGGTATCACCCTCGCCCTCCGGCTCGGGTAGACACAGAGAAAAAGTTTCAGATGCCCCGCTCTCCAGCCCGGCTATGAAACCTAAACACAAGCCTTCCGGCTCGGGCTTGAGCCAGCCCTCTTCCGGTGCCGAACCAACACCTTCGGCACCGAAACATAAGAAGAAACATGTGCCAGTTCCCACACCATCGGCACCGAAGACTCCTTCGATACCGAAAACATCGGAGCCGAAGTCATCGAAACCGAAAGCTTCGGAACCGAAACCGTCCAAGCCTAAAGCCTCGGACCCGAAGCACTCCACACCTAAAAGCTCGGAGCCGACACCCTCCGCGACAAAAGGTTCGGAGCCGAAACATTCCACTCCGAAAGCTTCAGACCCTAAACCAGCTAAACCGAAGCACTCGGACTCCAAACATTCGGCACCCAAAGACACTGAGCCCAGATCTTCCATGCCGAAATCCACTCCTAAGCAAAAAGAGACTCCTTCCAAGGATCCTCGATCCGAAGACACGTCTTTGGATCCAAAACAGAAAACACTCCGTATTCACCATGAAACTGGACACCTCCTTGCCACTCTTCCCAAAAAACGGAAGCTGGATCTCTCAGAGGATTCCCCTATACCTCTAAAGAAAAAGGACATGGGTACTAACCCTTCTCCCCCTTACATTCCTCCCTCTCCTCCCTCTCCCCCCCTCCTCCCTTTATCCCTCAGTTATTAATTACACCATCAAATTCACCACCACCTCCACCTGTGCCACAGGACGAAGATTATAGGGACGGGGATGAGGATCAGGATGAGGCTCAGGATATCCAACAAGACATACCACAGGATACTGATCCCTGGGAAGATTATAATAAGGATCCAGATCAACATAATGACCCTGACCTGTATCCCTCCAGACCTTCTCCACCTGATGACAACATTGGCTTTGCGCAACTTATTAATGGAGCTGCTCAATACCACGGGGTGGAGCTACATACAGACCCTCTAGAAGAGGATTTCCTGGTAGAAACATTCACACACTCACAAAGGTCTACCAACACTTTGCCCATGCTCAAGGGAATGTTAAAACATACAGATTAATTATTCAAAGAGCCAGTAAGAGCCAGAATACTAACACCTAGAGTGGATAAGAAATATAAGCCCGCTCCTACAGACCCTGCATACATAAAAGGCCAGCTGCCTTTAGACTCTCTTGTTGTATCTAACGCCCGCAAGAGAGCCAACTCTCAAACCACAGGCGACGCCCCTCCTCCTGATAAGGAGTCAAAACTTCTTGATGCTTCAGGTAAAAGAGTGGCTCCCCAGGCAGCTAACCATTGGCGTATTGCCAATGCTCAAGTTCTGTTAGCGAGATGCGATAGGGCTCACTATGATGAGTTGGAAAAACTCATGCAACATCTACCAGAAGAGGATAAGACTAAAGCCAACGACCTCATTCAGGAAGGGAAACTCATCACCAACACTTCCATAAAATGTGCACTGCATGCAGCAGACACAGCATCTCGTGCCATTAATACTAGCATATTGTTACGCAGGCACGCCTGGCTTCGAATCTCTGGGTTCAAGCAGGAGGTACAATCCTCCATACTCAATCAGCCCTTTGATAAAGAGCTTCTTTTCGGACCAGCAGTAGATACTTCATTAGAGAAAATGAAAAAAGACACCGAAACTGCAAAGTCCATGGGGGCATTACAATTACCAACTAACAGGGGTTCCTTTCGCCGCTCCTTTTATAGAGGCGGCTCAAAAACAGTGTCATCAGAGAATCCATCCTCCTCGTATAAAGGTAAACAACCAATCTAACTCCTCCAGAGGTTATTTTCGCGGAAGCTACAGAGGAAATAATAACAAGGGAAGAAGCAGAGGCAACTCCACCCGCACTTCCCCTGCCAATAAACAGTGACTTCCCTCCACTCCCCCCCGATCATTCCACTCCTGTCGGGGGACGTCTCTCACAGTTCCTACCTGTCTGGAATTCCATCACCTCAGACGAGTGGGTATTACAAATTATCCAATATGGTTATTGCCTGGAACTTACCAGCACTCCCCAACCATCCTTCCAAGGGAACGTGCAATGTCACCAGAACATCTCACCCTCTTAAAACAAGAGGTTCTTTCTGTTAGAAAAACATGCGATAGAACTGGTCCCATTACGTCATCAAGGGACAGGAGTATACTCCCTATACTTTTTTATTCCAAAAAAGGACGGCTCTCTCAGCCCCATACTGGACCTCAGACAGCTAAACCTCTACATTCAATCAGACCACTTCCACATGGTCACCCTCCAACAGGTGCTCCCATTGCTTCAACAAGGCGACTTTCTGTCCACTCTGGACTTAAAGGACGCCTATTCCCATTCACCCAGCTCACAGGAAATATCTCCGGTTTCTGGTGGACAGGCAACATTACCAATTCAAAGTTCTCCCTTTTGGGGTAACTACAGCACCAAGAGTCTTCACCAAGTGTCTAGCAGTGGTCGCAGCTCATTTAAGAAGACAACACATTCACGTCTTCCCTTACTTGGACGACTGGCTAATAAAAGCCAAGTCACAACACAGCTGCATACACCACACTCACAAAACAGTTCAACTGCTTCACAACTTGGGATTCACTGTCAACCTCACCAAGTCTCATCTCCAACCCTCCAACGCGCAAGCGTACCTAGGAGCCACAATAGACACTTGCAAAGCTAGCGTACCCCAAACCAGTCAGAATACGCAACATGCAAACCCTGATATCGCAATTTCAACCACAACACTCATTACCAGCCCGAGTGTTCATACAATTGATCGGAATGATGGCTTCTTGCATTCCAATTGTCCCCTACGCAAGACTGCAAATGCGTCCCCTACATGAATGCTTAGCACGTCAGTGGAACCAGGCTCAAGGTCAGTTAACCGATCTGGTGTTGGTAGACGGCCGCACCCATCGCTCTCTGCAGTGGTGGAATACACAAAACCTTTCCAAGGGGCAGCCATTCGTCGACCCAGTTCCACAGATAGTGCTCACAGCAGATGCATCGCTCACTGGTTGGGGAGCTCATCTTCAAAAACATACCATTCAGGGAATATGGACCATACAACAAAAACAACTCCACATAAACTATCTGGAGCTGCTAGCAATTTTTCTAGCATTAAAAGCTTTTCAACTACATCTAGTAGGCAAAGCTGTCCTAGTTCGTACAGACAACATAACAGCAATGTACTACATACAAAAACACACACTCTACAGCTTTCACACCTAGCTCAAAGCATATGGAGATGGGCCATACCTCAAAAAATATATCTCCTAGCAGAACATCTTCCAGGAGTAAACAATCACATTGCAAATCTGCTCAGTCGTCAAAGACAACAGATCCATGAATGGGAACTACATCCTCAAGTTCTCCTCCCATTCTTCCAGATGTGGGGCTACCCAGAAATGGATCTGTTCGCCACACACCTCAACGCAAAATGCCCAAACTTCGCGTCCAGGTATCCACACCCATTGTCCAAAGGCAATGCGCTATGGATGAATTGGTCAGGGAAATTTGCTTACGCTTTTCCACCTCTCCCGCTAATTCCATTACTGGTTCGGAAGCTCAAGCAACATTCCCTCACAATGATCCTAGTTGCTCCCACATGGGCTCGACAACCCTGGTTCACCACCCTGTTGGAACTATCAATAGTTCCTCATCAAAAGCTACACCTCTCCCCCAGGCTCCTCACTCAGAACCATGGAGAGATAAGGCATCCAGATCCCAATCAACTCAACCTTGCGATTTGGCACCTGAAATCATAGTTTGGCTACCTTAATCTCCCGCCAGACTGCATGAACGTCATTAAAGAAGCTAGACGCCCTACCACAAGAGCATGCTACGCAGCAAAGTGGAAACAATTTGTAATTTATTGTAATAACAATCAAATCGATCCACTAGATGCTTCAATTCAAAACATAATTTGCTATCTTTTACACCTACAGCGTACTAACTTAGCATATACATCTATACGATTACATCTTGCCGCAATAGCGACTTACCTACAAAGCAGACAACGCTGGTCTTTGTTTCGTGTACCTGCTATCAAAGCTTTTATGGAAGGACTCAAAAGAATCATTCCTCCTAGACTTCCACCTTCCCCGTGTGGAACTTAATATAGTCCTTACAAGACTTATGGGCCCACCTTTTGAAACTTTGCACAAATGTGAGCTACAATTTCTAACTTGGAAAGTAGCCTTCCTTATAGCCATCACATCTCTTAGAAGAGTTGGTGAGCTCCAGGCACTAACCATACAAGAACCATTTTTTACAGATTCGCCAAAATAAAGTGGTTCTTAGGACTAACCCAAAATCTTTACCCAAGGTCGTTTCTGCCTTTCATCTCAACCAATCTGTTCAGTTACCTGTGTTTTTTCCTCAACCAGACTCGGTGGCAGAATGTGCTCTTCACACGTTAGATGTTAAAAGAGCAATACTTTACTACATTGAAAGAACTAAATCTTTTAGGAAAACTAAACAACTCTTTGTTGCTTTTTCACCACCGCATAAAGGCAATCCCATATCAAAAACAGGTATTGCACGGTGGATAGTTAAATGCATTCAAATATGCTACATTAAAGCTAAACGCACCTTAACAATTCCCCCTAGAGCACACTCAACACGCAAACTAGGGGCTTCTATGGCATTCTTAGGGAACATACCCTTAGATGACATTTGTAAAGCTGCAACATGGTCTACACCACACACATTCACAAAGCACTATTGTGTAGATGTGTTAGCTAAACAACAAGCTAGTGTGGGCCAGGCTGTTTTAAGAACACTATTTCAGACCACTGCAACAGATACAGGTTAGCCACCGCTTGGGAGTAACTGCTACATAGTCTATGCTAAAGCATATGATCTACAGCTCATATGCCTCGAACGGAAAATGCTACTTACCCAGTATGCATCTGTTCTTGGCATATAGAGCTGTAGAGCCATATGCGCCCACCCTCCTCCCCGGGTACCTTTATCTGTGGCAGTATTATCTTACTTGGATACACTATACATGGACATCTTTCTACTCTTACTAACTCCATCATCACCCTTACGGCAAAACAATCTGGGGATGGAGTCGATGCCCATGCGCACTATCACCGAAAGAAGGAGTCACCTACCTTGTGTCTACAACGACTTCTTCTACGAACAAAAACAAAGTGCAAACATCCGGACCCAACACCAGATGGCGATCTATGCTAAAGCATATGGCTCTACAGCTCTATATGCCAAAAACAGATGCATACTGGGTAAGTAGCATTTTCCTTCTATTCCAGTGATTATTCAACTCTGTTAGCACTTCGACTCTTTCTGGGGTTTTTGGCCCTATATAACTTTTAATAATTGATTAATTCTTGACACCAGTAAAATATATATATTATAATGCAAATAGTTCTATTCCTTTGTGATGTTTTTTTTTTTTTAAAGGCTGATTCTTGAAATAAACCAACCTAGGAAGGCGAGTCAGCCTTGTAAACTGGATGTGCTCTTCAGAATGTTTTTATTAGCTTTAGTATGAAGAGTTTGGATAATCGTCTCACTGTGGCAGAGCTGCCCGGCTGACAATATGGCTAAAAAGTTCTTCACAGCACAGATTTAAGGCCAGGAAAGTGCTTTCTTCAGTCAAACCCTTCTGCACATTTTGTGAGTGAGATTCCCCTTTCTGCCTGACGGTATCAGCTCCCCGCCTGCTTCTGAGTCCCTGATTTTGTTGCGGCGCAGCAGCTCCCTCTTCTGTTGCCATGGTTACTGATGATGCAGTGGTTGAACTGCAGTTAGGGCTGAAGGGATACCTAGGTCAAATCATTCGTCAGTAAGGGGATCATGTGTAATCTAAGTGTTCCCAAAGGCCTAGAATACATAGCCCATACCTCTCCCCTCGTGCATTTTTTACTGTGCAGTGAGTTTTGCAAGGCTCTCCCATAGCCTCTCTCTGGCTGAAATGGGAGCCCCCTAGTTGCATTGACAAAAGTATTTAACATCAATAAACTTTATTAATACGCATGTCTTGTCTTAAACAGTGCTCTTCTCTGCAGCAGTCATTCTGCCATCCCACTGAAGGTAGTGCAAACAGCAATAACTTGTTTCTGTATAGTGCTTGGTGGCACCGCTTTGCAGCTTCATAACACTTGATGTGACAGATGGTGCTTATACTATTGTGTTCTTTTAGTGACTTTAAGAGGCTGTCTCGCTAGTATTTCAACATATGATCTATAGGTGGCACACCGATCTCTGCAGCAGATGGACTAACCAGTCAGGCTCTGCCATTGACTGACGCCTCAGACTAAAGCTTGTCTGCATTATGGCATGTTTAGCACTAGGAATGAGTGTGTGGGTGCTTGGTGAGAAAGTCAGAGAATGCATGATTGGGTATGAGCTGCTGTGACTAGGTGCTTGGTAAGACAGCAAGTGCATTGCATCAGTGTGTTGCTGTGTAAGTGACGGTCTTTAGTGAGCGGATGTGAGTGGGTGTTGGTGAGTCAGTGAGTGCCTACATGATTGAGTGTCTTGGGTACTTGGTGAGATTAAGTGCATAAGTGTTGCTGTGTATGTGAGCGTAATGCTTGAGCTGGTTCAAGTCAATTGGTAAGATTGAGTGAATCCGTGAGTGTCTTGAGTGAGCTGTTAATGGCAGTTGTTGGACAGTCAGTAAATGCATGAATCAGGGTCTTGGGTAAGCTGATGTGAGTGTTTGCTTGATGAGACAGTACGTTTGTTCATTGGTACGAGTTAGCGCATGTGGCCAGCAGTGCAGAGACTGAGATTATACACATACTTGAGGCAACGTGTTTGTTTATTGGCCAAATTATACGTTTCCAATTGAAATGAAATACAATTAAGCCATAGGCGTCCTTTGTTAATTTGACATATCAAATTAATTTTTACCAAGCATCGGTATAACTAAGACAACCTATTACTTTTTCCAGTGCTGGTTTCCAGAATGGTGTTTAGAATACTTGCACAGTGTTACTGCAGTCAAGAAGAACACTGCATCGATTGACGCCTTCTTTCTCCAGCATGTGTAACAATTCATCATCCTTATAGTCCATTCGAAAAGTGATCAAGTTATTCACTTTGGCTATTCTTCTAATGAACTGCAGAGTACTATATAAACCAATCAAGTTGTATACTCTTTCATAACAGATAACCTATTGTACTGACACTTTTTTTTTATACAGAAACCGGAGCTTGGAAAACAGTCCCCATCCGTTGTCAAGAAGCGTCCTCCTTCTCCATCTAACGTGACCAACCGGAGAAGATCGCCTTCTCCCTCAAATGTGGCAAAGCGTCCTCCATCTCCTTCAACAGTGAAGTATGTATATGTGTGACTCGAATTCTTTCAAAACTGCTTATGGCGCAATCACTTTACAATATGTATGTACTTTGTATGAAACATATTGATCTGTATAGCGCACAGTCCAATCTATCTACTGTGTTCTGTGGATATACTGGCCAACTGAATCTGAATATGGACTCAGGAAGTGAGCATTGTCTTTCCTGTCATCGCTGAACGGCTGTTTCATTAAAAGCACATGCAATTATCAACTTCAGAGAAAAACATACCGTTTTGAACGTAACCACTACATGCATGATGAGGCACAGCACAAAAATCTTTAAAAAACTGTTCCAAAAGTAGGCAAAGTATCTTGCTCCTGGTGCTGTTAAAGATAATCAGCAATAACCAAATTATTTAGATTGTTGGGAGAGCAAGCCATAGGTGTAGCTTATAAAATGTTGGTGTTTGAAAGGAACTCTTGTTCTGTATTGTAGGATCTTCATTGATAGTTATAAACGTTAGAATAACTCTCTGCTGTATACGTGGACCCTGGAACACTTCATATCCATGCATTTGTCTATATTTCAACAGATAGGGTGCAAAGTCCAAAATGTTTTTATGTTGTGAAGTACCCTTCAGGAGTTTATCAAAGTCAAGATTTTTCCAAAATCTAGACTGAACTGCCCACTTCCAAATATTCCTTTCTAAAAAAAAAAACCTTCATTGCAGCATCTGTATGCATATCTAATATTGAGGGAAAGGTGCAGCTGATACGCCTACATTGAAGAACCTTGAGAAAAACAGTATCCTTTCCCTTTAAGACTCCAAGAGTCATAGGCATACTGCTAAGTTATCTGGCTCACTGCCAATCACCTTGCAGGGCCTCTGAATTTCAGAGCCGACAGCCTGAGCTGGCTTTATGTTGCCAACCACAAGTGGCGCTTTCTGCCAAGGGTAGTCCAGGAAATCTTCGCCCAGTGGGGGTGCTCCTTAGTGGGTCTTGTTTGCCTTCTCTGAAAATGCTCAGTGTCTGCCGTTCTGTGCCTCAAGTATCCGTTGAGGGGAGCCTTGGATGATGCGTTTCAGTTGAGATGAAACACTTAATTGCATTAAGCATTCCCCCCACCTCCCCCCCCCCCAATACCCTTTATTCCTCGATTTCTGAGGAAGATTCACCATGACAGGCCCCAAGTCATTCTCATTACCCTGGATTGGCCAAGAAGGGTGCGAAATGCAGACCTCCTGCGCTTCTCCACATGTCCCCCGCTACAACTTCAATTCAGGCTGTACCTTTTCTCCTAGTCGGGGGGGGGGGAGGGGGCGGGAATTATCTCTGAGGCCTCTACCTAAATGCTTGGATATTGAACAGGGACATCTGAGTTCATTTAAGCTGCCACCGGAGGTGGTAAACGTCCTCTGGTCAGCCTGTCGCCCCTCCACCAAATCGGCTACCTCTGGCAGACAGAGCAACTTCATTACATGGTGTGCAGACAATAACATGGACCCCTTGAAGGCCAAGCTGTCTCAGGTCCTGCAGTACACACTTTCTGTTGCTCAGAGGGGTTTTCAAGGGGTATTTAGCTGCCTTATCTGCATTCCTCAATCTGCCTGAACATACCATCCCTTTTCAAGTCCCCCATTGTCATGCGTTTTTAAGGGGTTGACAAATATGTATTCTCACACTCCCTTTGTTGTGCCCCTCTGGGACTTTAACTTAGTCTTGACTTTTCTTATGGGGACTCTGTTTGAGTTCCTACATAGTTCTCCTTATGAATGTTAACTTTCAAAATTGTGTTTTTTTTTTTTTTGGATTAACAATTTTATTGATTTTAGATGTGGTAACAGAACCAGCAATACAGCACAGTACAGTAGGATCAATAACTCCCACCAGATTGAATGATTAAACTCGTTCCGCATGACCCCATAGAATCTTACAGGATACAGACATTTAGTAGGATACATAAATTTAAGCCACAGTACCCAACCACTTGCCCCACACCCTGCAAAACTTCTTCGGACATCCCCGTGCTTCGTACAGAGGTTTTTCCTGTGTGGCACACCAGTCCACCCCCTCCCGCCATTTCTTGAGGCTAGGTGAAGTAGGACGTTTCCAGTTGGCGGCTATGTCCCTTTTGGCTGCAACCATGGCCGTGTTGAAAAACAGCTTCTCATTTCTGGATCCGTCCAGTCCATCTGTGATCCCCAGGAGTATGTGCCGTGGATCGTGGGGAACCTCCCACCCCAAGACCTCCGTGAGTTCCTCCTCAATGCCCCCCCAGAATCTTGCCAGTTGGGGACATGCCCAAACCATGTGAATGAAATCCGCCGGGTCCTGGCCGCAGCGTGTACAGGAGGCATAGGGATATAGACCTGCCCTATGAAGACGTGCAGGGGTTAAGTAGGCAGCATGCAGGTAGCACAGCTGGATCAGGCGGAGTTTAGCCGAGGCAGTAACCATCTTAGGCGCCATTAGCGCATCCCTCCAATCCTCCTCCTCCAGTGGACCCACCCATTCTTCCCACTGGTGTCTGAGCCGGTCAAGTGTGGTTGGGGTATTGTTGGTTAGTGTACGGTAAATACGGGAGATGCCCCCTTTCCCCAGGTTCCCCAGCATAATCTGTGCCTCGGGTGGGTTGTAGTCCGGTATCGCTGTGCCATCCGATATGTGTGAGTGGAGAGCGTGACGGAGCTGTAGGTACTGGTAGAATTACGATGGGTGTAGGGAATACCTGGCTTGCAACGCCTGGAAGGAGCGTACATGGCCGCTGGCCCACACATCTCCGAGCTGGGAGATCCCAATAAGGTCCCAAGACCGAAATCCCGTTAGCCCACTGACCTCCTTGAGCCATGTACCATGCCAGAGAGGTGTGTGCTGAGTTAACTTCTGTGTCCATTTGGTGTGGCGCAGTGATGCCCGCCAGGCGCACGGTGCTTGTCACCTCTGGCAGTGTAGAAGGTTTGGGTCCTCCGTACATCATAGACTGAATACGGGGTAATCCCAGCTCACTTAGCTCGAGCCTGTAGGCCGTGTCGGACCATCCCCCGTTGAACCAATCATGTAGTGTGAGGAGGCGGGTCACCAAGTAAAATAAATATAAGTTAGTCATGCCCCCATCAAAGGGCGGGATTCGGCAACGGGCCAGAGCCAAGCGGGGTCTCCGACCCCCTCAGAGGAATTTGGTGGCTGCGCGGTCCAGCTCCCGAAACCAAGTCTGCGGGAAGCAGAAGGGGGTGTTCTGAAGCACGTAGAGGAATCTGGGGAGAATCATCATTTTAAACAGTGCGACCCTCCCCAGAGGATTCCGGGGGAGCGTCTGCCATTTGCAGAGGTCCTCCTTCGCTTTTTTTCACTAGTGGAGTTATGTTGAGTGACCAGGCGAGGTCGGGGAGCAGGGCGACCCAGATTCCTAAATATTTGAATGATTGCCGCCTAAGGGGTATTGTAGATTGCCAATCGTAGCAATCCCTCGTTAAATGTAGAGGGACCAGGACTGACTTACTGGGATTAAGTCGAAGGCCGGAGGTCTGCCCAAAGGAATGCAATATCCGAAGGCAATGAGGGCCGGAGACAGCCGGGTCCGCAAGGAAAATTTAAGACGTCGTCTGCGTACAGGGCAATTTTGTCCGCTTCCGAGTTGGGCCATTTCCATCCTTGAATGCGGTCTTCCGACCGAATCGGACTCGACAGGGGCTCAAAACTGTGTTTTTATTGGCTATCACCAGACAGGTGAGCGAGTTACAAGCTTACTGTACCATTTTTACCTCATTTTATGCAGACAAATTGGTGTTACAAACTAAGTGCTGCTATCCTGCCAAAAGTGGTCACCCCAACCCTGGTCAGTCCATCACCCTCTCAACTTTCTTTCCCATGCCTTATACCTGTAAGGAGGAGGAGCAGTTGGATCGGTTGAATCCTTGTTAGGCAGTCAACTACTTTCTGTTCCGCACTAAGGCCATACTTCTGGATGACCAGTTCTTTGCCGATTATTGCAGTGCTAAGGGAACAGCAGTGTAATGATGCACAGTGATATAATAACATTTTCGTGTTAGAAGGTTGAAGGGAAGTAGAATATATACAGTACAGTTGAAGAGAGCTTTCAAGGGAAGAGCACCAGTATCTTGTGTCCGGAATAAATATATGGAGGCCGTGGTGACTACAAGTGTTAATTACAGCTGTTACAATGGCGACGAGCGGATAACGTCCAGGCGGCATGTATTGAAAGTGTAATGGTGGCTGCATTCGCCGGTAAGAGCGTGAGGCATTGAAAATCTGGAGCCGGCGTGCGATAATTTGGCGTTACCTGTGGACATCCCGCAGTAACTGTGTGTGAAAGAGCATCGTGCCCTCAAGATAGTGCAGAAAGTTAAAAGTAGAAGTTTTGAAAGCAGGGCGCTGACTAGGGTGTGCATGCACCCTCAAGAATCAGTTAAAGAAATACTACTCATGGCGTAGGTGCATACGAAATACGTTAGGACACTGATCACGCAAGCATTTGTAGCTGACCACATTTGCATCATTCAATGACCAAGGAAACAAATCCATCCAATCCATTTGTCCAGCAACAAGGTGTTGGACATAATGCACGCATATGCACATTGTTGTAAAGTGAATGCCATTCTCATACAAGGAGTATTGCTGGAATTAAGTCATGGCGCCCATTTTGAAGTCTGGCGCACCTGATTTGAACCAGAATCACATAATGGAACTCCATTTTAAAGTCCGCAACACCTGAATTGAGCCTGGATTATACAGTAAAACTTCATTTTAAAGTCAAACATAACATTCTGAAGTATACGTTATTTTTTTTATTTTTTAAAAGAAGAGAACTACAATTTTCTCAGAAATATTTCAAGTAATATAGGAAAATGTCAAGTAGTGAAGCAACAATAAATACGGATACAGAAGTATACAATGATGAAGAAAATGTTAAAAACATTTCAAGCATAATTTTTGAAGACCTTTACCATTTGACATATCTAATCAACAAACTATTTCACAGAGGTGGGGAAAAGTGGAGAAGGTGATTAGAGCATTTTTTAAAGGCTACATGCAAAAAATAATGAACAAGCAAAAGACCTATTGCTTAATCTTGTAGGTGATGATGTGGAGGATTTGATAGTGACAGTTCCCGAATAGGAAAAGACTACAGATGGAGGTCTCATGAAATGTCTGAATGACCGGTTTGATCCGCAAGGAATTTAGATTTTGAAAGGTATAATTTTAGTGTAGCTTTTCAAAAAGAAGATGAGTCCATGGATAAATACGTAACAAGACTGAGGAAATTGGTCACTTTTTGTGAATTTGAGAAGTTTAGCAACAAAGAAGCAATAAGGTTAAGGATAATTGTAGGATTCTGTTCTGTAAAATTTAGGAAAAAGCTACTAGAAAAGGCGTATGACTTACAAACGATCTTACGCATGGTTAGAACAGACGCAAGCACAAAAGCATGCTACCAATATGGAACAAAGCAGAGTGAAAACGCGACCTCAAAAACTACAGACCCATCTCCCTGCTCCCGTTCCCAGCGAAAGTCATCGAGAAAGCCATCAACAGCCAACTCGCCACATTCATTGAAGAACACAACATCCTCGACTCCTCCCAATCCGACTTCAGAAAAAACCACAGTACGGAAACCGCCCTCCTCGCCGCAACAGACGACATCCGCACCCTACTGGACAAAGGAGAAACAGTAGCCCTCATCCTCCTCGACCTATCAGCGGCGTTCGACACAGTCTCCCACCGCACCCTAATACGCAGACTCTACGACGCAGGAATCCAGGACAAGGCCCTCGACTGGATCCGCTCCTTCCTCTCCGGCAGAACGCAGCGGGTCAGACTCCCCCTTTCCTCTCGGACCCCACACCTACCACCTGCGGAGTCCCCCAGGGCTCCTCCCTCAGCCCGACGCTCTTCAACGTCTACATGGCTCCACTCGCCCCCATCGTCAGAACCTACGGACTCAACATCGTGTCATACGCAGACGACACCCAGCTCATCCTCTCCCTATCCAACGAGCCCAACACCGCCAGACGCAACTTTCGAGAAGGCATGGAAGCCGTCGCCAAATGGATGAAAAACAGCTGCCTACAACTAAACACCAACAAAACAGAAGTACTCATCATGGGCCCAAACCCCGAAGCCTGGAGCGACACCTGGTGGCCCCCCGCCCTCGGAAACCCGCCAACCCCCACGGACCACGCACGCAACCTGGGAATCATCCTGGACTCCGAGCTCAAAATGGACCGCCAGATCAACTCTGTCTCGTCTTCCTGCTTCCACACCCTCCGCCTCCTTCGTAAGACCTTCAAATGGATCCCCTCGAACACCGAAAGACCGTCACTCACGCCCTGGTCACCAGCAGACTCGACTACGGCAACGCACTCTACGCCGGAATAAACAAAAACCTCACCCGCAAGCTACAGAACATCCAGAACGCCGCCGCAAGACTGGTCCTCAACCTGCCAAAACACTGCCACATCTCCCAGCACCTGCGCACACTCCACTGTCTCCCTGTCGAGGCGAGAATCACCTTCAAGATGCTCACCCACGCACACAAGGCCCTCCACGGCACCGGACCAGCATACCTGAACAGCCGACTCAAATTCCACGCACCCCAAAGGACCCTACGATCAGCCCAGCTCTCCTACGCCGTGGTCCCCCGCACCAGAAAGACCAGATCGGGAGGCCGCTCCTTCTCCTTCCTCGCAGCCAAAGCATGGAACGCCCTTCCGCTCCACCTCAGACAGACAACATCGCTCCCCATCTTCGCAAGAAACCTCAAAACCTGGCTCTTCGACAGACCCCCTCCTTGATGGATGGAACCTGCACCCCCCCCAGCGCCTTGAGACCCTTACGGGTGAGTAGTCTCGCTTTAACAAACCCCTGATTGATTGATTGAAAACTGTAGAACAAGTGCGACAAATGTAAAAAAAAGATAATAGTCAGGAATGGCAGATGGGCAAAGAAAATAAGTCATGCTATAGATGTGGGTTGCAATTCCCGCATTTAAAAGTTTGTCCTGTGCTAGGTCGTCAATGTAGAGAATGCCGAAGATTTAAACATTTCGTAAGTGTATGCAGGTTCAAAATAGACAAAAAAGGAACTTGGAATAAGGAAAGTTGAAACAAACAAAGTATACCAGAGGATACAAATAAATTAGAGAATGTGAAATATTTAAGGCAGATGCAAAGTGTTGAACATGATTATGATGAAGCTGAACAATGTGAGAGACTATACATGGTGTGTGAAGTACGTAAATTTAAACAGGTTAGCATGATCAGAACAGAAAATATAAAAAGAAACAATCTGTGGATGTTATAGTTGGCTCTCAAAAAGTTCCTTTAGTGCTGTATAGTAGAGCAACTTGCAGCATCAAGGGTGTTACTGAGTATCAGAAAATTGAAGAATGGCCGTCTCTAGGTCCATCACATGTCCGTGTTTTCCAATGGGGAGCAAAACATCCGGTTTCATGTTTGGGAAAATTTGAGGAAGTTTTTCAATATGGAGAGATATCCAGCAAAGAATAAATACATGTGTTGGAGGGTGAAGTTCCTGGAACATGTTTGATAAGTAGCGTCACAGATCAAATTATGGGTCTACTAGCAGTGACTTGTAATGTCACAACAGATCATCCTGTGATCAAGAATTATTTACAGGATTAGGAAAGCTGAAAGATAAAACAATTACTTTGCATATTAATGGAGCGGTAAAAAATGTGGGGCAAGTTCACAGAAGAGTTACAATACATTTACAGCCGAAAGTAGAACAAGAGATAAATTAACTTCTTGAGCAGAGTATTATTGAAACAGTTTCTGGTCCAACACCATGGATGTCTTCGAATGTGGTAGTTCTGAAAAAAGATAGAGGATATCAGAATTTGTGTGGCTACTAGAGTGCCCAATACAGCGATTGAGAGAGTCATCCGGCACCGTATTGAAATAAGATTAGTAATATCACTGGCGCTACTATCTTTTCAAAATTGGATCTATTCAAGGGATTTAATCAATTGGAAATTGATGATCAATCCTGATATAGAAGGTTTGCTAGGCATTTAGGATTAGTTAGGTACATAAGATTGAATTTTGGCATATGCTCAGCTGATGAAAATTTTCAGGAATCTATAAAGATTATATTAAAGCCAATAAAGAATACTGTGATCTACAGTGATTATATTTTTTTTATTCGGGTTAAATACAGAAAGAACATGATCAAGCGTTAAATAAAGTGTGCCAACAACTAATAAAAACAGGTTTAACGCTCAACCTTGAAAATGTGAAATAAATAAATCCGAATTAACAATCTGAAAGAGACAATTGGTTATGGATTCCTCACCTTAGAATTACCCCCAGACGTCAGACTGGATCCGGAGAATTTTTTCGTCAGCAGTACCCCTGCGCGTCGAAAAGTGGCGTCTGTCGACTCCGCGTTCGTCGTTGGCGTCACGGTCGCCGGGATGAAGTCGCGGTAGCTACTTAGACGCCGCCCTCGCGCGCTGACGTCAGTTCTTTCTTTTTCCACGCCAGCCAGCGCAGATCCGCAGAGAGCGGT
This sequence comes from Calotriton arnoldi, assembly GCA_963921515.1. Classification (NCBI taxonomy): domain Eukaryota; kingdom Metazoa; phylum Chordata; class Amphibia; order Caudata; family Salamandridae; genus Calotriton; species Calotriton arnoldi. The sequence goes on along the minus strand of CAWUFW010001282.1, from coordinate 2,215,032 downwards.
ACCTCCAGTCACTTTTTGACTGACTTTTTTGCAACTTTTGTCGACATTGTCTTTGAGTCTATCGACTCCTGGTGCACGTAGGAATGCCCGGTTTCAAGGCTTGCGGATCCTGCCGAAAGCTGATGTCTGTGACGGATCCGCATCGCGTGTGCCTGTGGTGTCTGGAGCGCGACCACGACCCCAAGTCGTGCTCCGACTGCCGGACCATGAATCCGAAGTCTTTGCGGGAGTGGTCCCGAAAGCTTCTCGAGGCCCGGCCGTCCGCGCCTTTCAAGGTCCCGGTCGCGTGGGAGGTCGAGGGACCGGTCGCGGAGTCAACACCACCACTCGCCCTCGAAGTCTTTGCACTCCTCAGGTAAGTCAGAGCACAAGAAGAAGTCGAAGAAGCATAGTCGCTCTTTGACTTCTCCCCGTCTGTCGGCCGACGCGACGAGGGATGCGGATGGTGCCCGTCCCGCTGCTCCGCGTGCGGAGCCCAAAGGGTCGGCTCCGAGTTTCCCTCCTTTTCCGGGAGCCGGAGCGACCCCTGCCCAGCTTCGAAGCTTTTACGAAGCGATGCATGCCATCTTTGGGCAGCCCGACTCCGCTGGCGCACCTTCGGGCCCGCGGACTCGGCTGGGGGCCCTGGGCCTTCGATGCCGGCCGCTCTGGCCCCGGCACCGCAGGGTCCCCTTGGATCTATGCCTGGATCCGGATCGGCGCCGGTCGACCTGATAACACCTCCCCCGGCGTCGATTCTACTGGCACCACGTCCGCAGCCGACGTCGGTTGTGTCCCCAGCCGACGTCGACTCCGGCCTCCACCCTGACTTGGACACTGAGCCGTACCGACGCCGGATCCTGCGCCGACGGGTACTTTTGTACCCCTGTTCTACCCTGGTGCTCCTTTCAGGCCAGATTGGCAACCAGAGGAGGGTGAGGAGGACTGGGAGGGGTCTGGTGACCCTTTAACCGACCAGTTGGAAGACCCGGACTGGAGAGAGGAGTTGGGGGAAGCCAGTGGTCTGGATACCTCCCCAGACCTTGGCATGTTGTCTCCTCCTACCGTGGCTACGGAGGAGGGAGCTTCTTACGCAGTGGTGTTGCGTAGGGCGGCCTAGGCTCTCAACCTTGAGCTACCTACGGTGGCAGTCAGGACTAACCTCCTGACAGAGGTGCTTCAACTGGCAGCGAGCTCTTTGGAGCCCCTGCTGCCAATCAATGAGGCTCTAACTGACATCCTTTTGGGCACCTGGTCCAGGCCCAACACGGGCTCCTGTGGATAGGATGATTGCCCGACGCCACCGCCCGGCTCCGGGCGACCCCACTTTCCTTTCCCAACACCCCAACCCTGAGAGCTTGGTGGTCCAAGCCTCGACGTCCAAAGATGCGTTCCCTACCGCACCACCTGATAGGGAATCCAAAAAGCTGGACCATCTTGGGAAGATGTTTTCTTCCAGCTTGGGACTGCGGTCAGTAAACACTGCATGTCTGTTGGGCCGTTACACCCACTCCGTGTAGGATACTGTGGCGCAGGTGCTGCCCCAGTGCCCGGGCCGTGCTCTCCCGTGCAGTCACAGAGGGGAGAGACGCAGCCAAGTTTACCATACGTTGTGGACTGGACACCGCCGACTCACTAGACAGGACAATTTCAATGTCAGTAGCCCTTCAACGCTACGCCAGGCTGAGGTCGACTGGTTTTTCCGGGGATGTCCAGGCTACCCTGATGGACATTCTCTTTGATGGCCGTCGCCTGTTCGGTGACAAAGCAGACAGCACCCTAGAGCGCTTCAAGGACTCTCAGGCTACGGCCAAGTCCTTGGACCTATCCACCACCCACCCTGCGCAGTCTGCTTTTTGCCCCTTTTGTGGCTACGGAAGGGGTGCCCCGCCACGTTCCACCCAGGGCCACAGGCCGGCGCAAGCTGCTCAGCCCCTGCGCGGCCGGGAACGTGAGACTCACAGTCGTGGGTCTGGGGGCCTGCAAGCGGGCCAGTCCACCAATGCCCCCTCTGCAGCAGCCTCCAAACCCTCCTAGTCCGACCTTTCAGGGCCACCAATCGCCAGTGGGCGGCAGGATTCGCCATCACCTGCCCCACTGGCGCACCATCACGTCGGACAGGTGGGTTTTGCAGATAGTCCGAAGGGGCTACTCCCTCCCCTTCGAGACTACCCCCCCCCCAGCCATGCCACCTCAGCACCATCGCATGTCGAATGATCATCTGGCCCTTCTCCAACAGGAAGTTACGGCTCTCTTATCCAAGGGAGCTATCGAGCAAGTTCCTGCTCCAGAAGTAGGTCGTGGTTGCTATTCCCACTACTTTCTGGTGCCCAAGAAGGACAAAGGCCTGCGTCCTATCTTGGATCTCAGGAACGTCAACCGCTTCCTCCGGAAGGAGAAGTTCAAAATGTTGACACTAGCTCAGGTCCTATCTGCCCTCGACCCTGGAGACTGGATGGTAGCATTGGACTTGCAGGACGCTTACTTTCACATCTCAGTCCTGCCGGCACACCGGCGTTTCCTGCGGTTCACGGTAGGCCACGAGCACTTTCAGTTTACCGTGCTCCCCTTTGGCCTTACCTGCGCCCCTCCGGTGTTCACAAAAGTGATGGCGGTGGTCGCAGCTCACCTGCGCAGATCAGGGGTTCCAGTCTTCCCCGATCTCGACGACTGGCTGTTGAAGACGGGACCGCCCCAGGCAGTCGTCTCCCACCTCCAGACTACAGCGGACCTACTGCATTCGCTGGGGTTCACTATCAACGTGCCGAAGTCCCACCTGACTCCCTCTCAGAAGCTCCTCTTCATCGGAGCGGTTCTGGACACGATGCAGTTTCGGGCTTATCCTCCCGAGCAGCGGGTCCGGGATATTTGGGCTATGATTCCGATCTTTCGGCCTCTATCCCGGGTTTTGGTCAGAATGACCCTGAGGCTGCTGGGCCTCATGGCCTCCTGCATCCTGCTGGTAGATCATGCCAGGTGGCATATATGACTCTGCAGTGGGACCTGAAGTTCCAGTGGGCACAACATCAGGGGAATCTGTACGATTGCGTTCAGATCTCAGAGGGCACTGCATGACAATTGCAGTGGTGGCTAACGAACCAGGATTGGGTCAACGGCAGATCCCTTCACTTCTGGGGTGGGGAGGCCACATGGGAGAGGCGGAGATCAGAGGCCTCTGGACTCCGGTGGAGTCCGGGCTCCACATAAACCTTCTGGATTTCCAGGCGATCTGTCTTGCGCTAAAAGCATTCCTTCCCTCTGTCCGGGGAAAAGTAGTGCAGGTGTTCACGGACAACACCACCACTATGTGGTACTGCAACGAACAGGGCGGGGTGGGGTCGTGGACCCTATGTCAAGAGGCTCTCCGTCTCTGGACATGGCTGGAACATCAGGGCATATCCCTGATGGTTCAACACCTGGCAGGTTAACTGAACGCCAGGGCGTACGAACTCAGCCGCAGGTGCATGATGGATGAAGAATGGCATCTTCACTCGGAGGTGGTGCCAGGTCTGTTTCGGCAGTGGGGAGAGCCTTGGTTAGATCTATTCGCCACCGACGGGAACGCGCAATGTCAGCAATTCTGCGCGTTGGAATTTCCAAGGCGGCACTCGCTAGGCGACACTTTTCGTCGCGAGTGGAGTTGCGGTCTTCTATACGCCTTTCCGCCTATACCGTTTCTGCCCAGAGTGCTGAAGAAGATCAAGCGCGTCCGCGCCCAGAGTCATTCTTGTGGCTCCGGATTGGGCACGAAGAGTCTGGTATCCTGAGCTGTTACACATGGCCATCGATCCTCCGATCAGACTGCCTCTTCGGGAGGATCTTCTGTCGTAGCAGCAGGGGACGGTCCTCTACCCGAACCTGTCCAGCCTCCACCTCCTTGCGTGGAGATTGAGCGGCGACAGTTGACAGCCTTCGACCTTCCTCCCGAAGTCTGTGAGGTTATCTTGGCAGCCAGACGTCCCTCCACTAAGACGGTATACGCCTGCAGATGGAACAGATTTGTGGCATGGTGCGCAGCAAAGGCTGTGGATCCCCTTTCTGCCCCTCTCTCTGAGGTTCTCTTGTTCCTTCTTTCTTTAGCCTGGCAGGGCTCTGCTCTGGGCACTCTGAAGGGCTATCTCTCAGCCGTTTCAGCTTTTCTTAGGCTTCTCTTTCCAAGCCCCCTGTTGTAAATCGCTTTCTTAAGGGCATTATTCATCTTCTTCCTCCTGTTCCCTTCGTAATGCCTCAGTGGGACTTGAACTCGGTTCTTACTTATCTTATATGCGTTCACTTTGAGCCGCTACATAGCTGTCCTCTCGGACTTCTCACTTTAAAGACTGCCTTTCTGGTTGCCATCACTTCTGCTCATAGTGTGAGTGAGCTCCAGGCTCTTTCTTCAAAGCCTCCTTTTCTGGCTGTTCATCCGGACAAGGTTGTCCTAAGAACCAGACCTTTTTTTCTTCCCAAGGTGGTTACTACTTTCCACATTGGTCAGACCGTCACTTTGCCCTCCTTCTTTCCGCCTCTGCACTCTTCTAAGGAGGAAGAGAGTCTCCACCGTCTGGATCCAAAACGTGCGCTTTAATTTTGTTTGGATCGCACCAAGCAATTCCGGCTGGATGACCTGCTCTTTGTTGGCTACGTGGGCGCCAAAAAAGGTCTGGCCGTGCACAAACTGACCATCTCTAGGTGGGTCGTATTGTGCATTTTAGCTTGCTACTCTTTGGCAAAGAAGGAGCCTCCAGTGGGATTGCGCGCCCATTCCACCAGGGCGACGGCAGCTACCACTGCTTTAGGACGGGGAGTCCCCCTCAATGACATCTGTCAAGCAACAACGTGGGCTTCTCTGCACACGTTCACAAAACACTACTGCCTGGACAGCCAAGTCCGGAGGGACGGCTTCTTTGGCCGTTCTGTTCTCCAGGACTTTCTGGTGCGAACTTGGTTCGCAGACCCACCTCCGGGGTTGGTATTGCTGGAGTATCTATTCTAAGGTGAGGAATCCATAACTAATTGTCTCTTTCAGATGAACAAGTTACTTACCTTCGGTAACGATATATCTGTAAGAGACATAGATTAGTTATGGATTCCTCACCGCTCCACCCATCCTTCCCGTTCTGCGAACTGACTTCTAGGGTCAGGGTTTCCCTTTCAAGGCCCTAGTTTTGTGCACCTGTGGTCAGGGTCTTGCATGGCTCTGCTCCTCTGGCGTGGAATGTCGTGTAAAAGAACTATCTGAAAGAAACACAGTGATAGATTCCGTACCTTAGAATATCCCCAGGCGTCAGACTGGATCCGGAAAGTTTTCGTCAGCAGTACCCCTGCGCGTCGGTAGGGGCGTCGTGCGGCTCTGCGTCCGTCGTTGGCGTCGTGGTCGCCGAGATGACGTCACGGGCGCTACTTGGACGCCGCCCACGCGCGCTGACGTCAGTACTTTCTTTTTCCGCGCCAGCAAGCGCAGATCCGGAGAGAGCGGTACCCCTAGTCTTTTTTGACTACGTTTTTTTAGATCTTTTTCACACCCTTTTCGAGTCGATACGACTCCTGGTGCAGTTAGGGATGCCCGGGTTTAAGTCCTGCGAGGACTGTCATCGGATGATGTCGGTGACGGACCCGCACCGCGTGTGTCTCTTCTGCCTGGGGCGCGACCACGACCCCAAGTCGTGCCCCGACTGCCGGTCCATGGCGCCGAAGTCTTTGCGGGAGCGGTCCCGAAAGCTGCTTGAAGCCCGGCAGTCGGCTCCGTGCCGTGAGAGGTCCCGGTCCAGAGGGAGGTCGAGGGACCGTGCGTGGAGTCATCATCGACTATCGTCGGGATCGAAGTCTTCGCACTCGGGGTCAGGTAAGGCGAAGCACAAGAAGTCGAAGAATCGTCATCGTTCTCCGACTTCCCCTCGCCGGTCGCGCGACGCGGCTGAGGGTACGGGTGGTGCCACACCCGCGGCTCCGGCGGAGTCCATGGAGTCGCCGCCCTACCCGGGGTAGTCGGCGACTCCGGCCCAGATACAGGACTTCCTGTCGGCCATGGCTCGCCTCTTTGGGCCGTCGGGTCCCGCCAATGCGCCTTCGGGCCCACGTGGTCCCGCATGGGTGTCCTCGCGTTTCCTCGCCGGCGGCTCCGGCCCCGGCATCACTGTCGGCTCCGGCGCCGCAGGACACCCTGGGATCCAGGCCTGGATCCCGGTCGACGCCGGTTGACCTTGTTACGCCTCCAGCGACGTCGACTCCACCGGCACCGATCCTGACGCCGCCCGCTCCTCGGGACGACGTCGACCCCAGCTTCAGCCTCGAAGTGGACGCGGCGTCGGTCGATGCCGTTCTCGACGCCGTTTGGGGATTTCTATCCCCATGTCCCTACTCCTTATTTTAGGCCTGTTGAACAGCCTGAGGAGCAAGGGGAGTAGTGGGAGGGGTCGGACGACCCTCTCGCTGCAGCCTGCGAGTCTGAACAGGACTGGGCTGAGGAATTGGGGGACGCCAGTGGTCTGGATACCTCACCAGACCTTGGCATGCTGTCTCCTCCTACCGTGGCTACGGAGGAGGGAGCCAGTTATGCAGTGGTGTTGCGTAGGGCAGCGGAGGCCCTACACCTCCAGCTCCCTACTGTGGCCGTCAGAACTAACCTCCTGACAGAGGTGCTTCAGCCAGCAGCTACTTCTGCGGAGCCGCTGCTGCCCTTTAATGAAGCCCTTTCGGACGTTCTTTTGGGCACTTGGTCCAGGCCCACCACAGGGGCTCCTGTGGATAGGAACGTGGCCCGACGCCATCGCCCGGCTCCGGGTGACCCCATTTTCCTCTCCCAACACCCCACTCCCGAGAGCTTGGTTGTCCAAGCCTCTGCTTCCCCAACCGCCTTCCCTTCCGCCCCACCGGATAGGGAATCCAAGAAGCTGGATCAGTTTGGGAAGATTTTCTCTTCCACCAGCTCTGCGCTGCGGTCCGTGAACACCGCATGCCTCTTGGGCCGTTATTCCCACTGTCTGTGGGATACGGTGGCGAACGTGCTGCCCCAGTGTCCGGACGAGGCCCGGCCTGCTCTCGCCCAGGCTGTTGCAGAGGGGAGAGACGCAGCGAAGTTCATGATCCGTTGTGGTCTAGACACCGCCGACTCACTGGGCAGATCCATTGCAACGACGGTGGCGGTTCGCCGTCACGCCTGGTTGAGAACCACTGGATTTTCGGGGGATGTCCAAAACACCCTTATGGACATGCCCTTTGATGGCCGTCGCCTCTTCGGCGACAAAGCGGACAGTGCGTTGGAGAGGTTTAAGGACTCACAGGCTACGGCCAAGTCCTTGGGACTCTCGGCAGTCTGCCCTCCTCCGCCTTCCGCTCCTTTCGTGGCACAGGAAGGGGCGCCCGCAGCGTTCGCAACAGAGCCACAGGCCGGCGCAGCAGTCAACCCAGCGCGGCCGCGGGTTCCGCCGTGGCGGACAAAGGGGCCAGCGGGCGGGTCAGTCCACCACCACCCCGGCCACCACTGCCTCCAAACCTTCCTAGTCCGAACTTTCAGGCCCATCAAACGCCAGTGGGCGGCAGGCTCCGCCATCACCTCCCCCACTGGCGCACCATCACTTCGGACAGGTGGGTTTTAGAGATAGTCCGGAGGGGCTACTCCCTCCCCTTCGAGACTACCCCCCAGCCATGCCACCTCAATACCACCGCATGTCGGGGGATCACTTCGTGCTTCTTCAGCAGGAAGTTGCGGCCCTCTTGGCCAAGGGGTCCATCGAGCGCGTTCCGACGCACGAAGTAGGTCGTGGTTGTTATTCCCACTACTTTGTGGTGCCCAAGAAGGACAAAGGCCTGCGTCCTATCTTGGACCTCCGGAATGTCAATCGCTTCCTCCGCAAAGAGAAGTTCAAGATGCTCACTCTAGCTCAGGTCTTGTCTGCTCTCTACCCACAAGACTGGATGGTAGCGCTGGACTTGCAGGACGCCTATTTCCACATCCCCGTCCTGCCAGCCCACCGGCATTACCTGCGGTTCACGGTGGGCCACGAGCACTTTCAGTTTACCGTGCTCCCCTTTGGCCTTACTAGCGCCCCTCGGGTGTTCACCAAGGTGATGGCGGTGGTCGCAGCTCATCTGCGCAGATCAGGGGTCTCAGTCTTCCCCTATCTCGACGATTGGTTGTTAAAGGCGGGCTCGCCCCAGACAGTCGTCTCCCACCTCCAGACTACGGCCGACCTCCTGCACTTGCTGGGGTTCTCCATCAATGTGCCGAAGTCGCACCTGATTCCCTCCCAGAAGCTCCTCTTTATCGGAGCGGTTCTGGACACGGCGCAGTTTCGGGTCTATCCTCCCGAACGGCGAGTCCGGGATATTCGGGCTCTGATTCCCATCTTTCAGCCCTTGTCCCGGGTTTCTGTCAGAGTGACTCTGAGGCTGCTGGGCCTCATGGCCTCCTGCATCCTGCTGGTCAATCATGCCAGGTGGCATATGCGGGCTCTGCAGTGGGACCTGAACCTCCAGTGGGCGCAGCATCAGGGAAACCTGTCCGATCACGTCCAGATCTCGGAGGGCACTGCACAACAATTGCAGTGGTGGCTCACGAACTAGCATTGGGTCAACGGCAGATCCCTCTCCCTTCCCCAACCGGAGTTCACAGTGGTGACGGATGCGTCCCTCCTGGGATGGGGCAGCCACATGGGAGAGGCGGAGATCAGAGGCCTCTGGTCTCCGGCGGAGTCCCGGCTCCATATCAACCTTTTGGAGCTGCGGCCGATCAGGCTTGCACTGAAGGCATTCCTTCCCTCTGTCAAGGGGAGAGTAGTGCAGGTGTTCACAGACAACACCACCGCCATGTGGTACTGCAACAAACAAGGCGGGGTGGGGTCGTGGACCCTCTCTCAGGCTCTGCGTCTCTGGACATGGCTGGAACATCAGGGCATGTCCCTGGTGGTTCAACACCTGGCAGGTTCTCTGAACGCCAGGGCGGACGAACTCAGCCGCAGGTGCATGCTCGATCACGAATGGTGTCTTCACTTGGAGGTGGCGCAAGGTCTCTTTCAGCAGTGGGGAGAGCCTTGGTTAGATCTATTCGCCACCGAAGAGAACGCGCAATGTCATCAGTTCTGCGCGTTGGAATTTCCAAGGCGGCACTCGCTCGGCGACGCTTTTCGTCGCGAGTGGAGTTGCGGTCTGTTGTACGCCTTTCCGCCTATACCACTTCTGCCCAGAGTGCTGAAGAAGATCAGGCGCGACCGGGCCCAAGTCATTCTTGTGCCTCCGGACTGGGCTCGAAGAGTATGGTATCCCGAGCTACTCGGTATGAGCATCGATCCCCCGATCCGACTGCCTCTTCGGGAGGATCTTCTGTCGCAGCAGCAGGGGACGGTGCTCCACCCGAACCTGTCCAGCCTCCACCTCTTTGCGTGGAGATTGAGCGGCAGCAGTTGATTCCCTTCGACTTGCCTCCTGAAGTTTGTGACGTTATTCTGGCAGCCAGGCGTCCCTCTACTAAGGTGGTATACGCCTGCAGGTGGAACAAATTTGTGGCATGGTGCACAGCAAAGGCTGTGGATCCCCTTTCTGCCCCTCTTTCTGAGGGTCTACTGTTCCTTCTTTCTTTGGCCCAGCAGGGCTCTGCTCTGGGCACTATCAAGGGCTACCTTTCTGCTATTTCGGCCTTTCTCAGGCTCCCTGATCAGCCCTCTCTTTTCAAGTCCCCTGTTGTAAATAGGTTTCTTAAAGGCATTACACACCTTTTTCCTCCTATTCCTTTCGTGATGCCTCAGTGGGACTTGAATCTGGTTCTGACGTACTTGATGTGCGCTCCATTAGAGCCCCTTCACAACTGTCCTCTTCATCTTTTAACGTTAAAGACTGCCTTCCTGGTGGCCATCACTTCCGCCAGGCGAGTGAGTGAGCTCCAGGCTCTTTCCTGTAAGCCTACTTTCCTTTCAGTCCATCCGGACAAGGTTGTGCTCAGGCCCCGTCCTTCCTTTTTGCCAAAAGTGGTTACGTCCTTTCACATTGGGCAGACTATTACCTTGCCCACCTTTTTTCCGCCTCCGCATCCTTCCAGAGAGGAAGAGCGGCTCCACCGTCTGGACCCAAAACGTGCGCTTTCTTTTTATCTCAACCGCACACAGCAGTTCCGGGTGGATGACCAGCTTTTTGTTGGCTACGTTGGCACCAAGAAAGGTCAGGCGGTCCATAAGAGAACCATCTCCCGCTGGGTTGTCTTGTGTATCAAAGCCTGTTACTCTTTGGCTAAAAAAGAACCTCTGGTGGGGCTGCGTGCTCATTCCACCAGAGCTACTGCAGCCACTACTGCATTGGGACGTGGTGCCCCCCTGCAAGACATATGTCGGGCATCCACGTGGGCCTCGCTGCACACGTTTACCAAGCATTACTGCCTGGACAGCCAAGTCCGGAGAGACGGCTTCTTTGGCCGTTCTGTTCTCCGTGACTTTCTGGTGTGATCTTAGTTTGCAGACCCACCACCGGGGTTAGTATTGCTGGGGTATCTATTCTAAGGTAAGGAATCTATCACTATGTGTTTCTTTCAGATGAACAAGTTACTTACCTTCGGTAACGATATATCTGTAAGAAACATTAGTAGTGATAGATTCCTTACTGCCCCACCCATCCTCCCCGTTCTGCGAACTGATTTCTAGGGTTAAGGTCATCCCTTTCAGGGCCCTAGTTTCAATGCACCAGTGGTCGGTATCTTGCATGGCTCTGCGTTCCTGGCGCGGAAAGTCGTGTACAGAACTGACGTCAGCGCGCGTGGGCGGCGACAAGTAGCTCCCGCAACGTCATCTCGGCGACCACGACGCCAACGACGGACGCGGAGTCGCACGACGCCCCTACCAACGCGCAGGGGTACTGCTGACGAAAACTTTCCGGATCCAGTCTGACGCCTGGGGATATTCTAAGGTAAGGAATCGATCATTACTAATGTTTCTTACAGATATATTGTTACCGAAGGTAAGTAAGTTGTTCGTCAGCGCGCGAGGGCGGCGTCTTAAGTAGCTACCGTGACGCTATCCCGGCGACCACGACGCCAAGGACGAATGCCGAGTCGACCGACGCCACCTTTCGACGCGCAGGGGTACTGCTGACGAAAAAATTCTCCGGATCCAGTCTGACGCCTGGGGGTAATTCTAAGGTGAGGAATCCATAACTAATCTATGTCTCTTACAGATATATCGTTACTGAAGGTAAGTAACTTGTTATTCTATCGCCATATATTTTCTCGAGAAGGAATGAGACCTGACCCAATAAAGGTGTTGTCTTTAAATTTAGTAGTTACCCCCAAAGATGTGTCTGAACTGCGTTCATTCTTGGGAATGGCCAGTTACTGTTCAAATTACATAAAGAACTGTGCCACTATAAGTACGTCTCTTAGAGAACTAACAAAGAAAGGGCGAAAGTTCAGTTGGGGTATGGACAGTGAGCATGCTTTTAAACAATAAAAGATCAAATATTTTGATCCAGAATTATGCACTGAAGTAGTGGCGGATGCTGGTTCTGTGGGACTTTTGTGCAGTGTTGGTGCAACATAAACCTGCAGAGAAACTCCCTCGCTTTGTGATTTCACATGCCAGTAAAAGCTTGCCTGTTGTTGAACAGAGATACTCTCAGCCAGAAAAAGAAAGTCTTGCTGTAGTCTGGGCTTGTGAGCATTATCATGATTTCATATATGGGAGCCATTTGTTATAACAGATCATCAAGCACTACTTGCCATTTTTGGAAACCCAAAAATTAAAATGCCACCATGCATTGAAAGATGGGAATGAGACTGATTGTTTATGATTTTAAGATCATTCATTAACCAGGAGAAGAGTTTAATCCAGCAGTTTATTTATCTAGGTACCCAACTAAAACTGAGATAAAACAACAGTCGGAAGCAGAGGAATACATACGTTTTATCATCATGTCAACAGTGCCAGGCATTATATCAGGAAAAAAAACTAGTTTAAATGACAGTAAATGATTAAACGATTCAGGAAGTAAATAAAATTATACTTGAAAACAAATTGAGGTTGATAAATGGTGCAACGCGATTTCAAGCAAATATAAGAAAAAGTGACATTTTGGCATTTAAGAATATACACTCAGAATTATCAATAGCATCCTCTGGAGTGCCTCTAAGAGGGGAATACACTAATCATTCCTACATGTTTACAAAGACGTGTGATTGATCTGGCACATGAAAGCCATAGAGGTCTGTAGGCGACAAAAAAAATGAGAGAAAAATGTGGTTTCCAAGACTGGATAGTCAAGTAGAGAAATTGTACGAATGTCATTTATGTCAATGCACTACCAAGGAAAGAGTAATGGAAGAACTACACATGTCCAGATTACCAAAGGCTGTATGTTCTAATGTGGCAGCGTATTTTAATGGCCACTAGATTCTGGTCATTACTTGAATACTCTTGTTTTCGGATTGTAAAAGTGGTATCATCTACCTCTACTTCAGCTGTGCTTCCTGTTCTTGATGACATTTTATCAACCTGGGGAATTCCAGATGTGTTCAAAAGAAAACGGGCCACCTTTCAGTGCAAATGAGTTTAAAAAGTTCATGAGTTACTGAGGAATAACTTGTAGAAGAGTTACGTCAGTGTGGCCCCAAGCGAATGGAATGGTGGAAAGGTTAATGGCTACCATTAAAAAAAAAAAAAAAAAAAAAGCTTTACTAAAAGCAAAACTTTCTCAGATATCAATAGATCAGGCATTATGTCAGGTTTTGCAAGATTATAGAAATACTCCTCATAGATATAAGGGAAAATTACCTTCTGAGTTGATTGGTCAGTCGAGGCAAACACGTTTGTCGCATCTTCCACCAAAAGATCACGCTGAGATAATGGAGAGCGATAGATACGCTAAAGAAAAAATGAAGCACTATGCTGATTGCAAGAAGAGCATTCGAGACCAAGATTACAATGTAGGGGATTTAATATTAGTAAAGCAGCAACAAGTAAGAAAATCACAAAGTAGATTTCATCCAGCTCCTTTGGAAGTGACAAAAGTTCATGGGACTGCAATTACGTCAAAAAGCGATAACAGAATGATAACATGAAATAAGAATTTTGTAAAACAATTTAATCTAAGAGCTAATGAACAAGGAAAATATGCAGTCGAATGATCAGCATATGAACAGCTACTTAGGAAATCTGTGAGTTTCTCGAAAACCAGATCGGCTAATAGAACATTGTTGAATATTAGTATGTGATATTAATCAGGAAACTATTTGGTTTTTCTGTTTTTTTTTAAATTGTATTTTTTCTTTGTCCCTCTTCTTTCTTCTCTTCTAAAAAACAATGATGGAATGTTTGTGTTGTAAAGTTGAAAGCAATAGAATATATACAGTACATTTGAGGAGAGCTTTCAAGGAAGAGCACCAGTATCCTGAATATATAAAGAGGCTGTGCAGACTAAGAGTTTTTAATTACAGCTGTTACTAGCGGTACAGAAAGGAAGCCTCTCGAGATGGATCATCCTATGCATCAAAATCTACTATGCCTTGGCTAAGAAAGACCACCCAGAATTACTTAAAGCTCATTCGACCAGGGCCAAATCCACGATGTGTTAATTCACAAGGAGTTCATCCAACTGATATGAGACAAGCCATTTTGCTTCTCTTGGAGGCCAACTCCAAAGACCTACCTGTTCAGGAACAGGATGTGCCTTTGTATGGCGCCCTTCTTGTGGAGGCTGAAGGCTGCTTCGAGTCACCAGTGCATTACCAGGTTGCAGTTAAATCAGTGTTGTACCCCAGTGGCTCCTGGGATAATTTGGCATTAATGAAGGGTTTCTAGGAGCAAGGGAGGGAATATCCAAGAGCTGAACCAAGTTGAAAGAAATTACTGCATCTGGATTGTTTGGGTCGAGTGAGGGGAAGGAAGCACGAGATATAGGTTCACAAACCTCACCAACTCGGGCAGGCAGATACATTTGTGGTGGGCAGGAGTATGTAGGCTAAGGGGACTGAATGGGAGAAAGAGAACCATGCTCCTAGGAACAGGATGATCTAACAAAAGCTTTGAAAAGGTAGAATGAGTCAACACTTAGCACCTAGGACTTTGTAGTCAGATGTTTGGGACATCTGCAACTGTGCTGGAGGTAGACAGATGAAAGACTGGAAAATGAGGGCTGTCTCTACCAGTCTAGACTGATTTCATATGTCTTGCAGCAGGGGTGCTTCCCTGAGGCTTTTGAGTGGTATTAAAGCTTTTGTGTCTGTGTGGTAGAGAGGGGAATGAGGGCATTAGAGGCCTGCTGGAAGACACAGGATGGGGCTTGATTAGGTCCTAAATCGCAAACGTATATGGGCACACATTGCTTGACTATTTAATACACTGACTGAGTGGCAGGGCCTCAGCAGAGCCACTGGTTGTTACCACTCCTGGATCGCCTTATATGGATGACTCTCTAAAATATATACCCCCATTCTATCTCTCGACCGGAAGACACACAAAGGATGCAAGCTAGTCTCACCGGGTGCCACAGTGGATGATGAAATGGGAGCACTGAGGACCGGGCCAAAGGGAAGCAGTGGTGGAACTTCTTAAGCTCGAAGAACAAAGAGGCACTGGGTGCCGCAGAAGAATCAGGGCTAGAGAAGAGGTTTGAGTTGCCACCTGCTGCAGCAGTAGAAGTGAGGGCACAATTTAATTATTGACTCAGTGACAAGATTAATAATATTGACTTCAATTGACTGCATCTGAAAATGTCTCCTTTACAGGCACTAGTTGTTTAATTTCAAAACATCAGTAGAGTAGTATTATGTTACTTTAAATAGGTGAACTAGATACAAGAGAATTGAAAAGACTTTCTTACTGTGCCTATGCTTACCACAATATCTCTTGTACCGCCCATTGAATGGCACTATCCATCCTTTGCTGTGGTCCCTATTCCCTCCACTAACCTTTAGATGTTAAAATGGTATTGGCTGGGCCTACTGCTACCTCATCCTATACCTCTGGCACCTCTGCTGCCATGCTGTTCCCCCCTTCTGATAGTGAACCTTTTTGTTAGCGCAGGAACGGTGTTGACTGACCACCTGGTCATGCTTAGTTTTATCACAGGTGTAAGAAGGTGGATTATTAATTGAGGTGGGTGGGCGTCCCCAAACTAGGTTAAAGTTAAATATAATTTTAATAATTTAAAGCTGGGCTCAACCCTGTGGTAGCTCTAGCACAGAGTTGACATGTTTAAATTTGGAAAATGTGTAAAGTGTTTAGCAGTAACAAAGCAGTTAATTGATCAAAACGTAAGAAAAATCCCACAACCAATGTATACAACTAAAGAAAAATGTAATGAGAAAAATGACACCAAAACAACAAATATTCAATAAGATATGAACGTTTAAAATTTAAGACAAACATTGCCGTGAAAAAGTAAAGCGCAAATCAGTAGTCCCTGTTTGTGGCTGACTAGGACCTAGGCGCAATTTCAGATTGGATACAACAAGCGAGTCGACCCGGTCAAAGATCTTCTGACTTCGTCCCTGAAATAAAAGTCTAAATCCTCCAGCAGGGCAAGCTTGCAGGCTGTGTCCGACAAAGTCCTCTTGAAGCTGGATAGCCATTGGACGAGTATTGTGGAAGCAGTTGGTTTTGGTGGGAAAAGCTCAAAGCAGGGAAAATTCAGAATTCGCAGCTGCTGAAGAACTTAAGTTGGGCTGGTAATTTTTACGCCTGTGCCTGTTTTTTTACCTTCAATGTTAGGGTTTTTTTTTTTTTTTAGTAGCTCAAAATTCTTCAGCCTGGCAAGTCTAAAGCTGTATCTGATGAAGTTACTTTGAAATTTGATAGCTTTGCTTCAAGGCCCGCTGTCACTCCAAAGGTCTTGGAAGTCCAAAAATGCTATATGTTGCATCTTTTCAAACATTCTGGAACTGCTGTTCTTTGTCACTTCTAAGGCTCCCAGGACCTCAGGAGTAGCACTTACAGGCCAGGATTCACTCCAGCAGAGGCCACCAACAGGGTCCAGTTCAGGTTCAGTTGCTGCTGGTCAGCTGGGCACCTCAGGAAAAAAAGTCTTGTGCAGTTTGTTGTGTCCCTGTAGTCACACAAGAGGCCAGCCTGCTGACCCTTGGATTCCCCTTCTTGCTCCTCAGTACATGCGAGAGCACGTATAGCCCTTCAGGCCGCTATACAAGTTTCAATTGTCTTCTGTTCATCCATAGGTCCAGAGAGTTTTTTTGATGAGGTTTAGGTGAGGTGCCACATTTGAAGATTTCACTATTAAGAGGGTCTTGGTGACTCTTGACACTCCCTAACCAATGAGAAAAAAAGCTCCCAATGGCAAACATTCCCACATTTGGAGCACATCCTGTTTGTCTTACTACAAACTATTCCACAGTGCGCTATTCTAAGCAAAATCCAAGATGTCACAACGTTTCTGCCCTTGGAGGTGACTGGGGTGCCAGACAGGGCTCTGTTTAGGGAAATGAGCAATCCCCTCCTCAGTCACACCAAACTGGTTCTAGGACCAACTCCCCCTCACACTGTGCTGGAAACAAAAGGCTTCTCTTCCCCAGGTGTCCCTTTTCACTTAATTTAATTGTAGGCCTCACCCTGATCCCTTTCAAGTTAACTAAGTTCCAAATCCCTCCTCAGCTGCCACTCCTAAGCAGACATATGTCACTTACCCTGGTTTTCCTGCCAAAAGTCCTAAGACACTGTTTCTGCTCTGGGAGCAGTTTGCACTTCTCATTAAGGAGAAACCATGACAGGCCAGCTTCTTCCAGACTAATGCTAATTAGCCATCCGGAGGTTCAGGCAGACAAAGTATAACCCTTTAGAAGTAAATTTTCCTAAACTTTTATTATATATCCAAATTGACCACTATATTGGAATTTTAGTAAACATTTACAAATATGTGGCAGGTTCTTTCCTGTCAGAAAGGCTTATTTTGACCGGTTTGTCGGCAGGTTTAAAAGTTGCAAGAAGGTAAGTGTGAAGCTATGTTTTCTTTGTCTGCCTAGTTGTACGTGCTGCAGTCCACAGGTGACATTTATCTTTCCCATGCAATTGGTGTAATTTCTGCAGCATATACTTTGGCCTTGCTGGAAAGTTAAATAGGCCAATCAGGAGTTAGCCAATGTTACCTTATTTTAGGGGTCAGAGCACATATAATGGATCCAGGAAAGCAGTGCCATGGTGTGCAGAGTTATTAAAAAAAAAAAAAAGTCTGCAAAAAATTGGAGCGACCATGTAAAAAAGAGGCACTGTCTCACACCTGAGGAACTGTATGTATTCCCTATTGGAATAATGTGTTGAAGTGGGAGATGGTATCTGTGTGAATAATACACACAAGTATTTTTCCTCAAAGCAGTAAATGGTTTGGCAGTGAAGGTCATGACTCGCTCGTACCATAAGCATGTCCATATTAGAATAAGTGTTTTCTGTTAGATGATCTGAAATGTAATGATGAAGAACAGCATATGACCTATGAGTTACACATTTGTTTGAAAGCTTTCAATAATCATTTTATCTACAAGTTAAGATAAAAAAATATGCATAAATCTTTATCGTTTTTAAGCAGTATGTGCATTTTATGCGATAGAAACATGGGAAGTAGAGTTCCGTTGACAACATATGATTTACAGGTAGAGCTCAAATTGTCTCGAAAGATAATATCCCCAGTTATTGCTGCACTGGTAATATGCAAGTAATAACGCCATCACTCGCAGGAAAAGCACCTAGACCTTGCAGGTCACCGTGCTGACTGTGACAGGAGTGCAGGCGTGTTATTCCCTTAGATGCCGCTCATTTCACACTTGTGTGCCAGAGCTGTGACGTGTGGCTGTCACGGCAGAGTCAATTAGCAGCCTGTATGGGGACCAGGGCCTGTGTGTCGAGCATTACCACAGCAGCTGTATGGAGGACAAGCGGTGAGCCAAGACACAGACTTCTCGTCCTCTTGATGTTTGCAGCATCTCATGTAAACTCTTACAGTGAAGACACATCATTGCTGACACTTAAAGCATTGAATGGCTGTAGTGTTGGCTCTTCCAAAATGTGACGGACACTCCCAACGAGCAGGGGCTGAACGAGGCTATCTCAAAGTACCCCTCAAAGTGTATTCTTTATTATTTATTTAGTTATGACATAAACTCTGGCAGGCAGCTAAAGCAATCATTATTCCAGTGCTGACTTGAATACTTGCTATCAGATAGGTAAAGCCCTCTCCCTGGCGGTTAATGACATCAGCCAAGCAGTGAACTGCTTCTTAAATTACAGAACTAAGTTGGCTTGGTGGTTCCAGAGGCTTCTAGGACTATAGGCATCGTACACGTTCTGTACATTTGAGGGCAGCACTTCATGTATTCTTTATTTATGTACATTCTTTAAGTCCACTGTACCTTTTTTCCACGAGACAAGAGCAGCATACGTTGTCTCATCCTCATACATTTTCTATGGAAAGCATAGCTGCCAAGTTCTTTAGTTGATATGCGACATTTTCATGTTTTCTGTGCTATTGTGTGACATTGCAGTCCTATGTGTGAGACACGTTGAGTGACACTTCATTGTGAGTAGAACAAAGCTTTTATTTCCATGTAATGTAAAACAATATTAGAAAAAGCCCTCTTTGTGCAAGCAATATGGTACTTTTATGCAAAACAAGTGATCCAAGACTGCATTCACAGAACACTGCACATTGATAACTGTATACTGAAGGCTGTCATGTATTTCTCAGCGGCATCTGTCAATGCATAAACAATATATATTTTTTTTTACTTAACTTCAGACAGATAAAAGGCTGAGTAGGACAAGTTAGAGTTGAAACTTGTAACCCCGAGGTTTGATAAATGGATATTATGTCATCAAATCTTTCAAGCATAATCTGTCTTCACATATAACTGAAGGTGTCAATTACCACAGACCTCCTTAGTTGAAACAGGCATCGGCATATTGAGATGGGTCACTTAAAGCACGTGTTAGGTAACAGTCCTGTTCTCCAAGGCTTTGAAACTTTGTCAGCATGTCATAAAGTGAATGAAAAATCTTATCTTGTTAGTGTCGCCTACAGTCAAAGAACACCTGACAAGTTTATTCTATCTTAAGTATGGTAACTGCTGGTTCTGATATTTTTTTGCCAAAAGCACTGCAAACTGGGGCAAGTTGTTTTGCTTTTGCCTTTTAAATCAAGTGCTTCAAAGATCGTGGTTTTGACATAAAATTCAGATCTGCGTTTTTGAGTCCGATGTCAAACCTTTAAAAACCAGAAAATGTTCCTACAGTTTCATCACAAAGGGAGTCGATTGTGCATTCTTTACGATTAATACAGTGCGTTTGACAATCCTGGAATCTGCAAAGGGTACACATTACTTATGCAATAGACAGACATTCCACATGTAAACAACTTCATAGAAGCCTTTTTGTATGACAACGTTACGTTGCACTGCAATGCCTAAAAAATCGACGTGTACAATCAATCATTTGATATATTTTTACAGGCTTCACATATACAAAAAACATCTTTTTTTCTCACTAATGGGAACAAAAGAACTTTTTAGGGCACTATAAATGTTATTATAGCTTCCTACTCCATAGCCTACTAGACACCACACTGGCAGTCCTCCAAGCTGCACCATGTCTCATCCAGGGCTTGAAAACATATGATCACATCACCTACAGTCCTGATGGAACTCCATGGGCTCCCCTCGCCGGCCTGCACCATCTTAAAACCAAGCATTTGCAATGCAATAGGTTTCGCATTTTTGAAACTTTGACCTATTGGTATTGTAACTGACAATGCCTTTTATTATAGCAGGTTTTTAAACATATAAATAAAAGGCATTGTAATTTACAGTGCCAATAGCTGAAAATCTCGCAATTGCGAGACCTATTGCATTGCAAATGTTTGTTAAAACAGACATTGATATTGCCCTTTTAGATGAGTGTCTAGAGAAAATTCCCCACAGATCACAGACGGAGGGCAGTTACTCTCCCCATTCTGACGGCCATCCCGTTCTCAATATAAAATAATATACATCACCATTTGCTATCGCATACCAACTCAGTACTTGATTCCTCATCACCAACTGGCCAGGTATATGATGTAGGGAAGGGCCTGTGAAATCGTGCTGGTAACTGAAGGGCACAGAAACAGGCCATAACGGCCTGCATAATGAACACTTAAGCATTAAGCTATATCAGTCCCTGTAACCTCACTACCAATGTCACAGAAGGTAGACAAAGCGCCACACAAAGGTGCTCATAAACTGCACATGCAACTTGTGTCCTCAGAGCGGCACCGGCAACATATGACACACGCTATACATAAATCCCCAATTAGGATCCAAAGTACCCCATTATAAAGCAGGAGCCTAGCACTGTCTAATGGAGCCACATTGTGCGAGGTTGTATTGTGGCATTTGGACCTCCTAAAGGTCTAAACGTCTCATGAACATTATTTGAAGGTTTTATCAAAAATTATGACAATTCCAGTTAAGGGACACTGTCTGAAGTCAAAATACAACACAGTGCTCTTTGAATAAAGCGGACAACCTATTTAAAAAAGTCTGAAACAAACACAAACCCTGAAAGTAAAAAAATAAAATAAAAAGGTGAGTTGGATAAACCGGTCAGCGTTGTGTTATCTTCAAGAAAGAAGCCTTCATCCAGGGAGAATAAGGAATTGGACAGGGCAATTTGACAAAACCAGAGTGTTTGAATGAAGGGATAGAAGAGGGAATGGAGCATGACTGTCATGTCAAAGTGAGTGAGGCAAGCAATACTTCACTTAAAGTACAGGCCTTATACACAATGAATGATTTGGTTCGAGTCTCGGCAGTGACGTTCAACATCATGTGATTCTGCGCAAACCACTTAATCTACCCGTGCCTAACAAAATTAATATGTCCGTCTGTAACGCAACCGGTGCTCAATGTAAAGCGACCTGATACCTTCAGATCGAGTTCACGCTAAATAAAACAAAAACAAAAAATTAGATCTCTGTAAGTACATAGTTTAATTGCTCAAGTCTTGTGATTCAGTCAAGTTAATGTTGCGCAAACAGACATGGAGACTTCAGTACGCTATTGCAACATCGTTAAACTATGTGCTTGGGTGCTGAGCAATTGAATCTTTGTAAGTCCTGTCACTGTGAGAAGCAGAATTGTTTTTACTTGGCAGTGCTTCGGTTACTAAACCGTGGGTGTTAGAAATACACCAGGCCATTTGCAGGACAGCTAGGGGTATGGCAGCTGAGGGAAGGCAACAAGTTTAAAAAACCCAAAAAAAAGTCATGAAAAGCAGCGGGCGGGATGGGCAAATTTAAACAAACTGCACCCGGCCAAATGATAAACTGTGACACTCGCCCAATGTGGAGAAACCGGGAACACATCAGCGCCGGTGGCAGGCTTTTGTTGCCGCCCGGAGGGTGCAGCCGCCTAATGGGAGAAGGAGGAAGCCCCGTGACCGAAGCAGCTGGTGTCTGCAATAAAGAGCGGGCGATGATGTGGTGGACTCTTCCCTGGCAAGAGGCCTTCAGACCGCAGCAGAGGAGTGGCAGTGGGAGAGTCAAAGGTCTGCCTCCGAGAAGCGAGCTCATGCATCATTACTGCCGCTCCAAAATAGTTCGATAGGGCAGCGGAATCAAAACAAACTGGGACGGGCGGAAAGCAGAAATGTTAAAAGAAAAAATTCAAATGAAAAGAAGCGGAAGGGCAAATGCTACGTTTCTGGGCGGAAGGCATCAATGTAAAAAAAATTCAAATGAACAGAAGCAGGACGGCCAAATGCTACGTTTGTCAGAGGGTGGTCGGAGGGCGGAAGCAGCAACGGACCTAACGCAACATTAAAAAAACCAGTGCTGTAAAACAGATGAAGAAACTGAGCGTAAGGAGACCGTGCTTAACCAGTGCTCCTTAGCTTTGACCGGAAATGATGTATCGCTATGTGAACGACTAAGGAGGTAGGAAAGAAGAGCGACCGAGGACGGAACCAATGGTAAGTAGCGGGGGGAATAAAGTGGTTTGATTGAACACAATAGGTCTTGCAGACAGCGCATGCGTGCTGACGCTCGACCTAACCAGCATAGCCATCAGGACCAGCAGCCCCTCTTAAGATGCAAACAATCTTACCATCTCTGCTGGTCTTCGGCACACCTGCAGCCAGGACACCATCGGACTGCAGACAAAGAAGTCTGAAAAAGAGAGAACAAGATAACAGGCCTTTTCCATCTGTGCACCCTGGATCAACATCCCAGTATCCATCGGGACTGTCCAATGACTGCTCTAATTTAGAAAGAGTTGAAGACTCACCTCTTTAAACAACACGACATCACAGTGCATTAACCGTCCAAAACCCAGCTGCCTCTCCTATCAGTCGTTGACTTTATTCATGGCTTTGACCCTGTACAGAGCTCAACTGCGTTTTGCCTAGGTAACCGCTATAGAAATAGCATATACAAAGATACATACATTCTATCTTCAAAATACGCTTCAGACGTCTGAATATACATGTCTCAGGGGATCGTGAAAAGGGCCTGATGGAGTACTGGCACCGTGCGCGATGCTCTTATTGTGGTAGTCCTTGGTCAGCCTTAAAGTGAGCGCACTGTTGTTTCACTGTCCGAAATCAAACCCACGGAAACATTTCTTTCCGTTTTCTTTTTGAATGCGGAAAATGTATATAGGGTTCTGCAGCAATGAAGCACTATATGATTGAAAGCATGTTTAGTTTTCCTCCGGCTTATAGCAATTAAAAATGTAGTGAAAGAATAGAAGTAGAAAGCAAATGCTACCTTTACATAGGCATTGTTTTTGGTTTATGTAGAAGATTCTTTCTGTTTTACATGGAAGTCAACATCCTGCGCACTGGCAGAGATATTCAGTGTTTATTCATTTATATTGATACGTGTGACTGAGAACTGTTATAGGGAAACAGTGTTTTTTTCTTAAACATCTTTGTCTTTGCTTTTCCTGTGTAGACCACCAGCCCAAAGGACTCGCCCTCCTTCACCTAGTTTATTAAAGCAGAGGCCATCTTCTGCTACTCACAAACAACCACCGACTCCACGACCACCCCTCACACCAACTGTTCTAAATGTGACCAAAAAGAAATCTGATGTGGAAAGTAAACCAAAGGACAAAAATGAAGGACTAATACAAGAGAGTGTTTCATCGCCAACCTCTGAGAAGGACATGACAGTAGTTGCAACAAAGTCCAAAGAAGGTGAGTGCCTTTAAAAAAAAAAAATACTACATCACACCAGTGAACTTAATGGATTAGAATTTGGGGAGCCATTCTGCTGACGTACTCTTTTTTTGCCGTACCGCTTTCATTGATAATATGTGAATGCATCAGAGTATAGCTATAGGCACTGTTTTGGTCCAGTATGAATCAAAACAAGCATTGGTAAAGCCAATAGGTCTCGCCCATTAAAGGCTTAGCTGTTGTCTTTGGCTTAGCTTGTTTTCAATGCCATTCGCCATTGCCAAAATAGCTGCTAATGCATTACAATGCTTGCACAAGCATGCAACAACACACGGGACATCTTGGAATAGATTTATATTAAAGAACAGCTGTTACCAGATGCGTTTGTTCGTTGTGACGCAAGAGTGCGCATGTGTTGTAGCACATCAGTGCTATTTTGAGCTTTTGAATTTAGTATTCCTGCATGGCTTGATCTCCTATTAGAATGGTAAATTAAAATTGAAAATGAAAGTGTGTGGGAGCACCAAAATGTGAGCGGTAGCACTTTGCAGCGCAAAATAAATAAAATCTACAAAAAAAAAAAGTTGGGTGAAATCGCTGGCGTCATTGTTTCTCAGAACAGAGACCTCACACTATTTTTCAAGACATAGTCCCAGCGAATAGAGAAATGCTTTCTATCCCTTAAAGAGGCTTTCATTGTGAGGCCTTCTGATAATTAGTGTAAGCCCCTTGTCTCGGGGCACTGTGCGCGCTGGCCTGGGCGTGCGCATGCAAATAAACTACACACCACACAGTTGTACGGTCTGGGTGCCAACCGCCCATCACCGGGCACGCCCCTTCTTTTATTGCTGCGCGCTCCGCCCATCAGCGTGAGCGCGTGGGTGCTACACATCCTGCCTCAGCCGTGACAATCCACTAGACCGCTCAATTATTACATCCCATCCCAACTTAGTCCTTTTTAGGTCTCGCCTACGCAGCGCGCATGCGTTGCATAGGAAAAAGACCTTTTGAAATCGATTCGCTTTTCGCCTAAACGTGCACGCGTTGCATTGCTTTCAATGGCAACGCGTGCACGTTTAGCATTCCCTTGCGGGAGCGAGCTTTGACACCATATGTTAGTAATTAACTTGCAAACATATGGTGCCCCTGCTCGCTCCCGCAAGGGAGGAAACCGGCGCAGGCCCCCTCCTCTCTCCCCTCCCCCTGCTGCCTCCTTTCAGCGCGAGGCTTGCGCGCTTGTTTGACCGGTTGCTGCTATGTCAGCCCCGTGAGGTTAGGACACGTCGCTCTCTGCTGGCCCCTTAATCTGCCAGTGACCGCACAGAGGCACACGCACAGATGCGGCAGCGGGGCATGTGCCCGCACCAGGGGCATACGGTCCTCTGAACCGGTGCCGACCTCCACACCACCCGGGAACCCATACACGAGCTGTGTGTTGATCAGACATTCAAGACGCCCAACGAGGCAGAGACACTGCGTCAAAAACGCACCCGGCAGGATTCAGAACTTGTATCCGGTGGGGACGCGCCTGCCATGTGCATTTCTGCCAGCCCCGTTTATCTTACTGTTTACTATTCAATCTTCACTAATCATTTACCTTTGAAGCCAGGTAGCCGCCATTTTTTAATGTAAACAATTCAGTTTATTATGGACAGTTTTACCTTGTGTCCTATACCCGGCTATCATTTGTTTAATTACAAGCTGACGTATTGTCCTCGGCTCGCGGTGCTGCAGTAGCGAGTTTGATTCTGATATTGCAAATTTCGGATGTTCTAAATAGTGCTTTAATCTTGGGACTCGGCTTGTTTGTAAGTGCTGACAATGCGAGCTCGACGTGGGTGAGAAGAGGATAAACAGGAGAGATCTGCGGAGGATCAAACAGCGTGTGAAGTAAGAGGAAGCCTTAATTTCAGCCCGTATCGCCACTTGCAACCTCGCACTTCAGACACGGGACCTGAAGTGTCCGCGCTGCTTTCTGCAAAATAATTGAATCCAGTTCGAGGTTTGTATCAGGCGTCTAAAGACCCGCCGGCTTCGGGGCTCTTACAGACAGAAAGGACAGGGAAATATAATACACGAGCAAAGACTTCAATTACCTCTTAATGTTCAAGTATCACTTTCAGGGCCTCGAATAGCTGCTGCACAAATAGGTATCTTCGTAATCTGTCGCGATCGCAGGATGAACAGGAACAACCTCTTGCGATGTTATTTGGGCAACTACTTTACTTATCTTCATTACCTTTATCACATGCAATAACATATTTTTTTGCAAGGTACGCAAAAAACGTCTCAAGCGTTTTAAAAGTGCAATATTTTGTTCTCGGTGTGGGTGACCTATTCGATGAACGTGATTCGTGACATTTTCATCAAGTACAGAACTCCGCGCGGGTTTATAAACGTCGCTCTCCACAGCTGGGAATGTCACTTTTTGCTTGAATATGTCTTCTATTCTTCGTCCTAATCCAGCTCCCATCTCCCCGATGCTGAATCGATTCTTGTAGTTAGGTTGTCTATTGTGTTATGTTATATTTCGTTACAGTGTGTGTAAAGCGCATTACACCCGCGAGGATAACTCGCCGGTGCGATCCGTTTTAAGTTGGGTTTTATTATCTGCATTTTCTTTCCGGCTCCTGGTATTTGAAGTTGAGCACAATGGAGGGAGGGTGGTGGGTGGGTGTGGGGGGGGTCTCTTCTCCTCTGAAACGAGTGTCTTCTCTCTGATCCTGTGCGCTCACTGGTTCTGGGGCGGAGGCAGGGCATGGGGGCAGTGACACCTACCGCAATAGCAATCTACTTTTATTTTGCTGTATATAACAACGCAGATCCTATTTTAGTCTGTTTTCTTCACCGTCATTCACCACAAACCGCAACGTTCATTTTAGGATTACAAATGCCAATCTGGGGCACCCCGGGGTTGCCCGTCCAGCGCGGCCTTTCATTCCGGAGAACCGTGCTTGTCTCCCTCTAGGAAGTCCCGGGGACTGGTGACCAACCCTGTGAAAAAAAAGACGGAGTTCCAGAACGCAAAAGAAAAAAATACGAAATGTCCAGTTCTAAAAATTGTAAACAACAACAAAAAAAACCCAACAGGCACCCCCCTGCGTCAAAGAGCACGACAAGCTATGTGCAGGTGCATTGGTGTTATACCTTTGATAAATGCTATTAATGCTATTCCAACCAAAAATGAATTGCACTGCATAACGCTCACCTTGAGCCACGCAGACTGATGGGTTCCGCAACGACTACTTCAAACACACACGTGCAACAATACAGCATGTGACTTTTGGTCCTGGTTCTTTTGCGGGGCCAATATTCTTTGAAATTGTCAAACACAATAATGACCCAACAGGCAATTTAAAAATAATCGAAAGGGCCCGCAGGAGCCCGTTTACAGATATTTTCCACAAACAGTTCTAATCTGATCCCCGCCGGCCAGAGCTCGAGACGCCGCGTTCTCTTCGGTGTGAAATGAGGACTTGAGGGCGGGGACGAGGGGTCAGAGTGTGGGGCTGAGCGAGTCAAGCGCATGCCGTAAACGGGATAACAGCAAACACCTGGTATTTCCAGCGCTTAGACAACTAAAGACTACTGTATGAAGCGCTACTTGAATACTAATAAAGATTATCATAATTATTTCTGTGTGTGAAGGCATCGGGGGACGCGTTCTTCCCGAAGGTAACTGTTGACTATGAACTTGGAGCCGTGCTTCCTATTCCTGGCCCCTCCACTTCACCAACTTGTGTGATTCTGCGGTAACGATGTGACCTTCCTGATCTCGGGCCCCACCTCTGCCAAAATATATGTAAAAAAGCCCCAGGCTTCCTGAATGAAGTGACCTGCCGTTGAATGCTCGAGATGCACCCTCCGCGCACTCTGGGGGTGAAGAGGGGGTGACACGGTCCGGTGGGGAAAGGGTGATCAGTGCGCCTCTCTCAGCCCTGCGCCTTTACATCCGCAGTCTCAGCCCAACTATTACTTTGTTGCCAAATTTCATTGCAGCTTTATGAACAGATATTTAACTCCAAGTTTATCGAACACATTCTGGCAATGGACATGTTTCGGGTGCTCAGTGTCTTGACCCTTTCAGTCAGACAGACGCGCATCGCCCCTCTGACTGCGCGCTACAAATCCAGGCTGGCGCCCGACAGGGAATGTTCCAGGGACCCCTGCACGCGGGACGAAATGGCGCCATTCTCACTCAGTGGTGATCCCGAGCCCTAAGCTCGCGCAAGGCCACTTTCAAAAGAGCGCCTCAATACCCCAGGCAGGTTCCACACATACGTGCTTCTCCTATAAATGTGACTTTGCGATTTATTCACTGATGTGTACTGTACTAGACAGGTAAAGTCCCGGCGCGCCCTCTCCGGAAGCCTGCCTCAGCCCCGGGTTTTAAAGGCAGCCTAGCCTCGTCCTTGGAGGTGAAGTCACATGTTTATCCCGGATCCTTGGAGTTTGTTCCTCTTGATGTTTGCAGTTACATTCACCTGTGCCATTAAGTGACAGGCGCCCCCTTCTAATTAACAAGCATTGGCATAGCCAATAGGTCTCGCTTTTGGGACCTTATAAGTATTTAGTTATGCAGCACAATACCCTTGGTGCAACAACATCAACCGTTGCATGGCTAAACACTTATAAGGTCCCCAAGGCGAGACCTATTGGCTATGCCAATGCTTGTTCCTTTTGCTGGGAGCCCGCCATCTCCCTACTTGGCATATGCAGTCCTTCAGGCGGGAGCTTGGTCTGGGATTGTCTCTCAGTCTGTACCTGAGGTGACCACCCCGGACAACGAGTCAGAACTCTGGTGGCTCAGATGCTATTATTGTTGCCTCACAGTCCCTTGATGTTGTTGGTTCTGTTTCTTGGCACGTTTCACCGTGTGCCGCCTGGCCCGTTGGTGGCACGGCGCTCATAGGGACTTCCTCTTGCTCTGTTCCGTTGTTTTCTCCGGCGTCCTGGACACACTCATCTTCCATACTGGAGGGAGGTTCAGGCACTCTTTTAAACCAGGAGATGTTTCGGGTCACGTTCTCTCCTCCCTTCTCTACTGTTATCATGGTCCCTTTTACACAGACTATCGTCCAGTTCGTACCTCGTTCGGAACTTTCCTCCTGGTCTTCGGTCTTTCATTATCACCGTGTCCCCTCTCCGCACTTTCCGGGGCGCCGCTCTCTTGGTCCGGCTGGCGGTGAGATTTTGCTTCTCTCTTCGCTCGAGGGCGTCTTCTTCACTGTATGGAGGCGGGGTCCACCCTGGGCAGACAGGGAGGGTATCACGGCGGGCCCCGTTGAACATCAGCGCCCACGGTGTACAGCGGGTGGTGCTGTGGAGGGTGCGTCTATATTCTCGGAGGAATAGCTGGAGGTGTCGCTCGGGGTCCGTATTTTCGCCACGGCAATCTGCAGGGCTTTGTTGAGGGTCCTCATGAACCTCTTAACCGCTCCGTTGGCTTGTGGCCACTGTGGGTGATGCAGCGATGTCGTATGCTGTGGTGCTGCATGAAGTCGTGGAATTTGTTCCCTTGGAACAGAGGCCCATTGTCACTCTTGATCTCCTCTGGGCATCCGAACATTGCGAAGGTCTTCTTGAGCACTGGGGCAACCCGGGAGAATGTGGTGGAGCTGACGACCTCTACCAGGGGATATTTGGAGTAGCTGTCGATTATGACCACGGTCGCCCGGCCATCGGAAAAACTCCCAAAATCGATGCTCACCTTCTCCCACGGGGCCTTCCCATGCTCTTCCGTGTGGACGGGTGCTGGTCTTTCCGAGGCGCTAGTTAACTGGCAGGCTGGGCATCTTCTCATGGCTTCTTCCACCTGGACCTTGAGCCCCGGAAACCACACCTTTTCTCGCATCCGGGCCTTCATCTTTTCAACTCCTTGATGTCCTCCGTGAGCCAGTTGGGTTGCCTGATGTTGTAAGGCCGCCGGTATAACGATTCGGGACCCTCTTAGCAGAATCCCTCCTTGAGTTACACTTAGCTCGTTCCTGATCCTCCACATCTTCATGAGGCACTCCCTCTCAGGTCCGGCCCAATCGTTGGCAGATTGCAAGAACTGGTGCCAGTGGCCTCCTTGTACGGCTGCGCGTACTTTGGTGATTACGGGATTCCTTTCCACAGCAGTGGCAACGTCCTCCAGCATCAGGGCTTTTGGGCACGTGATGGTTGATATCATGTTCAGGTGGGCTTCATGCGCCTCGACGTCTGTCTCTTCACCATGACCATCTTGGGGTGCCGGATGTCTCGATAGGAAGTCGGCTGGGTTTTTGGCGCCTGGTCGGTAGGCCACTTCCATTTCGTATTGCTGGAGTCCGATGGCCCATTGCTCGATCCTCGGGCGGGTGGGTGTGGTGCTGACCCTCTGAAAAGTGGCACCAATGGCTGGTGGTCGGTAATAACCCTGAATGGCTGGCCGCAGACGTATAAATGAAAGTGACGGCACGCCCAACGGATGGCCAGGGCTTCCCTCTCGATCTGTGCATAGCGTCTCTCAGTGGGTGAAAGCGCTTTGCTGGCATACGCCAGAGCCACCCATCTTCCTGGCTCCTGCTCCTGGGTTAGCACTGCCCCGAGGCCTACGGGACTGGCGTCGACTAGTATCTCCGTCTGCTTGGCAGGGTCGAAGTATACCAGAGTGGTGTGGTCGAGGAGGGTGGTCTTGATTTTTTGGAATGCTGTCACTTCGACATAGCGTCTGCCCGGGTGAGGTTTCGGAGGGGCTCCGTGGTGGTGGCCAGGTCAGGGATGAATCGGCCACAGTACGTGGCCATCCCGAGGAAGCTTCGTACTTCGGACACTGTCACGGGGGCTGGGTCGTCCTTGATCGCTTGGCACTTCTGTGGGTCCACTTGTATGCCTTCCTGATTGAACAGGTAGCCGAAAAATTCGATCTGTTTTTGGAAAAAGAGGCACTTCTCCCGGTGTAGGGTGACGCCATGGTCTTGCAGCCGCTTTAGTGTAGCCCTTAGATGGCGGTAGTGCTCGTCCACGGTTTCAGAGTGGATGAGGATATCGTCACTCACGTTCAACACCCCTGGCAGGCCGGATAGGATCTCCCTCACTGTGTCCTGGAACACCTCGGCTGCCGATGATATTCCGAAATTGAGGCGTTTATACCTTCTTAGCCCAAGGTGGGTACTGAACGTCGTAATGATGTAGCGGCTCTCTTTGGCTGATGATAGCCTGCGTTCAGGTCTAATTTTGAAAACCAACGGGATCCGTGGACTTCGGCCACGATATCGTCCATCGTTGGTGTGATGTGACGTTCGCGCCGGATGGCTTTGTTGGGGAGGCGCATGTCTATGCACCGCCGGATTTTTCCTGGCTGCCGGGGCTTTTCGGCTATCACCATGGGTGACACCCACGGTGTGGGTCCAGAGACCTTTTAGATGACTTCTTGGTCTTCTAGCTTTTGCAGCTCTTTTTCCACCAGCGGCCTGAGGTGGAAGTGAATCCTCCTGTGTCGTAGTGCCGTAGGTGTGATCGACGGGTCAATATGTAGCTTGACTGGGGCCTTCTTGATTCGTCCTAGCCCTTGGAACAGGCTGGCGAATTGGTCTAGCAGCTCTTTGGTTTGGTTCGCCTGCACACTCCTCGCAAACATTATCAGTCCTAGATCTTCTGCAGCGTGGCTGCTCAGTAGGGTGTCGGCCTCTTGGTTAATGATGTGAATGTCGGTCGTGATCTCGTGGTCTTGGGAACGTATCGGCACTGTCATCTTGCCGCGGAGGGGCAGGGGTATATCGCTTCCGTATGCGAATATCTTCGTTTTGGACGGTTTGAGCTCTGGTTTGGGCCTCAGTCTGTTATATTGCTGGATCCCCATGACATTTACTGACGCGCCAGTGTCGATCACCGTGCTCACTTCCGACCCGGCGATCTTAACTGTGCACGTGGGCTGTGGCCTTCTCAGTTTCTTCAGTGCCTGTGTGAACGACACCAGGTACGTTTCTCCTTCGGTGGATGAGTCATCTGCTCGGTAGGTGGCTCGCTCATTCTTTCTCTCCTCTTGGGAGAATGCAAGGGACACACTCGACAGCTGTCTTACGAGCTTTCGCATGGGTCTGGCTCCTTTGCCATCCTTGCGTTGGCCCTTTAGTCTGCACACGGATGCGAAATGATTTGGGATGCTGCAGTTGGTGCACGTCTTTCCTTGGGCGGGGCACGCATGTGGTGGATGTTCTTCATGCCCACAGTACCCGCACTGGCCTCTCTGGGGCGGACGGTCCTGCGGCCTGCTCCCCTTGTCTCGCGTCGTGACGGCATCGGCCCGCTCCGTTTTGATGAACGCGCTCTTTTCGGTTGTGCGCGTTAGCGCCAGGCCGATTTCGTCTGCCCTTGCTGCTGACAGGTCATGCGTCCTGGCCATGACCAGTATGTCATTTAGGGGTATGTTCGGCTGCCTTAATATGAGCCTGTGTAGTACCTTGCTGCGCACTCCCTGGATGAGCTGGGCTCGAATCTCCTCCGCAGCCCTTTCGTCGACGAGATGCGTGCTTGCCAGCTCCCTCAGTCTTGTGTGGAAAGCGTCGATAGACTCCCCTTCCCTTTGTCTGGCTTGTTGCAACTTGAATCTCTCGTAGTCTGGATTCAGTTGCGGGTCAAAATGCGCGTTAAGCGCTGCCACCGCTGCGTCGTAGTCGGCTGGGCCACCTGTGTTCGGGAGGTGTTTGAATAGCAGGTAGACTTCCTCCCCTGCATAGTGGAGCAGGAGCGACCGCCTGACGGCTCCATCTGTCTCCCTGGTGGCTATGAAATAATTTTCCAGTTGTCCCAGCCACGTTTTCCACTGTGGGGACGCCGTTGTGGGGTCAGCCGCCTCGCTGAACGGGGGCAGCACGCCTGTGCGCGCATATTGTGTAATGATGCGGACTGGTGCCGGGTTCTCATCATTGTTTTCTCCCATCTTCCTTTGTTTGTCGGGGGTAGTGAATGCCGGCTCTGTGCTGCACCCTGTGTGGAGTAGTGCTGTTGTGCCCCTTGTGCGTGTTCCCCAGGGTCTGGCTACTGCTGTTCTGTGGGGCTATTGGGTTAATCCTGGCTATTTTCCTTGGTTTCCCTCTTTTCCTCTTTCTTCCTATTGTGTTCTGATGATTTTATATTTTTTTTTTTTCAGCGCGTCTGAAGTGCCACGTGTTCAAGGCCTGATCGCCCGGGAGGTCTCTGCCTTCCTGCTCAGCACACCGCGTGGGCGGCGCCTCCTGTGACCGCGTGGGCAGACTGTCGCATAAATGCAGCCGTGCGTGAGCCTCAGTGTGAGAGCGAGGATCGCGCCTTACCGGCTCTGCAGGATGCGCTACTGGGGCCGCCGTGACTGCTTTCACTCTCGCCCGTTGCTGGTGTGGGGCGAGGCGGTGTCTCCGTGTCTCGTCGACGCGATGCAGGCCACTGCTGGGGCTGCCCTTGGTGCCGGCGGTGCGCGACGGGCACAGGAGCGTGAGGTTAGCTCCCTCGTCACCAGTGTAAGCCCCTTGTCTCGGGCACTGTGCGCACTGGCCTGGGCGCGCGCATGCAAATAAACTACACACTACACAGTTGTACGGTCTGGGTGCCAACCGCCCATCGCCGGAAACGCCCATTCTTTAATTGCTGCATGCTCCGCCCGTCGGCGTGAGCGCGACACATCCGGCCTCAGCCGGGGCAATCCACTAGACCGCTCAATTATTACATCTAGAACGGATTTTAAAGCTGTGCTTTGTCGGGACCCTGGACAGGTCGGTTCCAGGACACGGTATTCACAACACACCACTTACAGCACGCAAATGAGAGGGAACTATACATTCGTCTCAGGTGTGCAGAGAACCTACTCCAGAATCAACTTGTTTCTGACAAATATAGAGGCATTGAATCAGCTTTAAACACAGAGGTCAAGATTTGCACTTTATGGGACCACTCAGTTATGTCGCTGAACCTCAGGCTTTTGGCCTCCGATATTGAGAGTGTGGAGTCTAAATGAGGTCGCATTTAAGGACATTCCCTTTAGGGTCGATAGCTTTTACCATTCTTCATTGCTTTTAAGAGAATGACAGAGGAAGCCCCACCTGGGACAGTCGGGACGTTGCAAATGCGTTCTGAGAGAGAAACTGATCTTGCAAATGTCCACATTTCAGAGGCTTGCAAAGACAGGAGGTGAGAAGTAGAATCCCGGGACCTGGCCTTAGAATGACAACTTGAGACTGATTACCAAGCCAGAACATTTCCTTCCTTATGCAAGGCACAAGAGGAACTTGAGCACCTCTAGTTTGGGGAAACTGCCACGAAAATGTAGAACACTTGCCGGAGGTATTATGAGAAGGGAGGAAAGGCAGACACTGTCTTAACATTCAAATTGAAGGCTCTGCAAATGAGCAATTACGCACAACAATTGAAGTCCACCGATGGGACAATTCCGTCACACACTCAATATATGTTGAGGGCATTTGCAGGATTATACATGGGATAAAGTACCCCCTGCCGTACTTTATAAGAAAATTGCAAATCACCGAGGAGTTCTATGAGCATATAGAGGAACGAAGCCGAAGGCAGAGTTCCTTTATAAGGTTAGGGAACTCCGAAATGACTTACAGTATCCTTATAGTGTATGGCAAGGAGTACCTTATTCCTTATAATACATGGTTACACCATTATTTTCCCACAAACCACTTACATCCTTGGTGCATAGCTCTTTCATATAAGAGAGATCATGTTTGCAAACCTGAAGAACAAAAATAGAATCATGGAATCTCTTGTGCAAAATTAAACATAAAAAAGCTGTTAGATAATTGTTGCAAAAAGATATTAAAATCAGTTTAATACAAGTCATTGTTTAAAAAAAAAACGCAAAGTAGAATCCTATAGAAAGATTCTAACTTTTCTAATAACTACATTAGGAGTGCAAAAAATAAACGTTGCCGTAATTGCCCTATCATATTGTCATTGTATAACTAGAAAAACAGCTGAAACAAATCAAAGTTTCGTTTTCGTTGTTTAAACAGCTGCTTTAATTATGCTGCGTGAGACCTGACCTGCCTTTCACCTCAGCTGCTGCCTCTGACAGTAGGCATTGTGACGCCAGAACTCGACTGTCCTAAGTTATTACAGTTGACTTATGATGTTATTTCTTTATTATCGGCGACCGAGTGCTTCACCAATCGACGATTTATTAAGAAATTAGAGACCGGCTTAATACATGGATTGCAGAATCCCATGTATTATATACTGAACTATATCCTGGGCAACACTTAGATGCACATGTTACCTATCTAAGACAATATAATTCTCCAGCATTGAACCTGGGAATTGGAAGCCCCCATCAGTTTCGAAGTTCGAATATCCATTCAGCCATTCTCATCTCGTCTCTCTCAATCCCTCTTATTTTTCCCCTCCTTTACATAGATTTCCCTACAAATTACTAGTGTCTTATTGATTTGCTCTTTATTTTGTTAAAGGAAAAAAAAATCCATATATGTGTGGAAAAAAAAGAAACTGCAATTAATTGAAATTCAAACCAGTTTTTGAACGCATTTAAGAACCACCAATACACTAAAAATGAAGGAAAAAAGAAAATAAACCTACTCAAAATATTATTGCACAAGTGGCTTGTGGTGAGTTTTTGCACCCAGAATGTGCTGCACATGGCAAAATATCATGTGAAGTAGGCTCTGTGTGCACAGGCTAGGCGCTGCACCCAGTGCTGCTTTCAGCAATGGTGCTACGAGCAGAGCTTGCTTCACGCTGCTGAACTTCATTCAGAAAAGGTTCTGATGCCATAGGGGATGGGTGCTGGTTGAGCACAAAGGGCAAAACTCATGTCTAAGGTTGCTGTGCATGACCAAATAAGGTGCATATTCGGGCAAAGTAATTGGGTACTGGGCATTACCCCCAAACCATGTCTTGTGTGCTTTGTGTGAACACGGAAGGGCATGCTCAGCTGTGTATTGTGTCAAAGTTAGTAGGCATATGGCGTGGCCAAAGGCCTTGCCTTGAGTTCAAGGAAGTAGAGCCTGTTGAGTAGCAGGCTCTGTAGCCCAGAGGTGTGGGTATTCGGTATGGCTACTGGCCACAATCATAACCTGCTGCTCACTGCAAAGGCCCATGTATAGATGACTGTGTGGCCAAGGGGAATGGGTGAAAGAAACATAACTTCATGCAGATCGCATTGTGCACCTTCTGTCTGGACTCTTTTGAGTTCTGTTTGATGATGTCCAAGTGAACTTTAAAGGACAGAGGGAGTATCAGGCTGCATGGACTACAGGAAGACCAACATACGCCTGAAGGCGCAGCAGATGGAAGATCAGAGGGATGCAGAGAGTGGGCTCTCTCCAAATTTGCTCCTTCCTCCATTTTCAGGAACAACCCCCTTGGTTGGGGGTTCCTGGGAAAGTTCTCAGCGAGAGAAACAAAGACACACCTGTTCAATGTCTGAGTGCATAAAGTATATGGTACGGTCCGTGACAAAATGATCACCATCGTGACCTGGTTCGATGTCGAGGAATGTAGGTTCGAAGTCTAGGAAGTTGACGTTAAAGACTGTATTGATGTAGAGGAGGCACTCAACATCGAGGGCTACTTATAGCAGGTTATAGCAGGTCTTTCCAACTGTCTCCTAAATAGATCTGCAAGTTGAAGAAGAGAGTGCTACTTACACCAGACTCAAACTACTTGGCCTACTCCCCGACAAGAGCAGTCTCATAGGCGGCAAAATATCCTCTGCCTCAGTTCACTCTCTTTAGCAAAGGGCCTCTCCAGTTCTGACTGTTCTGGCACGAGTACCACCTGCACCTTTGGTGGCTCCTCAACCTCATTGGCCTGCAACACAGATCACATATCCACCCGCGCTTCCTCAAACAGCTGTGCCCCCTCCTTCTAGTAGTGCTCCTGTACTGAGTATCAGGAGTCAGAACTTCTACAATGCCTCCTTGGAATTCTAGATCTCCCTCTAGCAAACCTCTCTTTGCAGGATACATCAACATTCTCAAGACATAATTTTTCATCACATCGATTTTCTAGATCCCAACGCTGTAGATCTGCTTGTTGTTCAATTCCTGCACAGTGGTCTATTTGTTCTTGCCACTAGAGAGCTCCCCATCGCACATACTCCTCATAGTCATCTTCATCAGTGCCACAGTACTCCCCAACTCTGTTTCTACTCCAGCAAGAGTTTCTCCCATAGAACCACAACATTCAGTGAAGCCTAGTTGAGAGATGCCGCAAAGCTTAACATCCTTATCTCAACGACTTAGCGAAAGACTATGAGGGTGTGGGTTTTTCTGTATCTCAGTCTTCGGGTATAATCATTAAACCATACCCACCACTGGTCGTAAGGACCTTTTTGTCGACAAAGAGAAATAAGGAGCGATCATACACATAACAAGAAATCATTATAGACTTTTTATTCAGTCAGTAAGGATAATTTAGTGTAAGATAAAAAGGTTTTATTTTCAATTCTTTTAGTCTTTCATCTATTTATTCCTTAGGTATTAATCTTTAAATTTTAGCATTAAAAGTTAATATACTCCATCAATTGATATTTGATTATAAAATAGAGCAAAATATTTGTTACAATCACAGTTAATATAGTAATAATACAGCAAGCGTGTTCCATAAAGGAAATTCCCTAGTCTGAATTAATTTGGGATAGAGAGAGAAAAAGGTGTCAGTTCAGACACCCAATAAAGAGTTCTGACGAGCGAATCGGTGCGCAAGCATAAAGCCTTTGCATATCAAGCTGCAAAATATTCACAGTCATAAATCAGCATACATAAAGAAATAGGCTGAATAACCTCTCATGTAGAGAAGTCGAAGTAACTCAGAGATAAGTCTCCGGCCAAAATGTTGGGGTAGGAATCCGCTAGCTACTCTAGGAACACGCTGTTAGACCTGCCAACCTTGGCGTGGTTTTCCCCTGTCTTTTTGCCTCTGCCTACTGTATTTTTGCTGTGTGCTGGATTTCGTTTTGCTGGTCTAGATGCTTTGGGCACTTTGCCACTGCTGATCAGTGCCAAAGTGAAAGTGCTCCCTATGTAAATTATGTTATGGATTGGTGTTTCCATGATTAGCATGTTTGATTTACTGGTAAGTCCCTAGTAAAGTGCACTGAGAGTGCCAGGGCCTATAAATCAAATGCTACTAAGTGGGCCAGCAGCACTGATTGTGCCACCCACAGAAGTAGCCCCGTAAAGGTATCTCAGACCTGCCAATGCAGTGTCTGCGCGCAGTCTCTGCTGCCATGTCGACCTGGCAAGTGCAACCACTTGCCAGGCCCTAACCTTCCCTTTTATTACATGTGAGTCACCCCTAAGATAGGCCCAAGGTACCCCGGTGGGCAGGGTGCAGTGTACGTGAACGGTAGGACATGTACTGGTGTGTGTGACGTGTCCTGATAGTGAAATAGTGTATTTCGTTCTTCACTATGGAAAGGCTATCTGTCCCATAGGATAGAATGAGAGTATATTTATAACATCTTATAAGTATAACTTACCATTGGGACAAGATAGAAAGATGGAGTTTAGTATGCCTGAACTCCGAATATAAAAGTGCATCTTTTAGTAAAGATGACTTTTATATTGTGTGTTTGAAAATACCACTTTTAGAAAGTGAGTATTTTCTTGCTTAGCCATCCTGTGTGCCTCTGCTGGTTTGTGGATTGACTGTCTGGCTTTGGAGTGACAGGGGCTAGGATTCTCTTCAGACAGCCACTGGAGGGTGTGTCCTGCCTTTCCTGGATGAGTGGGGCTGGGCTGAATAGACCTGGGCTGCATTTAGAGTAGTGGGAGGAGATTTCCTTGCACCTGGATAGGCCAGGTCTACCTTGGCCAATGCTGTCTCCACCTCCTGCCAGGAAGCTTGGCCAGAGAGGACAAAACTGGTTTGGACTGATCAGACACACTCTGCCACATTAGAACAAAGGGAAATGTGGTATACATATTGGGGCCCAGACACCAGGACTTTAGAACTCTCTTGGATCAAGGAACCTGCCAAGAAGAAGAGCTGGGGAAGCTGTGAGGAGAGACTAGCACTTTGCTGTGTGCTTTGCTGTGTTGGCCTGCAGTAGCTACTTCTGTCTTGGGAAGAGAAAGGACTGGACTGAACTTTCTGCAACTTCTTTGTTTGAGTTTCTCCAAGGCCTTGAGATAGAGCTTGCCCCCGTTCAAGAAGTCTCAGGAACAGTAAAGAATTCACTTTCCTGTGGGTACCGCCTCTGGGACCACAAGTATCAGTTGTCACAGAAGGAAACGGCAACCTGATGCCGCCACCAAAACTGCCAGCGGTTCCATGACCTGAAGGCACCGCAGAGGGCACTACCACACTTCAACCCTGGTCTCACCGACTACCGCTGCCGGCAACGAGCCTCTGCTTGCACCACGGCCTGTGGGCACCGCACTCCTCACCGCCTCGTTTCACTCCGCCACCCTGGGCTCACCGACTATGCCATTGCCAGCTGACATCTCCGCCGTGGTCTGCCCCGTGGTCTGGGGCACCGCTCGTAAGCTACACGAAGCGCTGCCCTGCCCCACACCGCAGCCGCGACTCACCGACGCCAGCTCCATCGACTGGCACCGCCGTTTGCACCGTGACCTGTCCGCACCGCAGCGAGCACTGCCCCATTTCGCACTGCTGCCCTGGTCTCTCCGACGCCGCTGGACGGCTGTCACTGAGCTGCTGCGTGCACCCTGACCTGAGGGCGCTGCACCGCTCCACTTCACACCGCAACCGCGATGGTTGCCGTGACCAGCCCGCACCGACGCTGTCGGCCGGATCCAAATGTACTGTTTACAAGGCTTCTGACACTGACGCTAGTCTGCACCGACGCGGTCGACTGAAACTGTTGGATTTGGTTGTTTTCAGCACCGCGGTAACACCGGACGGAACTACCGACTTTAAGGAACTGCATTTTAAGGTTATTCTTGCAAGGTGCATAATTTTGATTATTGTATGTTGGATTTTTGTCGTTTTGGTCTTGTTTGGTTTAGATAAAGATTAC
Organism: Calotriton arnoldi; assembly: GCA_963921515.1. Taxonomy (NCBI): domain Eukaryota; kingdom Metazoa; phylum Chordata; class Amphibia; order Caudata; family Salamandridae; genus Calotriton; species Calotriton arnoldi. Next base: position 2,175,984 of record CAWUFW010001282.1, on the reverse strand, counting down.
TAATCTTTCTAAACTGGTGTGTCCATTTGTAGTGTTTTCACTGTATTACTGTATGTGTGCACAAATGCTTTACACACTGCCTGTGAGAAGAGCGTGCCTGCTCGTGACAAGCTACCAAGGGGTTGAGCACAGGTTGTCTAAGGGCGTAACTCCCTTACCCTGACTAGAAGCAAGGGTCCCTACTTGGACAAAGGTGCAAACCATTGCCAACTAGAGACCCCCATTTCTAACACGGGCATTAATATAAACACACAAATTCTATTTTGCAACATTATTTTCTGTCTTTCTTCTTCATCCTCCAATAGAATATCAGCAGACTCCTGGGAATAAGCAAACCCTCCAATTTCTCACCAGAGCACAATAGGCTTTCAGACATTAATCCTTGAAAGGTTGCAGCATTGATATTTTGCAGTCCAAACAGTTCTTCCCATGAATCATTGTTCAGGACACCACCTCTTCTCCTGGTGAGAAGTCACTATTAGTTGTCTAATACGTAACAAACTTGTATTCACCAGCTAACAGAAGGCTTCTGGGAAAATACAACATTTATAATGAAAGAAAAACACTGTGCGCAAACAACTTTTCAATGTGAAAAACAGGCCTTTCAGTGTTAATGCATTATTTTTCAGTTAACATAGCATCGACAGACTGACTTAAATTAGCACTTTTTATTAACAGGCCTATAATCATTTAAGTATGGCTACCTACTACAAATTTTGCATTGAGCATATGTTTTACTTAAATATAAGCGTTTCATTTTATTAATAAAAGCATTGTCAGCGAATAACATTTCTGTCCAAAACTACAGTCATCTTTAAGTGCCTGTACCACCGTTTATCCTCGCACACTTTGCTTCCCTTAGTTACAGAACTGCTAGAACCTGCTGTGAAGTTTTTCCTAACTCTATCCTAAGGAAAGTCTGCTCCAACATGCATAGAGAAGAAATACAAGCCCCCTGAATAGGATTCTTTCTTCCTACATGCACGGACCCACCTGATTCCATCACAGTGAATACTGAAAGGAAGTATCATCCCACTTCACCATCTTAAGCGGTGCCTCCGGAATAGGGGGAGCAAGAAAATGGACACAGTTGGTAGAAAGGTATTGTGCATGGCAGCAACTGCCATGAAGACTGCATGTGCCACTGTTATACTTGAAACTTCGATAGGTCACTGTGGGAGACTTCAACCTTTTTCAGAAGAAACTACATTGCGAAGACAGGCAGGATTTTTCAGGGAAACTACAAGCAGGAATGATAGGCACCAGTGAAGTTATTAGTTCTGCTTTTGATTAAGTTGATTAAGCTGCCCATGGCTACTGTCATTGGCTGGCCCTTCATTACTCTTCATGGCTCTCCCTTAATAGCTTGAAGATATTGGCTCAAGAAGGGATTTTAAACCTTTAGTTCTCTTGAACCACTCTGTTTGGAGCCCATGCGGATAGCACAATCTAGGCATTGATGGTTGAGTTTAATATGCTTTAGGCTGTAGGCCTTGAAAAACCTAGGAATATATGAAACATCTCTACAAAGCTTACAACAAGCATTACCAATAACAGAGGGTTTAAGCCCCGGTATGGCTGCAACAGTACCTCCAGCATCACCAAAAGCCCTCCAACCTTGTAAGTCCACTAAAGAAAGAGGGAGCCACCAAACACCAGCTGTTGCATGAAAACAAACCAAATAGTGACTCTTTTCTTCCCCTTATTCTGTTTACTGCGCCAGTGGGGGGCAACCTTTGGCAATTATCTGGCTGAGTGCAAAAAAAAAACAACAGATAGATGGGTGCGGGGTATTGTGCAAAATGGCTATTCGTTAAGGTTTCGGTCATCTCCACTCCTCACTCTAATGAAGTCATCTCAATACCATTTAGAGATGCTACTTTTGGACACCAGCAGTCTTGTGATCAAAAATGCAGTGGAAGTGATCCCTCATTTCCAAAAATGAAAGGGAGTTTACTCCTGTTACTTTCTGGTCCGTAAGAAGGGACCAAAGCAAAAGTATTGTTACATTCTAGACCTCAAGGCAGTACAAAAGTACATAGACGGAGAGAGAAGTTTTTATGTTGGCATTTCACCAGATATACGCCCAGCTACATCAGAGGGATTAACTGTGTCATAGATCTTAGAGACTCAAACAGATGCTGTTTGTCCAAGTGATGTACATGCTTGCTGCACACTCGCCCAGGGATGGCCCCTCCTAAAAAAAAAAAAAAAAATCCAAATATGAAAACTGAAATCATTCGTCAATTGTTTGAATTTAATTTGAACATCAAATTTGGCCTTCGATAATAAATCCAAATGTGAAGAACAATAAGTTACTTGACTTTACTCTTATGTTAATCACTCAACACAAATAATCTACACTCCATTCAAAGGCATTTCAGACCTCCATGTGCCTTTCTTCTGGGGAAAAAGAGCAGAAAAATAAATACAGTAACATTGATCACTGAAACTCACTAAAGACAGGCTCTTAATTCACATCAACTGTCATGTTCTGTGCACCCACCAATATTAAAAAAAAACAAAAAACATACATTGGAGCCAAAATGTCTTACAGACAAAATCACCGTTCTTAATAACCAAAAAGAATAATGACAGAAATTAATCATGAAAAAGATGTCCTTATGCCACCAAATATATCTACCACCAGACAAAACCTGGCCCACTGGGTGATTAAACCACTGAGTGATTAAACCACTGAAATCATACGACCCGAAGAGATTCTTGTCCCAATCATTAAACTCGAAACATGCAATGAAAACTAATGATGTTTAAATTGTGCGTTAGTGCGAAAAAGTGAACTGTATGCACAACCAAAAATCTAAGAGCACACATGGCTGCTTATTGCCAATTAACAAAACCGCGTAGTGGGTGCTATTAAAAATATTCCAAAATAATAAACAGAAAGGTGCACACACTCCTTCAAATAGCCTGTGTAAAACTATTTTTAAAAAGTGCACCCTCAAGACTACAACAAACGCGTACCTGAAACACTATATAATAATAGATCAGCTTCATGTCGCTAAGCCCCAGAGCAGCCTCCATTCCCAAAGTTGCATTCTTACGATGCGGCTCCTGTTCATGTCACTTCCGTAAGACGCTTGTATGTAACCCAACCCATAATGACCCTGGAAAACGCCATGTTGAAACGAGTACCAAACAGATGAGTGCCTGGAGAAGCTGAAAGAAACAGTGCGATAATAAAGTCAAGAGTGACAAAATAAACTTGTGATTCAATAATGGTTAAAAGAAAATGTGTAGTCCAACCCCAGGTACCACCTTGTGAGAATGGGTGTCGAAAACGTTAGTGTTTGGAAATTCTAAAAGAGACTGTGAAAAAAACCCAAAGAAAAACTGACGAATGAACTCATAAATCAACACTGGTTAAATCAAAACAATGCATCTGATTGCACAACAAAGATGTCTCCCACATGAGATTCAAAGAATACATCAACAATGATTAAAAGTAAACAATACATATTTTTGCACAACCAAGATGTCTCCCACATATATCCTACCAACTAAAATATGTTTGTCAAACTATGTCTTATTGAGAAATACGGTTTTCCTGGCCTCAAAAAAATGTAAATGATAAACATGTAATTTCTAGTCTGTCATTAAGACCAAATGGTTGTAGTGTGTCCAACCTCTTTATCCAAAATATTTCTCTCTGCAGCAACCTGTTGTCAGTCCCCTTGTGCACTTCCAACACTTCAACAATCTGAAACCGCAATTGGCTGATGTTGCGTTTAGATTCTTGGAACAAGAACAAAGTAGTGGAACACGCAGTACGGGGTAAACCAGTTTGAAAAGTTGTGGCTTGCCACAGAGGTATCACTTTCTGGTCGGTGAGTGTATCCAATGTGAACAAAACGTAGCGTCTCCTAAGTTAGGGGACGTCCCTCTGAGCACAGCCGAACGGGATCCCTGAGAGCTATCTTATAACTCTGTCAACAAGGTTTGAACAATGGTATAAACTCCAAGTGAAGTGGTGTTGACAACAGTTTTATTGGTGACACGATATTATACCAAGCATATCGTCATTCAAAGTAAATCAGCTTGGGGAGCAAGGGCCAGGATTCCAGGCGGAAGCTACCATTGTTTCGGAGAGTAAATTGGAACTGGTTCCTTCAATTGGTTTAATTTACGCAACGCTAAAGGCTATGCAAGTAGAGGCTCGCCAGGAGCATAAAAGAGCCCAACTCGCTACTAAAAAAATCCAGGGCGCTATTCGTAAAACTACAAAAGCCTGTTCTGAGATTGTTGTAAGAACTACCGCCCTGGAGGAACGTGTAGTAGGATTAGAGGCCGGGTTGGAGAGCACCGATCAAAAAACCAACGCCAACGACGCAAGAATGATGGATATTTTGTGGAAACTTGAGGAATCCGAAAATAGGCAGCGGAGAAATAACTTACGTTTGCTGGGTATTGAAGAGAAAGCCGAGGGGAGTGATGTACGAGGTTTTGTACTTAAGCTTTTCAAATCCGCTTTCCCAGAACTATCATATTGGAACTGGGAAGCTGAGATTCAGCGGGTACATAGATTTCCCCTAATGGTAAAAAGCAACCCCGGCCCTAATCCTAACCCTAAGCCTCGAGCAATTTTAATTTTTTTGGGGAATTTTCTTTTGCGGCAGGCGATATTCGAAAAGGCAAGACCGGACGCAAAAAAATCAGTTGAGGGCCAGACATTTTTTGTACGGCCAGATTTTTGTCACACAACTGTGGAGAGAAGATGGCGGCTGCGGCAGCTGATAAGCCCCTTCCAAAAACTTGGATGTGAAGTGTATTTGATGAACCCTGCTCGGCTGAAAGTTATTTATCAGTGGAGGGTTAGGGTGTTCACTTCTGAGATACAGGCGGAAAATTACCTAAAGGAGGTTAATGGTGGCTGAATGAGTCTGGGACTTTCCGAATTTTTTTTTTTCCCTTCCTCCTTTTGTCTCCCTACGAGTGAGCAGGCCGGAAGTCAATGATGTGATATATTGTATGTACATGGGTGATTACGGTATTTTTGGGCTGTTCTAAATTTTAATTGAGTTGGTTCTATTTTGTTTGGGTTTTTAAGATAGGTTGGGGAGTGACAGGGTCTCACACTGGAATGCGGGAGGCATCACAAGGGTCTGAGGACCTTTTTGCCTTATTGAGGGGTGTGGGGGGATGGGTGGGGGCGAGAGCGGTGGATCGTATTTGGGAGAAAGGGGTCTGTATGTGGGGTAGGTTTGGATTGTTTTGAGATGTATTTTGTAATGACTTGGGATATTAGGTATCTAGATTTGTTAGCCATTAATAATGGGGTGTATTAGGATTGCTTCTATGAACATTTGTGGTTTAAATAACGCGGTAAAAGGCGTAGAATAAAGGAAGACATTCGCTTCTTGAAGGCAGATATCCTTTGCCTCCAAGAAACACACATAGAAGCTAGCAGAAATAAAATTATGGAGTTTCAGGGGTTTCAATTAGTCTCGTGGACCAAGCAGGAGGTCAAGACTAAAGGTGTAGCAATATTCGCACGCCGGGGCATGGCAAATTTTACTCGTTCTCTTTCCGACAAATATGGTAGATGGGCTATTATACAATGCTCAATTGATAATAGTTTGTTCACATTATGTTCTGTTTATGGACCAGTAGTGGATGATCCTGAATTATATAATTGGTTGAGTTTAGAACTGGTGGGCTGGCCATCCCCGATTATACTATGTGGTGATTTTAATATAAATTTGGGCTGTGCAGTATTTAATCACCCTGGTATAACATATCAAGGGCGGAAACCGAAGGTTTTTAAGTCTCTTTCCCAATTAAAAGAGCTGCACGGGTTAGTTGATATTTGGGCACAGTTAGAGGGTAACGACCCAGGGTTTACTTATTTCTCTGCTCCACACAGAACTCACGCAAGACTGGATTATTTTTTATTTCTCAATGTCTGGTGCAGGGCAGTAAAATCACTAAGTTTCCTAGGGTAATGTCTGATCACAACCCTTTGGTACTTGAAGTGAATATTAAATGTAAGAAACAAATAACCGGTTGGACTTTTAATAGGGCTTTGTTGACTGATAACTTCTATAAGGAGCATATGGCAATGTGGATCACTAGATTTTTAAAGGAAAATATGGGTAGTACGGGTATTCAGAATGTCTGGGATACTTGTAAAGCAGGGATCAGGGGGGAGACCTCGCAGTTTGGGTGGGAGACTCAGAAGAATGAGAGGAATAAGATCAAGGAGCTGTACGAAATATTGGGGAAAGCCGAGACTAATCTCGCTAAGGTATTATCGGAGGGTGGGGATGTCGAAACAGCTCAAACTAAGATTATAATTGCGAGATCTGCTATAACTGAAATCTCATCTGTTAAATCGGTGGGTAGATACTTAGCCTGGCGGTCTAAACTCTACGAGAGCAATGAAAGGGTCGGCCATATGTTAGCGGTCCGGATCCGAGAAAAAGTGGCACAAACTCAGATTACGGGTATTCTCGATCCAGATATTGGGTTGGTTACTGATGCCGGTGCAATTCTCTTGGCTTTCCAGAAATGTTATCAGACGTTATACTTGGAGGATATAAGTGATAATTGTGTGATTCAGGATGAAATTAATAGATATCTTAAGGCGGTTAAGTTGATTCAATTGACTTCTGTAGATCGGGATAATTTGGATGCTCCGATTAGCCAGGAAGAAATACTTAATGCTATTGACTCACTTTCATCCGGCAAAGCTGTTGGGCCTGATCTTTTACCCGGCGAATTTTATAAGATTTTTCTAACACAGGTGGCGGCAATACTGCTTGAGATATTTCGTTTGGTTCAGAGCGGGGACACACCTCCAGAGTCTTGGAGGTTAGCAAAAATTGTTATATTTTTAAAGAAAGGGAAAGTGGCGACCGATCTAGGGGCTTATCGGCCCATAACCTTGATCAATAGTGATGTTAAAATTTATTCCAAGATCTTAGCAAATAGATTGGCGAGAGTCATTAAAAAAATGGTATCTCCCCAACAACATGGCTTTGTGCCCGGTCGGGAAACTATTGATCATATTCGTCGGACAATAACATTGTTTGATTATACCAAGGTTACAGGAGACCCTATGGCCTTAATTCTGCTTGACGCAGAAAAGGCCTTTGATAGGGTCTCCTGGTCTTTTTTATGGGCCGTTATGAAGTATTATGGTATAGGGGATGGATTTATAAAAGCAATTCAAAGTATGTACAAAGATCCAATTGCGACAATTGCCCTGATGGGAGCACAGTCGGGGGTAATCAATATTAAGCGTGGAACGAGACAGGGCTGTCCGTGTTCCCCTCTCTTATTTGCTATCTACATTGACCCTTTAATCAGGAAGATTCAAGAAGACCAATTAATTCAACCTGTGCATGCTAGAGGGGGTGACGTCAAAATTTTGGGCTACGCGGATGATTTAGCTATTATAACAGCCGCTCCCCGCCGGGCTTTAGATGAAATAAATATTCTAACATCGCAATTTGGCAAGATCTCCGGTTATCATTTGAATGATGGTAAAACCCAAATTGTTATAAATGATAAAGCTATATTAGTGGATTCACGGATAGTTGCAAGTGCCAGATATTTAGGTATCGAAATAAGCTCCAAACCCGAAGACATTGTTGATATTAATCTGAAACCTTTAGTGCAAAAAATTTAATTGGATTCTCGTAGAATGAATAACTTATATCTGACATTAATTGGTAGAAGCAATGTCATTAAAATGATATTTCTGCCCAAAATATTATATTGCTTTAGAGCAATTCCTTTAGATATAAATAAAATTTGGTTTCAGAAGTTAGATCAGGCAGTCTCATGGTTTTTATGGACTCGACAGCGCCCAAGGAGGGCTCTTAGATATATGACACTACCTAGAGATAGGGGAGGGTGGGCCGTCCCTAATTTCCAAATTTATTATTGGGCTACTGCACTGAAACAGATGGGGGAATTGTTAAATGGGGGAAGTTCAGGATGTGTTGAAATTTCGATCTATCATTTAATATATGGGACTGCAGCCAGGGGACTTCTGATGCGCCATATAGATTTTGCCTATTTTAAGAGGGTCAAATTTAAGGTTCTGCTAGGTGCTTACAGGGTTTGGACAGCTGTCAGGAAAAAGTTTGGGATCGGGCGGATACATTTATATTCACCTTTAGCAAATAATGCTCTATTTCCGGAAATATTCCAAGATGTATATTTTAAAAATTAGACTCAAAAAGGCATTTGGTGTATAGGGGATCTTATATCCAATGCTGAAATGCTTACTTTCGAGGCTATTAAAGAACGATTCGGGATCGAGAACAAATATTTTTTTAAATATCTACAGATAAGGGATTTCCTTACTAAAAGACTTTGTCAGTGGGATCGAATCCCTTTATTAGACTTGATTATTCAGGGTCGATCTACAACATCCTCTTTATATAAATTGGTAAATGAGAAGATGGGCGATGATTTAGCCAAACACTATGATCGATGGCAAATGACTTTACAAGCCGGGCAGGGTGAATGTGAAGATTCCCTTTGTTTAGCCAAACGGCATGTATTTAAGCTAATCTGCAGGTACAATGCTATAAAACATGGTGCAACTTATATATGACTCCGGCGCGTATTCACCGATGGAGTGGGACTTCGGGGATACATTGTCCTCGGTGTGGGTTGCTGGCTGCAGATAGTATACATATGTTCGCCACTTGCTCTGGCCTGTCTCAATTGTTGGCTAAAATTGAACTGCGCTTAGAATGTATATTGGGATATTCAGTCCCACTGACTTCCCAGGTTATTATATTAGGGATTTCTAATCAAGAAATGGAGGAGGCTGATAGGAAAATGTTATATATAGCAATGGCGGTATTGCGGTTGTGTTTGGCCACGGTCTGGCTTGACCCGAACCCTCCTCGATACATGTTTGGTTTAGTAAATTATTATTTATTTACAATTGGGAGATCTCCGTGTTTAGGAGAAGGGGAAGTAGGGCAAGGACTAAAGGGGAAAAGATTTGGGAACCTTTAACTAAATGGTTACATAAGGATGAATTGTTAGTATGATTGAAGTATCCCCTTGCTATATATTTGTTAATTTTGTTATATTGATATATTGACGCATCTTTCCGGGATCCACCGCGCAGGGGTGGGGGAAGTATAAATTCAAAATTTGGGCATTGTGTATGGTCTTTTTTTTTTTTCTCTTTGTCTTTTTTTTCTGTGAATTTATGTCACATTGTATTTCATGCCGATGTCCTAATAAAAAAACAAACAAAAAAAAACAAAAACAAAGTAAATCAGCTTGAAAGCAGCTTGTGCGTAGCAATTTCAATGGTCCCAATGCATTTCGGGCATTATATGCCCTTCATCAGGGGAAATCTATACAGAAAATAATGACATGGATATAATGAGAAGCCACAACAAATAAGGTGATAAAGCCACCAAAACACAGGTATCGTGTACCAAATCGTGCAGATATATGAATCATTAAGAAACATCATGCTGAATGGTGATGTAAAAACGTCCAGCTATTCTAAGACCTCCAACAATGTAAGATCGTGTATTATCGGTGAAAAAATGTGTGGAAACCCGATGGTGTTTAATCGGGATAAGAAAACGCGAATAATAAGGTGCCGTAAATAATAAAATAAACATGCGTCATAAAACCAGTCTGATGTGTTAAGGTGAAATCCAGGTGGTGAACAGAGATTTGCGCGATAAAAACAAGTGCAAGGATCTAGGTCTGAAAAGGTGTAACAATGCGGTCTAATCAGGGCGTGAGTGGATAAGCGAGGTGCAAAGTGCATGTGCCAGAGCTTTAAAAAACGCGGGCATTGTGAATGCCCGTGGTAGTAGTGAATCTTGTAACAAGATAGTAAAGATCCGTGCAATATAAAGTTTCCTGCAAGTACGCGGTGCCGAAAGGCAGGGCTTACCTAAACATGGTGATCGTGACACATGCTGGTGCCGACTGTGATTCAATACGGGTTATGTGTGGAACGCCGTTTAAAGGCGCGGTGAAAAGGTTGAAACGGTGAGACAAACGACAGACTACATAAAACAGAGAAAGTACATGCTAAGAAAACGAGCGCCATCTTGAAAGGCATTTGAAACCGGGACAACTCCCTGAGCATAATGCATGTGTGCAGTGTTGTGAGACATGAATTAAATAAACAATGCACATATTAATAAATGCAGAATGTGAGAAGAGAATATGTGATGCTTAATCAAGGATGTTCATACTCCGTAAACAAGCGCCATCTTGTAATGGATATACAAAGCCCCTGAAGGTAAGGTTGCATCCTGGGCTAAATGAATATGCACAAGACTTTGAAGGACTAAACATATAACAAAAGGTGTGTCTGAATGTGTCAAGAAACGAGATGAAAGAGTAAAAAGCAATAAAAATATAAAAAGAAAAAAGTGAATAGACTGAATGTGCAAGAAAGAAAAAATACAGTGATTCACTACTACCGCACCGCTGGCATTCATAATGCCTGCGTTGCTTAAAGCTCTGGCACATGCACTTTGCACCTCGCTTATCCACTCACGCCCTGATTAGACTGCATGTTACACCTTTTCAGACCTGGATCCTTGCACTTGTTTTTATCGCGCAACTCTCTGTTCACCACCTGGACTTCACCTTATCACACCAGACTGGTTTTATGACGCATGTTTATTTTATTATTTACGGCACCTTATTATTCGCGTTTTCTTATCCCGATTAAACACCATCGGGTTTTCGCACTTTTTTTCACCGATAATACACGATCTTACATTGTTGGAGGTCTTAGAATAGCTGGACGTTTTTACATCACCATTCAGCATGATGTTTCCTAATGATTCATATATCTGCACGATTTGGTACACGATACCTGTGATTAGGTGGCTTTATCACCTTATTTGTTGTGGCTTCTCATTATATCCATGTCATTATTTTCTGTATAGATTTCCCCTGATGAAGGGCATATAATGCCCGAAAGGCATTGGGACCATTGAAATTTCTACGCACAAGCTGCTTTCAAGCTGATTTACTTTGAATGACGATATGCTTGGTATAATATCGTGTCGCCAATAAAACTGTTGTCAACACCACTTCACTTGGAGTTTATACCATTGTTCAAACCTTGTTGACAGAGTTAGAAGATTGCTCTCAGCGATCCCGTTCGGCTGTGCTCAGAGGGACGTCCCCTAACTTAGGAGATGCTACGTTTTGTTCGCGTTTAGATTCTTGCCAATGCATGGCTATGAATGAAGACTTACATTTCTGGGGAATGTTGCTTTTATGCTCAGTTACTCACTTTTAATTTTCAGAGTGGTTTTACCTATATAAAATAGGCCACAAGGGCATTTTAGAGAATAAATGCAATTACTTGTGTCGCAATTGTGTTTCAGAATGATTCTCTGCCCATTGTGGGGGGTGGGGGGTAGTGGGAGGTGTTAAGGTGTTCCCAGTGATTACATTGTTAAAATGGATACAATTTACACATCTTAATGTGCCTTTTCCAACTTTGTTATGTGGCCTCATACTGTGAGTTTTCAATTTTTTTTTAAATTTCTCGACAGTTGGTAAGCAAATAACGGCTTTTCCGAATAAAGATTTCCAAAGTCTGTTTCACTTTATAGAATTTCCCACCTCTTAGAAATTGTGTTCTTAATTTGTTTAGAGCTGGTAGAGAACTTGAAAACAAATATGAACCTTGTTTGTGAACTTTCGGGTATGGTGCTAACAGATACTCTCAACTTTGTGTTTGTAATCTAGTTATAGAGTCTTGTATCACTGTTTTGGGATATCCACGTTTAATAAAACGCGCAGCATATTCTTCTAGAGACTGGGCAAAAGAACTTTGTTCATATTTTATTTGTTTAATTCTCATGAATTGAGAATATGGAAGATGTTTTTTCAGTACTGTGGGATGAAACCTGGAATACTGCAGACTATTGTTCCTGTTAGTACTTTTTCGAAACACTTTTATTTGCAATGATCCACTCTGGTATATTTCAACATCTGGAAAAGTTATCTTGTTTTTTCTATGGTATGATTGAATTGAATGTTAGGATTTCTGCTGTTCAATTGAACAATGTTATCCTGTAAACTTTGTTGAGAACCCAACCACATGTTGAAGAGATCATCTATGAATCTCAATACATTTTCAAATGTTGACTCCCATGTTTCGTTGTAAGTGTAATCGGATTCAAATTTGGCCATGAAAATGTTAGCGTAAGTGGGAGCTCCAAGTAAATCCTATTGATGTGCCATACTTTTGAAGAAAGAAACTTACATGCCATTTAAAGTAACTATGATATAGACAAAAATGGAAGAGCTCAGCGAGAAACACCTTGTAAGTCTCCAAGTCTCAACAAAGCCCATTCAGTAGTCTCAGTTTCATACAGATGGGAAATGGATGTACACAAGGCATTGACATCTATGGTACATAACCAAATTTGTTCTATTTCACTACTATCGAAGTTGGGCAATTTGTTTAGAAATTTGTAGAAAGTAATCCAGGTATTTCCCTGAATGGAGCCACATACCGTTACAATCGGTCTGAAAGAAGGGTCAAACAGATTCTTGTGAATTTTTGGTACTTTACATGTCCAGGCAGTAAACACGCAAAGCTACCATTTTTTCTGTGGAAAGACTTGGTCACCCTATTGCGAGTACAGGATTACACGCTGACCCCTCTGCTGTGCTATCTCCAGGAAGGTGCTACCAAAGTGGGCACTCCATGGTATCAAACAACTCGTTACATTAAGCCCGACTTGTATCTCAAGTCCAAATTAATGAAACTTTTTGCAGTGTGCAACTTTAGCAAAACTGCCACTTTGTTGCATTTAAAACTCCTGGGCCTACCCGGGCACAGATGGAGCCTGTTCCACGAGGGAGCTTTCTGCTCTAATGGAGAGACATGTCTTCGCTCAGAAAGGAGAGCAATGAGAGCTTGCAGGCCAGGGAGATGTTATCTCCCTCCTGCAGGAAGCAACTTAAGTGTTAGCCCCAAAAGGCAGGTGTCAAAAGAGAAGCAGCCTTTGAAGGGCAGATGTGTCACACTATTGAGGAGTGCTGTGCCATTGTTTAAGCAGACAGGCTGGCAAGGGCAAACCAGTTGCCTAAACGGTTTCCCCAGGGGCGTGTAGCCCTGAGATAGCCTCTCCCCAGAGGTGGGTTAGGAATGTATGAACACTGACAGAGGGGTCTCGCCATCTTGGGAGTGGGCAGAATGGTGCATCCTGGGATAGCAAGATGCCACATTCCACTGAAAGGGGTCACCAGGTGGGAGGGAACCCGGTAACCCATTGACTATCAACCGCATCCTGCCCTGAGGGCATTTTCCGTGTGTAAAGCGGGCACCTGTGGTACCCAGACCTCAGATCTCGACCGATTTGGAAGAAGGGCCAAAGATGGACTGCCCTGCTGCAATGAGGGACCAGCAAATAGAGGCTGCACTGTTGAAGACTGCACCTGGTGGCTAGCGAAGAGAGGGACTGTTCTTGCTGTGTCTTGCTCAAGGAGGAGCTGTCTCCAGAGCCCTGTCAACCCAAGAGACTCCAAAGGCCAGCCGACTGGACTCCTGTTCACAGCACAAGGACGCAACAGCTGAAGATGCCTGCTGCGGCAAGTTGGTAGCTCAAAGTCTTCAAGCCGCTATCACCGCTGTTGTGCTGCAACAAGGATCAAGACCCGATGCACAGAGTTGCATCCGAGTTTGCTGAGCCCGGGAGTGCTGTCTGAGAGCTGCTGGGACCCTCAGAATGCAAGTTATCGACCCAGGAAGGATTGGCCTGTGACCACGACACCAGACGACTGGTAGTCCAGTGGTAACTGGACTTCAGCCAGACCATAGAGGACCTTGTGGGACGTTGACCTTGCAATCAGGACCCCTCACCATCTTCGTGGACCGAGGCTTAACGGCAGAAAGACCCCCGTCGACCACGTCACATCCGCAGCATCCTTAGAGCATCTTCAACATCCTTCATCCCTTGTATCTGGCCCACTTCATAGGAATCCATTGCAACACGCATAAAGTGCCAGGAACTGCTGGAGAACTGCTCCTTCTGTGGAGGTAACTGTTTCTAAGGACCTTGCTGGTCCCCCTGACTAGCTCCCTGCTGGAGTTCTAACTGACCGCAGTGACGCTTACCTAAGTTTTGTTTGAGAAAGTTTCTAAGTGTCAAATTCATTGAATTTGCCAAGGCTTGTTCTCAGGTTGAGTAAAAACGCTTTGATTTATTATTGCTTCTAAAATGAATATCTCCGGAACCCTCCAGTGAATCTTTTTCGTTCTAGTGTCTAAATTCATATAAAATACAGTCTATTTTTATAAATTGGTGTCGGATTTCTTGAGTGTCTAGCCGATTTCTTCTTCAATTGATTTGGTGCTATTTAAATGCTTTACACTTGTGCCTCTGTGTAAGCCTTGCTGCTCAGTGCCACAGCTACCGAGGGTTGAGCTGAGGGTTTGACAGAGGAAGCCTAAGGGTCCTAAAAGTGTTGGCAAGTGTATTACACGGTGAGGTTGAACAACGACACCATATAATACACCCCATTTCCTCACAGTATCATTGCTGGTTCTTGGAGGTTTCTGCTTTGCTCAAGTACGCCATGTAGGCGTCTAAAGTTATGTTGCGTAGCTCCTTGTTGCATAAACCTAGACTGGTCCATATTAATCATCCTGTCAACCACTCTATGCAAGAGGTTGGCCAGCACCGTTGCAAGTTTTTTTTCCGCCCGATTTCTCCCATGAAACTTCATAGTTTCTCTGCATGGTTTTGGCTCGGGTGGTATACATTTTCCAGATATTTTACGAGTATTCGTGCTGTCTCAGAGACGGTGTCAACAATCAGTCTCATCTTAGTTGTAGTCTTCCCCACCCACCGTTTGCCATTGTCTTGATGAGCCAGCCAGGCTAGTAGTTTCCGTGCTTTATTGACCCTCTCGTAAAGTCTGTGTTCAGAGGTCCAGTGTAGCTTCTGTGCCCTGTCTTCCTCTATTTGTCTTTATGCTTCCTGAGCCAATGCTATGTGGTGCGCTAGTGCCTGCTTAGGGGTATCACGATATTCCCCATCCCACCGCATCAGACATTGCTCTTTATCCCACTAGTTTAGCAGCCTCCTTGCGCTTCTAGGAGATCTTGAATATAAGATTATCTCTTCTTACTATTTTGTATGCCTCTGACATCGTTATTTCAGACTCTACTGATCCTGTGTTCTCTGCAAAATAATTCTCTGTCGTCTACAGGAGGTATTTCTTCATGTCCCAGTCTTTGATATCCCAGGGGTCAAGGCAACATAGTGGCCTGTGTATCTGAACGGGTGTTGTGAGTCTAGTGTACTATGGCAAGTGGTCCCAGATCCCCCGGAGAAGGGAGGTGGTATTGCACTATCTGTGTCCCTGTATCTGGGGCACATAGAAGTAATCTAGTCTCAAGCCTGCCTGTCCGTCCATGTCTGAGTAATTGATAGAGGAAGGGACCTTCTTACCAAAATCCCCACCACTTTGGAGTCAGATGTAAACCCTGAGTGGGCCAGCGTTTTGTGCCTACCCTGCCCCAGAAAGGCACAGTTATTGCCCCTCAAGTATGTCTTGTACAGGAGTAGCAGGTCAGGATTGCGTCTGTTCATAAATCTCCTGACCATCTCCATTTTAACCTTATGGCCCAGCACGTTAACATTCCAGGATAGGAATTTAAGACCTAGGGATTCACGTCACTGTGTTTGTGTCACTGCCATACCAGTCGCCCTAAGTGGCAAGGGTATGCCGAGACCTGGGTCTCATGCTCCCTGTGCCACTGGATTCAAGCTAGCCTGGCTGATAAGGGGTGATACCCTGAAACCTGTCCCGGCATGCCTGTTTTCCGGTCCAGGGAGGAACTGGCCTGGCTGTTTGGGCTGGACTGTTCCCATGGGGTGCGGGTCAAGACTGATTTGCATATGGCTGGGTCCAAACTGGGGTGGCAATGTGAGTGTAGGAAGCTGGCTCTCTATATAGTGTACTAAAACGAAGTACACTGTGCAGAGAGTCCAGTGAGTCGCCAATTGGTTTACAGAGGCTAAATTAGATAATACTAACGCTCTCTTTTGTGGTAGTGTGGGCGAGCAGTTTGGCTTATCAGTGCTAATCATTTGTTGTACTCACAGAGGCAATAATTGAGAGAGACACTCAAAGAATAAATCTGAGACCAATTTAGAAAAACAATACTTTTTCTATATATTTTCAAACTCAATAACCTTGTTTCAAGGTAAGTACAGTTTTTGATAAAACTATGCACAGGTAAGTAAAGCGTTTAAACCTGTGCTCTTTTACGCACAATGCAATCCTATGGGAGGAAAAGTCAAAGATGCATATAAGGTTTCAGGGGTTTACCTTCTGGTAACGGGATAGTAGTGGGCCAAGTTTCAATGTAATAAAGGAGCAGAGTGCCGGTGAGGCTGGTAGCTGGCGCACAACAGAGAAAGGAGGCCATCTGAAAAGAGGCTGCACAGGGGGACTTGCGGGCAAGTCCGAGTGCTCCCAAGTGGGGGCTGAGGTCGCAAGAGGTCTTGGAGCACGAGGGCTCAGCCGGTTCGCCGGGACCCGGGACGGGTGTCTCGGGTGCAGAGTGGTTAGGTCGGCTGGACTGGGTGCGCAAAGATGCACCTCACGATTAGGGACAAACAGTTAGAAGAGGAGACATCAAGGCAGCTGGGCCACTTTCGAAGTGGCTCTGAGTGATGCTGACGTCCCTCGATGGCTGCTTAGTCCTGGTGCACCGAGAGTCCAGACTGGACCCTCGCTGTTGGTGTTTGGTGCAGGTCATCCGGTACCCCGGGGGTTGGTACTGCACAGCTCTGGTATGTACTGATGTCTGCACACAGAATGGGGAGACAGATCTGATCTTACAGAGCACGAGTCCCTTCTCCCAGTAGTCTGCGGCGTCGGTCGGGCCAGGGAGCTACAAGGCGGTGGACCGGACTCTGCTTGTTGGTGCATGCGGACTGCCGGGGAGAAGCTCCTCTACTCCAAGGGAGACTTTTGTTGTTTGTTGAAGTTGCTATCAGGCTACCTAAGGCTTTGGTAGTTATCCAGCTTGCAGGATGAGTCACTCTGTTGCGATTGTCGAGAGAGGGCTGAGGACGGAAGGGTTTCGTGCCAAAGTTCTGCTGCAGTTCTCGCCATGCAGTGACTCTTCTTCATCGCTCTTCTGTTGATCCGTTGAATCTGAGTTCTTGGGTTCAGGGGTGCCACCTAAATATTCAATTTAGGGACTTTATGGGGAGTGACAGGTAGTAGCCAATGGGCGAACTACCTTTAGGGTGTCTACACCCTATATATGACCACTTCCTGTGGGAAGTGGGCATTTCCCTGACCTTAGAGGGCTAATTCCGTCCAAACAACATGGAGGAATTTGAAAAGTGGGGTCCACGTCAGCTGGCCCACCCAAAGGGTGGTGCTGGCTGAATGTGGGCACACCTCCTAATCTAACTAATCTTCCCGCCTGTCTTGCCGCCAAAAAGTGAGGTCAGAACAGGGGGTGGGCACCTCCACTCTCTGGAGAGGCCCTGGGTCGCATAACAAAGGCGGCAGGGCCTTTGAAGCTTCCCGCCCTGGAATGTCCATCCTGGTTGGAGGAGGTGTGAACACCTCTGCCCAGAGCAGGCTTTGTTCCTGTCCTCCAAGAGTGAAGGCTCTCACCTCAGGAGGTCAGAAATCTGTCTATGGTGGTTGGCTGGTCGAGACCAGTCAGTCAACACACTAGTAGTCGTTAGGTTTTCTGTGGGCACCTCTAAGGTGCCTTCTATGTGCATTTATGAATAAATCCAGCACTGGCATCAGTGTGTGTTTATTAAGACGAGGTGTTTGGTACCAAACACCTTGGGGTACTGTGAAGCCATCATGTAGCTGGGAACTCTTTATGGCTTCACTGCGCACTGGCAATATCTAAAGGTGAACTTAGATATCACTGGGACATATCCACTCTCGTAGATATGCCCTCCTATGGGTATAGTGCACCCTGCCTTAGGGCTGTACCTATGCCACATGTACTGCTGGAAAGCATGGCACACAGGGATGTGTGCCATGTCGACTCTTCCGTTTTCTCTGCACCAAGACACGCAGGCTGCAGTGGCAGTTTGCATGGGCTTGGTGAGGGGTCCGTTAGGGTGGCACAATTTGTGCTGCGGCCCTTAGAGACCCTCTTTATGTCCAATGCCCTAGGTACCAGGGGTACCACTTACCAGGGACTTACAAGGGATCCTAAAGGTGTTGTGAACTGTGAAACAGTCATACAGTTTAGGGAAAGAACTCTGGTGCTGGAGACCTGGTTAGCATGAACCCAGCACACTCTGTCACAGTTGGACCAGATACGAGGCAAGTCGTGGGGGGAGGGGAGGTACTGCAACAAAAACCCAGTTTCCTACAGTGAGTAAAAAAAACGATGGATTTAACCAAGATCTATGACTGGATGTGAATGTTTGACAATGTTCAGCATTCTGTTCATCTTTTTGCGTTGCTGTAGTCGCCCTAAGTGGGTAAGGGTATGCGCAGACGTGGGTCCTGTGCTCGATATGCCACTGGATTCAAGGTAACCGTGGCTGATGATATATGTGTATATATATATGTTTGTATGCGTGTATATATATATATCTTGTGAGTTGCAGCCTACCTGTGCCCAGATTGCAGCGAGCAGAGTCCAGGAAGTGGTAAGGAGGCAGACTAGTGCTGTCTCTTTCCTAAAAAAGTTAAAAAAACGATTTTCCCTACCTGTGATTGCATCATATTTTTTTCTTTTTGAATTTCTTTCCCCGTCTTTGCCTGTGGTTGTTACAGTTTAAAATTGTAGTTTTAACCTGCCAGTGATTGCATAATTTATCCCATGTTTTTGTGTTTAAACTTGTGGTTTTTCCTGCCCGTGACTGCTTCCATTTAACCTGTTGAATTGTGGGATTTGTAGTCCAAACTCTGTAGTTTTCCCTCTCATTCCCCGTGACTATCAGTTTTTCCCTCCAAATGTCTCCTTTGCTCTGTGCTAAGACCTGTATGTTAAGCAGTGCACCCCCAGCGACCATTTTGTGTTAACAAGTCAGTGAAACCAGCCCTCCCCTTCCCCCCCTGAGACAGCAGTAATCTGCTGTAAGCTGTTTAAACTGTGTTTAATAGGGACTGTGCACTTCGTTTTTTGGCCAGGAGAGGGAGTAAAGCTTTATACAAATAGTGTTGTTAGAGGACAAGTTTGTTAGGGCCTTACCTGCAGAAGTCCAAAGTGTGGATTGAGCCGGTCTGTCTCCTAGGAGATTTCTGAATAGAGGAGCAGCTTCCAACTCCCTGGCCAGCAAACCTTGTCTGAGGTAGCTGGGACCTTATATAGTCTGATATTGTTTGGTACATGTGTACACTGATTGGTGGTTGTATCTGATGTTTCTATTGGATTAGGGTTAGTGTCCTCATTGGTTGGGTATTTGAGGGTTCTGATTGGTTTCTGGGTCTGTGATTCAATCAATGTAGGGTTGGGGCTAGGGTTAGGATCTCTATTGGAAGAAGGGACTAGGGCTTCCTGTGTTATTGGTTGTTGGGACTAGGGCTAGGGTTAGGCCTTTAATTGGAAGTAGCGATTAGGGCTTCTGGTGTTATTGGTTGCTGGACTAGGTGTGGGACTAAGGGTAGGGTTAGGCTTTCTATTGGAAGTAGGGACTAGGGCTTCCTGTGCCATTGGTTGCTTGGACTAGGGTTGGGATTACTGGTAGGGCTAGGGCCTCTATTGGACGTAGAGATCAGGGTTTTTTAAACTGATTGGGTGCTTGGACTAGGGCTAAGATTGGCTGTAAACTCCTGGTCTCCTATTGGTTCTAGATTTTAGGGCTAGTGTTGTGATTGGATAGTGTTAGGGTTCCCATTGGCTGAAGGGGTCACCTGACTACTAGGGCTATAAACGGCCAAGGCTTAGGGCATCTCAGCCCGGGCGTCGAGGCTAAGGGTGGAGAGGACAAGGGTGAGTGCCTGTTTGAGCCTGTTAAGGGTGGAGAGGACAAGGGTGGGTGCCTGTTTGAGCCTGTTAAGGGTGGAGAGGACAAGGGTGAGTGCCTGTTTGAGCCTGTTCGAGACTGGTCGGGACCGGGGACAGAAATGCTTCCCATTTTCCCATTCATTAATACCCACCCTATGTATGTGTCCCTCTGTATACAAACATTATTTCACTATAGATATGTAGCTATCTTTGTGTATTGCTTTGTATAAACATGTAGAATAATTATGTTATAAAAACAACAAAAAACACACACAAAAAAAATCATCTTTGGTCTACATGTACTTGCTTCCATTGTGCATCTATGTACCTCCATGTACTTGGATCTGTGTCTGTTACTTTTCTCCTGAAAAAGCATATCCAATGCACTACCCTATTTCTCATCATGTACCTCTATCAATATCTTTAATATGCATATACTTACCTCCTTTATGCATCTATATACTTTCAATGTACTTTTGGATCTATATATTTATCACGTTCTTCTAATTTGGCATTTCCAATGCACTACCCAATTTCTCAGCCTATACTTCTCTCAATATATCTTCTAGCTCAACTTTCTGAGTCATCTCAAACTTCTTTCTACTACTCTCCTCAATGCACTACCCTATCTCTCACCCTATACATCTATCATTACATCCTCTACACCCACTCTCATCTATCCCAAACCCCATACCACTACTATGTTCCCCAAAATAACCCTTCTTGACTCTCTCCTACTCTACCCCTCCTTGCATCATCTGACACTTCTTTTACTATACCGATCCCCCAAAACAAACCTTTCTAAACTCTTCCCTCTGACTCTTCCCCTCCAAAAACCCTTTTTACTCATCCAAAAGCCTCCTCCTACTGCTATGACCTAAAAAACGAAATCCTTCACTCTTCTATCCCTCCACTATCCTTTTCAATCAAAATAACAGACTAACATGTTCACTTCTCTAATTCCATATTCCACTATACTAATTCACCACTAATCCTTTATGGGTTCCAGAGTAGCGTGCTACTCGCCAACAAA